>ONZH01012004.1:0-744651 GCA_900303285.1 Rhinella marina | reverse complement strand
CACCAATGACTGACTGAGATGCAGTGAAATGGCTTTTGTTGAGCCTCCAAAAATTTAATAAAGTCGACCCTCAGCAAAAAAAAAATTTTTAAATGTCGGTACTTGCGACTCCTGAAAAATTGTTTTGGACTGTCTGTTTGACGCTCCTGAAACATTGTTTTACAGTGTCTGTAGTTTACACTGCGTAAAATTGTTTGGAGAGAGGGCCTGTAGGTGGCCCTCCGGAAAAATTGTTTTGAGAGAGGGCCTGTAGGTGGACCTCCGGAAAAATTGTTTGGAGAGAGGGCCTGTAGGGGGCCCTCCGGAAAAATTGTTTAGAGAGAGGGCCTGTAGGTGGCCCTCCGGAAAAATTGTTTAGAGAGAGGGACTGTAGGTGGCCCTCCGGAAAAATAGTTTGGAGAGAGGGCCTGTAGGGGGCCCTCCGGAAAAATTGTTTAGAGAGAGGGCCTGTAGGTGGCCCTCCGGAAAAATTGTTTGGAGAGAGGGCCTGTAGGTGGCCCTCCGGAAACATTGTCTTAAAAGAGTGCCAGTTGGCCCTCTAAAAAATCCCTTTTGGGTCAGCGTTTGGCAATGAAGAGAAGGAGGAGGAGTAGAGGAGAGGAGAGGAATCGGATACATAAGTAATGTTAATCTTTAGCTGCTTTCCCCCGGAGGAGATTTGAATTCCGGTGAAATCCAGGCTTTGTTCATTTTAATAAGCATCAGCCTGTCAGTGCTGACGCTTATCGGTGACGACGCCACCAGCTGCACTGAATACCCGATCTGACAACACGCTAGCGGCAGGGCAGGCCAGCACCTCCAAGGCGTACAGCGCCAGTTCAGGCCACGTGTCCAGCTTTGAAACCCAGTAGTTGTATGGAGCAGAGTGATCACGCAGGACGTTGGTATGGTCAGCTAGGTACTCCCTCACCATCTTTCTGTACAGCTCCCCCCTACTCTGCCTAGACTGGGGACAGGTGACAGTGTCTTGCTGGGGTGACATAAAACTGGCAAAGGCCTTGGAGAGCGTTCCCCTGCCAGTGCTGGACAAGCTGCCTGCTCACCTCCTCTCCCCCGCTACTTGGCCCACAGAACCACGCCCTCTGCCGCTAGCGGCGTCAGATGGGAAGGATTGTTTCAGCTTGTGCACCAGGGCCTGTTGATATTGATTCACTCTCATACTCCTTTCCTCTACAGGGATGAGAGTGGAAAGGTTCTGCTTGTACCATGGGTCCAGGAAAGTGAACATCCAGTAATCGGTGTTTGAAAAATGCTTCTAACGCGAGGGTCACAGGATAGGCAGCCTAACATGAAGTCTGCCATGTGCGCCAGAGTCCCAAAACGCAAGAATTCCCTCTCCTCACTGGCCTGACTCTCCATTTCCTCCTCCTCCTCCTCTTCAGTCCATACACGCTCAAGAGTTAAGAAAGACTGAGCATTGGTACCCTCTTCTATCTTGCCGACATTCTCCTCCTCATCCTCATCCCCCTCCTCCGATACGCGCTGAGAAACAGACAGGAGGGTGCTCTGGCTATCAAGCGACATATCTTCCTCCACCGTCTCTTGTGACAAGCGCAAAGCTGAGGAATCTGAGTGACCTGACTACCAGTTCTGGTGGAAGTTGACATCTGGCAGTCTACAATCGCTCTGCGCTGCTGGTAAACTCTGGATAACATGTCGAATTCCATCTCGTGGGCACGTCGCACAACAGTCGGTGAGCGGGCAGTTGTAGGCGGCGCTGCGCTGCCCTGAGAGTGGCAGCATCTGTGGTCGACTTGCGGAAATGTGCACAGATGCGGCGCACCTTGGTGAGCAAATCAGACAGATTTGGGTATGTCTTGAGGAACCGCTGAACTATGAGATTGAACACGTGGGCCAGGCATGGCACATGTGTCAGTCTGCCGAGTTGCAGAGCCGCCACCAGGTTACGCCCGTTGTCACACACAACCATGCCTGGCTTGAGGTTCAGCAGTGCCAGCCACAGATCGGTCTGCGCCGTGATGCCCTGTAACAGCTCTTGGGCGGTGTGCCTTTTGTCACCTAAGCTCAGCAGTTTGAGCACCGCCTGCTGGCGCTTACCCACGGCACTGCTGCTGCGCCTAGAGCTACCGACTGAAGGCGCCGTGCCCGCGGATGGTAATTCGGAGGAGGAGGGGTCGGAGGAGGAGGCATAGTACGTCTGAGAAACCGTGACCGAGGTAGGCCCCGCAATCCTCGGTGTGGGCAGTACATGAGCGGCCCCAGGGTCAGATTCGGTCCCAGCCTCCACCAAGTTAACCCAATGTGCCGTCAGTGATATATAGTGTCCCTGCCCGGCAGCACTTGTCCACGTGTCCGTGGTTAGGTGGACCTTCTCAGAAAGAGCGTTGGTCAGGGCACGGATGATGTTCTGTGACACATGCTGGTGTAGGGATGGAACGGCACATTGGGAAAAATAGCTGGGGACCGAATACCAAGGGGCAGCCACCGCCATGAGGTTGCGAAAGGCCTCGGTCTCTATAAGCCTATAGGGCAGCATCTCCAGGCTCAGCAATTTGGAGATGTGGACGTTGAGGGCTTGGGCAAGTGGGTGGGTGGAACTGTATTTCCTCTTGCGCTCCAGCGTCTGTTGTAAAGACAGCTGAACGCTGCACAGGGACACATTGGTGGACGCTGTGGAGGATTGTGTAGGCGAAGGTGTGGTTTTCCGGCGGGAGGCGCTCGTGCTGGGGTCCTGGTCAGGGGGTTGACTAGCAGAGGCAGCGAGTGACACAGGGGAAGGAGCAGTGGTGTGACCCGCAGGAGGTGAACGGCCTTGGTACCATTGAGTGGGGTGTTTAGCACTCATATGCCTGCGCATGCTGGTGGTGGTTAGGCTAGTAGTGGTGGCACCCCTGCTGATCCTGGTGTGGCACAGGTTGCACACCACAGTCTGTCAGTCATCCTCAATTTCTTTAAAGAACCTCCAGACTTGCGAACATCTAGGCCTCGCCATGGGAGCTTCACTACGTGAAACAGTTGCTGCTGATGCACCAGCTCTGGCCCTGCTTCTCCCTCTGGCCACACCACTGCCTCTTCCAACCTGTTCTGGTGCAGCACTCGCCTCCGCCTCAGAAGCACTGTCTTCACTCGGCTTATCAACCCAGCTTGGGTCAGTCACATCGTCATCCTCCGATTCCTCAGTCTGCTCCCCCCTCGGACTTCCTGCCCTGACAACAACATCACCACTGTCTGACAACCGTGTCTCCTCATCGTCCGACACCTCTTTACACACTTCTTCCACTAAGTCAACAATGTCATCATCATCACCCACAGACTGCGACAGTTGGAAAACTTGGGCATCGGGAAAGAGGTCAGCAACAACCTGAGAAGTGGTTTGTGACTCTGGGAAGGGTCCAGAAAACAGTTCCTCAGAGTATGCCGGATCGCATTCCAAATTTTCCTGGGAGGGGGCAGACTGGGGGGAAGGAGGTTGAGGTGGAGGAGCCAGAGGAGTGCTCCTTTGGGTAACGTGGGTGGACTGCGTGGAAGACTGACTGGTGGACAAATTACTTGAAGCATTGTCCACAATCCATGACATCAGCTGTTCGCACTGTTGTGGTTTCAACAGTCCTCTACCACGTGTCCCTGTAAGTTGAGACATGAAGCTAGGGAGTGTAGCTCTGCGGCGTTCCCCTGCTCCCTCATCAGCAGGTACTGTCTCACCCTGCCCAGGACCACGGCCTCTGCCCTCTGCAAAATTATGTATTTTATTACGTACTGTGCAGTATGGAGCAATTACACTGAAACTATTAGATTAGGCAGACTTGGTCTGCTTAAGTGCAACCCAGACAAATGTCGCACAGAGATTTTTCTAATGTAGCTGTATCAGTGAGAGCAAAAGACCTTTTTTAATTACGTGACGTACAGAATGGGTCACCTGGACAGAAAATACGGATTGTGCTTTGTATATAGGTGGATAAGTTAGAGCAAAATTACGTATGTTATTACGTACCGTGCAGTATGGAGCAATTACACTGAAACTATTAGATTAGGCAGACTTGGTCTGCTTAAGTGCAACCCAGAAAAATGTCGCACTCAGATTTTTCTAATGTAGCTATATCAGTGAGAGCAAATGACCGTATTGGATTACGTGACGTACAGAATGGATCACCTGGACAGAAAATACGGATTGTTCTTTGTGGTGACTGGACAGTTGAACTGTGACACACAGAATGGTTCCACACAGCTGTATGAAATGGATTTGTATCACTGAGATAAAACAACAAAAGAACTATTTTGTTTTTGTTTTGTTTTTTTAACATGACGTGCAGAATATATCAGAGAGCAAACTCAGCCCCTGCTGACTGTGGCTATATTGACTGCAACCCAGACAAATGTCACACAGAGATTTTTCTAATGTAGCTGTATCAGTGAGAGCAAAAGACCTTTTTTAATTACGTGACGTACAGTATGGGTCACCTGGACAGAAAATACGGATTGTGCTTTGTGGTGACTGGACAGCTGAACTGTGACACACAGAATGGTTCCACACAGCTGTATGAAATGGATTTGTATCACTGAGATAAAACAATAAAAAAAAAATGTTATATATGGCGATAGCTGCACTACTAGTGCCAGCCAGCCCAGCCAGGAGACAAAAAAAATTGTCTTGTAGCCCTTAGAAGGGCTGTTGGGTTCTTGTGAGATCACTCCTGCCTAACAAAGAACTAAATCCAGGCCCTAACACTCTCCCTGAAACACAGCAGCTCTATCCCTAACGACATACAGACAACATCTGAGCCAAGCACCGCGGGCAGTCACTAGTATATTCCAGGGTCACCTGATCAGGCCAGCCAACCCCTGCTATCGACATGTAAGGGCCCCACGTGATGCTGGGTGTACCGCAGAGTCTCCTGGCTTGTGATTGGCTGAGTTTATAGCCGCCAAAAATTCAAAATGCAAGATACTCGTCCGAGCAGCAAGCACTTACGAGTACCCTAATACTCGAACGAGCACCAAGCTCGGACGAGCATGCTCGCTCATCTCTAGTAATTAGGTATAGGTCCAGTGTGTTTGAATAAAGGAGACTGGGTGATGTGTTTGGTTTCTCATGACCCCACATCAACTGCCATCTTATGGACAGAACCTCTGTGCGGACAGCACAGAAGATTTGCCCAACAAGGGGACATGGCTTATGAAATATAGCAAATGGCACAGAATATCAACAAAGTCTAGATTAGTGTCATATAGTCATCTTATAAACACATTGGTCAACAGCAGTCAGAAAGTGGACAACACCTTTAAGCTCCCATTGTAATTTAAAAAAACACAATATGTTAGTGGTGCTTTTTTTCTTAATGTAGCATTTATTTGGTCCACATTTTAAAAAATACATTAATTATTTCTGGAAAAGGAGCCCCCTGAATAAAACGGAGTGTCTTCCCCTCCCCTATAGTTTTTTTAAAGGGGAATAAATTGTGACAATTTCTCTATAAATGTACATGACAGGAGCAACCCAAAATAGATTTTCACCACTGAGCCGGACATATAAAAACAATGCAATAATAGCTCACACATCTGTATATAGCATAGTAACACCATGTCATTGTCATGGCACATACCAGCTGGCGCTACACTCATGCTACGCTCCTGGATCCAATCCATTATCCTTGAAATGAGTCATTCATCTGCAATGGGATAGATCATGCTAAGTAAAGTTAATTATGCACATTGCTCATTTCTATATCATGAATATAGCAGCTAATTGTGACTCCTGTACGGCGTAATGAATATTTATTTGCTAATACAACACAATTAGCAGTTTCCGCAGTAAATGGACATTTGCTACAAAAAAACTAGAACCATAGATGCTACACAGAGGCTGCTCATGAATGTTATCCAGATGTTCCTTCATATTGCATATTCTATAGTTGTCACAGAGTTATTTCTGATCATTATACAACAAGCAGCGGTATAGGCGTAACTAATTCTTACCATCTAATTCTGATCTCAGTCTGTCTCTGTTGAAGAATTTTAGGTCTATATTTCATCCAGCAGAGATGAGGAATATAACTGAAATACAGCTCTATTCACATTTGCATTGTTGGCACTTTTGTCAGCAACAACAATAGTACAGCATGCAGCACTATTGCTGACAAAACAATGATGCCCACAAGAAAACCCCGATGGACCTCATTATAAGTCAGTGGGTCCATTGAGTACCTCTGGGATCCATTTTCTGATGAATTTGGCCCAACCTTGTGGCTTATGATATGGACCACTGTTACAGCACTATCACTGTTGCAAGTCTCTATTCACACGTCTGTTGTAGTTTCCATTGATAACGCAAATCATGAGGCAAAGCCAAATCCATCACACGACAGATACCACTAGCGGGGGGGGGTAGCCAGGGCACATGTCCGGGCGCAGAGGCTGTGGGGGCCGTCTGCTCCATGCTTCACTGTTCAGCTGATCTCTGACTCTTCCCTACAAGCCACACATCATGCTGCTGGTTTTGGGAGTTGGGAGGAGCGCTGAAAACCCCGGAAATCAGGCTCCTGCACAGGGCACAAAAGTGGGCATAACTACTGTAAGGGGGCATAAAGGTGGGCATAACTACTGCAAAGTGGACATAACTACTGCAAAGGGGCACAAAAGTGGGTACAAAGGTGGGCATAACTACTGTGAGGGGGCACAACTACAGTGAGGGGCCACAAGAAGGACTTAACTAGTGTGGAGGGGCACAAAAGTGGGCATAACTATGGTGGGGGGGCACAAAAGTGGGTATAATTACAGTTAGGGGCCACAAGGAGGACATAACTAGTTTGAAGGAGCACAAAAGTGGGCATAACTACTGTGAAGGGGAACAAGGTGGGCATAACTACTGTGCCTAGCTATTTTTCACATCTTAAATCGTAATTCCAATGCATATGTGAACAGAACCTAAGGCTACTTTCATGCAGCAGCATTTAGGTCAGTATTTTGTCTTAGTATGTGCAGTGACCCATCAAGAACCGTAGCAAAGGATGGGAATAATAGTGGCTCTGGCTATCACAATCAATCACAGCAGCTGTCCTCATACCGTTGCTCCCTATAGACGTGCAGTGAAAGGAGGGGGCATCCTTACTTTGCTCAGGGTACACTCTGGGGGTCTTGTCTGATGGTAGTTGAGTTGCCCATAATGTGAGGTTCTTGGATGTGGGCAGGGTGTGTACAGTAAAGTGCAATGGCCAGTGTATAGTGCAAGAGTCTGTAAACTAGGCCAGAGTTAGAAGAGTAAACGTCTCTCTACTGTAGTGCAAAATAGAGGTCATAGTACATCCAACAACAATCTAGACACCGTGCAAATCCTTTTCCCAGATGATATGGAGATATGGAGGTCTCCACAGAGATCGCTTAGTCTCTGGATCCTGAGGTGTAAGTAGCACATTGACTTGCTTCCTCATTCCTCACACACTCACTGCAGTCTACTCTTCCTGCCAACCATACCAAGCCAACCATACCATTAAATAACATAACATTACATAGCATCACAAACCATTCACAGATACCTTGTACTGGGGTAGTGCTTCCTACTACGTTGTCAAGGATCATGTCAGAATTGGTGCGCTTTCTTCAATCAGAATGGCCGTGACGCCCTCTCCGTGATCAAATGGATAAAGTGAGTAAATTTTTTTATTTGCTTTAACCCCTGAGCTATATACCGGCCTTCAGGGACAGTGCATATTGGCGTACATCACTGTGTATTGCAGCAACATGCATAGCTAGTCTTTTCTGGTAGTAAAACTGTGTGTCAGTATGACAGGCAGGTCTCATACAGTATATGGACGTGCGCATTGTGATGTAGGCCACCAACAGTCCTAGCTAACCCCCCTAGCTAAACCAAACGTATACAGCAGTCATTAGTAAAAAGGAAAAAAAAATAATGTGTGCCCCTGCAGGAGCTGTGTACCAATGACTCTTTAGTGGAATAAAAGAAGGACATGGAGGCAGTGCCAATAAAGTAGTGGAGAATTTAAAAAAAAGTTCTTTTAAAGGGGTTCTCCGAGTTATATATATTGATGACCTATCCTCAATATCATATCGGCGGGGGTCAGACACCTGGCACCCCCGCCGATCAGCTGTTTGAAGGGAAGGCGCGCACCGTATCAGCGCTGCCTCCTCTTCACTGTTTACATGCTGGCCGACACGGGGGTAGTGGTGAGTAGGTGTAATTACATCTAACTGCCCGATTGATTTCAATGGGAAGAATCGCTCCCATACAAGTCTATGGAAGCTATTCTTCCCATAGAAATGAATGGGGCGGTGAGGTGTAATTACACCTACTCACCACTACCCCCGTTACGGCCAGCATGTAAACAGTGAAGAGGAGGCAGCGCTGATACGGCGCGCGCCTCCTCTTCAAACAGCTGATCGGCTGGGGTGCCTGGTGTCGGACCCCCGCCGATTCGATATTGATGACCTATCCTGAGGATAGCTCATCAATATATATAACTCGGAAAACCCCTTTAAGCCATGTTGCGGCAGTGCAAACACATGCTTTTGAATCACTTCTGTTAGCTGTAAAATGATTGTGCGTCACTATTAGGCTCAGTTCACACTTCACTAATTTGGTCAGTTACGGGTCAAAAACACAGAACAGTTGCAGATCTTTTCATGATACTTTATCTGAGAGTAGGATTGGCTCCTGATTTTGGCTCACCATGCATTAACTTCTGGAAGTAACTGACCAAATAACTGAAGTGTGAACTCAGCCTTACAGGTCAATGTTAGCGTCAGGTATAATGTACTTAAAGGGGTTCTGCAGTTCTGTAAAACTGATGATCTATCCCCTGGATAGATCATCAGCTTCTGATCGGCGGCGGTTCGACACCTGGGACCCCCGCCGATTAGCTGTTTTAGAAGGCAGCAGCGCTGCAGGAGTGCCGCGGCATTCTCTGTGTTTTTCTCAGGCCCAGTGACATCACGACTAGTTTGACCAATGTGGGTGGGGCTAAGCACTTGAATGGAGCTTAGCCCCGCCCAGGCCAGTGATACTAGTTGTGAAATCACTGGGCCTGCGGTAAACAGAGAGAAGGCTGCAGCGCTCCTGCAGCGCCACTGCCTTCTCAAACAGCTGATTGGCGGGGGTCCCGGGTGTCGGACCACTGCCGATCAGATGCTGATTATCTATCCAGGGGATAGATCATCAATTTTACAGAACTGCAGAACCCCTTTAACCGTGTAGTGGACAAAGATTTTACTATAGAGTGAAAGAGCTGTCTCATTTTACACATAGAATCATAGATAGCTTGTTCTGTTTTCCACAGATTCTACTAAACTAGGAAAGAGTTGTCTCATTTCACTGCTTGTGGGGTGTCCACATTGATTGCTAGACAACCTGTTCTGTTAGCCACTGATTCTACTAAAGTGGGAAACAGCTGTCTCATTTTACACTATCTGCTGCTTCCACATAGATTCATAGATAACTTATTTTGTTAGCCACTGATACAAGTAGCGGCCCCATGACAGAATGGGGAGGGTGTCAGAAGTAAGTTTGTGTTGATGTTACTGTTTATTTTTCCATTCTTCTGATCTGTCAGAAGAACGACCCCCCCCCCCAAAAAAAAAATGGATCCTGTCATTTGAGCATCTGCCTTCACCCAGTCAGTAATTGATCAGTATTTATAAGGCAAAAATAGGAGTGGGTCCAAAAAAGAGATGACATTTGAAGAAAATATTTCTATGTCTTCTATGTTTTGGGTCCACTCCTTCTTTGGCTTCCAAATAATGATGAAATCCTGATGCAAAATACTGATTATGTAATAGAGGCCTTATGGATGCTCCAAAGACAGGATCCGTTGTGTTTTTCATTTGGCTATTTTCTTCAGTAGACAGGTGAAGAAATGTGCCCATCAAAGACTCGAGACTCAAGTTGCTGCTGAAGGACCTGGTGCTGCTCCTGCCCCCATCCCCACCCTTCCTCCTGCAGTCATGGCAGTGGAGCATGAGCACAGAGGGTCAGTCAGACCTTTGTGAAGATGGGCAATAGTGCACATAGGCAGCTACCAACTGACTACACAGGATGTCTCGATAGTAGTTGATTTTATCATCCCTCTCAGAAGGTGGAAAAAAAGGCCCCCAGTTTGGCCCCGTAGCAAGGGTCTAATATGGTGGAGTGCCTTTTGTCATCCCTCTGCCTAATGGTGATAATGCGGCTGTCACTACGCAAACAACTTAGCATGTATCTAGCCATTTGCACAAGGGAATCGGCGGGATTCCTACCTCCAGCTCCACTGCTTACCGCCACGATCTGTCAAGGTCCTCTGCCTGGTCTTCCTCATCACCCTTCAGCATCTCTTGCTCCTCTCCTGTCGCTTGGGCAGAGAAACCACCTCTAAGCTATACAGATAAATTTTATTGAATAACTCACTGGCTAGAATAAATTTTAATTACTTAAAATTATAGTATTCAGATCCAGGTCCTGGTTTGCAATATGCTGAATATTTTTTACAGCTTCATAAGACATCAGCCTGCTCGATCAGCAGCAGGGGCCTGGTTGTTACTGACAGCCGAGCCCCTGCTACATACGGGCACCCTCTCCGACTCTATTAGGTTCCCACGCTGCGGTGATGGGGAGCTGATGGCTGGTATGGCAGCCCAATGCCTTCCACATGCACTGGAGCCTGCCAGCTACAGAAGCCTATGGCTGGGTCTCATAGGCACTCTGTCAGTGTAAAAGCTGACAGGCAATGCATTACAATACCCAATGTATTTTAATGCATTATAGAGGGGATCAGACCCCCAAAAGATGTAGGATAAAAAGTAAGCAAAAAATAAAGTTTCAACTAAAAAAATACTCCTTTCCCATAATAAAGACCATATAAAATTGGAAAAAATGTAAAAAAAGAAAAACAGACATATTAGGTATTGTTGCAATCATGACTGGCTCTATAAAATATCACATGATCCACCCCATCAGGTGAACAACGTAAAATAAACTAAATAAAAACTGTGTCAAAACAGATATTTTTGGTCACCTTGCCTCACAAAAAGTGTAATACCAGCCATTCAAAAGGTCGCCCCCAAAATGGTACCAATCAAACCCTCACCTTATCTTACAAAAAACGAGCTCCTACATAAGACAATCACCTGAAAAATTTTTCTTTTTAAAAATGCTTTGTAAAACTTAACAAAAATAAAAAATAGACGTATTAGGTATTTCTGTTTCATTAAAAATATCACATTATCTACCCCCTCAGGTAAATGCCATAAAAAACTATAGTAAAAACTGTGGCAACTCTTCCTGCAAAAAACAAGCTCCTAAACAAGACAATTGGCAGAAAAATAACAAAAAAATATGGCTTTCAGAATATGGAGACACAAAAACATGATTTTTTTTTCAAATATACTTTTATTGTATAAAACTGAGATAATTTAAAACAAATAGACATATTAAGTATTGCTGAGTCCATAATAATCTGCTCTAAAAAAAAATTCATATGATCTACTCCCTGAGGTCAATGCCGTAAAAAAAAAAAAACTGTTCCAAAATGGCCATTTTTGGTCACCCTGTCCCAAAAAAGTGTAATATTGAACAGTCAAAACATTATATGTACCCAAAAAAAGAACCAATAAAAACTGCTACTCTTCCCACAAAAAACAAGCCCCTAGACAACACAATTGGCAGAGAAGTAAAAAAAAATATGGCTTTCAGAAAATGGAGACACAAAAATATGTTTTTTTTTCCAAAAATGCTTTATTATGTAAAATGAAAACCAAAAAATAGACATATTTGGTATTCATGTCCGTAATGACCTGCTCTATAAAAATAACACATGATCTATCTTGTCAGATGAACACCGTAAAATAAATAAATACAAACTGCCATTTTTTTTTGCTACCTTGCATCACAAAAAACATAATATTGAGCGATCAAAGTTCATACGTACCTCAAAATATTACCAATAGAACTGGCACATTATCCAGTAGTTTCCAAAAGGGGGTCACTTTTTTGGAGTTTGTTCTGTAGGGGTGCATCAGGAGGGCTTCAAATGTGACATGGCAACTTAAAATTATCCCAGTGAAATCTGCTTTTCAAAAACCAAATTACGTTATTTCCCTTCTGAGCCCTGCCCATACAGCAGCTTACTGTAACATATGGGGTTTCCATGAACTGCATCAGGGTAATAAATATTGAGTTTAACTGTTAACCCTTGCTATGTTACAGGAAAAATGGATTCAAATGGAAAATCTGTAAAAAAGTGACATTTTTTAAATTTCCTTTTATCCTTGTGGAAAACCGTTAACAAAGTTTGTAAAATCAGTTTTGAATAACTTAAGGGGTGTAGTTTCTAAAAGGGTCATTTATGGGTGGTTTCTACTATATAAACCCAACAGTGACTTCATAACTGAACTGCTCCTTAAAAAAAGTGGGTTTTGGAAATTTTCTTAAAAATTTTAAGACTTGCTTCTAAAATTCTAAGCTTTCTAACATCCTAAAAAAATAAAATATAATTTACAAAATGATGCAAACATAAAGTAGACATATGGGAAATAAGCTATCTGCCTTAAAAGCAGAGAAATTCAAACTTTGAAAATTGCAAATTTTTCAAATTTTTGGTAAATTTTTGATTTTTCTATAAGTAAATGTAAAATATATTGATTCACACTTATCACTAACATGAAGAATAATCTGTCACCAGCATCATCTCAGAATTGCTTGGCAAAAGCATTCAAAAGTTATTGCCACATAAAGTGACACATGTCAGATTTGCAAAAATCGGCCTGAGATTTATGCCTTAGGGCTTGTTTACACGACTTGAATGAGTCCGCAATCTCGGAGATGCGGTGAGGTGCAGTGCGGACAGTCAGATGCGGATCGCGGACCCCATTGAAGTGAATGGGTCCGCGATCCGCATGCAGAAGCCCTACGGTCGGTACTCGTGCATTGTGGACCGCAATTTGCGGTCCGCAGTACTGGCACGGACGTCCAACGGCCGTGTGAACAAGCCCTTATTCACACGTCAGTGTTTTGGTCAGTGATTTCCATAAGTGATTTTGAGCCAAAACCAGATGTGGCTCTAAAAACAGAACAGGTGCAGATCTTTTCCTTATATCTTCTGTCTTTGGAGGTTCCAATCCTGATTTTGGCTCACAACCAGGGGCAGACTGGGAACTTAAAAGTGGCCCTGAAAAAAATACTAAAAGTGGCCCCATTTTGTAGTCGGGTCCAAATTGATAGAAGGCAGGGCCAACACAAATAGGCAAAGCCAGCAATACCATATTATGGCACTTTATACCACCCCACAGACCATCACAAAATACTGCTCCCAGCAGCACAAAATACATTACCAAAAACTTCCACTGGCCGACTGTGAGGAGGGCTCAGATGGCATTGGAAATTTCCATGTATGGTCTATGGCCAATCCGCCCCTGCTCACAATCACTGATGGAAATCACTCACGTGTGAATGAGGCTTTAAGGTGACAAGTGGCTTGGTAGTGAATGGGTTATGCAGCAGTTCTTTTTTTTGCTTTTGCTACAGATAACATATTCCCGGGATTTATGAGATTCCTGCTGCTCTTGGAATATCATTATTTTTGACCACCTGCCAGGAGATATTCTATATTAACATAGTCTGTAAAGTACAATAATAATTATAACATACTATATATAGTGGAGAACACTGACCAGAGACTAGAACATAGTACTAACACAGGCACCAATACAAGACCCAGGCAGTCGAGATTCTGCAGCCTTACATTTCCATTCTTCTGCAATGTCATCCATCTCATCCATTTTTCTTGCGTCTCTGAACATCACATGATGGAAAAAAAAAAAAAACACAACCCGATTTGTGTTCTGCTGTACTTGGTACAAAAAGTCCTCGTCAGTGACATCTACACCTGCATGCAGTCTGTGTAATGTCCCTGAAATCATTAATCAATGCTAAGTACAGAGGCTGCTCTTTCCACGGAGGGAGATCGGAATTATTCAAAAATGACATTGTAAATGGTAATACCAGCTTTTATATTGAGACTTTAATATAAAATGATACAATGTTACCTGCAGTAGAAGAACCGATGTTACCAGGACACACTGTGCCATTCATTAGTATAATGTATGTATACTACTGTTATGATGATGCTGATATCTTATAGAAGAATATTTGCATTAATACGGACATGACCCAATGTTCAGAATAAGTACATAATGTACTGTAAGAAATTCTGCTTGAACTTCCTTTCCTCAGTTCCCTATGATGGTGCGAGTATGGGTCAGACCTGAGGCATGGATGGGACTGGCGACCTTAACAAGGATATACAAATGCACCCATATTATGCTAATTCAAAACTGTACAGCCGCACAGTCTAGGTTTCTGTATGCAGTTTTGGAAGCCAAAATCAGGAATGGATCATAAAAGGACAGAAAGTATACAGGACAAACACAACTTCTGCTCTTTTTTTAATTCACTCCTGGTCTTGGCTTCCAAAACTGCATCAGAACACCTGATGTGTGGTTGTATCCTTAGGATGTCTATACTGTATATTAAATTTTAAGACTTAATTCATTCAGTAAGGTATGTGGCAAAAAAAATTCATAATGCATAATGATGTATATACAGTGTCTTGAAAAAGAATTCATACTCCTTGAACTTTTTCACATTTTTTCACGTTACACTCACAGAATTAGGCCTTATTCACACATCAGTGTTTTGGTCAGTGTTTTCCCTCAGTGATTGTGAGCCAAAACCAGGACTGGAGCCTAAAAAGACATAACATATAAAGGAAAGATCTACACCTGCTCTGTGTTTAGAGCCGCACCTGGTTTTTGCTCAGAATCACTGATGGAAATCACTGACCAAACGCTGACATGTGAATAAGGCATTAAATGTATTTTATTGGGATTTTATGTTACAGATCAGGGATCAGCAACCTCTGGCACTCCAGCTGTTCTGAAACTACAACTCCCCAAATCCTCATTTCACTTCTATGGGAGTTACAAGAACAGCCAAGTAAGTGTGCATGCTGGGAGTTGTAGTTTCACAGCAGCTGGAGTGCCGAAGGTTGCTGATCTCAGTGATGGACCAATACAAAGTAGCACGTGTGTGTGATGTGAAAAGAAAATGATATATGGTTTTCAAAATTAGTAATAAATACAAATCAGAAAAATGTTGTGTGGATTTGTGTTCTGCCTCCTGTACTCTGATACCCCTAAATAAAATCCAGTCCAAAGTATTGACTCAGGGGGGCTGAATACAAATGCACACCACACTTCCCAGATTTTTATGTGTTAAAATTTTTGAAAACCATGTATCATTTTCTTTTCACTTCACTCGTACTTGCTGCTTTGTGTTGGTTTATCACATAAAATCTCAATAAAATACATTAAAGTTGGTGGGTATAACATGAAAAAAGGTGAAAAGTTCGAGTGGTTAGAATACATTTTTAAAGCACTGTATCCGTTTATCCCCATTCACATAACATATGCCCATATAAGTGCCCTTTTGATCATAATGCTCAGGCTGGCATATCCAGTAGTCTTTTATTTTTTTATTTTCTTACAGTATTTGGTTCTATGGGCAATTTATGAAATTATATGTCCATATAGTGACAAGTGTTGGAGCCTTATATCAGATGTATGTGTGTTGTAATACTCCTTTGATGGAAGGCTTTGTGAATAGAGCCTAGCAGAACCGTTACACTAAGGCTACATTAACATGGCCGTAAGTGTTTAGCGATCCGCAAGTTGCAGATCCGCAAAGCATTTTGCGGACCGCACATGGCCGGCACTATATAGAAATTGCCTATTCTTGTCTGCATGGTCTATATGTTTTGCACGGCCGTGGAACGGAACTATGGATGCGGAAAGCACAAGTTTTGCTGTCCGCATCGTTTGTGGCCCCGTTGAAATGAATGGGTCTGCACACGTTCCCTAAAGGTGCATTCACGCGACCGTATGAATGGGTCCGCATCTGTTCCGTAACTTCCCATTGATTTCAAAAAAATGTTTCAAAAGTGGCTTGTCACTTCGCTAAAGAGTATTTTATACTGTTTTTCCCACTTACTTCACGCTGAGAGGGGTGACATGCATTGATTTGTATTTGATGCCTGTGTTGTGCATATCTGGCAGTATATACAGGGCATCCATAAATTTGCCAGCAAGGACATGATTATGCAGTGACCCGGTGGTCACTGCAAAGGGATTAAAATTGTATGTAATCTATATTTTCCTTCCTGAAGGCTGTATATTGGGTTAATAGGAACCTAGGAACAATTGCTAGGTGGGGCTGCCCCACCCTCCACTCCTAAGATATATTAGTCCTGTGAGCCAAGAGCAGCTAGCAGAAAGAAAAAGGAAAATGGACTGTAAAAGGTACTGGATTCTGAGGGAAAGAAGACCTGAATCTAATAGAAGGTAGAGCAGCCATTACAGTGCATGCAAAAAGCCAGTGAAGGTGATGCATGTGTGAGGTTATGGACTTCACTGCAGTTTGGTTGGATTCGATGCTTCAGGCACCCCTCCATACTAAAGAGACACACTGGCCATCTGCAATACACAGAGAGACTATAGTATTACTGATAGATAGAGAGAGAAAGAGAGAATTGCACCCCTTTGCCTGGATTGGAAAGACTGCACTGTTTAGCCTTGGGAAAACTGTTTTATACAATGTCTAAGAAAGTATGTTTATTCACAGACTACCAACGTTTCCAGTAAAAACTGTTCAGTAAAACTGTTAATAAAAGCTGACCTCATCATTGTACAGCACTGCAATGTTTTACGAGGGCCCCCAGCCTTACGCCTTACCACAATTCACCAACATCAAGGGCACCCTATCCACCACCAGGCAGGAGACCCTGAATTAGGATGTGCCCAGAGAGGAAGAAAGTATGCGCCCCTTACTTCACTGTGTGTGCATGGTCCCAGGGAGTACTGGAGCAGGATCACCGCAGTGAGTACCTTCACCATCACCTTCATCATTACACAAGTACTACCGCTCTCATCCTCTCTACCTCACGGTTCCCCTGTAGGAAATATGAAGCACATATTAGATTTATGTGTAATAAATACAGAATAATCAACTCACTGATGACAGAAAACTGGATGACAAAGGAAAAGAAAGACTGAGATCAGCAATGGAACGGGCAGAAGGCGGCAATGGTGTACAGGTGGAGAGTGATGAATGTAGGTAAAAAAGAATAAAACCTGACAGAAATTGATCCTGAACTTCTACGTCCAACAAGATAGCAAACTCAAACAAAAACAGTAGACTAAGGCTATGGCTACACGGTGACAGGTATCGCGCAACAAAAAAGTGTGCGGCTATACAACGACATATGTCACGTGACTTCTTGTCGCAGAAAAGTTGTGCAACATTTTTTGTAATGGTAGTCAATAGTGTCGAACTGTGACATACAACATGCTGCAACTGTGACACGACAGTCAAACAAAAATTCAACTTTGATGGATTTTTTGGAACTATCGCATCACAGTCGCAGCATGTCGTTTGGCGCAGTTCGACACAAGTCATGCTACAGTAACAAGTCATGCGACAGATGTTACCGTGTAGCCCTAGTCTCATATTCAAGACTTTGGAAATAAACTGCACAGAGCTATCACTATACCTGGCAAAGAGGCACAGAAACTAAAGTTATTTAACCCTTTCACTACCGGAGGTTTTTTTCGTTTTTGCGTTTTCATTTTTCTTCTCTATCTTCCTTAGTCCATAACTTTTTTATATTTCCGTTCACATAGCTGTATAAGGGCTTATTTTTTGCGGGACAAGTTTTACTTCCTAATGCCTCTATTAATTATGGCATACAACGTAGTGGGAAGTGGTAAAAAAAATTCCAAATGAGGTGGAATTGAAAAAAAAACAACACAAAAACAACCATTTTACGGGTTTTGTTCCCAAGGCATTTCGTTTGCTGAAAGACTGACCCATGCCCTTCATTCTCTGGGTCAGTACGATTACAAAGATACCCCATATGTATCAGTTTTTTATGTCCAAATAGTGTAAAAATAAATGTAAACTTTGTAAAAAAAAGTTTTTTTTTACATCACCATATTTTTTTTATAGGTATGTCTACTGAGGTATTTAGGGGCTCATTTTTTGTGGGACAATCTGTACTTTTTATTGATACCATTTTGAATAGTGTGTGACTTTTTGATCACACTTTATTACATTTTTTTGGGTAAGAGAAGAAATGAAAAAAATGGAAAATCGGCCATTTTGACCTTTTTCTCCGGTTCACCATTTACAGCACTGGAAAAATATTTTTATTTTTTAATAGTACGGGCATTTTCAGTTGCGGTGATACCTATGATGTTTATATTTTTTGTTATTTAGGTATTTGTACGGCGCTGGTAGCGAACGGGTTGAAGGGGTTGCCAGCTTTTTACTATTGATGACCTATCCTAAGGATAGGTCATAGATATCAGATCGCATGGGGCTGACTCCCAGCACCCCCACTGATCAGCTGGTTGGTCTAAAAAAGTATATGTATTCATAGGCTACCAAAGTTTCCAGTAGAAACTGTGAGTACTATCACCCTCATCATCACACAAGTACTACCACTCTCATTCTTTCTCCTTCACAACTCTCCTGTGGGAAATATGAAGCACATATTTGGATTTACGAGTAATAAATACAGAATAATAAATCCACTGATGACAGAAAACTGGATGACAATGGTAATGGATAAGGAAGACTGAGATCAGCAATGGAACGGACGGAAGGCGGCATTGCTGTACAAAGTTGACCCTTTTTTAATCCCTGATCAGTAGTCTAATGTAACCAGTGACTGGGGCCCTGCGGCACAGAGCCGCTCTGCTGCATGGACATTTCACTACAGCTCATGAAATATTAGTAACCCCTAGCAAGGTGAAATATTGATTTAAAAACAGCACGAAATGGGACATAACAGGATGCCTTTCAAACTCCATTGTAGGAAGAATGTGGGTGATGAATTAATAGCTGATTTCCATTGACTGGAAGTGCTTAGGTCCTATACTTATGTATTTTGCTGAGCAACAGAAATTACAGACAATTTTCCAAGGAGAAAATGAGAGAACAGATTCTACTTACTGGAAACTGAGGTTGTTTGTACTGAAAGCTTTTACAATCACAGGTTGGAGGTTTACTCTCCAGGTATGGTTTTACACAGGATTTGTGCTTGTGGAAGTGAACTCAGTAAATGACACGGAAAAAAAATAAAATATTCCCATTTGTCGTACCAACATTATAAAGAAACCAGTGTGGTCATGATTTGGTCAGGATTAATGGTGTCCTCAATGCTAGGAACTACAGGCAGATATTTACCCATCCTGCAGGACCATCAGGGAATGTATTCTACAGCAGGAGAACTACCCCAAGCATGCAGTTGTCACAGCCCCGGAGGAGCAGAGGATGGGAGTGGTAGTGGCTCTGGCTGCAACAGTTATAGTGGCAATGCTCACACCAATATTCCCTATGGTCAGGCAGTGACAGGAGGTCACACCTTTTCTTCCCTTGGGGCACACCCTGATGTTGGGGCTCCTGCCTGATGGTAGATGGGTGCCCTTGGTGTAAGGAGATGTAGGTGCTGTGGACGGCAAATGGTCCTGGATTCAGTAAGCATGCCAGTTGTAAAAACAGACTCTTTTTAATAAAGTGCAGAATGGGAGTTGTAGTACATCCAATAGTATCTGGAAGTTATATTACATCCAACACTGTTCCAAACAATTCACAGTGCAAATCTTCCCTGATAGCAATGTATGGATATAAACAAGTAAATGGACAAACAGAACAGACACGGAAAGAAAATACGTTCATGTGTATGAGCCCTTAAACAGAGAATAAAGAAGAAACAGAACACAATTGGACTCCCATAGCACTAAATACAAAGGTTATATATAGACTAATACCTCATTTTGATATAATAAACAACTCTAAGCTTCTTAGCAGATATATTTTGATCAAAACACGTCTGAGCCCATGTACTCTGGTAAGGTGACCTCAGTCCAGGCAGGGACCTTCTCTGTTTAATACCTACTGTATCTCTGTGCCAGTGAGCATCTACATTCAGGAGGAAAGAACCTGAAAATTAAACAGAGAATACCTTACTGACTGCAGATTCTGGACCTTCTAGTTCTTTCTTTCTCTCTTTCTGTAATACTGTAAGTAGAGAAGACTTTCTTGATGCAAAACTCCAAGGAGTGAACACATGTAGTTCCTCTCACTTCCTCAGCTAAGACTAGAGTCACACTAAATGAACTAGGGCAGATCTAAGTCTATCAACTAGTCTCCTACAAGGGCAGAGTCAGGACTGTTAACCCTGACCTATCCATACATAAGTATGTGGGTTGCAATGCATCAGACCATTGTACAACAAGAAACAGTTTCTGGGGTACTGCACAGCTAATGTCATTAAGAATTGTCTTCAGCGTAAAAGAAAAACAAGTAGTCCTTCAAGTGATGTTATGACCTACACAGAGCCCTAATCTCAACATCATCAGGTCTGTCTGGGATTACATAAAGACGTAGTAGGATTTGAGCAAGCCTACATCCACAGAACATATGTTATGTTAGTTCTCCTAGATGTTTGGAACAACCTCCCTGATGAATTCCTTCAAAAACTGTGTGCGAGTGTACCTAGAAGAACTGATGCAGTTCTGAAGGCAGACCAAATATTGATTGGATTTAGATTTCAATATTGTTCATTCACATTGTGATTGCTGAATAAAGGGATGCAAATGAGCTCTTAACAAGCTCTGCCTCTGATACCACCAGATGTAAGGCAGCTATCCTATAAGTCAATGTTCAGCTCTTTAAATAAGCCTTAAGACATGACTCGGATATTAAATAAGCCAGCACCTCATCTGCAGACAGCTGTTTCGGGGTGATTGCCCCTCATCAGTGCAGAGCAGAGAGTACTGGCTTAACTGGGTGAGAGGCCTGTCAAGATTTTTTTTGGGGGGGACTATCTCTTGTTAAGAGCTCATTTGCATCCCTTTCTTCCCAGAATTCCATTGGAGCATGTATGGTCTATAAGACTCCTCACACCGATTAAGGCGCTCTATCCCCAAGGAGAGATAGTACTCCCTATTGTGTTTTGTTAATTGATAAAAATAAACTATTAATGCACACTACTGTGTATGCATTTTTGTGTTGTATCCTACTGTATAAAGCTCTTAGAAGGGACTTCATTAGGACCAGTCTATGACACAATAGTCCAGTAGAAGTCAACCCTAGTTGGAGATGACAGTGTGGAGTAATCATTGGTCACGAGGATTTATGAATGATTCACAAATATACCTTATTCATAATTTCCTATGTATAATAACAATATAGATAGCAATTAATAGTGGATGTCATGTTCTATATACAGTAGGTGGAAAGTAGTCCTCAAGATGATTAGCAGGTCTTTTAACCACCAACACCTACAATTTTGAGTTGAAGAAGTTTGCATTCTACTACACAGGTGAAACCTTGTGAAGCGACTTCACAATTAAATCCTTTTTTTTTGTAAAATAGGCAGGGTCAGGATTAGGTATTTAGATTATGTGGATTACATAGTCACCCATTTGGTTGAATAGAAATACCACTTTTCCCCTACTCACAACATCTGGGTGATCGCCAGGACAGTTTGCTTCACAAAATGGGCTGTCCATTAAAAATAAAACCCTTTAACTAAGCAAAAATGGAGTTGCCTGCTCACGCATTTGAGCCACTAGTTGTGAATACACTGTATACTAACAAAGCGTTCAGCTTGCAACACTTGTAAAAGTCAAGGCATCTTACCCAGCCAGCCAGAAACCCAGGGGCGTAGCTAAAGGCTCATGGGCCTTGGTGCAAGAAGCTTGGACCGTCCTTCCCTCGGTGCTTTGTGACCAGGGCAGGGAAACACATGTCCTTCGTGCTGCCTGAGGCAAAAATTGAAACGGCACCCCCTCCCCCATGGAAAATTCTTGACCTAACCCCTTCCCTCCAGCCAGAGGTGTAACTTGACCAGCATGCGTTTTCTTCAATACCAGTGTCTTCTTATGTGGCACAAGGGTCTTTGGGCCCTCTCAGGCTCCTGGGCCCGGTAGAGACTATTAACGCTACACCCCCTATAGCTACGCCCCTCCAGAAACCTACTGACAAGGGGCAAGCACACCAAAACATCTGTCTACGGTTGGATATCTGGCTTGGCTATATTTCCTTGTCAAATCCCAAGGCTAGTTGGAAAGTTGGATTTTGACTCATAGGGAGCCACTTCGAATAGGTGGCGCTGGAGAGATGGTTCCAATCCTTGGGAGATACCTCTTTGCAGTGCCTGTAAGATTAGTCTAAGAATACTTTTACAAGACTGTTTAGTTCCTTTTAGCCTTGTCATTTGCAAATAAGCATTTATGAAAATGTGACAATGAATGTCATATAATCCAGAGCCAACTCTGCAAAATACTGGGTAAGATGACATCATCGGTGTATTGTATGTTAATGAGTAATGCTTACAATGTGCCTCATTCTACAAATATATGTATTTTCCCCTGTTATGTATCCTCTACGCTCCAGTTTTATTGTTTATACCAGCTTGAAGCTTCAAATATGCTAGAACAGATTGAAAGCTGGTGAAGCGATAAGACATAAAGCATATTTACCATTGACATCTGCCAGACACCATTGACAGAGCAGATTGATAATTAGGCACAAAGCATATGGAATCGTTTGTATGTGTTCATTATTCCAGCCTGTATACTGTTTAGAGCAGACTGATTGAATCACAGCCAACTGCTCTACTAAAAAATCATTTTCCTTTCTTGTGTGGATGTAGCAGAGCTGAATTCACCATAAAAATGTTTATTTTGTACAAAAAAATGGATCACAGAGTAAAGGGAATGTGTCATCAGAAAATGCCCCTTATTGGGTGAATACTAATGAGCGCTTCCATTATGGAAGCACTCATTAGTACCGAAGGACTGGGAAGCGGTTAAGGCTCTGTACTCACCACTTCCTGGTCCTCCGCTGTCGGCTTGCTGTGGCTGCGCACAGTGTGAGGGCGCTCTGTGACTTCACGCTGTGCGCGTCAGATCACAGCACAACCGACGGAGGAGGAGGAAGAAGAGCGCTGGAGCAGAGGAGCGGCAGTGTCCAGAGCAGGAGAGGTAAGTGTTTTTTTATTTTATTAAACATGAGGCAATAGTGCTGCTTGGGGCTGATATGAAGCAATGGGGCAGCTTGGGGCTAACATGAGAGGCAATGGGGGCTACTGGGGTGGTAGGCAATGGGGGCTGCTGGGGGTTAATATGAAAGGCAATTGGGGCTACTGGGGCTGATATGAGGCAATGGGGGCTGCTGGTGGCTAATAGGAGAGGCAATGGGGGCTGCTAGGGGCTGATATGAGGAAATGGGGGCTGCTGGGGGCTGATATGAGACTGCTGGGGGCTAATGAGAGGCATATGGGGGCTGATGAGAGGCATATGGGGGCTGATGAGAGGCATATGGGGACTGATGAGAGGCATGGGGCTCTTATATGAGGTCTGATTGGGGGTCATTCACATTGGCGTCTGAGCCTAGGTGTGATTGGGGTCTTATTAACATTGGGGGTCTGATTAGTGGTCTAATGAAAAATATTTTTTCTTATTGTCCTCCTCTAAAACCTAGGTGCGTCCTATGGGCCGGTGCCCATATGGGGATGTCCCCATGATAACTATATATGGCATATCCATAAATCTTCTCTAGGTGAGAATGGGTTTCCTGTCACCCACATTCAGCAATACAGGATAGGCACTCTCCCCATAAAAGAAAATAGAAAAGTAACCACACTTGTAACCTGCCCTCTCTACTGTGGTGTACTTATGGACACCATCCAAGTGCTGCTTGGGAGACTCAATTATTAGGGGTACAGATAGGGTGTGCTGTCCCAGCATTTATTTTCTCCATTGTCATTAATCGCCTATTTGTGTTGTTGTATAATTCCTATGTTATGCAATGCTGCCACCCTGTGGTCATTCTTGTTAAAGGTTCTGAATGTATAATGTAATTCCCATATGCCTTTTCTCTCTGCTTTCTCCTCCCTTTTCTGTGACATCAGTTCCTGTTTTTCTCAGTTCCTGAGGTGTCTTCTCCTGCAACAGACACAGAGCTGGAGAGAGCATTCGTTTTTTGACCTCTAATGTCCTCTATTATCCTCTATATCTTAACTGCAATAAACTACCAAAACATCACCATTTGTATCCTGCTCACTGGATCTTCACATGCAACTGGTACCACGACTTATGGGATATTAGTGAGTTCAGCTATCTACCATTGCTTGTACAGGGATTACCACTCACAACCAGTCAGAGACTTCTCTAACGTACATCTGTGGCAGAATATAGGGTGATCCGTCACAAAAACCGGGATCATCAAACAGTGTGTTGTCTTTCTGGCGCTCGAGTTCGACATATCGTGGATTGGATTGATAGATTACTGGAAAGTGCTGGTGAAGATCCAGTGTTCATGATCCAGTGAAGGAAATGAACATGTGGAGTCACTGAAGGTAGAAATGAACAGAGGCAAAAACAATAATAAAATACTAATAGGAGTTTATTATAAGCCACCTAATATACCAGAGTCTATAGAAAATCTAGTAAGGCTACTTTCACACTTGCGGTCCGGCAGGCTATTCCGGCAGGGAAATAGCTTGCTGGATCCATACTAACGCTAGCACACCATGCCGCCGGAAGTTCGCTTTGGCCCCTGTACAGTATCCTCCCTTTTTTTCTGGCTGCCTCTCGGCTTGTTTGCTGTGCTGTGGCCAGATCTCTGGCCCACCCCATTATAGTGAATAGGGCCGGAGGAGACTTCCGGTGGCACCATGGGCTAGCATTAGCATGGATCCGGTAAGCTGTTCCCCTGCCGGAACTGCTCCCATTCATTTCTATGGGGCAGACAGAAATAGCCGAGCCAGCGCTCGGCTATTTTCAGTGGCCCCACTGAAATGAACAGAGGGCAGCTGCGCATGCGCAGTGCACCCTCCATTCATTTCCCTGCTCCGTTCTCGTTGTAGAGCGATATGCCCCCATTGCCTGGGATGGGACAACCCCTTTAAGCGCTCTTAACGCAGGGCGAGATTCTGAAAGATAATCCCTAACGAGCATTCATAGGAATGCTCGTAAGTGATTATCTGGTGGTGTAAATGTATGCTGATTACGAGTGTACCACTTGTTCATCAAGTAATCTGATCGTTTGTGCGTACACAAAAATCTGTATTTGTTGGCAGCAAAATGTGCTGTGTAAGCATAATCTGCTGTCGGCAAACAATGAGTCAGTATGGGGAACAGTGATGGCATTAGTGATTACTCCTCCCCATACTATGGAGGAGATCTCTTCATGTAAATGCAGCTGTCTCCTCCACCAGTAGGCAGCAGATTGCTGGTAAAGGAACGGTTCCTTCCCGATAATTTGCTGCTCTGTCGTCCCATGTAAAGGGACCTTTAGGAATTTTAGTGGATAGCAAACTTAGGGTGCTTTCACACTACCGTTCTATTTTCTGTTATAGCAATCCATTTAAATGTGATTAAAACTGAAAATAACAGAATTGGCCAAAAGGAATGCAAAACGGAAGGCATTCCATTTTGATCCATCATAATAGAAGTCTATGGGAAACAAAAAAATGGAAGCTGTATTCCTTCACAGTTCCGTTATTTAGGATGGAAAAAAATCCTGCAGACATGAGCTATGGCACCTGCTGCATGCACGACAGGACGCCATGTTTAAAGGGAACCTGTCATCAACTTTATGCTTCCCATACTAATGGCAGCATAAAGTAGAGACAGGTAAGTTGATTTCAGAGGTCTGTCATTTATAAGTTAAAAGTAAGTGGTTGCTGAGAACCAAATCACAATCATGGCCTGGAAAAGAGTCACGGCCACCTGAGAAGAGTCATGGTTATTCATGAATTCTTGCTCTCCCTGCCCACCTGCTGATGACTGACAGTCTTCTACCTAGTTTTCTCCCATTCTCTCTAGGGGAGAACTGCCAATCATCAGCAGATGGGCGGGACAGCAGGAGATTATGAATAACCATGACTCTTCTAAGGTAGATTTGACTCTTTTCAAGGCCTCGGCTGCAATGATTACGATGCTGGTTCTCAGTAACCACTTACTTTTAGCTCATGAGTGACACACCGCTGAAATCAGCATTTCTGTCACTCTTTTATGCTGCCCTCCGTGAGGTCAGCATAAAGTTGATGACAGGTTCTCTTTAAAGATCCTCCCACCTCCGTACATGTACGGCACTGGGAGTCTACGGGTTAATGTGTGTTTTTCCAGAGACTACGGGAAACATGTCCTATTTTGTCCATGATTTCAGATCCCTCATGCACATTATTGTCTATGGTTCTATGAAAACCACAGACACAACACAGATACTAAACGTGTTTGGGCAGGGGTGGGATTCAAATTTTAAACAACAGGTTTCCTACTCAATGACGGACATGCGGCGTCACGACACATGTTTACATATACATCCACCATATATATGCAACGCACATAAATACACCATATACAGTACAGACCAAAAGTTTGGACACACCTTATTCAAAGAGTTTTCTGTATTTTCATGACTATGAAAATTGTAGATTCACACTGAAGGCATCAAAACTATGAATTAACACATGTGGAATTATATACTTAACAAAAAAGTGTGAAACAACAGAAAATATGTCTTATATTCTAGGTTCTTCAAAGTAGCCACCTTTTGCTTTGATTACTGCTTTGCACACTCTTGGCATTCTCTTGATGAGCTTCAAGAGGTAGTCAACTGAAATGGTATTCCAACAGTCTTGAAGGAGTTCCCAGAGAGGCTTAGCACTTGTTGGCCCTTTTGCCTTCACTCTGCGGTCCAGCTCACCACAAACCATCTCGATTGGTTTCAGGTCATCTGGCGTAGCACCCCATCACTCTCCTTCTTGGTCAAGTAGCCCTTACACAGCCTGGAGGTGTGTTTGGGGTCATTGTCCTGTTGTTAAATAAATGATGGTCCAACTAAACGCAAATCGGATAGAATAGCATGCCGCTGCAAGATGCTGTGGTAGCCATGCTGGTTCAGTATGCCTTCAATTTTGAATAAATCCCCAACAGTGTCACCAGCAAAGCACCCCCACACCATCACACCTCCTCCTCCATGCTTCACGGTGGGAACCAGGCATGTAGAGTCCATCCGTTCACCTTTTCTGCGTCGCACAAAGACACAGTGGTTGGAACCAAAGATCTCAAATTTGGACTCATCAAACCAAAGCACAGATTTCTACTGGTCTAATGTCCATTCCTTGTGATCTTTAGCCCAAACAAGTCTCTTCTGCTTGTTGCCTGTCCATAGCAGTGGTTTCCTAGCAGCTATTTTACCATGAAGGCCTGCTGCACACAGTCTCCTCTTAACAGTTGTTGTAGAGATGTGTCTGCTGCTAGAACTCTGGGTGGCATTGACCTGGTCTCTAATCTGAGCTGCTATTAACCTGCGATTTCTGAGGCTGGTGACTCGGATGAACTTATCCTCCGCAGCAGAGGTGACTCTTGGTCTTCCTTTCCTGGGGCGGTCCTCATGTGAGCCAGTTTCTTTGTAGCGCTTGATGGTTTTTGAGACTGCACTTGGGGACACTTTCAAAGTTTTCCCAATTTTTCGGACTGACTGACCTTCAATTCTTAAAGTAATGATGGCCACTCGTTTATCTTTTCTTAGCTGCTTTTTTCTTGCCATAATAAAAATTCTAACAGTCTATTCAGTAGGACTATCAGCTGTGTATCCACCTGACTTTTGCCCAACCCATCTCATGGTCCCAACCCCATTTATAAGGCAAAAAATCCCACTTATTAAACCTGACAGGGCACACCTGTGAAGTGAAAACCATTTCAGGTGACTACCTCTTGAAGCTCATCAAGAGAATGCCAAGAGTGTGCAAAGCAGTAATCAAAGCAAAAGGTGGCTACTTTGAAGAACCTAGAATATAAGACATATTTTCTGTTGTTTCACACTTTTTTGTTAAGAATATAATTCCACATGTGTTAATTCATAGTTTTGATGCCTTCAGTGTGAATCTACAATTTTCATAGTCATGAAAATACAGAAAACTCTTTGAATGAGAAGGTGTGTCCAAACTTTTGGTCTGTACTGTATATGGTACACATACATAAATACACTATATATACACACACTACACACACATACCACCAAACTAAGGAGCTAAATCTCAGCGACGCACAAAGAAATGGAAGCAAACATCTCCAGCTGCCCTGCCGCCACTAGAGCACCGGATCGGGACTCAGCCGGTAACACAGTTCTCCGATCCAGTTGTAATTTTAACAATTGGATTTGGAAAACTGGAGGGAACTGGCTGAATCCCAATCCTGTGTTTGGGTAATGGTTTTCAGAAATCATTGCTAAAAGATGCTCTGGAGCCTACTTTTCAGCCTAGTAGTCTGTGGAATACGGATGACACACGGAGGACAAAAAACAGACACACAGAGAACACACAGATTCTTCACGGATGAACCACTGACCATCATGTCACAGATGTCATTACAGACATAGATGTGTGACATCTCCGACTTTGTAATTAGAGACATAGGTTAGATGGAAAATCCACCAATAACACATCACAAGATGTTCTGCCAAATGACGAAGGAGAGTCAAAAATCCGCACTCTGTCTGTAGAATTTATTTAAATCAACTTTCAGAAAAGACAAATGCATCATTACCCAACAGAATCTCCCTGCTTTTCAGTACACTTTGTCCATCTGCCAACAAGCTTCTGTATTTGCCCATTAAAAAAATGTTTTAGGCTGAACTGTGAGCCACGAATGCACCGCTGTCTTCACCTCTTCATCGGACGTAAATCTTCATCCTTATAGGACTTCTTTCAGGAGACCAAACAGTCCAATTGAGCGATATCAGGACTACAGGAAGGATGCTTTAACACCTCAAAACAAAAGTTTTTAGAGAGTTTTGATCATGTTGGCAGTGTTGTATGGAGTATTGTCACAAAACAGGACAACGCCCTTGAATTCATTCACACTTCTTTATGACAAAACCAATTCTTCTGTGCTCAAAGTCTTAAATATCAACACCAGACAAACCCTCAGACCACAAAAAACATATAACTACCTGCTGCTCTTCTCGCACCGCAGTCATGAATGAACTGAGGTAACACATTCAAACCTGCACAGCAGTGACTGGGGAGGTTGTGTTGAAGAATGATGTATCTCCCTTTTCTGAAAGTGGATTAAAATAAATTCTACAGCCAGAGTGCCGATAATTTTTTGACTCTCCTTTGAACAAACCTGTGTTGCATTTACAAACTCAGTTCTATACACTTTGTCCACCTGCCAACAAGCTTCTGTATTCGCCCATAAAAAAAAAAAGTTTTAGGCTGAGCTGCAAGCCACAAATGCACCGCTGTCTTAATCTATTCATTGGACGTAAATCTTCATCCTCATGAGATTTCTTTCAGGAGACCAAACAGTCCAATTGGGCGAGATCAGGACTACAAGGAGGATGTTTAACACCTCAAAACAAAGTTTTTAGAGAGTTTCGACTGTGTGGGCAGCTTTGTGTGGAGTATTGTCACATAACAACACAACGTCCTTGGATTCATATGTGCTTCTTTGAGACAAAAACCTTTCTTCATACTGTGCACAGTCTTCAATAAATATCGGCACAAACCCTCAGACCACAAAAACGAATCACTGCTCACTGCTCTTCTTTCCTGCAAAATCACAAGTAGGGCAGCTATTGTTTCTCGCACAGCATTCATGAACGAACTGAGGTAACACATTCAAACCTGCACAGCAGTGACTCGGGAGATTGTGTTGAAGAATGATGTATCTGTCTTTTCTGAAAGTGGATTACAATAAATTCTACAGCCAGAGTGCCGATAATTTTTTGACTATCCTTTGAACAAACCTGTGTTGCATTTACAAACTCAGTTCAATACACTTTGTCCATCTGACAGGTTTCTATATTCGCCCATTAAAAAAAAAGTTTTTGGCTGAGATGCGAGCCACAAATGCACCGCTGTCTTCACCTCTTCATCGGACGTAAATCTTCATAGGACTTCTCTCAGGAGACCAAACAGTCCAATTGGGCGATATCAGGACTACAGGGAGGATGCTTTAATACCTTAAAACAAAGTTTTTAGAGAGTTTTGACCGTGTGGGCAGTATTGTATGGAGCATTGTCACACAACCACACAACGCCCTTGGATTCGTATGTGTTTCTTTGCAACAAAACCCTTTTCCGATACTGTGTCTTTGATAAATATAAGCACCAGTCAAACCCTCAGATCACAAAAAAAATCACTGCCCACTGCTCTTCTTTCGTGCAAATCACAAGTGGGACAGCCATTTTTCTCGCACCGCAGTCATAAACGAACTGACGTAACATGTTAAAACCTACACAGCAGTGGTCGAAAAATTATGTATCTGAAAGTGGATTAAAATAAATTCTACAGCCAGAGTGACGATAACTTTTTGACTCTCCCTTGAACAAACCTGTGTTGCATTTATAAACTCAGCTCTGCTACATCTGCATTTGTATAGCAAGTAATGTTACATTAACTGTATTCGATGGACGAAGCATTTTATCATTGCCGATCTATGGCATATGAAAGATTCAAAAGGTTTAGAAAGCAATCCCAGCTCTTCCTATGTCATGATTATTTTACCATTAGATGCCTGTTCACATGACTAAGCTTTAGAAAGAGTTATCTCCAGGATAATTGTAGCATGGAGAAGACTTTCTCAGAAACGTTGGTGGATTATAATTGCAATTAAAAATGAACCAAGACTCTGCAGATTAAAAGAAACTATCATTAATCTTCTTAAACCAATAATGGGAAAATAATTAAATCCTGCAATATCCCTAATAAACTCCTATATTGGTGTCAATGTTATTTTGTCTGTGTTGTACATCCTGCAGCGCTCATCAAGCATGATCATATTAACTTACCAAGGTCAGGACGCTTTTGTATCGTCGGTCAAGGACATTTAAGCACTGGCAGCTCAGTTAAAGAGGTATTCCGGTTTTAATAATTACATTTATTTGTTTACAGAATGGGCAGTTATACAATTTTCTAATACACATGCATTTAAAATTTTGCTCGCTTTATTACAGTATATTCTCACAATAGCCTCCCCCTAAAGGAAAAAATGGTACAGCCCCTTTTAGTCCTGTAAAATGCTCCTGTAGGAAATCTAAATAGGACTAAAGATGATGTCAGTCATGTGACCCTCATGCCTGTCATGTGACCTCTGGCATTCAGGTAAATACCGTAGTAAGTTATTGAAATGCTGCACATAGATACCCATTATAAACAGCATTGCTGCCTGCAGCAGCACCTCATCATGTCTGTCAGCAGTGCTGTAAGTAGAGTGCTATGGGCAGTAGTGTCCCCCACTGCCCCTGGTAATGTCCCCCACTGCCCCAACAGGTTGTGCCCCGGTAATGTCTCTCACTGCCCCCAGTAATGTCCCCCACTGCCCCAACAGGTTGTGCCCCCGGTAATGTCTCTCACTGCCCCCGGTAATGTCCCCCACTGCCCCAACAGGTTGTGCCCCGGTAATGTCTCTCACTGCCCCCGGTAATGTCCCCCACTGCCCCAACAGGTTGTGCCCCCAGTAATGTCTCTCACTGCCCCCGGTAATGTCCCCCACTGCCCCAGCAGGTTGTGCCCCCCACTGCAACAGCAGGTTGTGCCCCCCACTGCCCCCAGTAGTGTTCCCCACTGCTACTTTGGTACACTACTTAGTAGAGTTCCCCCACTGCCCCCAGTAATGTCCCCCACTGCCCTCAGTAGTGTCCCCCACTGCCCCCAGTAGTGTCCCCCACTGCCCCCCAGTAGTGTCCCCCACTGCCCCCAGTAGTGCACCCCACAGCCCCTAGTAGTGTCCCCCACTTCACCCAGTCTTCATGTAACAAGGCCCAGCATTGTCACTGTACTTAATGCCGGGCCCCATCAGAGCACTCAGCTCACCTGCATGATATGCGCTCTAGGCCACCAGCATCAGGCCCCAGCAATGCCCTACTAGAATTAGTCACAAATAAAGCAGGTGGGCGGAGCCTGACAAACATTGGTTAGACTCTGCCCAACTGCTTATAGGGGTTCTCCAGGAATTAAGAAAATAAAAATACATAAATATTACTTTATTATAAATATATTCCTAAATACCTTTCATTATTTATAATGGCTCGTTTTGTCTAGGGAGCAATCATTAGGAGAAATAAAATGGCCGCCATCATATTAGTACACACAGAACCTGCCCTATTTACACAGCAGGACACAGCCACATCCCACCTCCTCTCTGTACTTCATGTCTCCTCATGAACTTCATTCCTACAGATATTCAACTGAAGATCTTATTAAACTGTATTCAGGATCATAACCCCTGACAAGTAGAGCAGAGAGGAGGATGAGGCAGCTCTTTAGCTCAGTGTTGTGAAGTAACTTGTCCTGTTGTGTGATTAGGACAGGTTTTATGTGTACTAATAGGACAGCGAACCCCTGGAGAACCCCTTTAATTTGTAACTAGTTTTAGTAGGGCAACGCAGGGGCCTGATGCTGGAGGCCTGGAGCGCATATCATGCAGGTAATCGGAGCGCTCTGACGGGGCCCGGCATTAAGTACAGTTAAAATGCCAGGCCCCATTACATGTGAGCGCAGCGGGCCCCCTCCCTCTGCCGGGTGCTGTCACACTCTACGCAACTGCGATCGTTACGCCCCTGTCAGTCAGTGTATGTATAGAAGCACATCTAGCATCACTCTTCCTGTTTCTTCTGTATGTTTTGTGTCTGTAATTCTTTTTTTACAGTTAACTTTATTAACAACATGACAACACCTCAGACCCCTCCAGCCTCCATCTGCTTCAGATCAGTTCCCCATCAGACTCAGACCCACCCAGCCTCCATCTGCCTCAAATCAGTCCCCCATCAAACTCAGATTTGACCCCCCCCCCAGCCTCCATCAGCCTCAGATCAACCCCTCATCAGACCCGCCAGCCCTCAGCAGACTCAAATCAGACCCCACATCAGCCTTAGATCAGACCCCATCAACCTCAGATTGGACCCTCATCAGACCTCAGACATTAAAAAAAAAAAAAAACTTACCTCGCTTGCTCCGGACAGCGCTGCCACACACTCACTGCTCCATGCTTTTTTTCTGGCCTGTGCTGCAGTGTTTCCTGATGTTGCACAGCATCAAGTTATAGTACTACATCCTGACGCACTGCCACATTTCCCCAACTTTTTGAGGAAAAAATTGTGTCTTAGGGGTTGACATAAGTGGGCCACGGTTTTTTTTAAATGATATAGAGAAAAAGAAAGAGAGGAAGAAGGAATCGAGGGAGGGAAGGAAGGACTGAAGTAAGGAAGTTGGGAATAAAGGAGGGAGGCAGAGAGGGAAGAATGGAGGGCAGGAAGGACCGAAGGAAGAGAACAAAGGAGGGAGAGAGAGAGAAGGAAGAAAGGATGGCAGAAGGGAAGGAAGAATGAGGGGTTGAAAGGAGGGATGGAGAAAGAAAGAATGTAGGGAGGAAGGATGAAGGAAAGAAATGCGGGAAGTAGAGAGAAGGAAGAAGGTTAGAAAGGAAGGAAGGCTGTAAAGAAGGGAGGGAGGAAAGAAGGAATGAAGGAATATAATCACACTGATCAAAGAACTTGACTCTTTGCTTGCCTCATATTTAATTTCATTTTTCTTTGATATTAAATTATATTTGTTTTCTGCTTTACAAAACATCGTAAAACAGCAATGTTAGCTTTTATATTATACACAGAACATGTTAGATAAATTACAGCATTGTCACAACCACATCATGTATAAGATATCGTAAAAACTCAGTACGTCAGAATAGCCTTCAGGCCCGATCACAGAAATATATGATTATGGATAAAAACCCTGTTGGTGAGAAAAGCAAACGATTTTAAAAAAAGATTACTTTAGGACTCCATTAGCATTTATTGGTTATTTAGCATGCAGTAGGCAGTGATTACTTATAATGGAGCAAAATGGTAATTCTTCCTAGATAAAATTAAACTGTGAAAGGCTTTTAACCAGCATGGTATGTGCATATGGAAAGCTTTACAAATGTACTAATACATACAACTTATCATAAATTATGAAAAAAAACTGACTACAGCACAGAATTTGCAACAGTTATATTATATGGCTTATACCAAAACAGTAGCCACATTCTTCATATACTGAGCACAAGAATATGCACCACAGAGCGAGGACCCGAAATTGAAATGGTGTCTCACTTCTAGATGGCTTCATTGTCATCACTGTCATTCTGCTTTGTGTTAAAGAGGTTGTGTATATCATGTATCCGAGCATGATAGCTAAACATCTACTGTGCATCTCTGTTACAAACGTGTTAAAGAGAGTCTGTTACTATAAAATGCAGTGCAATCTGCAGAAAGCATGTTATAGAGCAGAAGGAGCTGAGCAGATTAATATGTAGTTTTGTAGGAAAAGACTCAGTAAAACTTGAAATTTACAAATTTAAATCTCTGCCATTTCTGATTTCATTGTTGGTGGAGGTGTTACCAGTGACTGACACTTACAGAGAGAATACTATCAATCACTGATAACACCTCACCTGTATACAGCTACCAGTGACTGACAGCTATCTCTGTATACACACTTACACAGAGAATGCTATCAATCACTGATAACACCTCCCTATGTACATCTATCAGTGACTGACAGCTATCTCTGTATACATACTTACATAGAGAATGCTATCAATCACTGATAACACCTCCCTGTATACAGCTATCTGTGACTGACAGCTATCTCTGTATACATACTTACATAGAGAATGCTATCAATCACTGATAACACCTCCCTGTATACAGCTATCTGTGACTGATAGCTATCTCTGTATACACACTTACACAGAGAATGTTATCAATCACTGATAACACCTGCTCTGTATACAGCTATCAGTGACTGACAGCTATCTCTGTATAAACACTTACACAGAGAATGCTATCAATCACTGACAACACCTGTGTACAGCTATCAGTGACTGACAGCTATGTATACACACTTACACAGAGAATACTATCAATCACTGATAACACCTCCCTGTATACAGCTATCAGTGACTGTCAGCTATGTATACACACTTACAGAGAGAATACTATCAATCACTGATAACACCTCCCCTGTGTACAGGTATCAGTGACTGACAGCTATCTCTTTATATACACTTACACAGAGAATACTATCAATCACTGATAACACCTCCCTGTATACAGCTATCTGTGACTGACAGCTATATATGTATACACACTTACACAGAGAATGTTATCAATCAACTTCCCCATTTACAACTAAAGTCAGAAATAGCGCAGATTTAAATGTATACATTTCAACTTTTCTAAATCTTTTCCCACAAACTACATATCAATCTGCTCAGCTCCTGCTGCTCTATAACATGCTGCCTGCAGATTGTGCTGCATTTCGTGGTGACAGATTCTCTTTAAAGGGGTTCTCTGATGAACTATTGTTCTACATTACATTACATTAATCTGCTATGATGGAGGTCAGATCCATAGCAGATTTTTCCAAGTGTTGTTCTCCCTGCATGACTTGCTTTTCTGCATTTTAACTCATTTTATCTTTTATGTATTATGCCATGACTATGGGCTCCTCTGCCCGAAACCGGTCGGCACGATGTTTTAAACTTGTTTGTGTCCTGAAATTAAATAAATACATTTTGGGGGTCATTTATTATACTGAAATACTCCTATATTAGGCGTATTTCAGGCACAGATGGTGGCACAACTAACCTAATCTGCTCACGCCAGGTCTAAAATTGTGGGCGTAGCGTCGGCAGGGAAGGGGAGGGGCTGGCAGGCCCATCTCATTCATCATTTTAGGCGTAGAAAATGCTTTAAATGTAAGACAGCCCAGAAATAAAGGCGCCCATTTACACTTATCCTGTGATCTGAGCAGACCATGGGAGGAATTTATCATTAGGAGACTATTTGAAGTCAGTTTTGCTTCAGTCTATGTTGGAGTACTTTGTGCCACATTTATCAAATGTCTCATGTGGTTTGATAAATGTGGCTTGTCCTTAAACCTAACACTTCTGTCTAGAGAAGCTCCTCCACTTCTCCTACTCCACCCTCCTCCTGGAGTGAGATTGCGACTTATTTGCGACTTTTAAAAAAAAAAAAAAAACACTCACTTTTCCACCCATATTACAAAACTGGAGTGAGTGGTGTACACATGTAAAAAGTCACAAATGTCTGCACAATCACATAAATTTTGCGCACGGAAGTGCAAAAAGTCGCAAAAGCCCTATTTTGCGACTTTTTGATGCCAGAATTCTGGAGTGAAGGTATAATAAATCAGGGCCAAGGTGTTTATCCTGGGACACACCCTGTGTTTGTGCACCGCACCACTTATGGAGGTGAGCTGATATCCCGCGTTCCTACTTATCATGGAGGCATGTTCACTTGAATGGGCTAGGTTGCATCAGGCACCAGGGGCATTGTTATAGGGAGTGCAGAGGAAGCAGCCACATTGTACCCCTGGTGCCTAAAAAGCCCAAAGACTCATCTGCCACATAAGACTACAGCTGTATTTATTTTATTCATTTATATGCCTACGATATATTTTGCAGTGCTATACAGAGACTGACACTCCTAACACCAGCCCTTGTCCCCACTCGGGCTCAATATCTGTATTCTAAATTAAATTATGCTAATGTTTTTGGTGTGTGGGGGAAAATCAGAATATCGTGAGCAAACATGGTAGCATCTGCCAAGCATAGCATCACTATAAGGCTACTTTCACACTAGCGTTTTTGCTGGATCCGTCATGGATCAGTAAAAACGTTTCAGTTACTGATGATACAACCGTCTGCATCCGTTATGAATGGATCCGGTTGTATTATCTTTAACATAGCCATGATGGATCCGTCTCTAAAACCACTGTAAGTCAATGGGGGACGGATCTGTTTTCTTTTGTGTCAGAGAAAACCGATCCATCTCCATTGACTTACATTGTGTTTCACGACGTCTTGCTCTGAATCCCAGGACTCACTCAAAAAGGCTGCTTGCAGCGCTTTTGTGTGAGTAATGGGAACGCAACCAAACAGAATGTAATACATTATGGTGCACGCCGTTCCCTTCAGTTCAGTTTTTTCCCCATTGAAAATGAATGGAGACAAAACTGAAGCGTTTTCCTATGACGGATCTCAATAGCGGAAAGTGTAGATGTGAAAGTAGCCTAAAGCTCCAGCAAGTGACATTGTCCTTTCTTCTGCTGATCGGTTGGGGGTCCCAAGACTCAAACACACATTAACCCCTTCACTGTTTTTTGTTTTGTTTTGTTTTGAGCTCCCTGCCTTCACACAGCCATAGCTTTTTTTTTATTTTTTTGCTCGCATAGCTGTATGAGGGCTTGTTTTTTGCAGGGCAAGTTGTACTTTCCAATGCCACCATTTAATATTGCATATCATGTAGTGGGAAGAAAAAATTCCAAATCGGGTGAAATTGCAAAAAAAAAATGCAATTCCGCCACAGTTTTACAGTGTTACATATGTATAGTTTTTCTTGCGTTTTGATAGTGCTAAAATATTATAAAGTTGGAATTTTTTTTTTGTCGCCATATTTTGACCCCTATAACTTTTTGGTATTTATGTGTACGGAGCTGTATGGGGGCTCATTTTTTGCGGGGCGATCTGAACTTTTCATTTTTACCATTCTGGGGTGTGTATGACTTTTTGATTACTTTTTATTTAATTTTTTTAGAAAAAAAATCGACAAAAAAAGTCAAATCTGCCATTTTGGCGCTTTTTTCTGTTTCGCTGTTTTCCGTATGGGAAAGAAAGTTTTATATTTTTATAATATGGGCTTTTTTGCACATAGCGATACCCATGATATGTATTTTTTTACTACTTTTATTTTGGGGAAAGGGTGGTGATTTGAATTTTTATGTATTTTTTTATGTATTGTTTTTTATTTTTATTTTTTTAACTTTATTTAATTTTTTTTACACTTTTTTATCGTTCCCATAGGGAACTATAACAAGCAATCATCTGATTGCTTATATCATAGACTCCAATGCATTAGCATTGGAGTCTATGATGATTTTACTACTTTCCTATGGAGCCCTATTACACACAAGGGTTCCATAGGAAAGTCTATGCAGCAGCCTCCTGTCATTCTCTATAACAGTGGCTGCTGCAGACACGCTCCGGCTCCTACGATCACCACACGGGGGAGCCGGAGCAACACCGGAAGCACGTGCTTCCAGTGTTTGCCGTGCTCGGATACCGTGGTCAGGATTGACCACGGTATCCGAGGGGTTAAATGTCCGCGATCGGCATTACTGCCGGTCGCGGACATCAGCCGCGGGTGACTGCTGTAGTAATCATCTTTAAACACACGCCCAGCGCTGTTAAAGACTAGTCCATCAATAAAAAGTCTCAGAAAACAGTGCACCGCCAGCCATTCTTATGGATGTCTCTGTTGTGCATATTCATGCCACAGTGATAGCCTGGCGGGGCTCAGGGGAAGAATTCATAAGGAACATGAGCTTTTTTTGGCCAAAAATATTGATGTAAAAAATATCAGACATGAGATGATGTAAAGAAGAAAAAGCTTGATATCAAGTCTAGACAGCTACAACAAATGTCTCATGCCCACTGTGCCATTTAAATTATTTTTGTGCAATTTATGCTTATTTTGTCTGTTGATAAATCCATGCACCTTATGACACAACTGATAACTCTCCAATATGTTATGCACAGTTTGTGGTTTACTCTATAGAACGACAATTTAGGCTTTCTGGGCTATGAGTGCTGTGTGCAGAATGGAATAATAATCCAAGTCCATGAATAGAGACATAGAAATGTTCTACAATACGGCCGCTTGTAGTTTTCTTTGCTGCTTCTATAGATCCTATTTGCTGTTGGGCTTTTTCAGCTCTGCGTCTAATATGTTTACATGTTCCAGCCCGGAGCTGCCATTGAACAGTAATGTTACTCAGCAGACTGCCTGAGACACAAAGTAACCTTCCCCATAAAAACTTGCTTCTGTGTAGCAAGGCCATAAAAATGAAAATGTGCTTTCTTATTGCCCTTTATACAGGCCACCACTTTCAGTTTCCCGCTGTCCTTTAGAAGAACACTTATTTTCTGCATGCCTGGTTGTCATGCTGCCTACACAGGAAGTACCGGGCCCTCCAGGTCTCTCACATTCTCTATGTTTTATATATATCAAAAATTATATTTTATGCTGAATGACTTTCAGGTTTTCACTTCTCTTGAATGCATTGAAATGATTTATTGCAGAGAAATTCATAGATAGATGTAAGAGACAGATAGATATGAGATATAGATAGATATGAAATAGTTACATACAGGGGTGTAGCTACCATAGCAGCAGACCATGTGACTGCTATGGGGCCCAGGGCAAGAGGGGGCCCAGTCTTAGTTGGGATCATCCCCTCTTCTATATAGATAGATATGGAAGCAGGCAAGACGTGTCTTCCTGATGCTACGCTGGATGAGGTTGTCCGGTACCTTCAAACAGACCCCTATTTATTACCTTGCAAAGGGCCTTAGGGCCAGATAAACAACTTGTACCTGGGACGGAGAGTTTGCCTGTCACCAGAAGCTGCCGTCTCGTCAAAGTCCTGGAGAATGAAGGCAAAGGAGACCACCATGTGCTCAAAACGGCAGCGAAGAAGAAAAAGCACAACTGGTCACCATGATGTGCAGTAACAATCCTAAACCATCAGAGCCAGTTGAAGAAGTATAAGTGACCCAAGTTGGGAGCCAAGCACCAGAAACTTTCTCATGATCCACAGCACTCGTTCTGTCACCCAGCAGCGGGGATGGAGTTCAATGCCAGAATCCCAGGGCGTTTTTGAGACTCTCCACTATGGCATTACCAGAGCCCCCATCGGCTATGGCTGTGATTAACATCAACCCAATGGTTAACATCAACCCTGGGCCTTGGCAGACCCCAGTGTTGCTGTGGAAACTGCCACAGGAGCAGCAACAATGTTACTGATGGGAATGTTTGGCATGGCTGTACCCTGAGGCCTGTTTGCCATCACCAATGGAGCTGGACATAATCCATGCCCAGGCTCCAGCCATTAATTCTGGGTCCAGGGGACACCCCTGCTTGACAGCCACTGAGCTTGCTTTGCCAACAGTGACCAATGGAGGTCATCAGAACTTCAGTTATGCCACCAGCTGCAAGTGCAAGCATCTGGAGACATGTCCCACAGATTCTCTCATTGATCTGGGAGAAGTAGAAGAGGAGAATTTCCACTCCCCGATATGAAGTTCTTCAGGAAGTCCAGAAAATCAAGGAGTCTGACGAGTTTCAAGAGGATGAGATACCTGTGACTGGCCCGTTTCTGTCATTTTCTTTTGGGCCATATTTTGCCACTCTCATGTTTTAGGCCATACAGGACTCCCCTTTCATCCAACTTCCACCTGTTGTGTTTTTCCTCATCCTCTCTCAGGTCCATGGTCCAGCTTGCCTGAGAAGGAGGGGAACGTAACGGTTTAAAGTTCTGAATCCAAGGAAGAGATTCTAATGCACCAGAGTTCCTTCTGCCCCTCATTTGTGTTTCTGGGACTTTTTAAGTGAAAAGCCACAAGTGAGGCGATCCAGTTTTTTTTTTTTCCAGAAACGCTCAAGGTTAAGTACCCGTCACCAGGACTCAAACAAATCTATGCAGGGATGTGCCTGGGTCCTGTGTTTCTGGGACTCTGTAGAGCTACAGACACAGCAGATTCACCTGGCTGTGGACACCCACAGTCTGGAATTTCTTGTTTGTTTTAGCGCTGAACAATATAGATATAACCCTACTTGGTATCATTGTGGACTGGTTCCTTTGGGCACTAGTTATAATGTCCCCCTGGTAGTTAGACCTGTTAGCCTAGGCAATGTATGTTGTAAAAGCACTTAAGCCCTTAACCTTATCTCTCCACAGCAATAGGAGGGAGGGGGTCAGTGTGAACAGTAGCTTTGGTTATCTGATGCCAGACTACTAGGAAGGACCACAAGCACAGCCTGAGGATGGCCTGGCTTTCACCAAGGGGGTATGTAGTACTCCAGACCTGGGGGTACTACAATTGTAAATAGTTTTGTTTTATAATGTTATGTATTTTTTATGTATTTGGCCATTGTTATTGGTGTGTGAATGGCAAAGGGTTGGCAGGGAATGTGCTGATTACTCTGTTCCTCTCCTCTTGGTAGAAGTGGCCTGCTTCCTGCCAAGAGGGGGAGTTCCTACCAATAGACAGAGGAGAAAGGAAGCACACTGTAGAGTTCCTGCTTCCAAAAAGGATTCTCCAGAGAGATCTGCTGGTTCCAAGTGAAGTCTTGAGATGCTAGGCAGCAGATTGAACTTCTACAACCAGCATTAGCAACACTGCTGAAAGGTGAGGGATTACAGCAAAGACACACATGACCCAGAACAGCCTAAGTGCTAGATCGCCACCATCCTACCTGCCTTCATAATCCTTGCCAGAGAAGTTTTGCACTGTTCCTGTTCTACATTGCACTTACATACACCCCTAGCCGACGTAGTCTTTCGCTAACATTTACGCCTGTCAATGTCACACCTAACTGGCGTATAAGGCGCAAAACCGGCCGTGCAACTAATCATTGTCACAGGGCCGGTTAAAAAAGGGGACTGGTGACTATTTTACGCCTAAAATAGTTGCAAGTCCCTGATTAAATTTGACCCCACTGACTTCTTGTCCACAAATAAGACGCTGTGTCAGTTGGAGAGTCAAAGTGTTAAGCCGTAAAACTAAAAGAGCACTAACTATAACATTTATATATACAGTGCATTCGGAAAGTCTTAAGACCCTTTCACTTTTTTTGCTAAAATAAAAAAAAAAATCAAGTTTTCCCCCATAATTCTGTACTCAATACCCCATAATGAGAATGTGAAGACAGAATATTAGAAATGTTTCCTAATTTATTAAAATGAAAAAAACAAAATACAATTCTGCATGGGCATAAGTATTCCTACCCTCAGAACAAGGCTGCTACATAAAATGTGAAAAAAGTGAGAGTCGAAAGTTTTTCCAAATGCATTGTATGCTTTACAGTCTTCAGCAACTCTGATAGAGTAATAACATGAAGATATGAGAACAATGGCGGACACTATGCAGCTTGTATCCAGTGAGCTAGAAGGACGGCAGACCTGTTTAATCCTGTAATTCTGTGCCTGAGCTTTATACTTGTCCATGTATCTATTTAATGGACCTAGTACATTACACTGTGTAACAGACTGCGAGAAATACAGTACATACAGAATCTAATGAGTCAAACAATAGACGTTCAATGGCTTAGTCCCCCCTCTTTAGCTCTTTAATCAAGCCTTTATGTTTCTCTGGCTTGTAGAATTATATTGTCAGTTTCTGTATCAGTCAGTGGTAAGACTACACCAATATTTCACGGCAGACGGCATGGGCAGACAATACAGCGTAAGGCTGCTTTCCCACTAAGCGTTTACATTTTCCGGTGTTGAGCTCCGTCATAGGGTCTCAATACCGGAAAAAAACGCTTCTGTTTTGTCCCCATTCATTGTCAAAATGCGTTCCGTTCTCATACCGGAGAGCAAATCGCAGTATGATGCGGCTTGCTCGCTGTCCTGGGATGCGGAGCAAGACGGATCCACATTGCAAGTCAATAGGGACGGATCCGTTTTCTCTGACACAATAGAAAACTGATTCGTCCCCCATTAACTTTCAATGGAGTTCATGACGGATCCGTCTTGGATATGTTAAAGATAATACAACCGGATCCGTTCATAACAGATGCAGATGGTTTTATTATCAGTAACGGAAGCGTTTTTGCTGAACCCTGCCGGATCCAGCTATAACGCTAGTATAAAAGTAGCCTTAGTGACCTAATATCTGACCTCATGTAACCAAAGCTAAACTGCTCCTGTAGCATACACTGTTACAAATTATACGTATTTACTATATCTTAGTGCACGTCACTAGACACACTACATGGACTTTTACAGATGAAGCAGTTTTTAACGTGAATCTGACTTGCTGCGGCATGATGTCACAAAAGCCATCGGGTACATGAATGAGAACTTTATGAGTCTCTTTTGACTTGAGGACACGGCAGGGATGGAGACATCGTACCAGGGGCACTAGATTACGGGTAAGGGACTGGGCTAATACACGGCTCACAATTACTGGTGTGCACTGGTTATATATTTTTGAGCTCGTCAGTAGCTAAATAATTATATGTAAGGCGGTACCCGAGGGGCAGGCCTATATACTATTTTTCAGCTGAATATCTATCTATCTAGATCAATCTTAGGCAACTTTTACACTTGCAGTAGCCTTTTCCGTGCTACCCCTAGTCCACCGTGCCGCCGGAAGTCTGCTCCGGCCCCATTCACTATAATGGGGGCAGGCCAGAGGTCCAGCCGCAGCATGGCAAACATGCCAAGAGGTGCACGGTCAAAAACCGCAGCATGCTGCAGTTTTATTCCAACCGCCTCTTGATATGTTTGCCGTGCTGCGGCCGGACCGTGGCGCTGCCCCCATTATAGTGAATGGGGCCAGAGCAGACTTCCGGCAGCACGGTGGACTAGTGGTGGCAAGGATCTGGCAGAACAGTCTGCCAGAAAAGGCTACCGCAAGTGTGAAAGTAGCCTAATACCTATCTATTTAGTATCCAGCTGTGTATATACCCATCTAAGGCTACTTTCACACTAGCGTTAGCAGGATCCGTTTGTGAGATCCGCCCCAGGCTCTCACAAACGGTCCTAAACGGATCCGTTTTGTCCTAATGCATTCTGAATGGATAAGGATCCGTTCAGAATGCATCAGTTCGCCTCCGTTCAGTCTCCATTCCGTTTGGGAGGCGGACAGAAAAACGCTGCCTTCAGCGTTTTGGTGTCCGCTTGTCGGAGCGGAGCCAAACAGATCCATTTTGACTCACAATGTAAGTCAATGGGGATGGATCCGTTTTGTCTGACACAATAGAAAACGGATCCGTCCTCCATTGACTTTCAATGGAGTTCATGACGGATCCGTCTTGGCTATGTAAAAGATAATACAAACGGATCCGTTCAGAACGGATGCAGATGGTTGTATTATCATGACGGATCCGTTTGTGAGAGCCTGGACGGATCTCACAAACGGATCCTGCAAACGCAAGTGTGAAAGTAGCCTAACACCTATTTATATAGTATCTACCTATTTCTTTATTTATCCTTCTATCTGCGTTAATCCCCAGAGGAGCTGGTGTAGAGGATAGGAGTGGTGGAGGCCCTAATAAAGTGTTGTGTTACGATGTACTCCCTCAGGACGTTGCCCCCTGGCGACCGGTGAAGTGGAACTATAGCACTGAAGAATGAGGCCAGAGATAAACATAACAAAGTCTTTTTTACTAAGTGCAACGCAGAGCTTAAAATACATACAGTAGCAGTAGGCTTTTAGTGCAGTTCTTCTTGGGCATCAGCAAGGATATGGAGGCTGGTTGGTTGGTGGCAATTCTGCACTTAGGTAATGCTGGCCTACTGGTTGTTTGGTGATGGGTGGCTTGGCTGTAGTCCCTCACCTTACAGAAGTCTGTAGCAGGTACCTCTGCTGTCTGGAATGTCAAGGCTTTACTTGGTAACAATGTTGAATAACTTTCTCTGGAGAAATCTGTAACAGTAGCAGGAGCACTGCAAGTTGCTTCCTCTCCTCTCTCTCTGGTTACACAGGAACTCCCCCTCTTGACAGGGAGCATGACCACACCTACCAAGATGGGAGGAACAGAGTAGTTAACCCTGTTCCTGCCAATCTTTGCTATCCTTTCCTTGCCGGTAGCGACAGCCAGGAGCAAACAATAAACTACATAATATAACAATTTGGTGTACTCCCAGGTCTGGGGTACTACATTTCTAATATCTCTCTGTTTGTCTGTCTGTCCCGTCCTTATCTCAAATCAATCTATCTATCTATCTATCTATCTATCTATCTATCTATCTATCTATCTATCTATCTATCTATCATCTACTAATTGGATTTGTTATAAGTAGAGATTAGCGAATTGAATCCCACAAAGTGGAATTCGATCTGTACTTCAGGATAAAATCGATTCGCCTCGAAGCCGAAATTCCTCATGCTTCGTGTTAGCGAATCAATTTAACCTGAAATAGTGTAAAAAACAAAAACATTCATACCTGATCCATTTGCTCACTCACGATTGAAGATCTTGGGGCAAAATCCCGTGCGTGATGACGTAATCTCTCACCACCTGAGATTTCACACCAGATCCTCAAGCAAGATGGCGGCGGCTGGCCCGTTGTGAGCAAATGGAGGCGGTACGTTTGATTTAATTTTCTTTTAATGTTAATTTTACACTGTTTTTACACTCATATGCCGCGATCATGTATAAATACGGCATCTGAGGGGTACAATGATGGGGAGCGGCGCTATCACAGCTCCGTGTCATTGCACCCACTACTTACAAACAAATGTGCTTCATGGCGACGTAATTAGTCACAAAGCGAATTTTTTTTGTAAAATTTGGTGAATAAGCCGAAATCAAAATTTCGCTCATCTCTAGTTATAGGTGGAAAAAAAATTATCTTGCCAAACAAATCCAAAGTTTTGGTGATTTGCTTCTGACAACGTGCACAAAAAGTCACCAGCGACATTTTACTATGTTGGGAAGCGCCAGGAAGGATGACGATAGAGAACAACATAAGGCTCCATTCACACGTCCTGTTTTTCTTTCCTGATTCGATCCTGATTTTTTCAGGACCCATTGAAATGAATGGATCCAGATCAGGATCAGGATCGAATCAGGAAAGAAAAACAGGACGTGTGAATGGAGCCTAACTCTGGGAGGGAGCTTAATCAATTGGTTTAAAGTCTGACATACAGTACAGCCTGTGAAGTGATCAGGGGCAGGATTTTTGCAGATTTTGCAGCCTCTGGGCTTGAGAAATGTCATTCTGAGCACAGCTTGTGATCTAAGACCATGTGTCTTGGATGTGTCTGGCAAAAAACAATTACAGACACAATCCAGCAACCTCAGAGTGCTGTAGGGACAGTATAGGGACATATTTAGTTAGTTATTGAAGTAATAATTAGAAATGTCAGGATTTTATCAGGGAAAGAATAGGGTGTTCACTCAGAGTTCTGTGTATTTCATGCAAAGGTCGGGTGCTGGCAGTAAGTGGAAAGGTCATGTATGAACTCCAAATTCTGCAATCACCAACATCCTGCACCAACCTCTTTTTTCTGCATATGTACAGCCAGCCTTACTTTCTTTAACCTCAAGTTTCTATGTTCATATGTGTTTTATAGGCTTTTTCCCAGCACCAGCGCAATCTGTCCTGTTTTTTTTTTCTAAAAACCAGTGTTAATTTTGCTACCGTTTATACATAAACACTTCAGCAGATTTCAGTGCGTCAATACCAGTGTATACGTAAAAGGAGACATATAATTGTGGCTCTTTTAATTCCCCAAAAAAACAGCTGCAGTTACCGTGTATAATAAACCAATTAATCTCAGCAGTATATTCGTACCAGGGCATGTTGTATTGTGCCTCAGATACTGAAAAAACAGTTTCAATTTAGCTGTTACTTGTAATTGAGCATTTCAGTGCATCAATATACCAGTTTGCATTGTATTATGTCAATATACCATGCAATTTTAGTGAATGTGTTGTACTGCAATAGCTATATCAGTAATATAGCAATATAGTAACACACGTAGTTTATAAGGCCGAAAAAAGACATCTGTCCATCCAGTTCGGTCTGTTATCCTGCAAGTTGATCCAGAGGAAGGCAAAAAAACCCTGTGAGGTAAAAGACAATTTTCCCCACTTTAGGGGAAAAAAAAATCCTTCCCGACTCCAATCAGGCAATCAGAATAACTCCCTGGACCAACGACCCATCTCTAGTAACTATAACCTGTAATATTATTACCCTCCAAAAATACATCCAGGCCCCTCTTGAACTCTTTTAGTGAACTTACCATCACCACCTCCTCAGGCAGAGAGCTCTATAGTCTCACTGCTCTTACCGTAAAGAATCCTCTTCTATGTTTTTATACAAACTTTCTTTTTTTCAGACGCAGAGGATGTCCCCTCGTCACAGTCACAGTCCTGGGGATAAATAGATGATGGGAGAGATCTCTGTACTGACCCCTGATATATTTATACATAGTTATTAGATCTCCCCTCAGTCGTCTTTTTTCTAAACTGAATAACCCTAATTTTGATAATCTTTCTGGGTCCTGTAGTCCACCCATTCCAGTTATTACTTTAGTTGCCCTCCTCTGAACCCTCTCCAGCTCTGCTATGTCTGCCTTGTTCACAGGAGCCCAGAACTGTACACAGTACTCCATGTGTGGTCTGACTAGTGGTTTGTAAAGTGGCAGGACTATGTTCTCATCACATTAATACAGCAGTTTCATTCAATTGATTGTATTACTATAGTAAATTGTCAATACCAGTGTGTAGTGTGTTTGTAAGGCCTCATTCACACATGTGGATTTTCACGGAAATCTGTGTATGTGTGAATGAGACCTAAGGAGAGGGACACTTAATTGTCTGTAAATTACAGAAAAAAACACTTCCAATTTTGCTACCATTTAATAATCTATGTACTAAACCTGTGACTTTTGATTTATAGAGCTCATAGTGAAATGTCTGACAAATGACAGATTGCAAAATAAAAGACCTGTGTCTCGTCATCCGCGAGTCAGAATGTGGATGGCCTTAGTAGTGCAAACAGCACCAGCCATCCGCCCAGTAGTACTAGAAGCAGCAGCCCACAGTTTAACCTCACTTCCTACAGGCGCTAGATTATTATTATTGAGGATAAAGAGGATGAGATTGTGGACTGAATGGCTCTCTCCTCTCATTCTCAGCTGGAGGATGTGGTGCATGTCACCTCTGAGTCTGACGCCATCACTGAGAAAATAGAAGGTCATGTGAATTACAGTTATATAAAGCCTCAAGTAAAGTCTTGAGAGGACTATAATTAGCATCTACAGACATTGATGTAAGGTGAAGGACTAAGGCTAAGACACCCATCACTAGGTTACCACTAGGCCAGTATAACGAAAGTGCCAAATTGCAGCCATCCAACCTGCCTCCATATCCTTACTGGTGCCAGAGAAGATTTGCATTTAAAGTCTCCTGCTCCTGAAAGTACCTGAAGTTCTATGTTACACTTAGTAAAAAGACTTCAAAACTACATTTCCACTTCCCTCATCCTTAGGAAGCAATGAACTAAGGGAGTACACAGTAACACAACATTTCATCAGGGCCACTACCACTCCCATCCTCTGCATCAGCTCCATCAGGCTCGCTGCACATAACCAAATAGAGGGAGCTGCACAGGTGTGTACAGGGGTCATAATAGGAGATTTTAACTTCCCAGATATTGACTGTATTGATCGAGGTCATGGTTCTGCTTCAACTGCAAAGGGAAAAAATTCCTCAATTTCCTACAGGACCGGTTTATGGGTCAGTCTGGAGAAGATCCCACTAGGGGGTGATGCTCTGTTGGATCTGGTTAGTTCTAGCAATGCAGAGCTCGTTGGGCATGTTACTGTTCGTGAAACATCAGTAATAGTCATCACAATATAATTATATTCCTCCTGAACTATAAAAAGCAAACTCTGGCTGGGAGAGCAAAAACACAGAATTTTAAAAAGGCCAATTTCCACGGCTCGAGGGCAGCTCTTCAGGGCGTAGACTGGGAGCAGCTACTGTCACATAATAAGGCCTCATGCACACAAACGTATTTTCTTTCCGTGTCCGTTCCGTTTTTTGCGGATATGGAACCATTCATTTCAATGGGTCCGCAAAAAAAACGGAAGTTACTCCGTGTGCATTCCGTTTCCGTATGTCCGTATTTCCGTTCCGCAAAAAAATAGAACATGTCCTATTATTGTCCGCATCACGGACAAGGATAATACTGTTCTATTAGGGGCCAGCTGTTCCGTTCCGCAAAATACGGAATGCACACGGATGTCATCCGTATTTTTTGCGGATCCGTTTTTTGCGGACTGCAAAATACATGTCGTGTGCATGAGGCCTAATACTGAGGATGAATGGGAGAGCTTTAAATCCTCATTGGGTTAATTACACTGCAAAATATATTCCTGTAGGTAACAAATATAGGCCTCTTTCACACGAACGTTGTGTTTTGCGTTCCGAAAATTGCGGAGCCGCAAAAACAACGGATGGCATCCGTGTGCATTCCGTATTTTGCGGAATGGAACAGCTGGCCCCTAATAGAACAGTCCTATCCTTGTCCGTAATAAGGACAAGAATAGGACATGCTCTATTTTTTTTTGCGGGCTACGGAACGGAGCAACGGATGCGGACAGCACACCGTGTGCTGTCCGCATTTTTTGCAGACCCATAGAAATGAGTGCTGTCCGCATTTTTTTGCGGACCCATAGAAATGAATGGGTCTGCATTTTTCATGTGAAAAATTCGGATCGGAGTCCGCAAAAAATACGTTCGTGTGAAAAAGGCCATAAACTGATAAAATTAAACCCCACATGGTTTACACCTACTGATGACAAAAAAAAGAGAAATACAAATGTAAGGGCTTTAAAATCTTTAAAAAAAAAATAAAAATATGCAAAAACAAAAAATCAACAGTGGTAGGAGTAGTTTCTGTTTTTGCAGATGACACTAAGCTATGTAGTACTGTGCAGTCTAAGGAAGGTGTCCATAAACTACAAGCTGACATGGACACTCTGAATGTTGGCAAATGAGGATGTGGATAAATGTAAAGTTATGCATCTTAGTAGTAATAATCTCCATGCATCATATGCTGTGATGGCTAACCTCCGGCACTCCAGCTGTGGTAAAACTACAACTCTCATGATGTACACTTGCTTGGCTGTTCTCAGAACTCCACAGAAATGAATGGAGCATGCTGGGAGTCGTAGCTTCACCACAGCTGGAGTGCCGGAGGTTAGCCATCACTGCCCTAGGGGAGGTAACACTGGGGGAGTCCCCAGTTGTAGAGAAGGATTTGGGTGTCCTTGTAGATCGTAAACTAAATAACAGTATACAATGTCAATCGGCTGCTTCTAAGGCCACCAGGATATTGTCATGTATTATGCGCGGCATGGACTCACAGGGCAGGGATGTAATATTGCCACTATACAAAGTGTTGGTACGGCCTCATCTGGAATATGCAGTTCAGTTCTGGGCACCAGTCCATAGAAAGGATGCCCTGGAGCTGGAAAAAGTACAAAGGAGAGAAACTTAACTGATCAGGAATATAGAGGGTCATAGTTATGAGGAAAGATTAGAAGAATTACTGAATTTTTCACCCGATAAGATGCACCTTTCCCCCCAAGGTGGAGGGAAAATGTCAGTGCATCTTATAGGGCGAATACTAAAGAGCATTTGTATTATGGAGAGTGCAGCACTCCCTGCACGGGCTCTGTACTCACCATTTCCTGGTCCTCGTCTGCCGATGCTGCACACTGCGCTGTGACCTGTGCACAGTTAGAGGACGTCAGCTCAGTCTGTGACCTCACGCTGTGCAACACTGGGTCCCAGCAAAGCGTGGTGAGAAGAGCAGTAAGAGCGGCAGAGGCAGCCAGAACAGGAGAGGTAAGTTGATTTTTTGGTCTAATCTGAAGTCTTAATGGGGGTCTTATAAATATTGGGGTCTGATCTGAGTTCTGAATGGGGTCTAATTAATATTGTAGGTCTGATCTGAGGTTTGATGGGGGGTCTTATAAACATTGGAGTTCTGAGCTGAGGACAGATTGGGGATCTTATTAACATTGTGGGTCTGATCTGAGATCTGATTTGGGGTCTTATTAACATTGGGGTCTGATCTGAGGTCTAATGAAAAATATTTTTTTGTGTTATTTTCCACCTCTAAAACCTAGGTGCGTCTTATAGGATGAAAAATATGGTAAATGTATTTAGTTTTGGAAGAGACGTCTAAGGGGGAACTTGTATAAATATATAAATGGCCCGTACAAAAAAATATATAGTGAAAAGCTGTTCCACGTGCAATTCCCTCAAAACACAAGGGGGCGCTGCCTCCGACTGGAGAGAAAAAAGTTCAGTCTCCAGAAGCGTCAAAGCTTCTTTACTGTAAGAACTGTTAATCTGTGGAATAGACTTCCTTAGGACGTGGTCACAGCAGGAACAGTGGACAGTTATAAACAGGCCTTAGGCTGGGTTCACATTATGTTTTTGTCATATGTTTACCATATACAAAATAATGTATACCTTTTTTTATACAGTAGAACTCTATGGTTACGGATAATCTATGGCACAGTCTGAGGCGTCCATTAACGTGTACAGTCTCTTGTATGTGTAAACGTATCACAAAAATAAGATGTGACCGATCCTCAGGTGAATTCTGAAAAGTAAATGACATTAATATTTATGAAGATGTGTAGAAATCTGAGTCTTACTTCCATTTCTAAAATGCACATAAGGTCTAAAATGCACATTGGTGGAGATCACCAATCCATTGGTCAAAATTGATGATCTTATGTCTTTTTTTTGTTCAACCGAATTAACTATGTAACAATAGATAGGTATGGGTTAGAGAGAGAGATAGATAGATATGAGGTGGATAGATATTAGATAAATAGATATGAGGTAGATAAATATTAGCTAGATATGGGATAGATAGAGATAAATAGATAGATATAGATAGATAGATAGATAGATAGATAGATAGATAGATAGATAGATATAGATATGGGATAGATAGAGATAAATAGATAGATTTAGATAGAGGGTGGCATCCAAAGAAATACAAGCCCTAGGAGAGCAGACTGTGCGACCAGGAGACAATGTTGGATGAGACTCATTTCCCACTGTGCTGTCCAAATACAGTAGTCTGTCTGTCTCTCTCAAATCTATTTCTCTCTGGCATCTATCTACCCATCACTATCTGTCTATCCATCATCATATCTATGTCTAATATCTATCTAATAGCTCATATCTTTATCTACTGTGCCTTTCTATCTCATATCTATCTTACATCTATTATCTATCTCATATCTATTATCATCTATTCTATCTAATATCTATCTATTATCTATCTCTCTATCTATCTCACATCTGTCTATCTCTCTATCTCTCTCTCCTGTCACACACCGCTGGCTGCAGACCGCTGCCCCTCTCCTCTCACACTGGCAGTGCCATCCTCGGCGGGTTCCCGGCCGTGAGGTGACTTGCGCTGCACAGTGGGCAGCGGCAGGGAGAGGGTTAACCTGGGCGATCCCCTCCAGCTGCCAGTCACGTGATGTGAAGGGCACCCAGCCCGCCGGAGGGAGGACACAGGTGTCCAGGCGTGCGCTGTGCTGGGGCTGCTCCTTCACGTCCCGGCTCAGAGCTGCTTCAGGAGAAGAGCCGCCCGGATGTGTGCGGGCAGAGGGGGGCGCTGCTGACCCTGCGGCACATGGCTCCCTGACACCCGGGTAGGGAAGGCTCGGGAAAAGTTGCCTGGATGAAGCCCAGTCCGTCCCGGAGCTGGCATTCCTCGGGGAATGAATTTACAATCCGATACCATCTCCTTAGCAGGATCGGGGCATCAGGTGAGTGGCACAGAGCCTGGCACTGCCCGCAGGGGTTCTCTGTGACTGTACAATGGGTATGTGGCACCTGTATTCCGGCATGCCCCGGTGTAAGGGGAAACGTGTATGTGACATGGCAGGTATGTGGGCACAGGTGGTACATGGCTCTGGGTATGGCACATCTGTAACACCTGGATTATTGTCTATGGCTGCAGGTAGTGATCAGTGCTGTACCTATTATACCGGTACCACCTGGCATATTCTCTATGGATGCAGGTAGTGGCAATTCTGTATGTATTATACCTGTACCACCTTTTATATTGTATATGAATGCAGGTAGTGACTTTAGTCATGTACCTATTATACAGTACCTGTACTTCCTGGCATATTGTTTATGGATGCAGGTAGTGACAGTTCTTTACATATTATACCTGTACTTCCTGGCATATTGTCTATGGATGCAGGTAGTGATTAGTTCTGTTCATATTATACTGTACCTGTACTATCTGGTGTATTGTCTATGGATGCAGGTAGTGATTAGTTCTGTTCATATTATACTGTACCTGTACTATCTGGTGTATTGTATATGGATGCAGGTAGTGATTAGTGCTGTGCATATTATACCTGTACCACCTGGCATATTGTCTATGGATGCAGGTAGTGACAGTTATGTATATATTATTCCTGTACCACCTGGTATATTCTCTATGGATGCAGGTAGTGATTAGTGATGTGCATATTATTATACCTGTACCATATGTGACCGGTGTAAATCCTGCCACACTTTGTAAGCTCTCCTGGAGTGTAACTAAACACAGAATGGATTGTTATGTAGTGTTATCACCTTGGAGTCAGATCTCAGTATTTTCCCTGTCTGGCACTATATTTACATAGGACTGCTGGACTGTATTGTGTATACCATGCATGTATGTAGTTGATGAGATACAAACTCTTCTATTTTGACTCATGGAAGTAAGAGGGCGTCTTATCCAAATAAAAGTGTCACCTCTGCCGATAATATTCCTGGTACTACAACCCTCTCCATCCCAGGATAAGAGGGCTCCATACCTTCTCAGCCCTTTGTGGCCAGGGACGGTATCTTGACCATAAGGGCAGCTTTCCTTTAGTCATATTGCAAAGGTTATAGAACAAAATGGAGAGAAAAGACAAATACGATGTCTTATCTTTTTTGGATTTACTCCTGGTTTTGGCTTCTGACCGTACGGCCGTAGCTTTAGAGGGGGCGTCTGAAGAAGGCAATACGTTTCTACTAATTCTGTTGTTGGGGGTGGTTGCCACTGGCTATATAACACTGTTGTAGTATGACATGCTGGACATCATTGGTCTCCATGTGATGGGCCAAGTCCACCAGTGCAAGGACGGCTCTTCATTAGTGGTTCTCATTAGGGTGACCCCAAATGGTGGACCCTCCTGTGTCATTTCCTGGTGCCCTAAAGCATATTGCAAAGGTGGTCCTATTTAGACACCCCCTAAGGAATCAGAACCACCTTTTCCCAACCCTTGGTGCTACCTGTGGAAGTTTTAGTGGTACACACCCTATGGCGGGGATCAGCCTCGGCACTCCAGCTGTTCTGAAACTACAACTCCCAGAATTCTCCTTTTGCTTCTATAGGAGTTACATGTGCATGCTGGGATTTGTAGTTTCGTAACAGGTGGAGTACCGAAGGTTGCTGATCCCTGCCCTATGGCTACATTCCCCCAGCTAGTCATAGAGTGGAGATCTGGAAGTGACCCCCAGTGTCCACCGCTAAGTGACGTGATTACGATAGGCTTTTTATTACAGCATAAAATTTATGAGAACATAAGAATTTATCATTTCTGCTATGAGGTTTTATAAAGTTTTCCTGAGCCTTGAAGGTTTCCACAATTCGCCGGATTGCTGACGTGTTTTCGGTAATTAAGGATCGGCGCTCTTGCTGATAATATTGTTTCACGCTACACAGACGGTGAATGCGGCAGTCATGCCACTTTGTATATGTTTCAATGTCTTATACATAAATGATCCCATTGTATTAGAGGGAGGTGTGGGGGCGAGCGCTCAGCGAAACGCTCTCTAGGGCTGGTCATGCAGATTAGGTAAATAAGCTGCAGGTAATTGGCTTTCTGGTTGATGAATGTGGGGAATAATGGGGGGAATACAATGCATTTTCAATTTAGCTACTTATATTTTTTTGTTTCCTTCCATGCACCATAAACTTCAGAAGATTGGATCATTATTAAAGGTGAAGCATAGCCGAGATAAGTTAGATTTACGAGAAATGTTTCCATACAGCAGGGATCAGCAACCTTCGACACTCCAGCTGTTGTGAAACTACAACTCCCAGCATGCTCCTTTCACTTCTGTGAGAGTTCAGCCAACAGCCAAGCAAGTGTGCATGATGGGAGATGTAGTTATACAACACCTGGAGTGCCGGAGGTGGCTGATTCCTGCCATGCAGCTCGTCATTAAAGGGGTTGTTCCATCTCAGACACAGAATATGCTGTTAATGTTGGATAGGTGTGGGTCCCACCTCTGGGATCAGCTCCTGTCTACAGAACGGAGCCCCCAAAATGAAGGAGAGCGCACTCCGTACTGCGTTCACCGATCTGGGAGTTTCGAAAATAGTTGAGTGAGCGCACCATGCACTGCAACCTCTTCATTCACTGCCGTGACTCCCATTGCAGTGAATAGAGGGTGGCCGCTTCTGCACAGTGTACTCTGCTTTATTTTGCGGGGCTTATTCAGGAGATAGGAGCGTGTCCCAAAGGTGGCCCAGAAAACTTCAGAGACTAACTGATCTCTGCAAGATCTATAGAGACATGGATAGAAATAGAGAAAGATAGAGGAGAACTTGGAATCTGCATGGCCAAGCCTAGGAGTTGGCAAGTTAACCTGCCACTACAGCCATTCAGACTTTGCTGCTGTGAGGAATACTGTTAAGACACCCTTCACACCTGGACACATCCTTGCCAGACATGCCTTCAAAAGTCTGTATCTTGCAGTGGACATGACAGCCATTATTGCCAAGGTACTGTTATCAGCCATAGATTCTAGTAAGAGAAACTTTTGCAAGATAGAGAAGGAAGAGTGCCATAACTCCCATTCTTGTTCTTGGGAACAGCCCTTTCTATTGATGGGAATGCGAAATGCACATGGAAGCTATCTGTATTTTGCAGATCCAGTGTTGGGGACCAAATTACCGACCCAGGCATTATGCAGAAAAAGTTAAACTGGACTTCTGTCCTTAATCTATAGGCGTTATTATTTTATGTGCTGATATCACCAAGCTTAAAGGGAAATTCTCACTTGAGAGAAGGGGAGCATATCGCTAGGATATACCCCCATTGTCTAATAGGTGCGGGTCCCACGGAGTGGGCAAAGTGGTGGCTGGGGGACTCTGGTCTGGCCACCACCGAGCGCTCTCCCCATAGGCGGGAATGGGAGCGTGGCCCCAATCATAGGTTGTTGCAACACACATTCATTTCCATATAGTGGGTCCACATGTTTAGTAGCGTCTCAGGTTCCAGACCACCACTCGTCTGATGATTTTATGACATGATTGCCTTAATAAAACATTTTTGGGACAAAACCTTTAAATGGCTCCAGCTGCTGGTACAAGTCTGTATGGGAACCTAGCAGCAAATGTTCAGTTCCCCTACAGTGCCTCCAGAGGAGAAATCAAGCATTACACTGTTCTCACTAAACTGTGTAATGTACAACAGTGATGGGTCCTCCAGAGAGATGCTGCACTGTAGCTAAATGATGGGAGTCCTCTTTAAAAAAAAAAAAAAAAAGCTGACGCATAAATAGAAAGCATTGGATCAATGCTGTCTATTACCAGTTAATGTCTATGTGTCACCCATGTCAGCTGGCAGCGTACAGTCACCTGGACTTCAGGTCCATTTAGGGTCTTCAGCAGTTGACGTTTTAAGTGCACGTCTCATGATTAGTGTGCATGTAATGTGTTTGCCCACAAAAGACTCTTGTCCTGAGAGCAGGGGTGCCTTGTCCCTCTCCAAGTTGATGAAACATGTCTGAACACGAGCAGCATCACTACATCTGTAATACGGAAGATCTACTTATATATGGCATTCATATAGTCGCAGATGTCCCCATAGATATCTCTACATGACTTTTATGTCCCAGTTTTATATAGAGTCATTCTACTTGACGGCATTCAATAAAAATTAAGCGACACAAGGGGTGCGGTTCTGTTACTGGCCACCAGGTGGCAGAAAAAGTTGACATTCCAGCAATGGTGACTAATGCAATTTATCCGAAGGATTTGGGAAAATGTGAAATCCGTAAGAAGGAAAGAAGACGACTGTGATACTTTTATTAGTATGCCTCTGAATACAGTGATATGAGCGGAATACATACAATTGTGCTGCTTTTCCCTTTTATTACTGAAAATCATCAAATAACGTTGTAAGAACAATAATAGACTGTTAACCCATGAACACCCCCTCCAAAAAAATACTAAAAAGTATCCAGTATCCAGCCAGGTGTTCGTGTACTTCCTTCTACAGGGTATGTTCTTGTCTTGCTTGCCGCCTGTGTGGCTTTATTAAAGGGTTTCTGTCATCAGAATTTAGCATTGTAAACCGAGTGTCATTTGCAGACAGAAACCCTTTAAGGATTAGACGAGATTCACACTTTGCTTTGTCACTGTTTTTGAGTCATCATCTGTCATTCATTCCTGACGTCTGACAGACTGGAATGGGGAGCAGTGCAGTTCTCGTCATGCACCTTAGTCTGGAAATGGACAATGGGCACCACGACAAGTGGTTCTTCCACCATGTGATGGTCCAGAGGTTTTCAGGCCACCCTCATTCTCTGGTTAGGTGGATAAGCCATAAGTAGCTTTGAGCAAATTTCCTGAAATTCGATTCAGATCCGATTCAACCGAATCAGGTGTCCGATATAATTCGTACCCGAATTGAAAGGGCTTCAAATACCCTGAAGAGCTGTGGATGACATTCTGGTGTTGTTCCTATCTTTCTTTTTCTCAAATCGAATCAGGAAAAAAATCAGATTCTGTAGAATTGGAAGTTTTGGAAAAATTCTGGTCAAATTTTGATTCTACAGAATCGTTTCACTCGTCTCTAGCCATAAGGCTATGTTCATAAATTTAAAAGGAACCTGTCTCCTCGAAAATGCTGTGCGTTATAGAGCAGGACGAGCTAAGCAGATTGATATATATATATATATATATAATGTACTGTATATTTTATGGGAAAATATTCAGTATAACTCACTCATTTAAATTCCTGCTCATTCTGGGCTTTGAAGTCCAGGAGGCGGTCCTATCAGTGATTGACAGTTCTCTCTGTATACACAGTCATAGAAAGTGACCAAGAGGAAACTTGAAAAGGGGCCCGACTTCAACATGACCACCATTAAAGGGGTTCTTCAAGAGTATAAAATTCCCCCCATATGCCAGGGCCCCTCACATTATATATACTTACCTGGCTCCCCACTCGTGGTCCCTGCACCGCCGCTGAAGCTTCTCCCCGTGCGCGGATGAAAACATCCGGTATTGGGAGGAGCAGTCAATGCTCCCCCCATGTCGGTGTTGGGTGACATTAGGTAGGCTCGTCCCTGCCTGCCATTGGCTGCTCCCACTGACACCGGATTTTTTATCCGCGCACAGGGAGAAGCCGCAGCGGCGGTGTGGGGACCAGGAGCGACGCGGGGAGCCCGGTAAGTATATTCAATGTGAGGGGCCCAGCATATGGGGGAGCTTTTTATAATCTAGGATAACCTCTTTAATGGTGGTCATGTTGAATGCGGACCCCTTTCCAAGTTTCCTCTTGGTCACTTGTAGTACCTGCGGAGACCCGGCATCGACTGACATGACTGATTTTATTCTGGGACAGACTAGATTTAAGAAAATATTTTATAAACTTTGGGGTAGGAAACTTTTCTTTTTTTTTTTTTAAAACCAGAATTTAATTTTAATATTTTCTTAAAAAAACGACAAGTATTCTGACTTTGAAGGTTTGGCTGCCATAATCCATATCACGGATGTACCGTGCGGTATTACATTTGGATTCTGCCTCCTAACTCTGCGGACTATACTTTCATCCACGTGGCAGTTTCACTTAAATGTGACAATGCCGCTTATCAATATCCCGCAGCGTTAAAAAGCTGGAGAAGCCTGGTAATGCATGAACACACGCCGAGATCAAGAGAATATTTGATTTAGGAAAAAAAAAATCCGGCATAATTTCTAATTAAAACGCTTTACAAAAATGACAGCGGAATCTTTTTCCCTTGACTGGCAGGTAACGAAAGTTTAGCATAGCAATTACTGTAATGGGGTAATAGCCTTTGATAGAACAGGAAAAAGGTGAAAAAAGATAATTTGGATTTTTATAGCTTTTTGGGAGTCAGAGTAAAAAAAAAATTTGAAGAAAGCTGACAATTTGGAATGCACGTACTCCCCCCACCCCCTCCAAAAAAACAAGTTATACCTGTGTATATGTCCATCGAGTTCAAGCTTTCCTAGCCCCTGCTAACTCATTTATGAGTACGATAACATCTCAGTATGAAATTCTAGCTGCTTGCTGCTGCCACTAGGGGGAGCTTAAAGAGTTATTCCCATCACATACAATGGGGGCATATCGCTAGGATATGCCCCCATTGTCTGATAGGTGCGGGTCCTACCTCTGGGTCTCGCACCTACAAGGAGAACGGAGCGGGGAGAGCTGTGGCTGGAGGACCCCGGGATTCTCCCCGATGCTCCCATACAAGTGAATGGCAGCGCACCATGCATGCGCAGCCCCCTGCTCCCATTCATTTCTATGGGGCAGATGGCGGCCCCATTGAAATGAACGGAGGGCGGTTGCGCATGCGCAGTGCGCCCTCCATTCATTTCCCTGCTCCGGTCTCATTGTAGGTGCGGGTCCCAGAGGTGGGACCCGCACCTATCAGATAATGGGTGCATATCCTAGCGATATGTCAGTCACTGTTAAAGGGGCAGTCGCTGTGGAGTTCTCTGTTAAGGGGACTGGGAATGGTGCAGGTCACAGTTAAGGGGACTGTAACCTATGGTCAGTGTTAAGGGGCTGGTGCTGTAGATGTCACTGTTAAGGGGGTGAAGTGCTGTTGAACCCACTGTTAAAGGAGTAGGCTTGTCTGAAGGTCAAAGTTAAGAGGGTTGGCTGCTGTGGAGGTCCCATTTTAAGGAGGCAGGGCACTGTGGGGGGGTCAGTGTTAAGGGGTGGGGGCTGTGGAGGCCACTGTTAAGGGGGTGGGTTACTGTAGATGTTACTGTTACGGGGATACTGTCTTTAAATGACATACACAAACATTAAATCAAATATACCCGTATAAAGCCGGGTCCTTCTGCTAGGATATATATATATATATTTCAATGAAACACTAGAAATAACTAAATAAACAACAGCACATGGCAGTTAGAAAAAAAAATACACCTATACCATGTTCTGTAAGCCTAAGCAACTAATCGGACTCCTGTCTCTTAGGTTTTTCATTGAGAATAACCTCTAGTATTATTGTTGTGCATCACATTAGATAAATATCAGCAGTAATATCTAGGAATTCCTTGTCCCTAGTAGAAAACTTACACCTATATAGATCCTGCCATCGGTAACTGGCCTATTATATGCAAATGTCAGTAAGTGCATTGTGTTTATGTGCTCGGTGCCATGAAAAAATAGAAAAATCAATGGAAACTGTCAGTGTTTAAAAAATGGCTGAAGCCACGAATCCATAAGGTCACCCGTTATTGAAGGCTTTCTGGTGACATCATTGCTAATTCTATAAAGTGACGGTCAGAGTAAAGGGTCACCGATGACTAGTCTGCGGTACGGCAGCACAGGGCGTTTCGCTGATCGAATACTGTATATATAAAATCAGGCATACTGTACAGTAAAGCACCATGCCGGTGTCACTCAGGGTGTGGCCACACGTGAAAGTTTTTAGATGGTTCTTTAAAGCCAAAACAAGGAATGGATTCAAAAAAGAGGAGAAGTTTTATCTGCCCTTAATACCTTGTCTTCTTTTATGATACACACTTAATTTTGGCTTCAAAAACTGCATAAAAAACCTGAATGTGTGGCAGCAACCATAGAGAAAACTCGTAGCCTCTCCTGACGTGACTGTTTTAGCAACTACATTCATCTGTGGTACCCCAGAGGGGGCACTACCATTCTTACACCTAGCTACTGTCTCTGATGGCTAGCAGTGTATTTTATTGTTATGTAACTGTTATGTTCATGTAATGTGCCTGGTTGTCCCGCAGGTGGCAGTGTATCTGGCAGAGAGTATCTTTAGATAGAATGGACCTTAGCTAGTCCTGCTCCCAACCAAGGGAGAAGTTGCAGCAAGCTATAGTTATTTGAGAGTTGAGATGGGGTGGAGTTGAGAGTTGGAGCAAGAGAGTGAAGCAGCATGGTGTGGTGAGGGAGCGCTCCTCTTCCCTTCTGCAGGAGCTTTGGGAAAGTAGCTCAGAGAGCAGCCCACTCTTGATATATAAAAGGACTTAGTACCTGTGAGAGGCAAAATGGAGCCAAAGAACCCTACTCAGCAAAACGGGTCACAGGGTCACTCTCATAACAGACAGTAACTGAAGCTGATAGGAAGCCAGAGATTAGCACAGCACCAGAGAGATGAAGCAAAGTAATCAAGTTAACCTGCCAGTTTACCCTTAGGCCCCATTCACACGACCGTGAAAATTGCGGGAATAGATGTGGCTCCATTCACCTCTATGGGGCCGGGAAGCATGTCCTATACTTGTCCGTGCGCACGGACGAGTATAAACATTTTCAATGGGGCCTCACGGCGTGTGTGGGTCCGCAGTAATGTGGGCCCGCAAATGTACGGTCGTGTGAATGGGGCCTTAGTCTGCTGGAGCCAAGAGAAAGATCAAGTATTGTTTGGATGACACAAGTTTATTGCAAGTTTATTCAAGTAAAAACCATTGAACTTCACCAAGTCTGGACTCTACTTACTCCACCAACTACAACTGCTTTGTTGCTACAGAGCTTAATCCCGGGAGCAACAGTATCCAGGTAGGAGCACTGTGATAAAAACGATTAGGGCCATAACATACCACTTGGCCCTCCTAAACACTGAGGCCTGATCACCTCTGGGGGCAGCCCGCTGCACATCCTCCTTGGATCATCTGTTTTAATGACTCTTGTACCATTCCTCTATTATTCCTGCTAGATGTTAAAAATGAACTGTAAGCAGTCTGCAATAAAGGTCCAGCTGGGTGTTACCACTTGAGGGTGTGTCCCTGCACACAATTATCCAATCAGTACTAACAGTGTCAGACTGTGCAGGGACACACCCCGTCTTGTGATAACACCCAGATGAGCTGGATGTTTATTACAGACTGCTGTCAATTCATTAATAACTTCTATAAGTAACTCTGACATGGAAAAGGACCTAGGAATTTTAGTGAACAGCAAACTAAGCTGCAGAAACCAGTGTCAGACAGCTGCTGCCAAGGCCAATAAGATAATGGGTTGCATCAAAAGAGGCATAGATGCCCATGATGAGAACATAGTCCTGCCACTTTACAAATCACTAGTCAGACCACACATGGAGTACTGTGTACAGTTCTGGGCTCCTGTGAACAAGGCAGACATAGCAGAGCTGGAGAGGGTTCAGAGGAGGGCAACTAAAGTCATAACTGGAATGGGTGGACTACAGTACCCAGAAAGAATATCAAAATTAGGCTTATTCACTTTAGAAAAAAGACGACTGAGGGGAGATCTAATAACTATGTATAAATATATCAGAGGTCAGTACAGAGATCTCTCCCATGATCTATTTATCCCCAGGACTGTGACTGTGACGAGGGGACATCCTCTGCGTCTGGAGGAAAGAAGGTTTGTACACAAACATAGAAGAGGATTCTTTACAGTAAGAGCAGTGAGACTATGGAACTCTCTCCCTGAGGAGGTGGTGATGGTAAGTTCACTAAAAGAGTTCAAGAAGGGCCTGGATGTATTTCTGGAGGTAATAATATTACAGGTTATAGTTACTAGAGATGGGTCGTTGATCCAGGGAGTTATTCTGATTGCCTGATTGGAGTCGGGAAGGATTTTTTTTTTTCCCTAAAGTGGGGAAAATTGGCTTCTACCTCACAGGGGTTTTTTGCCTTCCTCTGGATCAATTTATAGGAAAACAGGCCGAACCGGATGGACAGATGTCTTTTTTCGGCCTTATAAACGATGTTACTATGTTACTATTAAGGGGAAAAATGGGATAGATGGCTGTGCTGCAAAGTAATCCTCTCAGATGGCAGTTGTACAAGAAAAAGCACTTTTATTTGGTGAATGGAAGGAAGGAATAATAGAGGAATGGTACAACATTCAGAATTGTTGTTACACGGGCATCATATGTACAGTAGCTGCAACAGACATGTCAGGAGAGGGGAGAGCCCCTCTTTAAAGGGGTTTCTGAGACTGGAAACAAAGGATATGCTTTTTTTCAGAAACAGCACCACTCATGTTCGTGGGTTTTTCTGGTATTGCATTTCAGCCCCATTCTATAAAACTAAACTGTAGTCAGTCATAGCCCATAGAAAAAAGTGGTGCTGCTTTTGAAAAAAAAAAACCACATACGTTTTCCTAATCTCAGACAACCCCTTTAATTTCTCTATTAGGAAACTGCATTATGTGTAACTGCCTGGTAAAACAGTCGCCTTGGAGGGAATGCAAATCAGGGCGCAAGCTGCTGTGAATGAGATGTACGGCACTAACAGCATCAGCGGGAATGCATTTTCTCTGCGGAAAACACGTCTATGACTCTTAAAGGGGTTATTAGGCAATCTAGACCATCAATAGTCTAGTAACAGCGGGACCCCAACAACCAGCTGTTATCTTTGGCGGACCCTTACAATAAGTGTTCAAATTTCTTTCCCATTGACATAAAAAGGTCGTTTGTGTAATGCATAGCTATGGCGGACTCTCAAGAGGTAGAGGGAGGCTCTCCTGAAAGATGGACCCCCTCCTATACGCCGCTATCTACACCAGACAATTACTCAATTTTTTGCGATATTGAAGCACTGAAAAACAGCGACATGGGTAATTCAATTTTTTTCCATTAGGATGTTTACCATATGGGACAAATTCTATTTTTGGATGCTTGAAACCAATAATATTTATTTAATTTTGTTATTTTTTTGGGGGGAGAAAGGAGGTGATTCAAATTTTTAATTCTGTTATGTTTTTAAACCTTTTACCTGTTTTTAACTCTATTTTTAGCCCCCCTAGGGGACTTAAACATGAGATCATTAGATTTCTGATACCATAGACTACAATCACATAGTATTGCAAGCCTGTGGTAAAATTGAGATGCTTCTGTTAAAGAGGACCTTTCATGCGTCCTCACACTGCTAACTAACTAGCAGTTTTTACAGGGCATGGGCCGGGGAGTTGGGGGCACTTACAATTTTTTCGGGTCGCAGCTCCGTTGGCCTGCTGCGCCCCTGTGAAGATCCGGCGCGCGCTATGCAAATTGCATAGCATCGGTACAGGGAGGAGGAGACGCCAGGGATTCTCAATGGGCGTCTCCTTCTCCCTGGCTGTAGCGCTGTCCAATCACAGTGGGGAGCGTCACAGTCAGGGAGGAAACCTTCTCCCTGACTGTGACGCTCTCCACTGCTGCAAGGACTGTTTGGTCTCTGGAGGGAGCCCCTTTCTTCCAAATGACCACTCAGGCACCATGGTAGCCATTGATCGCAGCATCTGAGGAGTTAGATGTTCGAGATCCGAGTGGTCTCCTTATCCTAGACCAGCGGTGCACAACATTTTCTGGTTGGGGGCCACATTGTCAAACTGAAGGAATGCCAGGGGCCAAAAATAAAAGTTAAAGGGGTATTATCCACTGAAATACAGTATTTATGGCATATTGTACATATATTATATACTATGAATGTCTGGTTACACCACCAGTATTCCCATCTAATGGCAGAATACATGAAAAATAGATATGAGCAACCACAAGACATAGCCATACATGTCTGACACCAGATGGTTGGAGGCCGCACAGAATGATATCGAGGGCCGCATGTGGCCCTCGGGCCACAGGTTGTGCACCCCTGTCCTAGACGTTGCTGCTGGATGTCTGTGGTGTAAAACAGCAGGCAGCCCCCACAGCTCCTGAGTAGGTACCATATTTAGGCCACCTGCACACGAATGTCGGTAAATGCACATAAGATACACGCAAATTTCTGTGTGGATTTCTATGCGTTTCTGCAGCATATTTGCACCAAAATGTGCAATGTCTAACAGTGTATTTTCGGTGCGGATTTGATCCGATTTTGCCACCGATCTCACCCTTCCATTGAAAAGGGTGAAATCCACAGCTAAAACTGCAAACGTAATTGTCATACTGCAGATTTTGAAATCTGCACATCGAGTGAATTTCTGAAAGTAATTGAGTAAGGGCCGAAAGTATGTGGTCTGAAACGCGTAGACTTTGCATGTGAATGTTGTCTTTGGATTTTACTGCAATCTAATAAAGAAAATCTTATTTTATCGGAAGCTGGATTTTCACCATCATTTTCTCTTTTCAAATATCTATGTTTTATTATCGTACTTAATTGTCTAATGGGGGTCTCCTGTGGGCTTATGAACTTTCAAGGAGGTTGGTAAGACTTTGAGAAGGATGACATTTCTGCCAGAAGCAGGTGTTGATATTGCAGTGAGATCTAAACCATTAGTTGTGAATGAGGCTCATGTGTATATTTAATGTCAATACAGTATTAATTGAATATTCATTTGCATACTTTATTATACGGTACATGTGCCACGTTCATAACTGTAATGATCACCTAACCTGTTCATGATGGATCTGTATAAGGGCTCATGCAAACAGCCGTTGTTCGGCCGTGCCCTTATTGCGGCCCACTTGAATGGGTCCGCAATCCGGAAGGTTGGTGTGGAACGGAGGCATGGAACCCCACAGAAACATGTTCTATTTTTTTGGGGTGCGGACGGATCACGGACCCATTCAAGGCGAATGGAGCTGGAGTCAGTAACCAGGCCAGTTGTAGAAAATAGACAAGTGCAAATCCTACAAAAGGTCTGCCAATCCGTTATATAAGCGCGAAAGGTGCTGTTAACTGTTAATCCTTCCACAAGGAGCAAAGTCTATAGCCTCAAACAGCGAATACCTTGCTAACACACACAGCCTTGTGATCCTAGATAGTCTTTGGATATCTGTTCCTCCTTCCTTCAGGGATTCTCTCCTTCCAAGAATGATGTTTCTCCTGGAGAAATAGTTTCTTTCTTGCCTCCAGCTTCAAACAAGCTTTTCTTACAAGCAAAGCCCAAAACAAACTACAGTAGCATCTGCCCTGAACAGCAGGCAGAGCTAAACTCAAGTGATTAACACAATAATAACTAGCAAGCTCCTGCCTCAGAGGGGAAAGCTTTTTCCCTCTGCTGAGTCAGGGCATAATTTACCAAACAGTAAACACAGTAAGTGCTTGTACTCTATCCCTGACAGTCCCTAGAGTTGAGTGGAGCATTGGTCACGCAAGTGTGTCTCTTGCTCCATTTAAATGGGGAGCACAGGCCACCCATTCACGTGATTTGAGGGCACACCAGCGTTGGACCTCCACTGAACAGACAGATAATAGGAAAATCGCTTTAAATATTCTACATTTTTCAAACCAGCACCTGGATCTGAATACTTTTAGAATCGCATGTAATTAAAAATTTAGTATAGCCATTGAGTTATTCACTAAAATCTACCTGTATAGCGCCACCTGCTCAGAGTTTGACATACATGCTCAGTTTACTCCTTTAACTTCCACCAACTGCAGCAGAAAGGACGCATCCCTTGAGTTGCAGCAGAAAATACACCCCCCTAAGCTGCCAACTTGAAAAAAATCTAGCAGAGCAAGGAATGTGAAGATCTCTGGATCCATGTGAGGTACAGGGCTGGTTCTAGCTTTGTTAGAAGGAGATTGCCATGTACTATATGATGTCTTATGATTTTCATTTTAAAACCCAGTGAACTTCTAAACTAGAGTACAAAACACTATATAGAATTCACACTGAATGAGAAGACTGTGTGCTGCGTATTCCTGAGATGTAAGCAGAACCGTTGGAGGTACACGTCTCAGGATGTGCAGTGAATCCGATGTCTTACCTACTCAGGTTGCCAGCTATATCCATTGGAACCTGTGTTGGATGAGAACCTTGATGGCTCTGACATATTCCTAGTGGAAAATAAATGTATGTCACAGATATGCATCATGTTTCACGCCCATGGGTATAGATTCAATCAAACCTGTCTCTGCACAGTAAGGGGAAGAGGGTCTTACTGCGATTGACTGCCAGGAAAGACAGAAGTTAGACACCCTATGAATAACCAGGTGGCCTAAGAAGCAACCCCTTGAGAGCTAATACTGCTGATGATAAAAGCTGTCAGCCCACCACTGTCTGAAGTAAACAGTTGAAGAAGACTACATACTTTTAAAGGGGCTTTGTCTTTAATATCAGTCATCCCCTATCCACAGAACAGGGGATAATTGTCTTATCAGGGGGGGTCCGACTGCTAGAACTTCCCACCCAAACCCAAGAACACCTTTCTGAATAGAGCCGTAGATATGCATGGTCTCTGCTGTTCTAGTCACCTCCATGAGACTGTTGGATATAGCCTAGTACAGAGCTCGGCTATCTCCTGCATTCCCATGGATCGGCAGTGGACATGCCTGACCACCGGTCCATTCAGATGGAAGAGCACAAAACTGATCAGTGGTGGGGGGCCCAACACTCAGACCTCTACTGAGTAGACGCATCCCCTATGCTGTGGTCTAAAGAAGTGTTTCCTTTCATGAATTCGTTAGGTTAGGTTTTGTTGGAGGGGTTTTCAGGGAATAGAATATTGATGACCGGAATCAACTTGCAGGATGACAGGCCAAACTGGATGGACAGATGTCTTTTTTCGGCCTTAGAGATTATGTTACTATGTATCATCGATGGAGATCATCAATATCTGATTGGTGGGCGTCAGACTCCTGCCACCCCTGCCGATCTGTTTGAAGAGGCTGGGGTGCTGCAGTGAATGCTGTGGCCTCTTTCTGGGTCACTAACATCACATTTGTTGGTTGCGTGGCCTGGGCTGCAGTAACCAAGCACAGCCGCAATACTATGTTTACCCAATAAAGAAACTAGGGGGCACACCAAAATAACACTTGAGTGATGGCCACTAGTCCAAAATACTGATACTGCAACAAAAGGAAAGAAGGACTATAAAAACAGTCTACATATCAAATTATCTAAAAGTATAACAATTTTTATTAAGCACCACAAAGTTAAAATAATGTATACAATATTGTGGTGCATAATAAAATTTTTTATACTTTTTGTATAATGATGTGTGGTCTGTTTTTATAGTCCTATTGCCTTTTGTTGCTATACTATGTATGGCACGGTGCTCGGTAAGCTCCGAGAAGGCTGCATTGGTCACCAGAGCACCAAGGCCTCTTCAAACAGCTAATCGGCGGGGGTTCCAGGTCAGACCCCCCCCCACCGATCAGATATTGATGACCTATTTTGAGGATTGGTCATTAATATAGTAGTCCTGAAGAAACCCTTTAAGCAAAAGCCTAATTATTTCCAACCTTACGAATTTTAGAATTTTATCTGCTGTTACATGATAGAAGCTATACATGTGCAGCATGGGCAGCACGGTGGCTCAGAGGTTAGCACTGGTGCCTTGCAGAGCTGGGGTCCTAGGTTGTAATCCGATCAAGAACAACATCTGCATGGAGTTTGCAGGTCCTCCCTTTGTTTGCCTGGTCTTCCCCCCATCGCTCGGGTTTATTCCCAGACTCCATAGACATACTGATAGGGAACTTAGATTGTAAGCCACATTGGGGACAGTGTGATGCTAATGTCTGTAAAGCGCTGCAGAATATAGTAGTGCTACATAAATGTGTAAAATAAAAAAAGACATGAGATGTTCTCCTGTCTCCCTATGAGAGCAACCTAAAACTATGGAAATCACATTAATTATCCCACAAACTGGAAAGTTCTTATCACATATTAATTGATATTCTATATTATATCATTAATTGTTGAAAAGATCTCCAGATTCAGGCTAAGTTTTCATAATTTATAGTGTGTGCTGATTTCATTTTAATTTAATTAGGGTTTTAGATAACTTACCTTCAGTATTTCGCCATAATATGTTCCCCTGGCTTAATAATGTCCACAGGGGATTTTTCTTGTGTAATCATTTAATTAATACAACTGAATTCACCACGGAGCGTACAGAGGAGCAGCGCTTTGATCTTACGGCATCCTTAATTTGTTTGTTTTTTCTCGTCAAGTTATGTGAACTCGTAGACAACAGTGAACAGCAAATAAACATGGAAACTGAAAGCTCCTTCCTGACCTCATTCATGTTCCCAGCAGTTAAAAATAAGGTTGATATCAAACTACATCTGTAGCCAGCCCCTGAGGAGCCAGAGCAGAGGATGGCAGTGGTAGTGGCCCTAATCATGATGTGTCACGGTGTACTCCCTCAGGTTGTCGCTGCCTGGGGTTGGTGCAGTGAAGGAGGGGCACCCTATGTTCCCTCGGGTCTCTCCCAGTAGCTAGGTTTCCTGTCTGATGGAGGTGCTTATGATGGAGGTGCTTATGATGTTAAATGTCCATGTGGGTGCAAGGCAGGGCTTGAAATGGTGCAATGGCCAGCGAGTTGTGTAAGGAGAGTCATTGAGCCATGGACGCCCTTGACCTTGTTGTTACTTCACCGATTGCCCTTCCTTGATCATCTTTTGGAAGCTCAATACCATTGCATTGTAGGAATACCCCACAAGACCTGTCATATTGAAGATGCTGTGACTTAGTCATCTAACCATCACAATTTGGCTCTTGTCATCAGTGAGAACCTTACGTTTGGCCATTTTTCCTGCTTCCAACATGTCGACTTGAAGAACTGACTGATGTGTTGCTGCCTTATATATTAACTTCACCAGTCAGCAGCTGATTAGTGTACATACAGTGTATATTATCAGCTATGATATGTATAGAGTCCTCATGATTTTCCTCCAATAGCAGATATCAGGTTAGTACAGATTTTTTATGTTTGATTTTAACCCTTCCCAACATCCACCATACATGCATGGTGGAAGTTGGAAAGGGAATATATGGAGCTGGCTCACGAGCCAGACACGTATCACACATGTTTTGTGTGTTTTGGCTGTATTATACAGCTGACACCAGTGGCCATTGGACCAGCTGCACTCACTGCGCCTGCGCCGAATTAAGGACACACAGCGCAGGATTTGCAGCGCTGACAGGGCCAGCAGCAGATAGAGGGAGCTGCCTGGCCCTGTCAATCATCGGCGATGACACGTTCCTGGAGGTGGGGAAAACGGCGCCACTAGGTGCAGGGTTACCGCCCCCTGCACCTAGTAAGGTTGATTTGCATATTACAAAAGTTTCTTTTTAACAAAAACGGGGACACAGATCTTGAAAATATTACCATATTAGACCTCAGGTGACATTTGCACATTGCAAATGTCATCCGGTTTAATATGGTGAAACCTGATGACAGAAACCCTTTAATTCACTACTGAGCTCTCCCTAGTGGTGGCAGCTAGCTTTATAATAGAAGAGAAGCAGGAGATTTATCAATGTATTTTTGCCATTGTACATACATTGAGATATATGGTGTTCAGAATGAGCACCATATATTTGAAGCACCTGTTCCACTTTTCCCACATAAAAAAAAAAACCCAAAAAAGTAAATTTGTCAGAAATCTGGGGCATTGCGCATGTTCTGCATTGCCTGGGAATAATTGACCCATGTACACTTGGAAACTTCAGGTTTAGGTGCAGGCGGCCCATACTAAGTTTTGCTATAGAGCTCTATAAGATCTCTGCACACCTCTGTCTCCCAATAGCACATATCAGGGAAATATATAATTTCATATATATATATATATATATATATTTTTTTTTTCATTTCATTTTTTAAATTTCATTTTACATAATCAACTAAAACAGAACAAAATAATATAATGAATATCTTTAATTCCATGCAGCAATTAAGTGTCTTTCCCGCGTGTATTCTATATTGAGGGCCGAGTCCTCCTGCAGCCCGTTGTCAATCTTATGAAAGACAGTTGACCACACAGCAACTTCAATCAGGCAAGATCACATTTCTGTATTTCCCAAGGCAACCTGAGAATCCAGAATGTATTCAACCATAACCTTTCAAAAGTGCACAGCGAAGCCCACCACTGCAGCCTAATTATCCAGATACCTCTTGAAAGTTTGCCCAGCAAACGAAAAGTTTATAGTCCAGCCGAGCACAGCGTGGAGTTTTATTTTACAGTTTATATCCAATTCACACACTAAAATACGGCGGAGAAATATGGAGCAAAATGAAACCTGCTAATAAAGTACTAGCGAAGACCAAAACCAGATAAACATGCTGAGAAGTAAAGCTGACCATAGACGTTTGGGTGAGATTTACTAAGACAAATGTGCCAGAATTCAGGCTCAATTTACACAAAAAATTGGAGCGCACCAAATTTATTGAGAGAAATTTATCAAGACAGGTGCACTGTCGGAGGATCCCCCTAATTTATGACGAATACTGAGCCTCGTCATAAACTAGGTGCATCCTCCGACAGTCCGTGCACCTAAACAGAAATCTATGACAGCTCTGAGCTGCAGTAGATTTCTGGTTTTATTTTCTGGTGTGAATTTGTTTTAACTGCTGGTCACGCCCCCTTCTCGCCCTTGCCACGCCACTTTCTGATAAGTCGTGAACATTAAAGGGGTTTTCCTGTAGTAATAATTTGTGGACAGGTCATGAATATTAAAGGGCTTTTCCAGTAGTAATACATTTTTTAGGAGGAGCCAGCAGTCTGCCCCCTGAAACAGGAGAGTCATACTTACCTGCTCCACGCCACTCTGGTCCTCTGCGCTGCGCACACTATCTCCATCTTTCGGTGCCCGAGCTGTTTACATCTGGCTGGCTATGGACAGCCAGATGTAAACAATGGCCAATGGCTGGCTTCAGCAGAGATGTGGCCAAAAGCAGCACATCACCACTGAAGCTAGTTATTGGCTGGGGCGGTGCATGTGACCATGTCCATTGACCACCAGATGAAAACAGTGTGAGGACCAGAAGATGGAGAAAGTGGAGGCAGCACGGAGGATAGGAGCAGCGTGGAGAAGGTAAGTATGGCTCTAGGCTGCGGGCAGTTGCTAAAAAAAAAAATTACAGGAAACCCCTTTAAGCCACTGCACAACCCCTTTAAAACATTTTTTGCACCTGCCGCAATAGTTTTAAAAAGTTTCTAGAAAAGGGACACAGCATGCCAAATTTATTTAAAACATGCTCCATTTTTTTGGCTCCAATTATTGGTATAAATGTATGAAAGCCATGAGATGGTATGAGGAACAGAAAATGCCTAAGGCCACCACATAAAAACTGCATTAAAAGTGTACACAAATCCGCACTATAGCGTTTTTTTTTTGTGTGGCAATTTTAGTGCAGATTTTTAAGGTATTTTAAAAACCCCATTGAAGTCTACAGGGAAAATCACACCCTCACCAATCAGCTGTTTGAAAAGACTGATGAGGGCTGTGGCCTCCCTTCAGCGCCATCCTTTGGATAGTGGCTGTGCTTGGTATTGCAGCTGAGCGCCATTCATTTGAATGGGACTGAGCTGCACTTAGGCCACGTGACTGATAACATGACATAGTTTATAACATAGTTTATAAGGCCAAAAAAAGACATCTGCCCATCTAGTTCGGCCTGTTATCTTGCAAGTTGATCCAGAGAAAGGCAAAAAAACACTGAGGTAGAAGCCAATTTTCCTCACTTTAGGGGAAAAAATTCCTTCCCGACTCCAATCAGGCATCAGAATAACTCCCTGGATCAACGACCCATCTCTATTAACTATAACCTGTAATATTATTACCCTCCAGAAATACATCCAGGCCCCTCTTTTAGTGAACTTACCATCACCACCTCCTCAGGTAGAGAGTTCCACAGTCTCACTGCTCTTACCGTAAAGAATCCTCTTCTATGTTTGTGTACAAACCTTCTTTCCTGTAGACGCAGAGGATGTCTCCTCGTCACAGTCACAGTCCTGGGGATAAATAGATGATGGGAGAGATCTCTGTACTGACCTCTGATATATTTATACATAGTTATTAGATCTCCCCTAAGTCGTCTTTTTTCTAAAGTGAATAACCTTAATTTTGATAATCTTTCTGGGTACTGTAGTCCACCCATTCCAGTTATTACTTTAGTTGCCCTCCTCTGAACCCTCTCCAGCTCTGCTATGTCTGCCTTGTTCACAGGAGCCCAGAACTGTACACAGTACCAATGCTCCAGACCCATTGGCTCCTGAACTGAAAAATTTAGGAGCCAAGTTAAATTTTTAGTGGCCAAATTTAAATACATATAATTATAATTTAAAAAAAAGACTTGGAGGAGAAGATGGAACGTCTGGCCCATAATAGAACAGTCCTATCCTATTTTTGGGGGGACAAGGTAACTTAAAAATGGTGAATTGTGCGGATTTTTATTATTTTTTTTCTGTTACATGTTCGCCGCATAGGAGATTTTAAAAATATTTTAATAGTTTGGACTTTTTCGGACGTGGCGATATCTAAAATGTTTATTTATTGTTAATATATTTTATATGTAAAATTGGGTTGATTAAGGGGTCTTTCAGACGGCTGTAGTATTGCGCATCCGCTCCACAATACCACGGATGCCGTCCGGCGTGTGTTCCACAATGTGGAAAACACGGACAGGCGCCCCGTTCAAAATGCCTATTCTTGTCTGCTATTGCGAACAAGAATAGGACATGTTCTGTAATTTCTTGTGGAGCCGCGGCAAGTTCGCACACCACCCATTGAAGTGAATACGGGCGCATCTGTTCCGCAAAATTGCGGAATAGATGTGGGCGCATTCACATGGTCGTAATATATTGGGGTTTTATTTTTATTTTTTATTTTTAACTTTTTATTTACTAACTATTAGCCCCCTTACCCTAACAGAGCTCTATTAGGGTAAATAGGACTTTACCCTCTCCCTGCTGCCCTGTGCTTAGGCTCACCATGGCAGCCAGGACTTCAGTAGCGTCCTGGTTGCCATGGTAACTGATCAGAGCCCCGCGATTACACTGCTGGGGCTCCGATCGGAATCTACCACTGCCACCAATGAAGGGAGGGCGGGGGGGTCACCTGTGGCCACTGCGCCACCAATGAGACTAATAACTTGGGGGGGGGAGGGCACACTGCGCCACCAATGAATATAAAGCACATTAAATCAAGTATAGGAGGCAGTGCTATACCCAGCCTCAATAGCAGGGCGTGCAATCCGCGGCAATTAACCCTTCAGGTGCCGCGTTGTCCTGTTATTGAGGTCAGGTATGTTATAACGCTGCCTCCTATACTTGAACTAATGTGCTTTACATTCATTGTTTTGTTTTGTTTTTTTTTTTTACTTTTTATTTAATAACTATTAGCCCCCTAGGGGCTAGAACCAGGGATCTTTTAATCCCTTGTCCTATTCACCCTAATAGAGCTCTATTAGGATGAATAGAACTTCACAAGCTCCCTGCTGCCCTGTGCTTTGTGCACAGGGCAGCAGGGAGCTTACCATGGCAGCCAGGACTTCAGCAGCATCCTGGATGCCATGGCAACCGATCAGAGCCCCGCGATTACACTGCTGGGACTCTGATCGGTATCTACCACTGCCACCAATGAAAGGGGGGGGGACCCTGTGAAAGAAGTTAACTATGTTTAATAAAAGTACAGGAGTGGGTGCCGGCTATGTGATTCCGCGCCGCGACCTGTATTATAGGGAGCTGCAATCAGCGGTAGTTAACCTCTCAGGTGCTGCACCTGAGGGGTTAACTGCGGCGTATGGGAGCTCCCTATAATACAGGTCGGGTGCCGGCTATGTGACTCCGCGCCGGCACCCACTCCTGTACTTTTATTAAACATAGTTAACTTCATTGGTGGCGCCCTCCTCTGCCTCTCTCATTGGTGGCACAGTGCGCCCTCCCCTCTCCCCCCTGATTGGTGGCAGCGGCAGCAGCACAGGGGGGAGGGAGAGCTTTAGCAGCGAGCTCCATGTTCTCTGCGCTACTGCGCAGCCTAGTATCTCTGAATGCCCGATCTAGGCGCAAATGGCGACAAGACTAAAAAAGTCTTGTCGCCATTTGCAAATAATAAGTCGTACTGGTGACCAGTTTGGTCGCCATCTGGAGCCCTGAGTACTCCATGTGTGGTCTGACTAGTGATGTGTAAAGTGGCAGGACTATGTTCTCTTCACGGGCATCTATACCCCTTTTGATGCAACCCATTATCTTATTGGCCTTGGCAGCAGCTGTCTGACACTGGTTTCTACAGCTTAGTTTGCTGTTCACTAAAATTCCTAAGTCATTTTCCATGTCAGTGTTACCCAGTTTTATACCATTTAGTATGTACTGGTGACTTTCATTATTCCTTCCCATATGCATAACCTTACATTTGTCATTGTTAAACCTCATCTGCCACTTCTCTGCCCAAGCCTCCAGTCTATCCCAATCCATCTGTAGCAGTGTACTGTCCTCTTCTGTGTTAATTACTTTACACAGTTTAGTGTCATCTGAAAAAATTGATATTTTACTGTGTAAGCCTTCTACAAGATCATTAATAAATATATTGAAGAGAATAGGACCCAATACTGACCCCTGTGGTACCCCACTAGTGACAATGACCCCTCCAGTACTGACCCCTGTGATTACCCACTAGTGACAATGACCCCTCCAGTACTGACCCCTGTGATAACCCACTAGTGACAATGACCCCTCCAGTACTGATCCCTGTGGTACCCCACTATTGACTGATGAATGTGGCCTCACTGGCCTAGGAAAAGGTTGCAATGCTCACTGGAGAGCTGCGATCTCTTCAGACAGCTGATTGCCGGGAGTTGGACCCTACTGATCAGATACTCGGACAACCCGTTTAAATAAATGAGGATGAACTGCAATACCAGATGCAGCCTATGGGTAAGAGTGGCACTGTTTTGTAAAGATTTTTAAACACCTTTTGAATTGACTGTAATACAAATCATCCAAGTGATAAGTACAATTTTAAAAAATGCATTAAACAATACTAATGGCTGAATTACATTCAGAGCAGTTCCGGCACTGACCACAGAGTACAGTAGTTCAGCTCTCATTTATAAGAATAAATCTTCTACTTATTTTGAAGCAATTTACCTGCAGAGAAAAGGAAATGGTAGTTTGGCATGTCAGTGTGAACAATGATGGTGGCAGCATGATGGAAAACACGTAATAAAAAGATCAAAGGCCCAGGGGAGCAATTGTTAAGGTTGACGACAGAATAACTGTAGTGTTTGAGGACAATCCATCAAAGTATCAGTCATCTGCTGAGGTTTAGCCCAATTTAGAAAATTGCTACGTACAAGGTGAAAGGGAATATTGAAATAGAATTGTGTCTGGATTTATTACTTAGAAAATAAGAACGATTCTGAAAACTGAATATTTCCTCCAGTCCAGACAGTCATCAGACAAATGGACTCTAAACAGGGACATCTACATAATCCTCATATTCAGGGATGAGCGGATCGAGGTCCACGACGTCGACTTCTATCCAAATTTCAGGATAAATTAGATTTGATAGCGAATCAATTTATCCTGAAATACTGTACAAAAACAGTAAATATATACTTACCTGCTCCATTTGCTCGCGACGAGCTGTCCACCACTATCTTGCTTAAAGATCTTGGACTATGACGTATGATGGCGCCGCGCTGACTGGCGTGATGGCGTTATCCTGGGCTGCACGAGATTTCGCGCCAGACCTTCAAGCAAGATGGTGGCGTCTCGAGCAAATTGAGCAGGTAAGTATTTTAATTTTTTTTTTTTAATTTTATACTCTTATGTACATCAGATGCCGTGATCATGTATGAACCCGGCATCTGAGGGCTACAATGATGGGGGGCCTCACAATAGCCTCTCTCTCTCATTGCACCCGCCACTTACAAAGAAATGCTCTTCGTGACAAAGTGATTCGTCACAAAGTGTTTTTTTTTTGTAAAATTTGGCGAAGCAGCCGAATTGAATTTTACCAAACTGCCCTCATCTCTACTCATATTCTTGCCTCATAAGTTATGTTTCTGGACAGATCCCCTCCAAATTCAGTTCAGGGGGCTGCATAGGCTATAGAGGGTGCAGAGGTAGCAGTCGCACTTGGCCCTTGTGTCTGAAGGGGCACAATCCCCCTTTTCCTTGGATAGATTCTACATTTGGGCACAAGAGCTTCCCCCTGGGGGATATACTTGACTGATTTTATAAACATGTATGCTTAAAAGGACTTCTCAAGGCAGATGTACTTCTTGTGATGAGCATGGGAACTGGAGTGGGTGGAGATAGCGGCTTCGTCTCTGTAGTGCCTCTTAGGGTGGCCGGCTTTTCCGCTTTCCAGTGCGTGCCACTTTAAAAATGAAGGTGCATTGGCTGCACAGTTTTCTGACTGGATTTGGAATCCATTTAGCATATTTCCATTATAATCAGTGGGCAGTTAATGTAAGAAAAAACAAAACTCCATGTACAGTACTTTACCATGTTTTATGCAGAGAGAATAGACATCTGTAGCCAAAAATCAAAGCTTCAACATGGTGTTGAAAGTTGGAGTTTAAAACCCAAAATAGCGATCAGTCAGGTTAAGTGCTTGATCAAGCGGATACAAGTGATTTTTACATCCGTGTGATGTCCCAGTGTAGAATGGACAGCATATGAACTGAACATTGACACATTAAATTCAGTGGGCCAATCCACATGCCGATTTTGCTCATGTGCAGTGAGCCCCTGAGAACTGGAGCACAGAATGGTAGTGGTAGTGGCCCTATTGATGATGTGTAACAGTGAACTCCTTCCAGCCCTCACTCCCTGGGGTTGGTGCAGTGAAGGAGGGGAACCCTGTGTTCCTTCAGAGCACTCCCTGTAGCTGTCAGCTCCCTGCTTGATGGTAGTTTGGGGGTGCCCATGATGTTAATGTCCGTGCAGATGCTACACAGGGCATATGACAGAAATGCAGTGGATAGAATTTGGGGTTGAGACAGAGTCAGAGACAAGACCTGATTGAACTAAACAGGATCCCTTTACTGCATGCACAATAAGCATTGCAGTAAATCCAGCAATTATCTGTATACAGAGCTAATTCCTCACAGATGTCCAAACATCAGCTTGGGAGTTTGTTGCAGCAATTTCCCTCTAGTTACTCTTTCACTTCACTCCACTAGTCTGGGGTGCATAGGGTGTCTTAACTTGTTGCCCCTCCACAGCAGCAGTCTGGAGTCCCTTAAGCTGGGTTGCCATGCTTGCATAGACCCTGCACATAGCTATCTAATGGTGGGAAATGACACAGAGAAATTTCAACATATATCAACATATCGCCACTCTGTGGAAGTAATGTACATACAGAATTTGATGGACACTGTAGATGGTACTTTACTTGTACCGTGTACATGTGCAGCTTCCCTTAGTCAGCAGACTAAATTTGCGATTTCCTAAATAGCTAAAGTGCTCTTCTGACCCCATGGTTAGTAGCAGACAGGAGATAAAAAGTGCGATGGGAAGCTGCTGCTGAAAACAAAGCCATCACTAGCTGGATAATGGAGGTGACTGGTATTAGTAATAAGGGTACAATACCTCCAATACTTTCTTGGATGGTTTTCTTACTGTTTAACAGAGAGGCAGCAATTTTAATTTCTACACTGAATACCCTCTAGATAAAATGGATATGGTAATAAAAGGAGTTTTCAGAGAGTATAATATTGATGACCTATCTCCAAAAGGTCATCAATATCTGATAGGTGGGTGTCCGGCTCCCAGCACCACCACTGATCAGCTGTTTAAAGAGGCAGTGGCACTCTGGTGAACACTGCAGCCCAGTGACGTCATGTTAACCAGTGACATGGCCTACGGTTAGCTCAGTCCCATTCCAGTAAATGACCCTGGGCTGCAATACCAAGCATAGTCACCATACAATGAACATCACCATGCTTGGTAAGCAGTGAGGAGGCCACAATGCTCACCAGGCCACTGCAACTTCTTCAAATAGCTGATTGGCGGGGTGCCAGAAGTCAGACCCCCACTATTCAGATATTGATGACTTATCCTGAGGATAGATCATCAGTATTGAAATCCAACTAGATGTTGTAGTAAATCCAGCAACTATCTGTACACAGCGCTAATTCCCCACAGATGTCCAAAAATGAGCTTCCTCTCTTTTATCTGCTGGAGTACATGAGGTGCCGAAGGCTCCAGGGCCTGAAGCTGCAGTCAGGAGAAGAGGAGCACATAGAGGCTGCTCCCTACCTCCTCCCTCTCTACAGCTAGACTGACTGGAATCTTCTGGAACTAGGAGGTGGAGCCAGACCAGACCCTAAGCTCCAGAGAGGGCTGGGCCAGAATGGTTAACTCTGGTCATGCCTGTCTCATGCATTACAAACCAAACTTTGCAGATACCCTCCATTTGCAGTACACCGGACATTTTTTTTCATGGGCATTTTTTTCATGCTGGATGAAGCACTGATGTCATATGGATGGAAAAAAAAAGAGGCAAACAGAACCCAGAGACAAAAACTGACTCAACACAAATGGAAAATAATCAGATTTTTGCAGACAAAATAAGTTTTACATGTGAATGGGCCCATTAGGATACATGCAGACATTTTAGAGATGAGCGAACGTGCTCGAAACGAGCACTGTACCGCTCAGCTCCCCTGCGCTCGCATGGGCGCAGGCAGCCGCTTCCGTCCTCCTGAGGAGGACGGAAGCGGCTGCCTGCGCCCATGCGGACGGAAGCGGCTGCCTGCGCCCATGCGAGCGCAGGGGAGCCGAGCGGTACAGTGCTCGTTTCGAGCACGTTCGCTCATCTCTAGTGTAGTGTGTGAGGATATTCCATGCAAATTTTTGTGTGGTTTTCGTTGCGTTTCCACGTCCAGTCTACACCCAAATCTGTATGCGTTACATGGATCTACTCCTGGATTCCTTCCCTGCAAGTCCACTAGTTACTAAACGCAGAAGATATTTTTTGTCCTTCCTTCGGATGCTACCAAGACTGACACACATTCACAAAGGGGCAGCCCAATCTTCTTCAGAAGCTACAAAATGTCATGCCCTAACAGACCTTAACATTAAGACTCTATCCATTTGTGTGTTTTCGGACACAAACATAGCAAGTGCACCGCAGGAGGCGCGCTTATCAATTTCATAAATTAGTTTCAGCGCCAATGGTCCATGAAAATGGAATAAGAACAGGTAATGAGATTTACAAAAGTCTCACGGACATTAGTGATTTCTTCATGTGTTCATATGCATATGGTACATTGGCTAGTACTGGGCTCTAAAAATGAAAAAGGAGGGCAAAATGATAGTCAAGTTATTACTTCATCTCAAGATCACATCCCTTAAATGGTTCCCCCCACAATAAAGGAGTTGTTCTTAATTTCTTATGTAGTGGCACAGCTGGAGAAATGAACACTTCCCATAAATTACAGCTGGCCTCAAGACAACCTAGGACAATTTTTTTTAATCATGTTTAATGGACTGTTCAAACAAAAAAAAAAAATCAGACAATCCCCTTAAGTGCATGTAGTAAATCATCTCTATACAGATACTAAGCTTTTCATTGACAATAATGCAACATGTGAAAAGGTTGAAAACACATCCTTTGCATAAGGCACTGTTGCTATGAGTTACCATTGACCATGTGCAGTGTGCCGCCCACCTTGGCCAATCAAGTCCCAGTGTTAGGAATGCTGAGTGGTGATGTGGTCTGATAGCTTTGTGTCATGGTGCTCCTACCTGCATACTGTCGTTCCCCAGGGTTAGGCTCTGTAGCAACCAAGGAATTATAGTCGAGCCCAGACTTGGTAAAGTTTAGCTGTTTTACTTAAAGGGAACCTGTCATCTCCGAAACACCCCCTGAACTAGAGTAAGCGGTGTATAGTGTAAGTGGTGCTGAATCCGAATATGTAAGTTTTATCTTCATACTCACTTCCATTCTGACGCGGTGCTCCCACAAACCAGCAGTAAAATGCATTGAGAGGACTCTTCTTTGCGTCCTCTCCATTATATGAGTGAGCACTGGAGTCCAGTGAGTGCATTTTACTGCAGGTTTGTGGGAGCACAACATCAGAATGGAAGTGAGTATGAAGATAAAACTTACATAACCGGTCTCAGCGTCACTTACACTATACATCGCTTACTCTAGTTTGGAGGGTGTTTCAGAGCTGACAGGTTCCCTTTAAATAAACTTGTGTCATCCAAACAATATGTGATCTTTCTCTTGGCTCCTGGCAGGTGAACTTGAATACTTTGCTTTATCTTTCTTTCTGCTGGGCTAATCTCTGGCTTCAGTCTGGTTATTGGCCATTCTAGCAGTTCCTTAAATGGGGTGCCTTTGGCTCTTGACCCCCTCGTAATACTCTGTCTATGAACTGCAAGGAGTTGTGGTGCTCTACAAGCTGCTTCCCCTAAAAGACTCCTGCTGATGGAGGGGGAAGTTCCCCTCACTGTACCATGTTTCGTCTTCTTCCCACTCTCAACTCGCCCTAGCTTCCTGCAACTTTTCCCTTGGTAGGAATCGGGACTAGCCCAATTCTGCCCAAAAAGGGGAGAATTTAAAGGGGTATTCTCATCTTAGACAATGGGGGCATATCGCTAGGATATGCCCCCATTGTCTTATAGGTGCGGGTCCCACCGCTGGGACCCGCACCTATATCCAGAACGGAGCGGGGAGCACTGCTGCGCATGCGCCCTCATTCAGGTCGGGGGCTTCGTTCTGGATATAGGTGCGGGTCCCAGCGCTGGGACCCGCACCTATAAGACAATGGGGGCATATCCTAGCGATATGCCCCCATTGTCTAAAATGAGAATAACCCTTTAATGGTAAGTTTCATTCTATCTAAGTGCCAGATACACTTCCACCTGCTGGAAAACCAGGCACTGTGAATGAAATACAATACATAACAGTTACATAGCAATATTATTAAAGCACAGTATCAAAGGACATGGAAATAAATACACACATGACGTTCTTTGCTAGCCATTAGAGACAGCAGCTAGGTGTAAGAATGGTAGTGCCCCCTCGGGGTACTACATTTGTTGCAGTGGCCAATCCACCTAGCTGTACTGTTGGACTGTTACTTGACTGATGGTTTACCTTTAAGGGCTTGCTATAGTACTTACATGGTATATATGTATACGTCATGTAAATTGCGATGATGTTGATACATCATGTTGGAATGGATATGCAATATGTAATATGTAATTTGCTACATTGTAAGCTGTGAGGGTCTTATACTGCTGGGGATATGTGGTAAACCACAAGGGAAGGTATTGTATAAAAGAGGGTAAGATACCAGGTATGCACAGAGCCTACATGGAGTTATCTAATGGTGAGAAATGCCACAGCATATCGCCACTCTGGGGAAGTCATGTACATTGGGCAGGATTTGATGGATTTTACTTGTACTGTATTACGCAGTGGGAATCTGCACTGAAAAACTGTGAGTAATCCACATAATGCGCAGCTTCCCTTAGTCAGCAGACCTAATTTGCATAAGTCCCTAAATAGCAGAGCACTGCTGACCTCATGGTCAGTAGCAGACAGGAGCATCACCTGCGATGCTAGGGAGGCTTGTCCCTGTCGCCGCCTGCTATTGGCTGTCACAACCCCCCACCCATGCTGGATGTTTTCTTCCGCACACGGGGAGGAGCAGCAGTGGCTGTGCGCACTTCAGAGGAGAGCAAGTTAAAGGGGTATTCCCATCTCACAAATGTAGTTTGTATAGTTAGATATAGCCATACCAATATTATTACTAATAGAATGCATTTATATAAAATGTACCATTTAGAAGATTTTCCTATTTGTATATCCATTGTCCCACACACATCAGTCAGGCCGTTGCCCCTGGTTACGACCACCTCAGCCATGTAGTAGTGGTGGCCGGCTTGCTCCTGTTCAAACCCGCTCTGAGGTAACTGCTGTATTGTGAACTCACACTGCATGAGCATACACAGACACATCTTAGGGTACTTTCACATCTGTGTTTTGGACGCTACCAGTCCAAAACACAATGGTCAGGATCCGTCCAAAACACAGACTTTATAAACGGATCCTGCTCCATAGAGATGAATTGATCTTGGAACAGGATCTGTTTCTCTGCGTTTTGGAAGCGCAGACAAAAATGCTACAACCCTAAGATGTGTCTCCGCATCCTCATGTAATGTATGTTCACAATACAGCAGTTACCTCAGAGCGGGTTTGAACAAGAGCAAGCCGGCCTCCACTACTACATGGCCGTGGTGACCGTAATTAAGGGCAACGTCCTGACTGATGTGTGTGGGACAATGGATATACAAATAGGAAAATCTTCTAAACAGTACATTTTATATAAATACATTATATCAGTAATAATATTGGTATGGCTATATCTAACTATACAAACTACAATTGTGATATGGGAATACCCCTTTAAGTACTTTGTGTGTGAGGGGCCCAGGCATATGGGGGGCATTTCAGGGGTCAGATAACCCCTTTAACAGAGTGGCGGCCATTTGAATTTGTACACTGAATACCACCTAGATAAAATGGGCATGGAAATTAAAGGCGTTTTCAGAGAGTATAATATTGGTAACCTATCTCCAGAACATCTCATCAATATCCAATTGGTGGGAGTCTGGCTCCCAGCACCACCACTGATTAACCATTTGAAGAGGCAGAGGCACTCTGGTGAACACTGCAGTCTCTTGCAAGGCCAGTGACGTCATGTTCACCAGTCACATGGCCTAGGGTTAGCTCAGTCCCATTCCAGTAAATGAGCCTGGGCTGCAATACCAAGCATAGTCACCATACAATGAACAACGCCATGCTTGGTAAGCAGTGAGGAGACCACAACGCTCACCAGACCACTGTAACTTCTTCATACAGCTGATTGGCGGGGTGCCAGGAGTCGGACCCCCACCAATCAGATATTGAAGACCTATCCTGAGGATCTTTAAAACCCCTTTAAAGATTAATATACTTAACAATTACACTTTTTATGTGTTTTATCTATTTATATTTGGTTTTACCAGATAACCCCTTTGTGTGCAGTCTACTTTTGCACCCCTATGGCTGTGCTCCTGATTATGTCTTGGAAACTTGCTTGGAGCTACAATACAGTCATGTGCATGAGCCCTAGGACTAATATCTCACTAGCTGCTACAAAGGACACATAAATACTCCCTTTCATGTGAGTTTTATCCTCCTTTTCGCTGAATGATAATGGGATCTCACTGCTACTTTATAATAAGATTTAATCACTGTTTGTTACCGCTTCTCCTCTATACGTCTTCCCTACGTGTGTAGCCTGGTAGATGGGATACAGCGTAATCCTCTAGCTTTTGAATGAGTAAGTGGGTTGTATACGGCCTCATCCATGTACGGCTTGTTTCTTGTTAGTGAGATACGTCGCGGTCGGTGCTCTGTGGGGTTCTTCGTATTTGTGCTCCATCACAACTAATTCCCTGGTGGCTTCCGTACTATCTGACATCGCCAGCAGTTTTCATTTCTCCTTAACTCAGCTGGATGTTACTTTGTGTTCAGCCTTTTTTTCTACTTTCTAATACAAATAAAGCCATTGTTATTCCACCCAGTATTTGACACTTGCCAACTCATCGAAACGAAGGAATAAAGCGACAGAGATGGAAGCAGCAGAAAGGCAGATAGGCTCCACACTGGTCCGGATTTACTGAGGCTTGAATGGAATGGTCTTCTTTTGATGTAGAACAAGCGGTGCTTCAGAGTTTAGGTTGTGTTCATATCACGTTTTAGGTCAAGTTTTGCACATATGTCAGCAAATTCACCCAATCTACAATATACCCATAGCCTGTCAATAGACACCCGGGGGCCAAAAGAATGTCCATTTACTTACGCTACACTGAAAATCACAGTTGACTATGATTTTCTATACAACTATGTACACATTACCTACCCTCAGGATCGATCATCAATATCAGATAGGTGGAGGTCTGACAACTGGCACCCCCACCCATCAGTTGTTTCTGGCTGCCATGGCTATACAGTGTACGGAGCTGTGTCGGGGTACTACACCATATGGGAATGACAGCTCCGGAAACTACACAGTAACAGGTGCGGTGGGGGTACTGGGTGATGACCTATCCAGAGAACCCCTTTAAATCCATATCTTCACTGAGAATATTTAAGGGGGTGTGCCGCAAACTACTTTCCACTGTAAAATGTATTTGAATCAATTACTCTAGCTCCTATTCCTCCTTGGATAGTTTTTTCTTTCAGATTTACCTCATTTGCAGTTTTCTCTTATCTCGCATGCTTGAATCCTACTTCCTGGTTTGTCATCATGCCTTAGGACAGTGAGATGTGTCCTGACATCCGCAGATCATGTGACACTGTGACCAGGGGTGCACCACCAATGAGGCCAGGTGAGGTTAAATGGAAGGGTTTAGGTTAAGAAATTGGCATTGGGGAAGGAGGGGTGCCGTTTCAGTTTTCGCAGCAGAAAGGCTAGGTGCACCCCTGACTGTGATACTGACCAAATTGCTTGTTTTAACAATGAAGTTTCTTGCGTCCTACATTACAAGGCTCCACTACAGGACGTAACCAACCGCAACTGAAAATCATAACAGAATTGCCACAGGGCACAATGGTAGGCTAAGAACTTTAGAGTGAGGCAGTTTTGAGAAATGGTGGTATTTAAGGGAAAGTGATATAGCAGCGATATCTGTTGGGTGGGATACAGTGGTTCTGCTGTGGGGTGGGAGTTTCTTGTGTTGCCCAACCCCATGGACCGATGATAGTTACACCCCTACCTTCCTTTAAAGGGGTTGTCTCACTTCAGTAAGTGGCACTTATCATGTAAAGAACGTTAATACAAGGCACTTACTAATGTATTTTGATTATCCATATTGCTTCCTTTGCTGGCTGGATTAATTTTTCCATCACAGTATACGCTGCTCGTTTCCATGGTTACAGACCACCCTCCAATCCATCAGTGGTGGTCGTGCTTGCGCAATATAGGAAAAAGCACCAACCTAGGCGAGCTCCCATGGTCCTGCCGCCAGAGAGGCTGATGCTTTTTCTTATAGTGTGCAAGCACGACCACCACTGATGGATTGCAGGGTGGTCTGTAACTATGGAAATGAGCAGTGTATAATGTGATAAAAAAATGAATCCAGCCAGCAAAGGAAGCAATATGGATAATAACAATACATTAGTTAGTGCCTTGTATTAACTTTTTTTACATGATAAGTGCCACTTACTGAAGTGAGACAGCCCGTTTAAAGCAAATGGATGCTACTATCTTCAAAGAACACTCAGGGTTGGGTAGGTTCACACAGAGCTTTTTTGGAGGTGGTTTTGGGGTAGATTTGTCTTCAGGTTTTTCAGACAAAGCCAGAAGTACATCCAGCAGGAAGGGGAATTCAATGGGAGGCAGTGCTGATGATAGCAGACTGGCGGTTTAAAGCTGCGACCGTGCAGAGAATGGGCATGTACTGTACCTTTCTCGGGCGCGGCCATGGTTTTAAGCTGCTGCTCCACGATCCTCAATGCTGCCGCCCATTGAAATGAACGTGAGGTGCAAACCAGCAAGAAAACCATGCGTCTGCCGGCCAAATTTTAGTGCAGATGACTTTGCCAAAATTTTGCAACAAAAGACACTCTGTAAACATACCTTACGTCCTTCCTTTATATTTCTGGTTCCTTTCAAATCCACTGCTGGCTTTGCATGAAAACCCTGTGGGAAATCGGCCTTAAAACCTTCTGCAAAAACTTAGTGGGAACCTAATCTCAAAGGGGTTGTCCAGGATTGTAATAGTGATGGTCGATCCTCAATATCTGATTGGCAGGGTCTGAGACCCCAAACCCCCTCTGATCAGCTGTTCCTGAGTAGCTGCAGCACTGGAAGTTAACGCCAAAACTGCACAGATCTGTCCATTGTATAGTGGATGGAGCTGGTTACTGCAGAACTATGCCCAGTCACTTCAGTGGGAGCAGTGCTGCTGCAACTAGCTCTGTCCAGTACACAGTGGATGAAGATGGAGTAACTGCAGAACAGTTGTTGGCACGGGTGCGGAGTGTTGGACCCCCATCGATCATGTATTGGTGGCCTACCCTGAGAACAGACCAACAATAATAAAATCCCGGAATACCACTTTAACCTGGAATATGCCAGGAGTGCCATTTATTTATTCATAAATTAAAGATAAAGCCAGATAATATCCCTTTACATAGGAAGATGATGGGGATTCTATTGGGGGAGATTTATCAAAACTGGTGTAAAGGAAAACTGGCTTAGTTGCCCCTAGCAACCAATCAGATTCCACCTTTCATCTTCCAAAGGAGCTCTGTAAAATGAAAGGTGGAATCTGATTGGTTGCCATGGGCAACTAAGCCAGTTCCACTTTACACCAGTTTTGATAAATCTCCCCTTATATCTTAAAATATTGCACTCCACAGCATTACAGTAATATGCTAATAGCTAACTGGGCACTGCCAGGTCGCAATGACTTCCGATACTGCTGGAATTCCATGTCCACAGCTTACATTTTGTCCTTCTTTATTAATGTCCCCGCTGATAGCTGTTTCTCCCGACCCCTTTTTGTTTGTGTTCAAAAGAATCATTAGGTCGCCGCGAATACAATCATTTACTGCTGGCAGAATCAAGTTAAAAAGGCTGCGCGGCGAGAACAAGCCGGCTGTCAGCCGCCAGCTACGGACCGCGGAAACCCTTTAATGGACCTTTGGTTTTTTCACATAAGTTAAGCGCGGCATAAAGGTTTCAATTAATGATAAATAAGTTGTGTCATCAATAGAGATGAGCGAAATTTAGAAAAATTCAATTTGGCAGCCTCGACGAATTTCTTGTCAAAATTCAATTTGTTCCAAATTACTTTCTATGGAGCTGGTACAATGGAGGGGAGCTGCAATGTTCCGCCCCCTTCCTTTAACCCATCAGATGCCGCGTTCAGCGCTGATTTCAGCATCTGTGACTCACATTCAGCTGCTCAGGGGTTAAAAAAATTATACTCCCCTCATCCATTTAATCGCATCATCACCAATGACATCACCGCGCATGCCCAGCGTGATCATGTGGTGACGTCATCACTCACGCCGCAGGTACTTTGCCTGTTTTCTTCAAGACGGGAGCAGACGGCCTCTTCGTGATCAAGTGGATGAAGAGAGTATAATTTTATTTTACTTTCAGCCACCATTTTAGGAAAAAACGATTCGTTACCACAAAGCATGAGGAAATTCAGCTTTGTGGTAAATCAAATTTTTCCTGAAATTCGCATTCCTGAAAGTCCACTCCAAATACTTTGATTTGCTCAACACTAGTCATCAGCACTGAAATGAAGTCACAGCTCTCGTACTTGTTCATTATCACGTTTGGACATTTTTCAGGAAGTGCATTTTTTTTGCACAATTCTATAGAGTCAAAAGGGAGGAGCTTCCCTAAGAGCTTTAGCCATTCACATTCACTGTTGATAAACACTGTGAGGGGAGATTTATCAAACTGGTGTAAAGTACAACTGGCTTAGTTGCCCATAGCAACCAATCAGATTCCAACTTTCATTTTACAGAGCTCATTCGGAAAATGAAAGGCAGAATCTGATTGGTTGCTATGGGCAACTAAGCCAGTTCTACTTTACACTAGTTTGATAAATCTCCCCCTGTGTTTATAAGGACTCAGGATGGGTCAATCAGCGGTCACCATGTGGGAAGCAGCTAAGATAAAGGTGTGCAGGATCCACCTCTGGGAAGGAGAGGGAACCTGTGACCCCCATTTGCTGGTTTTATCCATTGAAGCCAGTGGTTAAGGGATATGCTTATGAACAGCTTTCTCCACTGAAGTCTGTAGGAGTTACCCAAGATGCCAGTCGCAGGACCCCCTTTCTCCTCATAGCCACTGGGACACACACCTACCAGGCATTTATGGATTATCCTGTCGATGAGAATACCTCTTAAATGGATTTACCATTAGATTAAAGGGGTTGTCCGAGTTATTTTTTTGTTCTTTATATGTTTCTAACTTGTCAGGTATAACAACTTTCCCATATACTTTGTGTTTCTAAAGCTGCTGGTTTCTCAGAGTTGACTGAGGGTCACATGACCTGTGATGTCACCTTATCTCCCTGGTCTGTGATGTTTGGTGTACAAGCCTCAGAGTTCAGATAACAGTCTGTACATGTCACTGGCCACGCCCCCTTTCTTTGCCGGGCTCCTGCTATCTGCTCTCTCCCTGGATTCCTTCAGATAAAACATTAACCCCTTCAGCCAGAACACACTGAGGGCTCAAGGCTTTATAACAAATAGTAGCTGCAGCAGTGAGAGGAGACAAATGCTGGGCAAGGAGCTATAGAGGAATTGTATTGTACAAGAACAGGTAGGGAGAATTTCCTGTGTGTATCAGCAGTGTCATTGTACAGCTGGGACTTGTAGTCCTACACAAACAACATGCTGCTGAGTATCCCAGCAGGCAGACATGTACTCACAGCACTTATATTCACTGCCTTTGCAGAGAAGGGGGGAGGGGCAGAGATTGTTATTACTGCATGTAAACAAAGGCCAGAAGAGAACCAGAGAAATGAGGAAATATTGATTTTTTTTGCCTAAAACTTGCTGAACTTAGTTATATATTGCTACCCATCAGATTTACAGTGCTATATTTTTTTTCCATAACTTGGACAACCCCTTTAAGGGCCCATTTAGACGATTATATCCGTTTTTGCGGTCTGCAAATTGCGGATACACAAAATACTGGAACCGGCCTTGTGCGTTACACATTTTGTGGAACGAAAAGGCCAGCCCTATCATAGAAATGGACATGTTCTATCTTTTTTCTGCAAAATTGCAGAACGGATGCAGACACAAATATACGGTTACCTGAATGAGCTCTTATATGTCCTCATGCACATGGCCTTGTCCTCACCGCATGGCCCTGTCCTCACAGATGCGGACCCATTCCCTTGAGCACTTTTGTGGGGTTTCTCTCTGTGCCTCCGCACCACAAAAAAATAGAACTTGTTGAATGAGTCAGGATAGTGCAAATTGCGGCCCCCAATGCACGGAATGGCCGAGCAATGGCTGTGTGCATGAGGCCTAAGTCATCAGTATCAGATCGTGGGGGGGTTTGACTTCTGGCACCACCACTGGTCAGCTGGCTAATGGAGCTGGGACACTCTGGAGCAGGCACAGGAACGCTATAGAACAGGCTTGGAGAGAGGCGTAATGCTGTCATATAGTGAACGTAAATGGTACTGCATCTCTCTCCTTCAGCCAGCTGATCGGTGGGGGGTGCTGAGGACTCCACTAGTCTGATTTTGATAACCTGTTAACATAGATCATAATAATAAAGTCCTGGAAAACCCTTTTACGATACATATTCTGCTAGACAGCTGCAGAGCCATTTTTGATTAAAGGGGGTCTCCCATAATTCATGTAAATATTGAAAATCAGACACCATATAGTACATGACAACCTCTTTCTAACAAAACTGGAACCAGCCCTGTACCTCACATGGATCCAGAGATCTCTCCATTCACTGCTCTGCTATATTTATACCAAGCTGACAGCTAAAGGAGAGTGTCCTTTCTGCTGTAGTGCAGGGGTCGTGTCCATTCTGCTGGAGCTCTGTCCCTATTCAATACATAATTCAGGGGGCATCTGAAAGATGAAACTGAGCATATGCGACCATTTCAGTGAGCTGGACAAAAAAAAGAGGAAAAAAACAAACAGCAGGTGGCGCTATACACATATATTTTATTGAATACTGTAACTCAGTGGCTATGCTAAATTGTTAATTACATCCAGTTACAAAAGTATTCAGATCCAGGTGCTGGTTTGAAAACTGTAGAATATTATTCTGTGGGACAACCCCTTTAAGGCACCAGCCGCTTTTGATTAAGGTAATTTTATTAAAATAATCTTCACATAATTTAAAATATCCTTATGGTCCATAGACAGAGAATGAAGACTGGTGGCAGATTGAATAGATACACATAACTTAAATATGGAGATTAATAATTGTATCCATTCACTGACAGCAAGCAGAAATGTTGAAAATAGCCATGAATTTAAAGGGGTTGTCCCACGAAAAATATTCTACAGTGTTCAAACCAGCAGCTGGATCTGAATACTTTTGTAATTGCATGTAATTAAAAACTTAGCATAGCCACGGAGTTATTCAATAAAATGTATCTGTATAGCGCCACCTGCTGTTTGTTTTTTTCTAATTTCTTTGACCTGCCCACTGAGAAAGCTGCACATGTTCAGTTTCATCCTTCAACTGCCTCCTGAGCTGTGATAGGGAGCTCTGAGACACGCCCCCTGAGCTGTGATAGGGAGAGCTGAGACACGCCCCCTGAGCTGCCAGCTTGATATAAATCTAGCAGAGCAATGAATGGGGAGATCTCTGGATCCATGTGAGGTACAAGGCTGGTTCTAGCTTTGTTAGAAAGAGATTGTCATGTACTATATGGCGGCTGAATTTCACTTTTTACATTAATCATGGGAGAACCCCTTTAAATACAACGTACATTAGAGAATTTCAGAAATTTCAGAAACTTTTGATTTCTTAGTTTCAGTCGTGATCATTGCTGTGCAGTAATGTAGCCGAGGTAAAAAGCTACAAAGCAGCCGGCAATGAGGAGAATAAGAAACAGATAATCACCACCCAAAGGAATGCAGCTTAAATGTGATTTGTAACCTGCACGGGAGTTCTGCTTTCACTGCTTTTTTCTGTGTCACTGGGATTCGACCCAAATGCTAAGGAGACCCAGTGAAACAGGACAGCACATGTACGGTATAGTCTCCCGGGACACACAGATGTACAGGGCAGCAGTTTTAATATTCTGTACATATCTATCTCATATCTATAGATGTTAAATATACAAGAAAGGGTGTATTGTAATTTTAATTTATATGCTGCTTTATGTTATTTCAACTCTGCAAATACATCCCTATGACATTGAACTTTAAAGAGCATATGTCACCATGATGAACCCTTTTAAACCAGACCTACTACCCTATTTCTCTGCAATCAGTATTACATACTTTTAGTTACATGTAAATGAGGTGCTTGGAGTGCCAAGAGGCCGGCCTAAACCCTTGGAGCACCACCTGAACTACACTTCTCCCTGTTGCCTGTAATCCTCTCTGAAATCTCACGCACGCATCCACAACAGTACCATAGGAACATGTGCGGTAAAGATCTCAGAGCAGGGATGACCTCTCTGAGATCTTCACTGTGCCAGTGCATGCAACAAATTTTAGGACCAGGCATCTGAGAAGTGAGAATATCTGACCTTGTGAATCTTACTGGGAGGCGAAGTGACAGCAGGGAGGGGCGGAGGTGAAGCGGTGCTCCAAGGGACTAGGCCAGCCCCTTAGCCATCCTCCTAGCACTTCTTTTACATATAGCTAAAAGTAAGCATTTCTCAGCATCTATAATACCGATGGCGGAGAGAAAGGTCTCATCATGCTCAACCCTATCAGCCTGCTTTAGTCATTAAAGCCTTTAGATCAAGTGAGATCACGGCATCTAAAGGGTGAAAAACCTGGAAGCTCACGCCTCTGGACTTCTTACCGGCATCCTCTGCGGCCAATGAGGATGCCGGTAATTGATTTTAATACGCTGGGTCTCGCTGAAGAGACCCAGGGCATTAAGGCTGCAATTCTTATTTTTGCCAGCAGATGGCAGGCCAACATAAGAATTGAGCAATCCATGATTGTTCAGAATTAAAAAGGAAAAAAAATGGATTTTGTAGGCTCAAATATGAGCTTCAAAATCATTTAAAAAAAACAACTTTAAAAATATTTAAAAATGAAAAAAAAAAATAATTTTAAATCACAGCCTTTTCGTAAAATAAATACATAAATAACAAAAATTATTGTAAAAGGAGATATTAATTATTGGTATTTTGGGACGTACCAATAATTAATATTCATAAATAGGCAGAACCCGCTTCCGCTAGTTCCGCCTATTTATGCCTAAGTGCTACTCTATTGCCTTTCACACGACCTAAAAGGGACTCAAAGTACACGTTATAAAACAATAAACACTGCACACTGTATTATCAATAATAACAATATTTATTTATTTATTAACAATACAGTACAATAAAAACCTAGCTACACTACACAATCCCGTTAACTCCAACCGCGTTACTAACTAAACAATACACACACACACTTATAGCAGCCCTCCCCAACCTAACTAAGTTACTGTCCCTGGGAAGCAAAAAGGGTTAAATTACAGTACAATGCAACAGGGGATAACAAGGGGTTTTGGCAGGGAAGGGGTAAATTCAAGGGGATGGTAGAGCAAGGATACAGCAGGGCAGGGGTTAAATGGTAGGGCAAGGCAATCAGGGGTTAATGTTCCACAGGGCAGGGGTGCAGGGAGGTATAGCAGGGGTTGTTGGTGGCAGGGCAGCAGGGGTTAATACAGGGATCCGGGGTATAGCAATGCAGGGGTTAACTGGGGATCACAGGGGGTTATTGTCAGGGCTGGGTGTTACAGGGGTAGACTGGAGCAGGGGTCGTTGGTGGTATATGGCAGGGGTTATTGCAGGGGTTAATGGCAGGGCAGTCTGGGGTACAGGGTCAGGGGTACTCAGCCAATCCAGGGGGTTAATGCTCGTTTCCAGGGGTGATCCGCTCGTTGTCCTGGAGATGATCCTCGCTTGGTGAGTTGCTCGTTCGTCCAAGGGGTTAATTCCCGCTTGTAAGCTCGTTGTCTTCTGGGGATGATTCTCGCTGGGGGGGCTGCACGGCTCAACTGAAGAGCGCAGCGCGATCGGGTTATTTAAACCCGGTCGCGCTCGCTCCCGTGCTTCCGCGCTGCCGGCGAGCGAGCGCACCGGCAGCCGCGTGCACGAGCGCCGGCGCGGTGCTATGACGTCACCGCGCCGACGCGCGCTGTTTCCCGGGCGGAGGATCTCTTTGATCCTCCGCCTGGGGAGCGCACTGTATCTCCGGCGCTTGTAATCACAATCGCCGGAGGTACGCGCCATGCAGAGACAGGGAAACCTATTGTTTCCCTGTCCTGTTAATTGCCCCCAGCAGCGCTGAGGGTAATTAACAGAAGGGACAGAAGATCATATCGATCTTCTGTCCCTTTGAAGTACCTGGGACTGGACTAATTAGTCCAGTCCCATGTCTCCAGCTATCCCCAGCAGATGGCCATTGTCCATCTGCTGGGGGCTATGGGGGGGGGGCACCCTGGCTATTACATGTATATAGATACATGTACATAACTGGGGATCATGTACATGCATCTATATACTACTGGAGGATAAAGGGGGCCTCATTATATAAAGGGGATAGACATGGGGCATAACAGGGGGCATTGAATAAAGGGGGCATTATTATATATGTATAAAGGGGGTAATATATATATATACATATAGGATATATATAAGTATATAGATATAGGTGCATGCTACTGGGGGCACATGCACACATATCTATATATATATATATATATATATATATATATACATATAGATAGAGCACCTGGTGGATATACACATCCACCAGGGCTACAAGCCTATAACACCGTGGGGCCACAGACCCTCAATTTGGGGCCACCCATATATGTATATACCTAGGGGTATATACATATTTCATAGGCTACATCCACACTTCCTTCTACAATTATAAACATCATAGGTATCACCGCAACCTAAAACGCCTTTACTATTAAAATATAAAAATATTTTTTCAATGTGGCGAATGGCATAACAGAAAAAAGGTTCATCATGATCAACCCTATCAGCCTGGTTTAATAGGGTTAATCATGGTGACAGATGCTCTTTAAATGTATCTAGATAGGGGAATGTGCATTATGAACAATTTTGCTGTGGATTTCATTATTACCTGATACATAGGCTTGACAGACCTGAGTTAGTCAGTAGAATAGGCAATGCCATGCACACTAATAGGGTTCCAGACTATCTCGATTCTTACTATCCTGAGGTTAATTGATATTGCTCTTGAGATGTATTAAACAAGGTGATTTCTTTCAGGTATGGTGTTTGTGTACCGGGGTCACTAGATTCTTGATGCAAGAAGAGCAACTAATCAATATGTTATTTAACAGGAATACTACGCTGGGCCGTGTCCATTTGTCTTTTATCGACATTGATCCTAGTAAGAAAGCAATGTAGATAAACACATCCTCATTTTGTGTACACTACACGGTCATCTTAAATCAACTTGAAATCAGAGGACAAAGTAGGATGAAGGTGAGAAACTTTAAAGCAGGGGTGTACAACCTGCAGCCGGGGGCCGCCCTTGGCCCGTGATGGCATTCTGTGCAACCCACAAAAGAGAGAAGAATGGAAGACAGCTCTGGTACATCTCTGGGACCCCCACCTATTAGGAGAATGACCAGAAGATCCATAATCTTTAAGAATGAGAGCCACATGCATGCATTGTCTCCTCCTCTCTGGAGCACTGCTTGGAGTAGAAGGGGACTACCATTCCTCTGATGGAAGTCGATGGAAGCACAGCGCATTGCAGTCCAAGGACAACATCTGCATGGAGTTTCTATGTTCTCCCCAATTATTTCCAACCTTACGAATTTTAGAATTTTATCTGCTGTAACATGATAGAAGCCAGTGTTTAGCACTAGTGCCTTGCAGCGCTGGGGTCTAGGTTGGAATACGACCAAGGACAACATCTGCATGGAGTTTGTATGTTCTCCCTGTGTTTGCGTGAGTTTCCTCCGGGTTCTCCGGTTTCCTCCCACACTCCAAAGACTTTGAGCCCCATTGGGGGACAGCTTGATGCTAATGTCTGTAAAGCTCTGCGGAATATAGTAGCGCTATGTAAGTGCATAAAATACATTTAACCCTTTCACTACATGTTTCAAACAGCATAATGCCGAACGCGGTCATTAAAGCCTTTAGATCAAGTGCGATCACAGCATCTAAAGGGTAAAAAACCCAAAATCTCACGCCTCCGGGCTTCTTACCGGCATCCTCTGCAGCCAATTGATTTTGATACACTGGGTCTCGCTGAAGAGACCCAGGGCATTAAAGCTGCAATTCTTATTTCTGCCAGCAGGTGGCAAGCCAACATTATATTTTTATCATATGCAATATTAAATGGTGGCGTTGGAAAGTACAACTTGTCCCGCAAAAAACAAGCCCTCATACAGCTATGTGAACGGAAAAATAAAAAAGTTATGGCTGTGTGAAGGTAGGAAGCGCAAAATAAAAACGGAAAACAAAAAAAAACCTACAGGGCTGAAAGGGTTAAGGCACTGCACTTAGCTAAGTTAGGGACCGCTGTTTAGTTATAGATATACCGTAGATATAAAAAATTTATTTTTACACTATTTAGACATAAAAACCTATATATATATATGTGGTATCATTGTAATCAGACTGACCCAGAGAATGAAGGGCACAAACAGAACATCGTGGGAACAAAACCCATAAAACGGTGGAGGAATTGTATTTGTTTTTCCAATTCCATCCCATTTGGATTTTTTTCCCGCTTCCCACTACATTGTATGCTATTTTAAATGGTGGCATTAGAAAGTACAACTTGTTCCACAAAAAATAAGCCCTCATACGGCTATGTGAACGGAAATATAAAAGTTATGGCTCAAGGATGATAGGGAAGAAAAATGAAAACGCAAAAACGAAAAACAAACTCCAGTATCCTAAGGCTCTATTCACACGACCGTATGTATTCCATGTCCGTATAAAAACGGAATGGAAGACATACGGAAGGTCTTCCGTAGTGTTCCGTAAAAATGCGGATAAGATACGGAAATGAACATACGGTCGTGTGAATGGGGCCTAAGGGTTAAAAAAAACCTTACACCTGTCAGACATTTATTAAAATGTCTCAGATGTTAATGCCCTATTCCATTTTTTTTGCTGCCCTTGGGATTGATTCAGTATGACAGTGTGGCCCTCAAACCAGAAAAGATTGTCCACAGCTGTTTTAAAGGGAGTCTGTCAGCAGATTTATGGCTACTAAACTCTCTGTCCTGACCCACCAGGAATGTTACAGACCTACATTAATCAAAGGCCTAAACCTCTATAATGTAGACTCTTATGTATTAAACCGCATGACAGGGTACTCATAAATATGTCACCCAAAAAAAACTCCAATAATGAACACTACTACTCAACAACACAACAGTGTAATCATTCATGTCTTCACTGCCCACCAGGGATATTACCATAAACCACTTTACTGACTTAATTCACCATGGATGTTAATATTAACCCCTTCCCTGTCATAGACCCAGGGCAGTGGAGTCGGTAAGCAAAAGCCCCGACTTCGACTCCTGAATTTCCCCTAACGCCGACTCCCTCATACATGGCACAGGTTTAAGTGATAACTTTAAACAAACTTTGCATAAATCAATAGTACAGATATATTACAAACTTTTTTGTCATGACATATGTTTTACTAGATATCTTTACTCTGGACTTTCAGTATCAGGCTTTTTTCTGCGTACAGCTCACTAAGGGCCTGATGTATGAAAACTGTCTAGGTCTAAGAATTTCTTTGTTGCCCATAGCAACCAATCAGAACTTCCCTTTCATTTCTCCAGAGCACTATATGAAATGTAAGGGGAGCTCTGATTGGTTTCTATGGGCAACAAAGAAACTTCTAGACCTAGACAGTTTTCATACACAAGGCCCGAGGTGTTTTACATCAGAGGAAAAGCAGACTAAAACATAAAGCATACAGAGAGAACATGCACTGGACGACAATTGATTTATGCACAGTTTATTGAAAGTTTAGATATACTAAGAAGTACTTGCCTTAAAGGGGTTTTCTCAGCAGGTTGATTCATTGACTGACAGGCAGTTTGCGCTCACTCTGTCTCCTCAGGCTGTGGGTGGGTCTCCAGCAGTTATTAGCATATATTAACTTACTCTGACAGAGCAGGAAATTGTGATCTCTAACACAATTACAGGTAAAGCCATGCTTCTCAGTCCTCACAACATTTGGACCTTTTGCTTACTGCAGGTAATCACTCAGAGCTCAGTCCCATCATTCTTCACTGCTCTCAGCCAATCAGATAACAGTCTTTCTGGTCTGCAGTAGGGTTGTCGCTATTTCGATACTGAATCTATACTTTTATACCAGTATCGATTCGGTACCGGAATTTGCTCTTTTTCGATACTAAAATAAAAAAATTCTCTCACCTGTCCTGCGCCGCGGCTCCGCTTCGGGTCCGGCGCTCCTCTTCTTCTCCGGGCCCGCGCTGCACTGTCCTGACCGCGTACAGTGTCAGGACATAGTGCGCGCACTCTGACCTGACGCTGCACGCAGTCAGGTGACAGTGCTGCGCCGGGAGGAGAAGAAGAGGAGCGCCGGAGCGGAGCCACGGCGCAGGACAGGTAAGAGATTTTTTTATTTTATTTTGATGGGGGCACAGTGGGCTGATCTGAAGTCTGATGGGGGCACAGTGGGCTGATGTTAGGTCTGATGGAGGCACGGTGGGCTGATGTTAGGTCTGATGGGGGCACAGTGGGCTGATCTGAGGTCTGATGGGGGCACAATGGGCTGATCTGAGGTCTGATGGGGGCACAGTGGGCTGATGTGAGGTCTGATGGGGGCACAGTGGGCTGATGTGAGGTCTGATGGGGGCACGGTGGGCTGATGTGAGGTCTGATGGGGGCACGGTGGGCTGATGTGAGGTCTGATGGGGGCACGGTGGGCTGATGTGAGGTCTGATGGGGGCACGGTGGGCTGATGTGAGGTCTGATGGGGCACGGTGGGCTGATGCGTGGTCTGATGGGGGCACGGTGGGCTGATGTGAGGTCTGATGGGGGCAAGGTGGGCTGATGTGAGGTCTGATGGGGGCACGGTGGACTGATCTGAGGTCTGATGGGGGCACGGTGGACTGATCTGAGGTCTGATGGGGGCACAGCGGGCTGATCTGAGGTCTGATGGGGGAACGGTGGGCTGATCTGAGGTCTGATGGGGGCATGGTGGGCTGATCTGAGGTCTGATGGGGGCACGGTGGGCTGATCTGAGGTCTGATGGGGCACACAGTTACCATAGAATCCTATGTGCAGTGAGAGACCTGCTGAACTGTCTATAGTTTATGACTAAAGTACAAATCTACTGACCACTGTATTTAGAAAATATCTTCTTTTAACTGTCCTTTTATGATGAAAGCTAATCTTTGTAACTAGTGAGAAAACCGCTTTAAGCCTGTTTTCTCTAGCGGATCTGAGATGAGTGCAGCCATTCCTTCCCAGTGCCTTTTTCCTCTGATCTGTAGCAGAGGAGCTTCCCTTCTGAGCATCTACATAAAGGGCAGGACACATTCATCTCAACTAAAAGCCTAGATCCTTAGATCAGGAATAGAACAGACATTTATAGGACATTTCATTATTTTCCCAAATTCTTATGAAAATATATTCAGCACATACTGCATTGAACTAACTGTACCAAGTTATTATATATTTTAGGAGTCTGAGTCAGTCCATTTTATACCGACTCCAACTCCACCAAAATGGACACGAACTCCGACTTCACGACTCCAATGCCACAGCCCTGCATAGACCACTAGGCTATGAAGCGAGAAAGTGTCGGGATACTTTTTTTGTGTGCATTTTCTGTGTTTAGTGTTTCTTTAAAGATAACTTGTCACCACAAAGTGCAGTGTAATCTTCAGGCAGCATGTTATAGAGCAGGAGGAGCTGAGCAGATTGATATATAGTTTTGTGGGGAAAGATTCAGTATCTTGTATCTTTATTGCACCTACTGTATCTTCTGTTCTGGGCTGTGGTCACATGACCATGTCCATGCTGCTCTTTCTTATTTCCTGTGATGTTATGTCCATGGGTGGGGCAATGAGAGGGGAGGAGTGTCTATGTAACTAACATGTGAGGAGCTATAAACTAGCTGGGCGTTGTTAGGGGCAGTGCTGGAGCTGTGACAGAGGAAGGAGAGATGCATCATGGGTTTGCTTGGATACAGGAAGTTCTACATCCAGGGTGGAAACAAACCAGAGGGATTGATATACATGGTGAAAACAAGGTCAGGAGAGTCCAAATTAAAAAAAAAAAAAAAAGCATAAGGCATAAAGAAGAGGGGTTGTCTGGGGTATAGATATTTATGACCAGTCCTCAGGATAGGTTCTCAATATCAGATCAGTGAAGTCCAACTCCTTGCCCCTGGCAAGTGCTGCATCCTCTTCAATGTTACCTGCTTGCAGTCTTCCCTAAATCAGCAGTGCAGCTATAATTACATTGCACTGCTAATATTTGGGAGCCTGCATGCAGGTAAAAATTGAAGAGAATGTAACACTTGCAGGAGTGCCAGGACTCCTTCAGACAGCTGATTTGTGAGGGTGCTGGGCAGGGGTGCACCTAGTCTTTCTGCTGCCTGAGGCGAAAACTGTAACAGTGCCTGGCCTGGCCTCATTGGTGGTGCACCCTTGTTGCTGGGAGTCGGAACCCCACTGATCTGATATTGTCAACCTATCCTTTGGACTGGTCTTCAATGTCTGTAGGCAGGACAACCCCTTTATTATTTAGTAGATACCATGAGGGAGATTCACTAGGCAAAATGTGCCAAAAAACTAATTTGCACCAAACTTATGTTGATCACTGGAATCTAGCCATCTCTAGCCATATACTTACAAGTGCCAAACACGCTGTCTCGATACTCTGGGTTGCACCAAGGGGCTAATTTGCATAATACTAAAACGCCCTCTCCTTCGGACTGGTGGCATGTATCGAGATGGGACAGATATCTTTAGAATATACTGTTAAATGCATATCTACACAGGTGATGTTTCAGTTACAGGCATGTGGTGATAGATTCCCTTTAACAGGATTTAAAAAATTCCCCAGATTTATTAATGACGTGCACCATGTCTGTTCTGCAAAATATAGGTGGCAAAAGGTTGTGTCCTTCCTTTATTATTTCTACTAGAAGTTATGAATGAATTGCTAGCAGTCTGCAGTAAGGGTACAGAGGGGAGGTAACCAGTTGGGGGTGTGTACCTGCACAGACTCACTCTATCCAATCAGTGCTGCCATTTTCAGACGGTGCAGGTACACCCCCCCAACTGGTTACCTCCCCTCTGTACCCTTACTGCAGACTGCTAGCAATTCATTCATTACTTCTAGTAGAAATAATAAAGGAACGGCACAACACAGAGACTTAAGAATAGATGTTTCAGACTTGTTATTACATGGGGAATGCATGAAGCTATTAAAACAGACATGTCAGGAGAGGGGACAGGTCCTCTTTAAAAAAATAAAAATGTCAATATTACAAGGCACAAATTAATATCAAATATTACAATACACATACAGTGTACACACAAATATTATGCAATAATATCCTTTGATTTGTATGATGCAATCATCCAGCATATCATTCATACAAAAGGGAAAAAAAATTGTTTTTTATTTTTATTTCACACCAAGTTACACAATTTCAATAGGCATGGCAAAGAGTTAATAAAGTTTTGCATATTTGTAATCATTTGTAATATCGGCTAGTGTTGGTTCTTATGTTTAAATTCCCCTTGTCAATGATTTTCTTAAGATCCCCGTGGTGAAAAACATGCAATTTAAATCCATAAAATTAACATCAAACAACTTATTGAAAATAGCCATAGAACAACAATAACCACAGTACAAGAAAACTGCAATGAAATAAGCCTGTCTGGAGAATTCCCAGCAGAATATTGTATGTGAACGTTTGTAAGGACCCTCAGGGGTTGGATTGTTGTGTAATAGTAGCAATTTTGGGAAGTTGGAATTTGAAATTGAACTTTCATAAGAATTTTCTTATGTTTTTTTATCATGGGGAAAAAGTTCAACTTATAAGTATAAAATGAGGTTTAGAGAATTTAACATTATCTAAAGGCCCTTTTACACGAGCCGATTATCATTCAAATAATCGTTAAAACGTTTGAATTTGCACGATTATTGTTGTGTATAAACACGGTTAACGATTTAACGACGAACGAGATTTCGTTCGCTTCTCGTTGATCGCATCTTTTGTCCTGCCAATAAATTAATCGTTAATCGTTCGAAAATCTTCCAGTTTAAACGAAAATCGTTTAGTCGTTGGCAGATGGTAATGGGAGGAGTCAATTGTTTATATAGGCGTTATTCATTCTAATTAGTCCAATAGTTCGGCACGTCCCATTAAAATTCCATTGGCTCACGTAGCGACCGGAAATACGTGTCTCAAACCTGGTTTTATTTCGGCGCGAAGATCTGCTCGTTGTTGCGTTCGTATTTTGTCCTCCATTCTGCTCGCTATTGCGCTCGCAACTTCATCCGCCATTGTGCTGTGCCATCATTGGCGAAATCTTGTATTTTTGTACAGTAGGAGGTTATGAGGGCGGTTCATGGGTGGTAATTGAACACCTGTAAACACCTACTTCTTTTCACTTTTTAATTCACTCACACCTTTCCCCTCCCCTGTAAGCAATACATCGGTTAATGTAAAAGCAAGGAACGATCGTAATAACGATTATAAAACGACCGAAAGTACGAAGATTGTGAACGACTTCTCTTTCAATGTAAACGGTATTTACATTGCATCGTTCGTTCGTTCGTTAATATACGATCGCTAATACGATTTATCTTTCCGTGTAAAAGGGCCTTTAGAAAGGTTTGGGTAAAGATGTTGAGACCTCATAGTGACAGCTCATTGTGTTTATAGCTGTCACCTCATCTATCAACTAACAGATTTTGCTTTGGGCTATACCTAAGGGCATTATCCTGGCAGCCCACCTGGTTTTCACCCTTTAGCCCCTGTACAGGGATCTGGACTTCCACCAGGCCGCTACCTCCTGTAGTAGCCTCTGTATGATTGACAGCTGACACATTGGGGTCAAGAGACACTGGTGCAGGACACCAAGGGTACAGGAAAATTTTAGTGAGGAACGAACCAAAGTCAGGCAGAGTACGTGCAGCATGGAAAACGGGTCCAAGGTCAGGGAGGGCAGCCTAGGGTCAATATAGAGGTCAGTAACGGGTCAGGTCAGGCAGCAGAGAGTCACAATCCAGAAACAGACAAAGTCGATACATGGGCATACAACAGAAAAAAACATCTTTGTAGGATACTAGCAAGCTAAGAAACCTCTGGCACTCTCCCACATGGGAGGCCCCCAAAGGTAACAATGAACCGGGTCATTGGTTGGAAGAATTCTAAGAATATGTATGTAATGTCCAACTATTTGGATATATTTCTAGATAAAACCTTACCCCCAATTATACACATTCTCTTTCCTCATTTTCTCCATTCCATTTGGAGCAAACCATAATGATGACATCTTTCAGCCATGTCTTGTCTCTGCAGGGTAGGGTGACCAGACGTCCTCTTTTCCCCGGACATGTCCTACTTTTGGACATTAAAAAAATGTCCGGGGGGAATTGGAAAATCGAGAAAAGAGGTGCACACTCAGAGACCGATTTGGAATGGTGCTCTTAATCCTTAGACCGGCCTACTCGGTCTCAAAATGTACAAATATAGGAGAAATGGATTAGGCACTCCTATCTAGAGGAAAGTGGAGTCAGACGTATATTCTGGCAACCATATACACATTTATTAGATGTCATAAAATACTACAGTACAATAATAAATACCATGGTATCCTAAAAGTAAAATTGGCACGTTGTAAAAAAGTTCTCTTGAAGATATTGGGAAATATAAGATTTACCCGCAGTCGCAGCTTATATATTGTCCTCCAATGTTATTAGATGCAAACAATCGTGTAGATCCCTACCGTGGCGTCCCAGACATACCTGTGTCCACTGTGTGTGTGTATTATATGTCACATCCCAGACATACCTGTGTGCACTGTGTGCCTGTATTACATGTCACATCCCAGACATACCTGTGTGCACTGTGTGTCTGTATTACATGTCACATCCCAGACATACCTGTGTGCACTGTGTGCCTGTATTACATGTCACATCCCAGACATACCTGTGTGCACTGTGTGTCTGTATTACATGTCACATCCCAGACATACCTGTGTGCACTGTGTGTGTGTATTACATGTCGCATCCCAGACATACCTGTGTGCACTGTGTGTGTGTATTACATGTCACATCCCAGACATACCTGTGTGCACTGTGTGTCTGTATTACATGTCACATCCCAGACATACCTGTGTGCACTGTGTGTGTATTACATGTCACATCCCAGACATACCTGTGTGCACTATGTGTGTGTATTACATGTCACATCCCAGACATACCTGTGTGCACTGTGTGTGTGTATTACATGTCACATCCCAGACATACCTGTGTGCACTGTGTGTGTCTGTATTACATGTCACATCCCAGACATACCTGTGTGCACTGTGTGTGTATTACATGTCACATCCCAGACATACCTGTGTGCACTATGTGTGTGTATTACATGTCACATCCCAGACATACCTGTGTGCACTGTGTGTGTGTATTACATGTCACATCCCAGACATACCTGTCTGGGATGTGTCTGCAATCTTCTGTGGGGCAGTGCTGTTAGTTATATAGGTGAAAACAGGTGAAAGACTCCCTTTAACCCCTTCAGCCCCGGGCCTGTTTTCACCTTCCTGCCCAGGCCATTTTTTGCAAATCTGACATGTGTCACTTTATGTGGTAATAACTTTGGAACGCTTTTACTTATCCAGGCCATTCTGAGATTGTTTTCTTGTCACATATTGTGCTTCACGACAGTAGTAAATTTTTGGTAAAATATTTCATTTTTATTTATAAAAAAATACCAAATTTACCAAAAATTTGGAAAAATTTCCAAATTTCCAAATTTCAATTTCTCTACTTTCAAAATACACCGTAATACCTCCAAAAATAGTCATTATTTTACATTCCCCATATGTCTACTTTATGTTGGCATCATTTTATAAATGTCATTTTACTTTTTCAGGACGTTAGAGGGCTTTGAAGTTTAGAAGCCATTTTTCAAATTTTCACCACATTTTCCAAAACCATTTTTTTAAGCACTAATTCAGATATAGTGATTTTGAGGGGCTTACATAATGAAACCCCCCATAAATGACCCCATTTTAGAAACTACACCCCTCCAATTATAAAAAACTGCTGTTACAAACTTTGTTAACCCTTGAGGTGTTCCACAAGAATTAGTGGAAAATGGAGGTGAATTTTTTTTGGTAGATTACTCATGTTAATAATTTTTTTCTTGCAACACAGTAAGGGTTAACAGCAAACTAAACCTCAATATACATTGCTCTGATCCTGCAGTTTACAGAAATACCCCATATGTGGTGGTAAACGTCTCTATGGGTTTGTGGCAGTGGTCAAAAGGAAAGGAGCGCCATATGGATTTTGGAGGCAGATTTTGCTAGAATAGTTTTTAGGCACCATTTTGTAATTGAGAGACCCTGACGTACCCCTACAGTGGAAACCCTCAAAAAGTGACCCCATTTTGGAAACTAAACCCTTCAACGAATATATTAAGGGGGTACTGGCCACTTTGACCCCCTAAGTGTTTTACGGAATTTGGAAACACTTGGCTGTAAAAATGAAAAATTTTATTTCTTCCAATAAAATGTTGCTTTAGCCCCAAATTTTTTGTATTTTCATAAGGGGTAACAGGAGAAAAGCACCCCATAATTAGTTACCCATTTTCTCCTGAATGTGGAAACACCCCATATGTGGTGGTAAACTGCTGTGGGGGCACATGGCAGGACTCAAAACAGAAGGAGCGCCATATGAATTTTACAACACAGATTTTGTTGGAATGGTTTGCGGGAGCCACGTTTTTTTTTTATTTAGAGTTATTGTCTTATGTGGGGGCTAATTTTTTGCGGGATGAGCTGATGTTTTCATTGGTACCATTTTGGGGTACATAACACTTTTTGATCACTTGGTATTACACTTTTTGTGAGTCAAGGTGAAAAAAATAGCTGTTTTGGCATGGTTTTTTAAAAATTTTTTTTACTGCATTCACCAAGGGGGGCAAATCATGTGATATTTTTATACAGCAGGTTGTTACGGACGCGGAGATACCCAATATGTCTAACATTTTTATTTTTGGAAAGTTTTACACATTAGATTTACTTTTGTACAGAATAAAATCTTTTTTTTGTGTTGCCATTTTCAGAGAGCCATATTTTTTTCAGTTTTCAGGCGATTGTCTCAGGTAGGGTATTGTTTTTGCAGGACAAGATGACGGTTTTATTGGTACCATTTTGGGGTAAATACGCCTTTTTGATCGCCTGCTATTACACTTTTTGTGAGGCAAGAGGGAAAAAAATGGTTGTTTTGGCATAGGTTTTTTTTTTTTTTTTGCAGCATTCACCTGGGGGGCCCTCTCATGTAATATTTTTATAGAGCAGGTTGTTACGGACGTGGGGATACCAAATATGTCTAACTTTTTTATTTTTGGATAGTTTTACACATTGGATTTATTTTTTGAACAGAATAAAATCATTATTTTGTGTTGCCATTTTCAAAGAGCCATATTTTTTTCAGTTTTCGGGCGATTGTCTCAGGTAGGGTATCGTTTTTTGCGGGACAAGATGACGGTTTGATTGGTACCATTTTGGGGTAAATACGCCTTTTTGATCGCCTGCTATTACACTTTTTGTGAGGCAAGAGGGAAAAAAATGGTTGTTTTGGCATAGGTTTTTTTTTTTTTTTTTGCAGCATTCACCTGGGGGGCCATCTCATGTAATATTTTTATAGAGCAGGTTGTTACGGACGTGGGATACCAAATATGTATAACTTTTTTATTTTTGGATAGTTTTACACATTGGATTTATTTTTTGAACAGAAATAAAATCATTATTTTGTGTTGCCATTTTCAAAGAGCCATATTTTTTTCAGTTTTCAGGCGATTGTCTCAGGTAGGGTATCGTTTTTGCGGGACAAGATGACGGTTTGATTGGTACCATTTTGGGGTAAATACGCCTTTTTGATCGCCTGCTATTACACTTTTTGTGAGGCAAGAGGGAAAAAAATGGTTGTTTTGGCATAGGTTTTTTTTTTTTTTTTTTTGCAGCATTCACCTGGGGGGCCATCTCATGTAATATTTTTATAGAGCAGGTTGTTACGGACGTGGGGATACCAAATATGTATAACTTTTTTATTTTTGGATAGTTTTACACATTAGATTTACTTTTGAACAGAATAAAATCTTTTTTTGTGTTGCCATTTTCAGAGAGCCATATTTTTTTTATTTTTTGGGCGATTGTCTCAGGTAGGGTATCATTTTTGCAGGACAAGATGACGGTTTGATTGGTACCATTTTGGGGTAATACGCCTTTTTGATCGCGTAGTATTACACTTTTTATGGGGGAATGTGACCAAAAAATGGCTGTTTTGGCACTGTTTTTATTTTTATTTTTTACTGTGTTCACCTGGCGGGATGGATTATGTGATATTTTTATAGAGCCGGTCGATACGGACGCGGCAATACCTAATATGTCTACTTTTTCTTTTTTTTCTTTTTTTAACAATTTTTTTTACTTTATTGGGGGGAAAATGGTGTTTTTCTTTTTTTTTACTTGAAACTTTTATTATTATTTTTTTAACTTTATTTTTTAACATTTTTTTCAACTTTTTACACTTCTTTTTTTTAACTTTTGGGGGTTCTGATCCCCTTCACAATGCATTACAATACTTTGTATTGTAATGCATTGGCTGTAAGTGTATTACTCACAGTAATACACTTACAGCCTGCTTCCTGTGCGATCCAGGGGGCTGGATCGCACAGGCTCGCAGGGATGGCAGCCACGATGCCTAAGGAAGGCATCGGGCTGCCATCCAAGCCATCGGGTCCCCGTCACAGCAGCGAGGGGACCCGATGGCCCCCCCGCTCGGCATCCTGAACATGCGGCACACCTCATGTGCCGCGGTCAGCGCTGACCGCAGCACATGAAGGGTTAATGCGCCGGCATCGGTGTTTTCACCGATGCTGGTGCATTCCCCAGGGGTCCGGCAGTGCCCAGGTGCCGGACCCCTGGGGAATGCACCAGCATCGGGCACCCGCCCGATCAGCGCGCCGTACATGTACGGCGCTGGGCGGTAAGTCACGTCCCGTTGCGCCGTACATGTACGGCGCTGGGCGGGAAGGGGTTAAAGATCAAAATGCACACCAATGCCTCTTGTACAGCATGCAGTGCAGGGGTTGTGCATCAAAAATTGCGCTGAAAAGCGGTTTGAATTTTGCTGAGAAGCAATGTATATCAAAAGCATATTATGGGGATGTGCGATCCAGTTCTGTTCTCTCCTTGACGTATTTACATACCAATCTTCTTTCTTTATTTCTGGTATCAGCACTCCTCCCATTCGGTTTAGGTGCTTTTAATTAATTAGCAGGAGACTGCATAAAGTGTGAATGGACCTGCTAGCTCTCAGTTGGAGTTCCTGATAGCTTAGTTGGTGCGGTACTGCGTGGCGGCCTTTGTCTTTGTGGCGCTGTACTAGTGAGGTGGTGGGACCCAGTGCTGGGGTTGGCAATGTCGTACAGCAAGGTTGCTGTTTGACACCTGGGTCCCGCCGCTCACTGGGGCAGTACCACGTGTCGCTGCACAGTCCTACGCCACAATTTAGAGTAGGTCCCACTCCTAGAGGCAACCTTGACGCGGTGAGTGGGCTTATTGCCTTTTGATCAAAATGCACACCAATGCCTCATGTACAGCATGCAATGCAGGGGTTGTGCATCAAAAATTGCGCTGAAAAGCGGTTTGAATTTTGCTGAGAAGCAATGTATATCAAAAGCATATTATGGGGATGTGCGGTCCAGTTCTGTTCTCTCCTTGACGCATTGACTCCCTTTAAAGAGACCAGCTGTGCATGGAGTCTTATTGACAATGCTTCATGGGAAAAAATATGAGATTAGTGAGGAGTCCATGATGTCTGTGTGGTAACCCTGCAGTAGGGTGACAAAGCCAAAGTATTGTAGGTGACTGGCCCAATATCGATTAGTGATGGAAAAGGATGGTATCGGCAACCGCCATGGCCAGTCACCTACAATACTTTGGCTGTACAGTGAAGAATAATTATCGTGGACTTCAGCATCAAACGGAGTAGTCCGGTTACATACTTGCAAAGACTCTGATACCAGCAGAAGCAGCCCGGTCACGTGTCTGCTATACTCACGTGGGACGCCGAGACTGTGGAGTCCGCGGACATATTGTGTATACCTGTGCAGTGAGTGGCGAATTGTTTTACCCTGCATATACTTACCTTCAAGTGCCGGTAAGCCGAGCCATTGAGCTCGGGACTTGTTATCTCTGTGGCTGATATATTGTGAGCATATCAGCCATTATAGTGCGACTTATTCCCCCCGTGGGACGCCACGGTAGGGATCTACACGATTGTTTGCATCTAATAACATTGGAGGACAATATATAAGCTGCGACTGCGGGTAAATCTTATATTTCCCAATATCTCCAAGAGAACTTTTTTACAACGTGCCAATTTTACTTTTAGGATACCATGGTATTTATTATTGTACTGTAGTATTTTATGACCTCTAATAAATGTGTATATGGTTGCCAGAATATACGTCTGACTCCACTTTCCTCTAGATAGGAGTGCCTAATCCATTTCTCCTATACTGGAATTGGAAAATCGTCCGGGATTTTGTTGGACTGCCTCAAACTGTTTGAGTCAAACATAATTTATGTTTGACTCAAACAGTTTGAGGCAGTCCAACAAAGTCATTTTAACTTTTAAAATGGCCTTTAGGGTTAAAAATAATAAAAACAAACTCACCTTTTCCACTTGTTCGCGGCGCAGCCGGTCCGGTGTCTTCTTTCTTCTTTCCTGGCCTTGCAGGACCTGGGAAAGACGTCACCAAAGGTCCCTTTGCAGGTCCTGCAAGGTGAAAGAAGACACCGGACCGGCTGCGCCGCGAACAAGTGGAAAAGGTGAGTTTTTTTTAAATTATTTTTAACCTCTAAGGGCCATTTTAACAATTATTTTCCTCCTTGTCAGAAACCCAGATCTTGTCACCCTACTGCAGGGTTACCACACAGACATCATGGACTCCTCACTAATCTCATATTTTTTCCCATGAAGCATTGTCAATAAAACTCCATACACAGCTGGTCTCTTTAAAGGTAGTCTTTCACCTGTTTTTCACCTATATAACTAACAGCACTGCCCCACAGAAGATTGCAGACACATCCCAGACAGGTATGTCTGGGATGTGACATGTAATACAGACACACAGTGCACACAGGTATGTCTGGGATGTGACATGTAATACAGACACACAGTGCACACAGGTATGTCTGGGATGTGACATGTAATACAGACACACAGTGCACACAGGTATGTCTGGGATGTGACATGTAATACACACACAGTGCACACAGGTATGTCTGGGATGTGACATGTAATACACACACAGTGCACACAGGTATGTCTGGGATGTGACATGTAATACACACACAGTGCACACAGGTATGTCTGGGATGTTACATGGAATACAGACACACAGTGCACACAGGTATGTCTGGGATGTGACATGTAATACAGACACACAGGTATGTCTGGGATGTGACATGTAATACACACACACAGTGCACACAGGTATGTCTGGGATGTGACATGTAATACACACACAGTGCACATAGGTATGTCTGGGATGTGACATGTAATACACACACACAGTGCACACAGGTATGTCTGGGATGTGACATGTAATACAGACACACAGTACACACAGGTATGTCTGGGATGTGACATGTAATACACACACACAGTGCACACAGGTATGTCTGGGATGTGACATGTAATACACACACAGTGCACATAGGTATATCTGGGATGTGACATGTAATACACACACAGTGCACACAGGTATGTCTGGGATGTGACATGTAATACAGACACACAGTGCACACAGGTATGTCTGGGATGTGACATGTAATACACACACACAGTGCACACAGGTATGTATGGGATGTGAGATGTAATACAGACACACAGTGCACACAGGTATGTCTGGGATGTGACATGTAATACACACACAGTGCACACAGGTATGTCTGGGATATGACATGTAATACAGACACACAGTGCACACAGGTATGTCTGGGATGTGACATGTAATACACACACACAGTGCACACAGGTATGTCTGGGATGTGACATGTAATACACACACACAGTGCAAACAGGTGTGTCTGGGATGTGACATGTAATACAGGCACACAGTGCACACAGGTATGTCTGGGATGTGACATGTAATACACACACACAGTGCAAACAGGTGTGTCTGGGATGTGACATGTAATACAGGCACACAGTGCACACAGGTATGTCTGGGATGTGACTTGTAATACACACACAGTGCACACAGGTATGTCTGGGATGTGACATGTAATACAGACACACAGTGCACACAGGTATGTCTGAGATGTGTCTGCAATCTTCTGTGGGGCAGTGCTCTTAGTCATATTGATGAAAAACAGGTGAAAGACTCCCTTTAAGGCAGCACCCTGCCTAACCCTAAGTCACATTAATGGTAAGTCTCTTAGTGATAGTGCCACTAATTGTAATACTGCTTCCCAAGGATGCCTCCATTAGTAGCATTATCCTCCATATTGTGCCAACCAATTATAATGGCTCCACACCACCCCCAGTAGTATTAAAGCCACCAAATGTGTCTCCGGCAGTTACAATGCCCCATACAGGTCCCTCATCAGTTATAATACTCCCATATAGGGTTGCAACGGTATGAAATTTTCACGGTATGATAACCGTCTCAGTAAATACCGCGGTATTACGGTTATCATGGTATCACAGTTTGTTACATATATTATTAAAAGATACACTAATCCTCGGACCTCAGATCAGCCCCAGTGCCCCCTTCAGACCTCAGATCAGCCCACAGTGCCCCCTTCAGACCTCAGATCGGCCCCAGTGCCCCTTCAGACCTCAGATCGGCCCCAGTGCCCCCTTCAGACCTCAGATCGGCCCCAGTGCCCCCTTCAGACCTCAGATCGGCCCCAGTGCCCCCCTTCAGACCTCAGATCGGCCCCAGTGCCCCCTTCAGACCTCAGATCGGCCCCAGTGCCCCCTTCAGACCTCAGATCGGCCCCAGTGCCCCCTTCAGACCTCAGATCGGCCCCAGTGCCCCCTTCAGACCTCAGATCGGCCCCAGTGCCCCCTTTCAGACCTCAGATCGGCCCCAGTGCCCCCTTCAGACCTCAGATCGGCCCCAGTGCCCCCTTCAGACCTCAGATCGCCCCAGTGCCCCTTCAGACCTCAGATCGGCCCCAGTGCCCCCTTCAGACCTCAGATCGGCCCCAGTGCCCCCTTCAGACCTCAGATCGGCCCCAGTGCCCCCTTCAGACCTCAGATCGGCCCCAGTGCCCCCTTCAGACCTCAGATCGGCCCCAGTGCCCCCTTCAGACCTCAGATCGGCCCACTGTGCCCCCATCAGCCCACTGTGGCCCCTTCAGCCCACCATCTAAATAAAATAAAAAAAATCACTTACTTTTCCTGCGCTGCGGCTCCTCTCCGGTGTCCGGCGCTCCTTAGTCTCCCGTAGCTGCACTGTCACCTGACAGCGTGCAGCGTCAGGTCAGAGTGCGCGCACTACGTCCTGAGGCTGTACGCGGTCAGGACAGTACAGCGCGACCCGGAAAAGAGGAGGAGCGCCGGACGGGTAAGTGATTTTTTTAATTTTATCTTCTCCATGTCCTCTGATACTAGGCTGCGCAGTAGCGCAGCCTAGTATCAGTAATGCGGTCGGGTCCAGGCGCAAATGGCGACAAGACTAAAAAGTCTTGTCGCCATTTACCGGTAATAAGCAAATGCCCACGGTTTGATAACCGTGCATTTCATTACCGTGGTATACCGTGGAACCGGTTACTGCTGCAACCCTACTCCCATATAGTGCTCCCAGTAGTTATGTGCCCTAGTCGTTATGATATTCCTCCAGTAATTATGTACCCCAGTAGTTATAATATGCCTCCAATTGTTATTATATGTATTGAGTAGTTCTGTGCTCCCAGTAGTTGTTATAATATGCCCCAGTAGTTATTACAATGTGCCCCCAGTAGTGGTCTGGCCGGGCCTGCAGTTTGAGTTGCCATATACCCGATGCAGGCAGCACGATGATGTCATTGGCCTTCCTTCCTACTAACTCGAAGCCTATGAGTGTGAACGGCAGGGAGGGGAGCTACTGACTTCTGTACCCCACAGCTGTATTCAGATGGAGGGCCCAGGAACATTGATGAGCATTCTGGTAGGTCATGGGCCCCCCAGAAGCCTCGGCCCCAGGGCGGCCACCCAAAATGATTTATTATAATCTTCCATTGAGCATAGTGACAGTATACAGTGATCCCTCAAGATACAATGGCCTCAGGATACAATATTTTCTACCTACAATGGTCTGTTCTGACCCATCGAACAAAAGTTGAAACCAGACTCAACGTACAATGTCTCAGACTCAGATCCAACCAATCAAAGCCACTTCTGAGGTAAAATAACTGGATTAGTTACTAGTTATCAGCTATTCCTGACTGTTATATGTAAGGACATGTTTTATCTCTCTTAGTTATCTGCTTATTTTTGTTAAATCTTCATTTTCTCTTGGATGACATTATGGGGCTTTGGAACCAATTACTCAACTTACAATGGTTTCATCATACAGTGGCCATCCTGGAACCAATTAACATTGTATCTTGAGGGACCACTGTATAAGTATTAATACAAAGATATTTTCTAGCCCATCACAGCGCCACATTTGTCTGGGGGTTGTGTCTGGTATCGCAGTTCAGCCCTATTCAAGTATATAGGGCTGAGTTGTAATACTAGACATAGTAGAGTTATAGACAAGAGCGGAACTATTTATAATTTCATACAATTCTTTTAAATCATGCTGTACAAATGTTTTGGCCTGAAATGTGGCCAGGACCTCTATGACAGGCGGATAAAATCTGGAAATAAGGGAAATTGTTCCCTCTTCCGTGACTTTGCTTCATTACTATTAAAAATGAAATAATGCTTGAGCTGCTGATTAAAATGCTCCTGACAAATGATGGCCTGTATAATTGCTGGCGTGTGGCTTTGATGAATTATATTTGAAGTGACTTTGTGAAGAAATGTAATTATTCTACTGTACGGCAAATATTAATGCCGCGTGTGCTCACTTCTCATGTAAATCGATAGAGTCATAATTCACCGGAGACAAAGTGTGTCTTGGGCAAAATCAAGGAACAGGTTTGCAGAGTTCAGTATAGATTTGTTAACTCGCAGTGCTTTAGTCTGCTGCCAAATCCAGTCTGCAAATGTATAGTTCATATCTTTGATCAGTTAAAATGAGAGATTCATACTGAAAATACAGTTACAATAATTTCAGTGTACTGTGCCCATTATAACATGAACCCAAAATCAGTTTACAATCCCACAGTGCTGAAAAGTGTGATTTCCAGGAAGCCCCATTATATCAGTCTGTCTTTCAGTGTTTAACCCCTTCCCGACTGCCCACTGGCTATATACGTCCTAGCTGCACATGCCCCGAGCAGATAGCACAATAATAGACGGTCAGGCAGCGCTTTAATTCCAGCGCTGGGATTAAAGCTCCTGCCATCTAGCAGGAGCAGGTCGGGTCCTGGCTGTCAGACACAGCGGGAACCAAGAGGAGAAGACAGGAGCGGCAGGGGCGTAGCTATCAGGGAAGCAGGGGAAGCCACTGCTGTGGGGCCCGAGGGCAGAAGGGGCCCGGGAGCAGTAGCAGCATACAGAGGCAGCTGCTTGTCCTTCTTACAAGCTCCTGTGCTGCGGAGCTTCAGACACGCCCCCTCTTCACTCCAGCAGAGCAGGACCTGGCTTACCAGATCAGACATGCCCCCTCTACACAGGACGTGCTGCTGGAGGAGGAGAGAGATGGCAGAGCTGGAGAAGAAATGTGAAGAGATGCAAACAGTCTGAGTGAGTCTGCTCTGTGGGACAGGAGAGGGGTTCAGGGAACTCTTTGAGCTGCTGCTGGATGCAGATCAGCAGTTTTATGAGTTTTATTGAGTTGCTTTACTCCCTCATGAAGCAGTTTGCTTCCATGACTCCTGCCCCCTCCCCCCATATCCTGTCCTCTTATCTCATCCTCATGGGGCCCCTTCTGACTTCTTTCCTCTCTCATGTATGGAGAGCTCCTGTTCCACCCTCCTATTGCTGCCCTTCACAGACCTCCTGCCCCCTACTTCTTATATGAATCCCCCTCAGAGCCCCTTCCACCTACTTGCTGTGTCCACCCCTCCTACCCATCCAGGACCCTGGTCACATGTCTCACTCCTCTGCCTCTTATTATGGTGGTGTCCTTCTAATGTCTCAGGGTCATGTGACTGTGCCCCCCACTTTGTACTGTGCTCCTTTATACCCTGCATTGTGCCCTCTTACCATTCCGTGTACTGTGCCCTGTTATACCCTTTTATTCGGTCACTGTATGGAGGTGTTATCTAGTGTATGGCAGCGTTAGCCAGTCCCTGTATGACGGTGCTATCCGGTCACTGTATGGAGGTGTTATCCAGTAACTGTATGGTGGTGCTATCCGGTCACTGTATGGTGGTGTTATCCAGTAACTGTATGGCGGTGTTATCTGGTAACTGTGTGGAAGTATCCAGTTACTGTATGAAAGTAACCAGTCACTGTATGGTGGTGTTATTCAGTGACTGTATGGTGGTTTTATCCGGTCACTGTATGATGGTGTTATTCAGTCATTATGTGGAAGTATCCATTCACTGTATGGCGGATTGATCCGGTTAGTGTATGAAAGTAACCAGTCACTGTATGGCAATAACTGTATCCCTTTCCCTGTCCACTCCACCTTTTTTAGACCTGGCATGAGTGAGGAAAAGTTACAGATTGTAGCGCAAAGGACCTGTGCACTATAATCTGTGTCATAAATACGCCTAATATAGGCGTATTTCTGTTTAATAAATGACCTACTAATTGTCTTATTATGTCAGGATATAGATTCCAGTGTATTATACTGCGCCCTGTATTTCCCAATAGATAAATGATCTGTGGGTAATGCAGTCCTCACCCCTGACCACCAGGACCAGGTTGTGCTCTGTCAGTACATGGCGGCCTCCCCTCTCTGCTCCGCTGTGTACTGGAGCTTATTCTGGCACTAAGGCCAGGTTCACATTACATTTTTCCCATCTGTTTAATGTATACAAAAATGTATACAGTAACAGATGCCTCAGACTGATCCATACAGTGATGTCCGCTCACCATACAGTTCCATTGTAAAAAAAATCATATACGTTAACGTATGCATTTTTTGTACTGGACTCTGCAGAATACAAAAATGTGGTGTGCTGCATATTTGTATACGGTACCTTTTTTCTCAATGTACACTTCGACCGGATAGGAAAAATGTGATGTGAACCCACTGTTACATGCACAAATGCGATGCCAGAAGGGTCATGGAGGGGGGGGGGGGCCCGTTCAAAAATTTGCTGTGGGGCCCAGTCAGTTCTAGCTACGCCACTGAGGAGCGGTTTATTACCAGTTCTACCTTCTCCTGTGCTGGAAGGAGAGTGTTGTGCGGGGAAAGACCAGGAAGCGGCCGAGCTGCTTCTTCTGTTAGTCCTGGCGATAACGTAACCGCCGGTGGGTATCTGGGGCAGGAGCAGAGCCTTGTGTAATGCCTTTGTGTAATCAGGGTTGCCAACCGTCCAGAAATTTCTGGACAGTCCGTAAAAATAGGTGACTTTTCTCCTGTGTCCGTTAAAAAAAAATTTATGTCCGTGATTTTTTTGAGGCGACTTAGATTTTACAAATGGCGACAAGACTTTTTAGTCTTGTCGCCATTTGCGCCTGGACCTGACCGCATTTACTGATACTAGGCTGCGCTACTGAGCAGCCTAGTATCAGAGAACATGGAGCAGATAAAATAAAAAAATCTCCTACCTGTCCTGTGCCGCGGCTCCGCTCCTCTGTCTTTCCGGGCGGCTCTGCACTGTCCTGACGGCGTACAGCGTCAGGACGCAGTGCGCGCACTCTGACCTGACACTGCACGCAGTCAGGTGATAGTGCAGCGCCGGGAGGACAGAGGAGCGCTGGACCCGTAGCGGAGCGGCGGCGCAGGACAGGTAAGAGATTTTTTTATTCTGATGGGCGCAGAGTGGGCTGATCTGTGGTCTGATGGGGGCACAGTGGGCTGATCTGTGGTCTGATGGGGGCACAGTGGGCTGATCTGTGGTCTGATGGGGGCACAGTGGGCTGATCTGTGGTCTGATGGGGGCACAGTGGGCTGATCTGTGGTCTGATGGGGGCACAGTGGGATCATCTGTGGTCTGATGGGGGCACAGTGGGCTCATCTGTGGTCTGATGGGGGCACAGTGGGCTCATCTGTGGTCTGATGGGGGCACAGTGGGCTGATGTGAGGTCTGATGGGGGCACAGTGGGCTGATCTGAGGTCTGATGGGGGCACAGTGGGCTGATCTGAGGTTTGATGGGGGCACAGTGGGCTGATCTGAGGTCTGATGGGGGCACACACATTATACTAGTTGGGGTTTTTATTACAGGTGCCGGCTATGTGATCCTGCGCCGGCACCCGCCTCCTGTAGTTGTATTAAATGTAGTTATCATCATTAGTGGCGCAGTGTGCCCTCCCCAGTAATAAAAACCCCAACCAGTATAATAATCATTAGTGGCTCAGTGCACCCCCCCCCCCCCCCCCCCAGTATTACGGTATTCACCGCTCACCCTCTTCATTGGTGGTTCAGTGGCAGTTCCGATCGGAGCCCAGCAATGTAATCGCGGAGCTCCGATCGGTTACCATGGCAACATGGCAACCAGGATGCTACTGAAGTCCTGGCTGCCATGATAAGCTCCCTGCTGCCCTGCGCACAAAGCCCAGGGCAGCAGGGAGAGTGTAGAGTGCGAACTTGCTTAGCCGCGGCTCTGCAAGAAATTATAGAACATGTCCTATTCTTGTCCACAACTGCGGACAAGAATAGGCATTTTGAACAGGACGCCCGGCCGTGTGTTCCGCAAATTGCGGAACACACGCCGGGCGGCATCCGTGGTATTGCAGATTCGTATTTTTGCGGATCCACAATACTACGGCCGTCTGGCCCCACCCCCTTTCCCAATTTTACATATAAAATATATTAATAAATATCCGAAAAGTCCAAACTATTAAAATATAAAAAAAATCTCCTATATGGTGAACACGTAAAAGAAAAAAAAGAAAACCTCACAATTCGCCATTTTTTAGTCACCTTGTCCCGCCAAAAAAATAGGATAGGACAATTCTATTAATGGCCGAACGTTCCATCTCCTCCAAGTCTTTTTTTTTTAAATTATAATTATATGTATTTAAATTTGGCGCCTAAAAATTTTATTTGGCTCCAAAATTTTTCAGTTCAGGAGCCAATGGCTCCTAGGTATTTTTTTTAGTCTGGAGCACTGCTGGTGGACAGGGCCGTAACTACCATAGCAGCAGACCATGCAACTGCTATGGGGCCCAGGGCAAAAGGGGGCCCAGTCTTAGTTGGGATCATCCCCTCTTCTACTGGAAAAGGGTTTAGGCGGAAACCCTTCTGTCCTGTGTGGGGGTCCTGGTTTGATCCTTGCTATGGGGCCCTTACTTCTCTATATACACCACTGCTGGTGGTATTTGACTAGGTTATTTAGGTGGTAATTATAATTTTACAGCTCACAGTCAGTGTCCTCCAGAGGTCTTTTAATGGCCTCCTGGGAAACATATTACGTGCCAAAAATAAATTTAAAATTTAAGTAAAAAATACAAATAAAAGAAATGTAAAAAAAAAAAAAATTAAAAATGCCATCACCATTAACGTTCAACACAAAATAGGGAATTTATTGCAATAGTTCATTTAGTGTCAGTTTTAATATTTAAGAAATGAAAAGCTATAATATAGAATGACTTTTTAATAAGAATTAGGGGTTTTCCTCCAAATTAAACCTAAAAAATGGGGGGGGGGATCTCTAAAAAAAAAACATTCTAATAAAAAGTCCTAAGTGTCAAGTAAAAAACATTGGAAAAATTATTTTGGTAGGCAAACAAATAAAAAAGTTGGGTTGGTCAGGTGCACAAAATCATGAAAAATTGCCTGGACATTCAGGTCTTTTTTTAGACCCAGTCATGAAAGGGTTAAATATTGTTCAGTATTAGTAAATCTGACACAGTGATTTATAGAGTAGCCACTAGAGATGAGCAAATTTCTTGAAATTTGTTTTGGTTGAGATTCGCCCGAATCGGTCAGCTGATTCAATTTGGGTCTGAATAAATTTGGCCCAAAAAGTCAAGTATGACACTCTGAGGTCTCCTAGGACTGTATCCAGTCCCGTTCAAACTCTTTAAAGGGCATCTGTCAGCAGATTTGTACCTATGACACTGGCTGACCTGTTACATGTATGTTTTGCAGCTGAAGACATCTGTGTTGGCCCCACGTTCATATGTGCCCGCATTACTAAGAAAAATTATGTTTTATCATATGCAAATAAGCCTCTAGGAGCAATGGGGGCGTTGTCTTTACACCTACAGGCTCTGCTTTCACTGGAACTGCCGCACCCTCTGCACTTTGAATGACAGGGCCAGGTGTAATGATGTTTTCACTGCCTGGCCCTGTCAATCAAAGTGTAGAGGGCACTTTTATTAGCAATTCTAGCATGGACAACGCGTTTTGGGGTAGTCAGGACCCCTTTATCAAGTCAGTGATACTAGCCTGAGGGATACATTTATACTGATTCACCCTATGAGCGCCCTTTCTTTCATTGTCCTCACTTTTGCAAGTGCAGAGGACGCAGCAGTTGCAGAGAGAGCAGAGCCTGTAGGTGTAATGGTAACGCCCCCATTGCTCCTAGAGGCTCATTTGCATATATTAAACCATCATTTTTCTCAGCAATGTGGACACATATGAACATGGGACCAACACAGATGTCTTCAGCTGCCAACTGCACATGTAACAGGTCAGACAGTGTCATTAGTACAAATCTGCTGAGAGATTCCCTCTAATAGCACTTTGCGCTGTCAGATTTTATTCATTTAAATGGGAAAAAAAATGTCCAATAATCTGTTTTTGGTGGCGGATGCCTTCCTCTGTGTCTTCTGACCTGTAAAATGGTACTCACCATTTGGTTAACTCATCCTAAACTAATAGCAAGTTTTAAATTTGCTAGAATCCAATTTTCTCTGGAAATTCATATCAAATTTAGAAGGGATTTGCTCATCTCTAGGAGCCAACTGTAGGGGGCGCTGGAGAATGTTTTCCTCTTGCCTCTGGGGAGGAGCTATCATGTAGCAGTGGCACCGAGCACAACATGCGTTTTATTCTTGTACTTTTAGTACGATTCTCTAGTGCTCTCTGTTGAATTATTTAGTTCTGTAATTTGCAATTTTCTCCTCTGTGGAATACAAAATTACACATTGTCAAGTGTTTCTTTAATTTGACGCAAGGAAGAAAATCAATTATAACAAGTATTATTAGGCCTCATGAGTGCAGGAAAGCTGTGTCTACATGGCCTGTATAGCAGCGCATGGAGTCCCTGTGATACAATATTATGTGTCCTTAGAAGCAGGGGGCATCAAGAGTGGTGCTTCCTATGCCAGTCTTGGGGGATAATGTATCAATATGTGATGTTTTGGCCTTTTTTTGGATTGACTGCTTAGTTTGCAAACATTATTTGCATAAAAAAAATTGAGCCCAATGATGTCTCTGATGGGCAGGCTGTAGCACTGCCCTAGCCTGTAAAACGGCTAGGGCAGCGCTAAAGTCCGCCCATCAGTGCCGTTGACGTCACCGGGAACACTGCTAGGCGGAAGCCTCGTCTAGTAGTGTGAAAAACACAAACAAACAAGCAGGGCAAGGGAGAGCATTGGAACATGAAATGCTCCGATGCTCATATCAGGGGCGGAGGGGTGAAAATGGGGATACATCCCGTTTCAGAGCTGTACCTGGAAAGGATATGCCCCCATTGTCTTATAGGTGCGGGTCCCACCGCTGGGACCCGCACCTATATCCAGAACGGAGCCCCGCAAGGTGGTGGCTGGAGGATTCTGGTCCGGCCACCACCAAGTCAGCTCCCCATAGGAATGAATGGGAGCGCACCGCGCATGCGCGGCCCCCGCTCCCATTCATTTCTATGGAGCCAACGGAAATAGCCGAGCAAGCGCTTGGCTATTTTAACCAGCCCCATAGAAAATGAATGGAGGGCAGCTGCGCATGCGCAGTGTGCCCTCCTTCTCTTTCGGGGCTCTGTTCTGGACATAGGCTCGAGTCCCAGCGGTGGGACCCGCACCTATAACACAATGGGGGCATATCCTAGTGATATGCCCCCATTGTCCATCAGTTTTCTGCAGCAAAGCTTGCGATAAGTCTCCGCCCATGTTTGCATGGGTGTACACCTCCGTAATACGGCATCTGAGACGGGGCATGGCGCAACTGACAATTTTTTTTCATGGATCGACGGCCCTATGATTTTACCACAAAATCATGCAAACTTTTGGTTGCTGCCGATCGGCATGGCTTGGCTGTACCCTCATATAGCTGTGTTCATGACTCCTTAGATCAGGGATGCCCAACCTGCGGCCCTCCAGCTGTTGCAAAACTACAACTCCCATCATTCCCAGACAGCCTACAGCTATCAGCCTACAGAAGGGCATGGTGGGAGTAGTTTTACAACAGCTGGAGGGCCGCAGGTTGAGCATCCCTGCCTTAGATGATACAGCTCTATTCTAAATTTCTTTCTTTATAATTGGAAAGCGCGTTCACTAGTTCGCGTCCAGTAGTTTATGCCTTTGTTTTAACGCAATCATGAACTGAATTTTTAAAACGTCTTTCGCTGCATTTTTTTTGTTATTCGCTTATCATAGAAAATACCAGATGTGATTAATCAGAGGATCCCTAACCGGCTGAACCTGCCTAAGATATCTGCATGTGGTTGGCTTAATGGAGCACCCCGGCCTGTAATGTAAGTAACTAGAAGTTCCCGCGGCGCTCACAGTTCTGGCTATAAACTTAATTGGTGGAAGGAAACTTCTTCTTCCCATCTGGACGTAACATAAATTTTTACTGCATAGTTTTCATTATGTCGGTGTTTTCCTTTTTCAGAAGGTAATATTTTACTAACTTTTGCATTAGGAAAAAGATGCGGCCCCACAGGGCAGATGTTCTGCTGCTGATTTTGTCAGGATTCTGCGTCAGAATCTACGGATTTGTCGCACACGTTGCAAATTTGCTATGGATTTAAAAATTGCAAAATGTGAAATCTGTTCTGGAAATCCACGGCATAATTTGTCATGATGTCGATTCGAAATCCACATCGCAGGTTACGCTGTTGATTATTTTTTCCACAGCATGTGGATGAGATTTTGTAATATGCCGCAATTTCGTATATGCCAAGTTTGAATAGACCACAGTTTAAAGGGGTTGTCTCATCACAGACAATGGAGCAGATCGCTAGGATATGCCCCCATTGTTTCATAGCGGTGGGACCCGCACCTATATCAAGAATGGAGCCCCGTAAGGTGGTGGCTGGAAGACTCCGGTCCGGCCACCACCACCAAGTGCTCTCCACATAGAAGTGAATTGGAGCGCACGGCGCATGACCGGCCACCGCTCCCATTCACTTCCATGGGCCCGACGGAAGTAGGTGTATTTTCGGCGGCCCCATAGAAAATGAATGGAGGGCGGATGCGCACACATAGTGCACCCTCCACCACTTTCTGGGCTCCATTCGTGATATAGGTACGGATTCCGCACCTATAAGACAACGGGGGCATAGTGATATGCCCCCATTATCTGTGATGAGACAACCCCTTTATGGTTTTACAGATGCTCCAAAAATTTAGTGAAAAAAAATTCATTTTAAACATTTGAGGGAGATTTATCAAAGTTGTAACCTTCAGGTTTGCGGCTTCATTAATGCCATTTGCACATCAATTTTTGCGCAAATGATGTTTAAAGGGGTTCTCCGGGAATTAAGAAAATGAAAATACTTATATATTACTTTATTATAAATATATTCCCAATTACCTTTCATTAGTTATAGTGGTCAGTAGTCATTAGGAAAAACAAAATGGCCGCTGTCCTATTAGTACACACAAAACATGTCCTAATCACACAGCAGGACAAGTTACTTCAGAGCACTGAGTCAAAGAGCTGTCTCATCTTCTTCTATGATCCTTAATACAGTTTAATATGAGCTTCAGATGAATAATCTCTGTAGAAATGGAGTTCATGAGGAGACATGAAGTACAGAGAGGAGGGTGGGGCATGTGACTAACCCTCAAGCACTTGTATGGTGCCTCCATTACTTCAGCCCCACATTACCACAGTCTGTCCTGTCCGTCCTCTCTGTACTTCATTTCTCCTCATGGGCTCCATTCCTACAAAGATTCAGCTGAAGATGTTATCAGCTGTATTCAAGATCATAATCCCTGACAAGTAGCAGAGGAGGATGAGGCAGCTCTTTACCTCAGTGTTGTGAAGTAACTTGTCCTACTGTGTGATTAGAACAGGTTCTGTGTGTACTAATAGAATGGCAGACATTTTATTTCTCCTAATGATTGCTCCCTAGACAAAATGAACCATTCTAACTAATGAAAGGTATTTGTGAATATATTTATTATAAAGTAATATTTAAGTATTTACATATTCTTAATTCCTGGAGAACCCCTTTAAATGCCTCCCTCACCACTTTCCGAAAGGGTTGGTGTGGGCCGCGCCATTGCCTCCAGCAGAGTTATTATCATTTGCACCAGTGTTCTGGTGTAAATGAAGAATGAAATGTACGCCGGCTATGACCTGACATAGATTTCATTCTTGGCGTATGGACTGCCGGAGGACGCCCTTAATTTATACATTTATGTATTAAAGGCATCCTCTGATGGCACAGGGGATATCGAGACCAGCGTAGAAAATGATGGTCTTGATCAATCTGCTCCCTGGAGTATAGAATATAAATTCTTATTTTTAGAGAAAAAAATACTCATGGGAAATTTACTCTAGATGACCTGGGGGAAAACCTTCACATTTTTCATAACTCTTATTATTTCTTTCTTCCAGTTTCTCACATTATCACAAATTGTATCCTCTTCTAAGCCAAGGTAATATGTGTGTTGACCAGGATCATATTGAGGGTACGGCCACAAGTTCAGGTTTCCTGATTCAGGTTTGAAAGCCAAAGCCAGAAGTGAATTCTGAAAAGAGAAGAAGTTGTATCTATCTACTTTATATTTTCTCACCTTATGCGATCCACTTTTGATTTTGGTTTCCAAAACTGCATCAGAAAACCTGACCGTGTGGCCGTACCCATAGGTCTCATGCACACGACTGTGTTTCTCATCCTTTTGGCGGATTGCACACCCACCCACCCAATCATTTCTATTAGGCCATAGAAATACCAGTATTTTTTGAGGATCTGTGTGGCTGTTCTGCAAATTATAGAACAGGGATCAGCAACCTCCGGAACTCCAGCTATTGTGAAACTACAACTCCCAGCATGCATACCTACTCTGCCATTGTCTGAATTCCCATAGAAATGAATGGAGCATGCTGGGAATTGTAGTTTCACAGCAGCTGGAGTTCCGAAGGTTGCTGATCCCTGTTATAGAACATGTCCTAGAACATGCGGACGAGAATAGTCATTTCTATGCGAGAGAAATATGCGGAGTGCACCAGGAAGGTATCCGTATTTTTCTGATCTATTGTTTGCTGAACGAAATACAGACGCGGTCATGTTCGTGAGACCTAAGAGTGAGAAAGTTTCTATAAAATTTTTAAAAGGGATGGTGATGGCATATTGCTAGGATATGTTATCAGTGTTAGATAGTTGTGGGTCTCACCTCTGGGACCAGAACGGGGCTCCTGAAGTGCATGTGCAGTCACCCTCCATTCACTACTATGGGACCTCCAAAAATAGCCAAGCGCTGGAGGTGTATGAATTCAGCTTCAAAAACCTCATATAACTCCAGCAGAATAAATTTGTGCTGTGTTTGGATGTCTGGATCATTGGATGGGCTGCTAAGGGGAGAATATTTCCATCATATAGTGCTATATAGCAGCCTACAGTCTTGTAGTACGGGACTATAGGGATTTAATGTGCTTCCATATTGGCTCCGTGCCTATGCCTGTGGCTAGTACTCTTGCCATTTCATATCCTTGTTAACTGACATTAAAGAGGACCTTTCACCACTCCTGACATGCCTGTTTTAATAGCTCCATGCATTCCCAACGTACTAACAATTCTGGAACATCTATTCTTATGGCTCTATGTTGTGCCATTCCTTTATTATTTGCACTAGAAGTAATGAATGAATTGCTATTTGTCTTCAGTAAAGGAACAGAGGGGAGGTGACCAGTTGGGGGTGTGTCCCTGCACAGACTGACTCTAGCCAATCAGTGCTGCCATGTTCATACTGTGCAGGTACACAACCCTAACTGGTCACCTCCCCTCTGTACCTTTACTGAAGACAAATAGCAATTCATTCATAACTTCTAGTGCAAATAATAAAGGAATGGCACAACATAGAGCCATAAGAATAGATGCTCCAGAATTGTTAGTACGTGGGGAATGCATGGAGCTATTAAAACAGGCATGTCAGGAGTGGTGAAAGGTCCTCTTTAAGACATTGAGATGATATTGGAGGAAATAGGGGTTATAGAATGCATATTGAAAATAAAAAAAAAACACTTTTTTTTTTGCCTGTATAGTGTAGGATAGGCCATTATTAAAGAATAAGATAGAGGCTCTTGTGTATGCTCTGTGTATGTCTGTATTATTTGATGTGTAATTTGTGGGTTGGCAGCCAGTTTTCCTAATGAATTCTACATTTGGCTTTGCAGAGACAGAGGAGATGATGTCACTGCACTGCTCTGTGTAATGGCAGCCATGACAGATCAGTGACAGCCACTGTCCCTTCACACTGCAGGGTCTCTATGTTTTCCTATGTGATGCAGCTTGACCCTGTCTGCCCTATTTCCCATCATATGTCTCTCCCCTGTCAGCTTTTACATTTTCAGACAGGAAGGCCAGTGTGAAGCTTTATCTCATAGAACTACACTGGAGAGTCAGCACACACAGATAGTATAGACAGGCAGTGTGAGGTTTATTATTTAACTTTTTATTTACACTTAGTCTTAGACTATAGAGCGTTTTTTACACATGCTGATCCCTCTTATTTTAAAACATAACTTTTATTTTATAACCTTTTTAACCTGAAACACCAAAAGAAAATCAAAAGAGACTGCAAAGACACTATAAAAACACAGTGGTGTGCAGCGTTTTACTGTTACTATGAAGAGTGATTACGCATAACACTCCATTTTCCCGCTGGATCGTTTCCGTCTTGTTTTCAGTTTGCTTGCCAGTCTAACATCCCTAGCTGGCTCTCCAATGTACACACATCCATTCTATATCTACATAGTTTTGTTCTTTGGAGCACACTGCACTGCTTCTGCTATATTAAAAATAAAAGTTATGTTTTAAAATAAGAGGGATCAGCACGTGTAAAAAAAATGCTCTATAGTCTAAGACTAAGTGTAAATAAAAGGATAAATAAACGTTTAACACGCGCTGATTAGTGGGGTCATTGATTTGAGTTGAGGTTTATATAACTGACCCTGCCTACTTGCACAACCCCCACCACTGACCCTGCCTATTTGCACGGCCCGTCCTAGGCAACGGCGTACAACTTGTCGACAGTCCTGAGCCTAGGTAAGTGCTGGGGCGTACACGGAAGGGGGAACAACGGGAGAAAACAATAAACAAAGAAAGAACTCAAACAATATAAGAAAGTCGCCAAGCCGAAGTCAACCCAGGAAGTCACGTCAAAAACCAGGGGAACAAACAGGAGAAAAGTCAAAAACACTAGCCGAGGTCAAAGCCGAGAGGGAACGAAGTACAAAAGGATGAGACGAGGACGAAATCAAATTCATAAGCTGAAGTCAAAGCACAAGGTCACAGCAGTTCACAATAGCAGGTACTGGTAATAAGACCAATCACAGGCAACCTGTGGCCAGCAGGCTGCCTGTTTAAATAGGCCCAGCAGATGGGTCACGTGACCCTGGAGTGCTTTAACATAAAAATTTTCTCATTCATAAATTCTGTACCTTTTAAGCAGGTATTTTTAAAGCACCAGTTTCAATTTTGACAACATAGAAGTTGGATTAAGTGGGTGAGACTGAGGATGCCTTTTTTTTTATTAAAGTTATTTATTTATTTATTTATTTTTTTATGAAACTTTCTTCTGCGTTTTAAAAAAGATTATACATTTGTCTGAAATTCTAGGTGTTGTGCTTTGTGGGAATGTTTGACGTACGCATAGTGTGAAATTGGTGGTGCAGGAGGGGGGTATACTACGTTTAGCTATTGAGCCATATGAGATCTGTGTACACCCCCTTGTTTTTTCTGTATGTCCTGACGTCTTAAAGTTTTATTTTTCAAAATACCCTTTGTCGCGGCGTGCATTTACATCAGTGGGCCTGACGTCTGCTGTCCCTGTAGTTGTAGAGCGACGGAGCCAGCTACACTATGAGAAAGTAAATTTAGCTGAGTATGTGGCTTCAGTGGGCTGGAATGTACAATACGGCCAAACATGTGAATGCATTTTGCCTCTGTGATATTTGGCCTGTCTTAAAATATCTTCCACTCCCGGTCTGTAGGCGGTGGAGAACTTCAAGGCACAAACCCCCTCTGCGTGAAACTTTACTAAACTTTGTTTTTTTTAATCAGAAACTCTGAGCCACAGACACCAGAGGTTAGTTCCCTTTACATTATCTGTAGTGTGTTTATACTCTCTCTAGTATTATGTAATAGGCTATTTGGATTTGCTTATTCCTGTATGAAATGGTGTTGTGTCTTTTCTGGAAGACTATACCGTGTGCATATGCTTGAGACTTGGTCTCTAGCTATTGTTGGACTACAGCTCTCATCATGTTCTGGGTGTAGTAGCTATTAAACGGCTGGAGAGCCACAGGTTGAAGAATCTTTTGGGATTTTATTTTATGTTTATTTAGTTCTGTTTCTCTACTTGAAACTGAAGATATATTGAATATTCAGTGCTGCCTGCAAAAGTCAGGATACTGCTATTCATATTTTCCCTGTCTGTCAGTATGATGCTGACCTATTCCTATTCCTATGGCGCTGTACAGAGAATGGATTAAGGAGGTTTATCATCTATAACAAGGGTTTTATATGGGCTCATAGTAGTTAAATAGTTAAATAATAAACGTCTCCCCTGTTCACATGCTGCTGATCTCCACAAGCCTCCTGGTTTAGCAGAATATCATAACACATTATGTTAAAAAAAAACGCGGGTCGGATGCGGACAAAAACTACGGTCATGTGCATGAGCCCAGGGGTGTACCACCAATGAGGGAGGCCAGGTGAGGCGATCACCAGATAGGGGAGATAGGGGCATGAGGGGGGAAGCAGAAGGGACATGAGCTGAAGGGAAGGGGTTAGGTTAAGAAATTGGCATGGGGGGGTGGTCGCCATTTCAGTTTTCGCCTCAGGCAGCAGAAAGGCTAGGTGCACCCCTGCATGAGCCCTATCTATAGTAGAGCAGTAAGCCAGCAGCTTCCAGCCCCACCATTCACCTTCAGATGTGAAACAGGCTTTTCCAGCCGAATAATGAGCGCTAGCGAGTGCTGCCGAGATACTGTCTGCACTCGCAGCGGTATTTGAACGGCTGCTTCTCAGCATATTTGATGGATTGCGGCCGGATCTCCACCAGTCCCCATTATAGTGAATGGGGCCGGACAGTATCCCAGCAGCACACAATATACACGGATCCGGGTATATGGGGCTGGGAACAACCTGCCGGATCTGCTTAACATAAATATATAATCTTAGGGCTCATGCACACAACCATATGTATTTTGCGGTCTGCAAAACACGGATCTGCAAAAAATACAGATGACGTCCGTGTACATTCCGTATTTTGCGGAACGGAACAGCCGGCCCCTAATAGAACAGTCCTATCCTTGTCCATAATGCGGACTATAAGGCCTCGTTCACACTTCCGTGTCAGTGTCACGTCTGTGAAAAAGATCGTACGTGTTTCATCCGTGAAGATGTCCATAAAGTATCTGTGGTTGGTCCGTTTATCCGTCTGTACCATCCGTGTGTCATCCGTAATTCACTGACATTGCTCAGCTGAAAATTAATTTCCAAAGAATCTTCTATTATTCTTCAGTGCAAAACGGACACATGGACACAACAAGGATGTGTGTCAGTGATTTTCACGGACCCATAGACTTTAATGGGCATGCTTGGTCCACGTGTGCATGTCCCTGTGATTTTTTTTACTGACCCATGGTCAGTAAAAAAATGCTGAAATGTGAACACATTTAAATCAATGGGTACGCGCGCTGTCCACGGAAAATGCGGACTGCACACGTCAGTGAAAAATGGGAATGTGAATGAGGCTTATTTTTTTGTGGAACGGACATACGGAAACGGAATGCACACAGAGTATCTTCCGTTTGTTTTGCGGACCCATTGAAATAAATGGTTCCGTATACAGTCCGCAATAAAAATTTTTTTTAAAAAACGGAATGGACACAGAAAGAAAATACGTTGGTGTGCCTGAGCTCTTAGGGTACGGTCAGGTTTCCTGATGCAGTTTTGGAAGCCAGAGTCAGGAGCGAATCATAAAAGGAGAGAAATTACACAGGTCAGATACGACTTCTCTCCTTTTTTTTTTTTTATTCACTTTTGCTTTTGGCTTCCAAAACTGCATCAGGAAACCTGACCATGCCGTCATACCCTAATAGTATAATATAAGTAATATAACAGGCCACCATAAGTAATATAACAGGCCACCATAGACATGCAGGCTATCAGACGCGCAGGACATCAGCGCAAACAATGATGTCATTGCTGCGCCTACGTCTTTACACCACCAGAACAGGAGAGGGTTCTCTGCTCATTGCTGGTTACCCGAGCATGAGTTTTATTATTTTTGGCCAAGAATAGTTGTCACTGGGGAAAGGGGGACACAAAAAGGGACACAACTTTAGTAGGGGGATCTTATTCCTATGTTGGACACAAAGGTGGTAGTATTGCCGCGAGGAGCACTAGAAAGAGCACTATTACACAGCGTGGGGCCTAAAAGGAGGCAAAATTACAGTGTAGAGCAAAAGACGGACACTTTTATTTCCTAAGTCACCATTTTGGGTGTGTAGCCTCTACTTTTCACCCAAATCCCTCTATGTTCCTCAAATGTCCCTCTTGTCGACTTTGGAAATATGTACGGTAAATGTTATAATAATTACATATTACAGCATGCTTATTTTAGAAACTTCCTGGCCAGCTTGCTATATTCAGAAGATGATGTGCTATTTAGAACATTTAGTCATAGACCTATCCATGTAAAAATAGTTCTTTCACGGAACAAACCGTAACTGGTTGCTCCTTGACAGCCAAAAAGTTGGAACACTTATTTTGCTTGGCTCATAATTTGAGACACTATTACCACTTAGAGCACTATATATTAATTTTGGGGTCAGCGTCTGACACTATTCACTTGGGGGTCACTTGCTTGAGCAGTGTTCAGGTGGGGAGGAGAGCCCATCCATGAAACCTTAGCACTGGGCCCACCAGTGTGTTAATACAGCCCTGGGTAATAGTTTACCATAACCTAGCCCTGGTGTTGTCCATACAGTCATAGTACATAGTTTGTAAGTTTGAAAAAAGACACATGTCGATCAAGTTCAACCTATCGTCCTACAGTGTTGATCCAGAGGAAGGGACTCTATGAAGCGGATGCCAATGGCCCTGTATTAAAGGGGTTATCCAGGAAAAGATATTTATGACTTATCCTCAGGATATGTCACCAGTATCAGATCTGTGGGGGTGGGATACCTGCGACACCCACCAATCAGCTGTTAGAAGTGGTCTTGAGCAGCACAGCCTCTTCCTAGGCCAATGACAACACTGTACATTGGTCACGTGACCTAGTTGCAGCTCAGCCCCATTCAAGTCAATGGGGCTAAGCTGCAATACCAAGCACTGTCACTATACAATGAAAGGCGCTGTCATTGGAAAGCTGGCGGGAGCCCACATCGCTCACCAAAGCTCCAGTGAGCACAGCGGCTCCCTGAAACAGCTGATCACCAATGTGATAATGATGACCTATCCTGAGGATAAGTCAACATTATCTTTTCCAGGATAACCCCTTTTACGGGAAAAACATTTGCTTCCCAGCTCCAAATATTCCAATCAGAATAAATCGCTGGATGGGCATCCCATCTCCAGAAGTCTATTACCCATAACCTGCAGTATTTTTATACTCCAGAAAGGCTTCAGGCCCTTCTCAAACTCGAACAGTCAACACATTGAATCCACTGAACGGCCACGACCATGTTTTTATTTTTATTTTTTATGAAAGGTTGAATAAAGTTGTTGTATTTTTAAAAGCTATTTAGCTGATCATAGAGTGATGATGTTCCTGTGCGTACACCACATGACAGTATCAAGAGAACTTCACTTGGGGCATTCTGGCCTATGTAGAGGTATCAGACTGCAGGCCAAATATCATATTTTGTGGGATCTCAAAATAGCTGGAAACAATTTTCAGTCAGACTTCTTACTGGAGATGATGAATAACTGTAATGACAGCATGGCTATGAATAGCTTCTGTCAAATTTTTCTCTTAAAGGGGCTCTCTAGGAGCAAACTCTTTTTTTATTCCTATTTTTCATTAAGCTATGCTGATTCAAGTGTATCCTGTACCTTTTTTTGGCTCAGTTCTGGTTGGTTCTTTGGTCTGATAATCTGACTACTATACTTGGCTGAATGAATTGAATTATGAATTATGTTATTTAGCAGAACTTTTAATTTTGCAAAATTATTAAAACTTGAGTGGAAGGCTTCATGATACATCAGTGTAAATAATATCTGCATAAATATCAAACTGATATCAGAACATGACGTGTAGGCAGAGATTGCAACTGCTTATCTCTTTCTGCAAAGTGTCGGTCCCATTTGGTATTTGCAGGGGGTCACTTCTCCTTTGTCAACCAGGACCATATCGTGCTACCTTGTTCTTTAAAAAAAACGTTCTTCAGAAAATGCCCACCTTGAATCCTGTAGACCTTGATGTCACCTTAGTGACCTGTATAATGACTCTCAGCCTGTGACCTCATGCTTTTATATGATGACGGAAGACCTCAATGGCTTTTTATATTCTTAGAATATACAGTTGGGGGAGGGGTGATGTATTATCCTGATTATGAAGAAATGCTTGGCTAGACAAGATCTGCATTGACGGAATGTCTCATAGCTTCTGGTATCAAGTGTTATGTGATGGTGTTCAGATTAAAATGGAAAGCATCTAACCCTATGATGAAATTGTCTACAAACTCTCCATTCTTGCCATTTAAAGGGTCAAAATCTGGAGTATGTAAGTATTCTTTTAATAAATGTAAAGGAGAGGACTGTAGAATATATAAAATATACACTGGTTAATGGCTTTGTTCACATGTTGTGTAGTTGCCCCAATTTCGGAGACCAAGTAGGTACCGGTACTACATTATGACGATCCTGTGTGCTCCACTAGTTAACTGATGTGTCATTAAATCTACAGAACTGCCATCATGGACCCATCCAGAACATGTGACCATCTGACTCCTCTCATGCAGCCTGTGCCATTGACCTTCATGATGACTACCTCAGTTCCTCACACCACTTTATTTCTAAACAGAATCTTGTTGGGAGGATGGTTACAACCTAATTTTACATGCTCCACCAGTTGACCCAGGATATAACTCAAGCCAAGGAGCAGAGTGAAGGATGAGAGTGGTAGTGGCTCCGGCTGTAATATTTATTCACAGTGGCAATCCTCACACCGATGCCCTCTAGGGCAGTGATAGGAGGACGTACCCTTTCTTGCCTCGAGGAACCCCCTGATATCGGGGCTCCTGTTGGATGGTAATTGGAGTGCCCTTGGTGTTCACATTTTGTAGCAGGGACGGACTGGGAACTTAAAGGGGTTATCCAAGACTATAAAATGCCCCCCATATGCCGGGCCCCTCACAGTGAGTATATTTACCCCGCTCCCTGCGCCGCTTCTGGTCCCCTCACCGCCACTGCTGCTTCTCCCTGTGCGCGGATGAAAACATCCAGTGTCGGGGGAGCAGCCAATGGGAGGCGGAGGTGGGGACGAGCCTCCCTAGTATCGCTTGTTCAGGTCTGCCATTGGCTGCTCCCCCCCAACACCGGATAACCCCTTTAAATTGGCCCTGGAAAAAAACCTAAATATGGACCCATGTTGTAGGAGAGTCCAAAATGACAGAAGACGGTACAATACAAGTAGAAGTAAAATACTACTCTATCACTATACTGAGAATGGTACACTAATATAGTTGAATTCAGGAGGGTACCAACGGCTGTTGGTCAGATGCATATGTACCTGATGCTCCTAGCATTAATTAATGCTGTGAGCATCATATCATCATGTGCCTGGCCGGCGACTGCTAGGAAGACTTGTCCGACACCCTGGGCATTGGCCCACTGGGAAATTTCCCAATCCGCCCCTGATGGGTAGAGGATGTAGGTACAATGGCCGACGTATGGTGCTTGAGTCAGTAACCAGGCCAGTTGTAGAAATTAAATGTCTCTGTTTACTAAAGTGCAAAATGGGAGTTGTACATCCAGCGGTGTCGAAACACAGTTCCAAACAGTTCTCAGTGCTGATCTTCCCAGATAGCAAAGCATAGATATAATCCAGGATAGGGACTGTAGTACTCCTTGCATCTATCCCTCCAAAGTCTCTTTCTGCAGACTCTAAGACTGGCAGTATTAATCTTGCAACGGTGGCTGAGGGCTACAGGATTAAGATACGACTGGCCAGGCCATGTACAAGTGTGAAGAGTATATTATCAGTGTAAAGTCAGTAAAGTCTACCGACATTAAAAAACTAATACCTTACTGACTTGACTCCAATTCTCAGCCATGCATTCTGGACCTTCTCGGTTCTTTCCTTTCTCTATCTCTTTCTAGAGTACTTTTAGAATGGAAATGACAGAATATGTCAGCCACAATTTTTCGGGAGAAAATTTTTATCAGTTCCTAACAGCAGCTCCATGTCCTTGTGGTGTCAGAGTTACAGCTTCCATCCACTAGAAGTCACCACTCCCGCTCCAACTGGAGCAGCTGGTGACGAACTGCCATTTTAACGTGCATGAGCATTACGTTGCACATTTTTAAAAGACCCATCAATAAATATATGAAGATTAATCCTTTCCCCCAATGAGTCCAACTTACCGGTAAATTGGAAAGAAGCACAAATCAAAGCATAACATCACAAACTGAGTATGCCAAACACAGTCAGCCACTTGAGTTTGTAGGCCAGGTGCTGCCACCCCTACAGGCAATTGCTGTTATGACCACCATACAAGTTCTCATTCTAAGGCCTTATGAAAAGACTGAACATTCCCAACACAATATATGGATGTAGAGAATAACCAACAGAAGTTAGTATTGTTGCTCTGTTGACTCCATTCTCTGTATGCCTTTAGACGTGTTACCATAGAAAATCAGCCACTTCCATGGAAGCCAAAGTTGATCTTTTATACTGATCTGGATTTTCAGTTCTCCATTGGCTCCTCTGAGAGAAACTTGGCTTACATTTAGTACAGTATAGAAGTAAGATGATGACATGTGTAGTTACATAAATTAACATTAGCTGTATATTTAAAAGGAATAGGCATATAGGGGGGAATTTATCATTAGGAGAATATTTGAAGTCAGTTTTGCTTGCATCTATGTTAGAGTACTTTCTGCCACATTTATCAAACGTCACAGGTTGTGTGATAAATGTGGCTTGTCCTTAAACCTAACACTTCTGTCTAGAGAAGCCACTCCACTTTTCCTACTCCACCCTCCTCCTGGAGTGAGATTGCGACTATTTTGCGACTTTTTAAAAAAAGTCGCAATGATAAATCTGGAGTGAAACTCATTAACATGGCTAACCACACCCACTTTTCCACCCATATTACAAACTGGAGTGAGTGGTGTACACATGCAAAAAGTCGCAAAAGCCCTATCGTGCGACTTTTTGAAGACAGAATTCTGGAGTGAAGGTGTGATAAATCAGGGCCATAGGGGGGAATTTATCATTAGGAGAATATTTGAAGTCAGTTTTGCTTGCATCTATGTTAGAGTACTTTGTGCCACATTTATCAAACGTCACAGGTTGTTTGATAAATGTGACTTGTCCTTAAACCTAACACTTCTGTCTAGAGAAGCTACTCCACTTATCCTACTCCACCCTCCTCCTGGAGTGAGATTGCGACTATTTTGCGACTTTTTTAAAAAAGTCGCAATGATAAATCTGGAGTGAAACTCATTAACATGGCTAAACACACCCACTTTTCCACCCATATTACAAACTGGAGTGAGTGGTGTACACATGCAAAAAGTCGCAAAAAAGTCGCAAAAGCCCTATAGTGCGACTTTTTGAAGACAGAATTCTGGAGTGAAGGTGTGATAAATCAGGGCCATAGTGTCTATTCCCCTTTCCTCCTGTCCCCCTCTACCTCCATAATGTGTGTCTGTGTGCATGTGGGTAGGTGGAGATCTAAGATGGACCATGAATCCTTGTGGTGGGAATCCTGAGAGTGTGCAGTCTTCAACTATCCCATAAGTGCCAGCACAGTGTATGAAAATGCTCTTCTTTGGTAGACAGTCCTACCTGCACCCCACATAGACCCTGTCAACGTTTTAAAATTTTTGAAAAAAGACTCAGCATCGTGCAACAAGTGGTGCTAACCTTACCAATCCCTTGTCGCTCCTGTTCCTGCACTTCACAGTTGTCCGCCAGTCTCTGCTCCTTGGTCCTTCTTGAAAGGCAGGAAATGACAACTCAAGCAATCCTGTTTGTCAAGAGTGACCAAGAAATGGAGACCAGCGAGGGACTATAAAGCCTACGAACTGGAGCGGCGGGGAATCAGTAGTTGAGTTTTCGGCGCGGAATCAGTAGTTGAGTTTTGACTGATTTTATTATTTTACACCATGTTGAGACTTTTTTTAAAATTTTAAACAGCCTCACAATCCCTGTAAGTGTTCCTTCAGATTCCTGTGCCAGCCAATGGCTCTTCCGTGATATGGGGACCAGGGGTGTAGCTATAGGGGAAGCGGCTGTTTTGGGGCCCAAACTCAGAAGGGGCTCACCCAGAAGGAGGACTAAAAGATTTTATTGTCAGTGTTATACAATGACATTATATACAGTGATACTGTAGGAAACGGACAGAGCGGCTGCCGGGCCTCATCTGAGAGAGTGATCTTGACTAGCCACAGGAGTGGGAGTTGCACAGAGGTTTGCAAAAAAGTTGCTGTGGGGGGCCCCATTCAGAAATTTGCTGTGGTGCCTAGTCATTTCTAGTTACACCAGTGATGGGAACCCAGACTCTTTAATTGTATGGGGTCCAAAAACTTCTAATGGCAGCCCTATTGGGACCATTTGGATCGTTTCAGTCTCATATGGATCTTTTTGTAGGCATGAGCCCTACACTGAGGATAGGGTTGTGAAGAAGAATAGGCGGAAATTAGAAAATAATATAACTCTAAGTTAAAGAAGAACTCCCGCAAAAATTTTTATTCTCTGACCTGTTAGAAAGGTGTATGATATAATCTGTAGTGATTGTCATTTTCTTATCAGTGACTGTTTCTGTGAGTAAAAACCTCTCTTCTTAATGTGACCAACTCCCTGACCTCCAACTGACCCAGGACAGAAAGCCAGTAACTGCTCTATTCATTCCTATGGGAGCCTCACTTTCAGTCTCATAGGAATACATAGAGAATTAGACTTCCTGTCCACACATAAGTCTACGTGTGAGTTGGTGGCTCTAATTGCTGGTCACATGACACAGATAAGAAACTTCAGGATGATAGAAGTCAAAAATTCAGACACTGGTAAGAAAATGACATTCACTGCAGATTACATCATGTACATTTCTAGCAGGACATGGAATAAAATTTTTGTTCTTTAATGGACACAAAAGTGAATGTCAAATTATCTTGGTGTTGATACTTAGCCATGATATAGACTTTACCAGAACGTATTCGAATAAGCAGATTGTCCGGTTCACACATAGTTAATTTTGGCAGGAGCAACTCAGTGTGCCAAAAAATGCTTTGTCTTAGCTTTCTATAATAAGAAATAGCAATTATTTGTGGTATTTTCCATAGCATTTAACTCGTGCATATATTATTTTGCAAAAATGTTCTCTCAGGCATTGTGTAATCAGAACGAAGCCAAGGAGAAAAAGTGCTGATGAAGACCGAAAAGCACCCCCTCGTGTTTGTGGAACAGTGTGAGGTTTTTATTAATGCACTGTCACAGCAGAGGGGATATTGCGTATAAGCCATATTTGATAAGCACCGTAATTGTATTTACCACAAGAGCCCAAAACCTTTTATTCTTTATGAGCTCCTCTGATGCATGGCCACCAGAATAGCTGGCATGGTTGATGAATTGCAAATAGCTTACCGTTTTTTTCACATTACCCTCTAGTCTCGTTGTACTTTTGCTGTCAGAATTCCTATTGAACTCTTAGGTTATTGGCTTGCAGCAGAGCGCTTAAGCGGGATTTTACATACTCATTCCTGCTTAGCGAGAGCGGGGATATTTATAAACCTGTATTACGGTGACACTTTTAGAGGGATCGGGCGAGGCAATTTGAGAACACACTTTTTGAGAATGATTTTAAAAAATTGAGCATTTTACAGATTCATAGCTCACTTATTTTAGACTAGGTTTGGGTATTTCAAGGCAGAAAGTCATCAGGAGACATTTATTAGTATTTTGGATGGCATTTTTAATATGTGGTCCACTGGCATCAGATGCAACACAATTATTGAAGGGTATTCCCATGTGGACATTTATGACATGGTGATAGGAAATGCCATCAATGTACGATAAATAAAGCGGCCCAACTGTGAATGGAAAACAAGCCGCGCATACGCAGGTTTCTCCATTCACTGGGCTTTTTTTGGAAGTCCCATAGAAGTGAATGGAGTGTGTGTTGTGCTCTCCATTCACAGTAGTGACCCGTTCTTAGAAGTGGGTGCCAATGGTGGGACTTACTTGCACCAATCAGACATTTATGGCATATCACACTCTCCTCCCCGCCTGACCTGAAACTAATCTGATGGGTAACATCTGTTTTAAAATGTGCACTAAAATGTTACATAGCGGAGATCAAGAATGTTTGTCATTCGAAACGCGTGTGTCACTGAAGTTATGAATCTTATTTTCTAATGTCGATATCCTATCGATATGCCATGAATATAATTGTTCAGCATCGTGGGCTGTCCATACTGTATGTAAGAACCAAAACTAGATTTCAACTATGGTTTACACCAAGGGTCTTGCAGCGGCTTTATCTAACAGCATGGCAAGCACAATGCAAAAAAATAGTTCAAAATTTTGGTGGAAGTAGGGCTTGTGCCAAAATTTGTAATTTCTGTAGGCCAGTGTTAAATTCCTTCCATGTATCTCCCTGTGCTTCTGCTTTGGAGCAACAATGTTGATTACTACAAATCTACTTCTTGCAACTGGTATTTTTACGTCGCCTTTGCCAATTTTCTGAAAAGGTGACATGGCAAGGATTGGACAGGACCAGCAGGTCCGCCACATTTATCTTGATTTGCGTCTGTTTTTAGATTTCATTCTTGTGTACGGACACCTGGAGTATGCACTTAATTTATGACGAGGCATCATTCGGCGGGAGATTTCAAAGTACGACGTACAATGCCGGTCTTTGATAAATCTCCCCCCTATTAAAGGGGTTATCTTGTGAAAGTTGACAAGGGAAGTGTTTTTAATAAGAAACTAGAACAAAAACGAGAACACAGGTGCACAGGCTGAAATGATGTTATTTTACTGAAAGAGTAGCAGAAACAACATTCCAGCAGTACAATAAGTAAATTAGCATGAGTGGGATAAACATGTATCTGTCATAAGGAAAAATAAAATTAGAGATAATAAAGAGATAAGACATATTATAAGAGCAGACTACGTGGACCATGAGATCTTTTTCTGCCACCATGCCACCTCCCTCTGTTCTCTAGGGGAGTGATTCTCACCCTTCTCACTCCAAGTACCCCGTGTTCTCAAAGAAGCAAACAGTGATGAATGTTAATAAAATAAGGCTATTCTCACGCCACTGTCTTAGGCTCTGCTCTAAGCCTCTGTCAGCAGTTCCTTCGGATTTGACAGAAAAAATAGTGTGTCATGCAGTGCTGATCTTCCCATTAAGACCCATGATGGATTACTTAGTATTTTAATTACATTCTGCACTACCAGACATACAGGAGAATACAACGCTACTGCCAAAAATGTGTGTGTATACACATGTACCTTTCAATGGTTCCCCTGCACACATACGGGGCCTAGTCACGGGAGCAGTCCGGGCAACTGGACAAACGTATCCAGTCACGGGCGTATTAAATCTTTTGATCCTCTGCCTGTAGGGGACCACTGTTTCAACACGTCGTTGGACCCCTTCTAGCACTGCATACTGCAGCATGGGAGATGTGTTGGCACCTGTGGGCTGGCTCCTTACACATGCTGGCTCGGTGACATCATCTGTGCTCCATCCCACGTGCACTGCCTGCCGGTGTGCTCGCATGCCTATATGCAGGGCCGCTCTGGAGCACGCCCCGCCGGATTTAAATAACCTGGTGGTGGAGCGCTCTGTAGTTCAACTGAGTCATCCTCTGGGCAACGAGCAAAACCCCTTGGGACAACAAGTAAGCTCCCCGAGACAACAAGCAAACCCCCTGGGACAACGACCTTTCTCTGGCTACTTCCCCCTAAACAACGAGCATTAACCCTTTCCATGCTTCATTTCTAGGGATTTAATCCCATACAACAAGCTTTCCTCATTAGTCCTTTCTCTGGACCTTAACACTTTCCATGCATACACCTTGTTCCCCTATACCAGAGCTAACTGGTTACAAGAGTTAGCTGGTTACCCCTTTCCGTACTACCTTATACCCTTTCTTTGCTACAAGAGCTAGCTGGTTAACCCTTTTCTACCCCATATTATCCTTTACCCTAAACCTTTGTGTTCCCTTTTTACACTAGAGACAGTACTAGGTGGGGGTGTAATAATGTCCCCACAGTGCCCACAATAGTATTAGTAATAATGTTTCCGATAGACCCCCAGTAGTTATAAAGCCCACCATAATGTAACACAGTAGTAAAAGAGAAACCACCAGAATACTACAAGTAATAATAAAGTCTACAGAAATAATAATGGGCACCTATAGTAGCTCCCAGTAGTACTAATACCCCCTATAGTGCCCCTGTAGTAATAAAACCCACCATAGTGCCCTGAGTAGTAACAGTGCCCATCACTGTGCACTTAATTAGTTATACAGCCCACCATAATGCCCCTAGTAGTATTAAAGCCCCCAGTGTGCCCCAGTAGTAAATATGCCCCCGTAGTAATAAAGTCCCCATAGAATGCCCCTGAAGTAATGATGCCGGCCTGTAGTACACGCAGTACTACTAATGCCCCCTGTATTACCCTCTGTAGTAATAAAGACCTTATAATGCATCCCAGTAGGAAAAACTCCTCCCTTATAGTTCCCTCAGTATTACTAATGCCCCCTTATAGTGCCTCCAGTAGTAATGAAAACCCCAAAATGTACATTTACTGTGCAAGAACTAGCACCTTACTGTGATGTACATTTTCTCGTAGGTCTGGAAAGAGGTTAACTCCCTTGCTACTTTCTCATAGCCTTTAATCTGACTGGAATATCACTGGTATAAGACATATGATATAAGACATACAGAAATGTAACTTGGAGGGGTTGAAGGGTATTGTTGTATTAAACTAAACAAATGATCATTCTGTGATTCACATAGTGGACATGAATATTAGCGTTGGAAAAGACTCCTCAGGCAGGTTGTCCCAGGGCACTGTGTAATCAATATCTAGCAATAATATATGAGTAACATTGCACCGGTACTTGCCGCTATGTATGATATCAGGGTCTTTTCATTACCTGTCTTTCAAACTGCTGTTCATTTTTGCTCTTTTAAGACAAATTGTGAAAAGTTTGGATTCACCTTTGCAAAAGGTCAGCCATTTTTCTTTAATGTCAATTTATAGTAGCAATATTTCTGTCGAGAACTTCTGTCTCATGAGAATTGATGTGCGTAACCCTTTACAATACTGCACGTCTATCCGTACTTTAACATCTGTTTCTTGGCTTTTCAAATTTTACTACAAACTAAACCTTTTACTAAAATAAAAAATCAAATCAAAAATCAAATATCAGGAAATGCTGCAGGAGAATTAAGCACTACGAGGGTCATTTATGATACTGACATATGTCTAAATTAGGTGTATCTCAAGAGCAGATAGCGTCGCAACGGTTAGTTGCACAGCATGGGCGTGGCATAGGTAGGAAAGGGGACTTGCCGGCGCCTCATCATAACTTTGGTGGATCCTCCCCAAGCTATGGGCCTTTATTAAGACCGCAGCCGATTACTGGGGGTACTAGCAATGGGATAAATTGTGTTCAGCTTATTTTTAGGAGACCCTTCTAACTTAAGAGGATTGCAGAAAATCCCGATTAAATTATAGTGCCTTGAAAAAGTATTCATACCCCTTGAACTTTTCCACATTTTTTCATGTTACACCCACAAACTTAAATGTGTTAAATGTATTTTATTTCGGATTTTATGTGATAGACCAACACAAAGTAGCAAGTATGTGTGAAGTGAAAAGAAAATTATACATTGTTTTCAACATTTTTTCTGAATAAAATTCTGAAAATTTGTCTTCAGTCCCCTGTACTCTGATATCCCTAAATAAAATCCCAGTGTGACAAATTGCCTTCATAAGTCACATTATAGTAAATAGAGTCCACCTGTATGCAATTTATTCTCAGTATAAGGCATCATGCACAAGAACGTATTTTGTTTCCATTCATTTCAATGGGTTCGCAAAAAATGCGGACAGCAGACCGTGTGCTATCCACATCAGTCTGTCCGTTCCGTAGCCACGCAAACTAATAGAACATGTCCTATTCTTGTCCGTTTTGCAGATAAGCATAGGCATTGTTACAATGGATCCGCAAAAAAAAGGATGCCATACAGACGTCATCCGTTTTTTTGCGGATCCGTAATTTGCGGACCACAAAACACATACGGTCGTGTGCATGTAGCCTAACTACAGCTGTTCTGTGAAGGCCTCAGAGGTTTGCTAGAGAACATCAGTGATCAAACAGCATCATGAAAACCAAGGAACACACCAGACAGGTCAGGGATAAAGTTTTGGAGAAGTGTAAAGCACAATTAGGTTATTTAAAAAATAAATCCATGGCCGTCCACCTAAACTGAAAACCCAGGCAAGGAGAGAGCACTAATTAGAGAAGCAGCCATGAGGCCCATGGTCACTCTGGAAGAGCTGCAGAGATCCACAGCTCAGGTGGGAGAGTCTGTCCACAGGACAGCTATTTGTGTGTTTTTTGCAGTTTGCCATTAGACTTGTAGGGGATACAGCAGATATGTCAAAGAGGGTGTTCTGGTGAGAGGAGACCAAAGTTGATCTTTTTAGCCTAAATGCCAAACGCTATTTGTGGCAGAAAACTAACACTGCATATCACCCTGAACATAATATCCCCACCCTGAATTATGGTGGTGGCAGCATCATGCTGTGCGGATGCTTTTCTTCTTCCGAGGCAGGGAACCTGGTCAGAGTTGATCAGAAGAAGGATGGAACTAAATACAGGGGAATAGTGGAGGAAAACCTGCTACAGGCTACAAAAGACTTGAGATTGGGGCGGAGGTTCACCTTCAACCAGGACAACGACCATAAACATACAGCCAGAGCTACAATGGAGAACTAAATTTGGAACTAACAGACCTAAATCCCATTGAGAATCTGTGGCAAGACTTGGAAATTGCTGTTCACAGATGCTCTCCATCCAATCTGTCTAAACTTGAGCTATTTTGCATATACTTCCTATGTGTGCTGGTCTATCACATAAAATCCTAATAAAATATATTTAAGTTTGTGGGTGCAACGTGACAAAATGTGGAAAAGTATAAGGCGCATGAATACTTTTTCAAGGCACTGTGTCAAATAACATGTCAAAACATATGGTAAATGGATCTAACATGCATACACCATTTTCAAGAACAGTATTAAGTGTAGACCCAGCGTATACAGAAACATATACTGACAAAAATGAATACTAATATAATGAGGCAATAAACTAAGAAGTAGACATGTTTCCAATACAGTTATTAGGGATAAGCAAATCGACTTCGGATTAAATATCCGAAGTCGATTTGCATGAAACTTTGTTCTTATTGTGGTAACTTGGAACCAAACCCGAGTTCGCAAAGTAATAACTTCGGCTCATCGAAGCCAAAACATTCTCTCCTGCTCCTTACAGTATTAGAACGAAGTTTTATGCAAATCGACTTTGGATGTTTCATCCGAAGTCGATTTGCTCATCCCTAACAGTAATCATAACTGGGCCTAGAGTCTGAGACCAAACATAGACTGTAACTATGGCAGCCCATTGGAGATATTCACAGGGTGTATTACAGCCAAGATATTAGGCTGCAGCGCTAAGTAAAGAACGCATTTGCAAGAAGATATAGTGTGTCGTAGAGGTCTTCATCCAATGCACCTAAATGTATCAGTTTGTTTGGACAGTTTCTGTGCTTAACGATGACTGCCTCAAAAGGACTTAGGCTACTCTCACACTAGCGTTTTTGAATTCCGTTATTGAGCTCCGTCATATGGGATCAATATTGGAATAAAACGCTTCAGTTTTGTCCCCATTCATTGTCAATGGGGACAAAACTGAACTGAAGACAACGGAATGCTCCTAGAAGCATTCCATTCAGTCTTCAGACCGGAGAGCAAACTGCAACATGCTGCGATTTGCTCTCCGGTCCAGGCATCCGCACCAAGACGGATCCGTATGACCCCCAATGCAAGTCAATGGGGACGGATCCATTTGGCGTGACACACTAGTAAACGGATCCGTCCCCCATTGACTTTTAATGGAGCTAATTCCGGATCCGTTTAAAAGATGTTAAAGATAATACAACCGGATCCGTTCATTATGGATCCACAAGGTTGTGTTATCACTACGGATCCGGCGGACCCCTTCACCCGCCGGATATGTAGTAATGCTAGTGTGAAACTAGCCTAACTTGGTTATAATGGGATTTCCACCTTGCTGGTGTAGGAGTAATAGGATTATGCTAATGGAGTGCTGTACACTTTCTGACCAAAAATAATGACTCCCTCAAAACATCCTCATCCAAAACCTATGCAAAGTACTGTAGATAAGGGGGGGCATATGGAAGCCATCAAGTTGAGATAGTATGTTGAATACCTCAGTCTACAGGTTGGGGACAACACCACCGGATGTGATCTGTGGTGCCCTCCCTCCCACATCACTGCCAGCAATAGTAGTAGTTAGGTAGTTAGGTATAGTATCCAAAAGTCTTCCGGAAAGTTAGATACCAGTCCTTGCATTTGCTGCTTGATTCACAGGACATGTTTCTGGATCTTCTTATCTGGTCCCGTCAATCAAGAAGAGGAAGGGGTTGATAGAGGAAGCAGGGGTGCACAACTTTGTGCACTTAATGGCTCATTTGCACATTGATTAAAGGTATCTTTACATTCAGCTGAGCTAGTTCTATAAGTCATTGTGTGAATTTCTTGATGACAGACCTCCTTTAATTAAGGGGTTTCCAGGATTTTAATACTGATGTCCTATCTTCAAGATAGGCCATAGATACTTGATATCCTGTATCTTTGCCAATCAGCACTGAAATTACACAGCTCCACCTAGTGTGTAGTAGACAGACCTTGTAACCACAGCGCTGATCACATTCACTTCAGTGGGAGTCACGAGGAGGTTACCATCTCCGTCCTCTACACAGTGGATGGAGCTCTGTAATTCCGGTGCTGACTGCACTTAGTGATCCGACTTTAAATCTGTTTATATTGATATTAAGATATGATGGCTCTGATCACCGTGAAGTTATACAGTATTAAAGGGGTTTCCCATTTCATACATTGGGGGCATATCAATGGGATATGCTCCCACAGTCTAATTGGTGCAAGTCCTACATCTAGAACCTGCACTATTCTCTAGAACAGACCCTGCAAAGTGAAGGAGAGGGGACCATGCATGCATCGCCATCCTCCATTCATTTCTATGGAAGTGCTGAAAATAGCCAAGCAGCAAAGTAAAAGCAAGTGGGTCGTTCTATAGATAGGTGGGACCCGCACCTATTAGATGTTGAGACCATATTCTAGCGATATGTCCCAGAAAGAGCTCATGTACACGATAGTAGCCTGTTTTATAATCTACAACTTGCGGATCTGCAAAACACGGATACAGAATCAAAACACGTAACGGAATATCCTGCCACCTACAGAACTGTTCTATCCTTGTCCGTAAAACGGACTTGCTAAAATAGCCGAGTACAGCGCTTGGCTGTTCTCAGCACTCCCATAAAAATGAATGGAGGGGGGTTGTGCATGTGCACTTTGCAGGTTCCGTTCTAAGGTTCCCACCTCTGGGACCCACACCTATCAGACATTGGGGGCATATACTAGCGATATGCTTCCAATGTCCAAGATGGGATAACCCCTTTAACCACTTCCCGTCTGCCCATTGACTATAAACGTCCGGGAAGTGGTTAAGTATCTCTGAATGGACGTTTCTGAACATCCATTTAGAGATAGCAGCTGCACGCTAATCGTACAGCTGCACAGTGGGGTACCTGCTGTCAGTGACGGTCACGTGATCGCCACGGCCGGGATCGTGCAGGAGCTGCCGGGTCTTTCCTAGACCCGATCAGCCCTGCACTGAGGCTGTACAGCATAGTATTATGCTGAACAGCCTCTCTGGGGGTGTATTTCCCCTGTAACTGGAGCTACTATGTCAGCCCCAGTTACAAGAGAAATCAAGTGTAAAAAAAAAAAAAAATTAATAAGTGATGTTTTTTTTCTAAAAATGCTCTTATTGTGTAAAACGTAAAAAAATAAAAATAAAACATAGACATATTTGGTCCGTAACAACTGGCTCTACAAAAATATCACATGATCTACCCCATCAAGTGACTGGTGTAAAAAAAAAATATAGAAAAATGCCCCTAAACTGCTTTTTTATGGGACTTACCCTCCCAAAAATTAGATTAAAAAGTGATCAGAAAACCGGATATACCCCAAAATGGTGCCAATAAAAAGCACAGCTTGTCCCGCAAAAAATAAGCCCTCACGCAGCTCAGCCCACAAAAAAATTAAAAAGTTATCGCTCTTAAAAACCATGACAGAAAATTCCATGTTAGAAAATGCAGATGCTGCTCCTCCCCTTCTGAGCCCTAGCGTATCCCCAAATAACAGTTTATGACCACATGTGGGGTGTTTCTGCAAACTGCAGAATCGGGGTAATAAATATTGAGTTTTGTTTTGTTGTTAACCCTTGATGTGTCACAGGAAAAAAATGATTAAAATGGAACATCTGCAAAAAAAAGTTAAATTTTGAAATTTCACATCTATTTTGCTTTAATTCCTGTGGAATACTTAAAGGGTTAACAACATTTCTAAAACCAGTTTTGAATAGTTTGAGGGGTGTAGTTTGTAAAATGGAGTAATTTATGGTGGTTTCTATTATGTAAGCCCCTCAAAGTGACTTCAGAACTGAACTGGTCCTTAAAAAAGTTGATTTTGCAAATTTGCAAAAATTGCTTCTAAAATTCTAAACCTTCTAATGTCCTAAAATAAAATGACACAACCAAAATGATGCCAACATAAAGTAGACATATGGGGAATATCAATTAGTGAGTATTTTATGGGGTATCACTATCTGTCTTAAAAGCAGAGAGATTCAAATTTATAAAACAGTGAATTTGTTCACATTTTTTTATAAATAAAATTGAAACATATCGACTCAAATTTACCATTAACATGAAGTACAATGTGTCACGAGAAAACAATCTCAGAATCGCTTGGTTAAGTAAAAGCGTTCCAAAGTTATTACCACATGAAGTGACAGATTTGTAAAATTAGGCCTGGTCAGGAAGGGGGTAAATGGTCCAGATATGAAGTGGTTAAAGTGTTACTGTCACTCTTTTTTTTATTTGTGTAATGTGTAGAGGCAGTGATACTGACCATTTTTGTAATATACTTTAATTACTGAAATGGTACATTTCTATTAGAAAAATAGCTCTAAATTGGCCCATTTTGAGCCTTAGCAATGCTCCAACAAAGGTCAGTATCACTGACTATACATACAAAAATAAAAAAAAGAATGACAGTTACACTTTAACTTTGTCTACATGATAAATGTCATTTGCTAAAGTGAGACATCCCCCTTTAAGGCCATTTCAGGTCTGGTCTTTAAAGGGTTAAACCTAACCGTATCCCTTCTATCTCTTGGAAAAATTTTAAGTACTATTTTTTTTATATATAATTATCAGAAATAAGGAAATGACTCGGTCATCTTGGTTAAGCCACATGATGTTTATAAGACGAAGCCTTTCTCTCCGATATAAAAGATGCTCTTGTCTTTGTAAAACACACCCAATGACCAAGAAAAGTGGTCTGTTAGAAACATCTCTGCAGGAATTATATTAGAAGTTTAGGGGGGAATTTATCATTAGGAAAATATTTGAAGTCAGTTTTGCTTCAGTCTGTGTTGGAGTACTTTCTGCCACATTTATCAAACATCACAGTTTGTTTGATAAATGTGGCTTGTTCTTCAACCTAACACTTCTGTCTAGAGAAGCTCCTCCACTTTTCCTACTCCACCCTCCTCCTGGAGTGAGATTGCGACTATTTTGCGACTTTTTTTAAAAAGTCGCAATGATAAATCTGGAGTGAAACTCATTAACATGGCTAACCACACCCACTTTTCCACCCATATTACAAACTGGAGTGAGTGGTGTACACATGCAAAAAGTCGCAAAAGCCCTATCGTGCGACTTTTTGAAGACAGAATTCTGGAGTGAAGGTGTGATAAATCAGGGCCTTAGTGTTTTCCTCTTCTTTATAGCGAACTAAAACATCTCGTAAATTAAGATTCCCTTTTGTACTACTTAAATATAGACACAGAGATGTGCCCATGAGGATTCTGGGAATGCTGAATAAATATACGGGGGGGGGGGGGGGGTCGCCCATTCAGGTCCCTCAACTATTAGATAGAGAATGTTAAATAGTGTCTTTTACCCTGTAAAAACCATTATGTTCATGTATTAACTGAGTAATGTTTAATTTCTCCTGTGGCAGCATTACAGGGCAATTGAATTCCCTTCACAAAAGTTTTGGATTCGCCAAAAATAGAGATGAGCGAATTGGGATTGGGATTGTTCTACTTTGGCCAAACCCGATTTGTTCATCTCAATAACTGAACTGTATTCAAATCCCTATTTCCATAAATGCAGCCAAATACATTGGCTCTGAAGAGGCTGCATTAAAATGGTCACCGTTATCGTAAGACATGCACCATCGCATAATGAATCCGAATTTGGAATTTGTTAATGATTGTGGTGTAGAGTTGGTTCCGGTGCTGTATTTACATAATGAGCTTGGTTCTGGTGCTGTATTTGTGTAATGACCTTGGTTCTGGTGCTGCATTTATATAATGAGCTTGGTTCTGGTGCTGTATTTCTGTAATGAGCTTGGTTCTGGTGCTGTATTTCTGTAATGAGCTTAGTTCCGGTGCTGTATTTATGTAATGAGCTTGGTTCTGGTGCTGTATTCGTGTAATGAGCTTGGTTCTGGTGCTGCATTTATGTAATGAGCTTGGTTCTGGTGCTGCATTTATATAATGAGCTTAGTTCCGGTGCTGTATTTATGTAATGAGCTTGGTTCTGGTGCTGTATTCGTGTAATGAGCTTGGTTCTGGTGCTGCATTTATGTCATGAGCTTGGTTCTGGTGCTGCATTTATATAATAAGCTTGGTTCTGGTGCTGTATTTATGTAATGAGCTTGGTTCTGGTGCTGCATTTATGTAATGAGCTTGGTTCTGGTGCTGCATTTATGTAATGAGCTTGGTTCTGGTGCTGCATTTATATAATAAGCTTGGTTCTGGTGCTGTATTTATATAATGAGCTTGGTTCTGGTGCTGTATTTATGTAATGAGCCTGGTTATGGTCCTGTATTTCTGTAATGAGCCTGGTTCTGGTGCTGTATTTCTGTAATGAGCATGGTTCTGGTGCTGCATTTATATAATGACCTTGGTTCTGGTGCTGCATTTATATAATGAACTTGGTTCTGGTGCTGCATTTATATAATGAACTTGGTTCTGGTGCTGCATTTATATAATGACCTTGGTTCTGGAGCTGTATTTATGTAATGAACTTGGTTCTGGTGCTGTATTCATGTAATGAGCTTGGTTCTGGTGCTGCATTTATATAATGACCTTGGTTCTGGTGCTGTATTCGTGTAATGAGCTTGGTTCTGGTGCTGTATTTATGTAATGAGCTTGGTTCTGGTGCTGCATTTATATAATGACCTTGATTCTGGTGCTGTATTCATGTAATGAGCTTGGTTCTGGTGCTGCATTTATGTAATGAGCTTGGTCCTGGTGCTGTATTTATATAATGAGCTTGCTTCTGGTGCTGCATTTATGTAATGAGCTTTGTTATGATGCTATAGTTATGTAATGAGCTTGGTTCTGGTGCTTTATTTATGTAATGAGCTTGGTTCTGGTGCCAGAATTTAATGATTTGGCACACACCATAAATCCGTGTTCAGATTTGTTATGAAATACATAGGAAGTCTTGCGATAATGATGGCTATCTTAATACAGCCTCATCGGAGTCAATGCATTTTATGTTATGTACGGAGATAGGGATTTTAATGAAATTCAATTATTCAGATGAACAAATCTGGTTCGTCCAAAGCAGGATGAACTCGATTCTCTCATCACAAGCCAAAATGAAATAGTTTTTGGAAATTTGTAACAAATTCTATTCATGTAGAATTGATTTGCTTATCGCTGCATGAAATAAATGCAGAAAAATATAACTTGCTGCAGTTTACTGGAAATAATTGTGATTTTATTAGCAATGGATACAGAACACTGGGCCATTCCAAGGGGTTCATTATGCCCTGTGTATACAATGATCACAAAGATGTTGATGCAGTTATGTGTGGATGGGAACACGTTCTGTATAGATGAATGGTGGTTCTCAAGCAATTCTTGTTTCTTGTGGTGGGACCACATTGGGTCATCATGTTTACTCAGGGCAATTATCGGGAACACACATTTCCAGGAACACTTGTGCCCAGTGATTGCCTCAGTCGTCAATCTGTAAAAGAACCTTTGTATACATAGAAGCTGGGAAAATCTTCCAATACTTTTCACTTTTATGATGCACTAAAGGTCAAGGTCCAGAATATAATGTTCCCAGTCAGGTTTGTCACAAGTAAAATTTTATAACAGCAAAAACGCAGGAGCATTTCCATCAAGTCACCCCAGCCGATCATGAAATACTAGCCAATGTCACCATATAGAGACTAATTGCAAGGTGCTATACACACCACAAATTCTGTGTTATTTTTATTAATACACATTATTGTAAAATCAGGACCAGGACGGGCTAGGCGACCACTTGAGGCACCGGGCTATCTCAGTACAAGCACATGGGTGTAATTTTACTACACTACAAGCACATGGGTGTAATTTTATTACACTACAAGCACATGGGTGTAATTTTACTACACTACAAGCACATGGGTGTAATTTTACTACACTACGAGCACATGGGTGTAATTGTACTACACTATAAACACATGGGTGTAATTGTACTACACTTCGAGCACATGGGTGTAATTGTACTACACTACGAGCACATGGGTGTAATTTTACTACACTACGAGCACATGGGTGTAATTGTACTACACTGCGAGCACATGGGTGTAATTGTACTACACTGCAAGCACATGGGTGTAATTTTACTACACTACAAGCACATGGGTGTAATTGTACTACACTATAAGCACATGGGTGTAATTGTACTACACTACGAGCACATGGGTGTAATTGTACTACACTACGAGCACATGGGTGTAATTTTACTACACTACGAGCACATGGGTGTAATTCTACTACACTACAAGCACATGGGTGTAATTGTACTACACTACAAGCACATGGGTGTAATTGTACTACACTACGAGCACATGGGTGTAATTGTACTACACTACGAGCACATGGGTGTAATTTTACTACACTACAAACACATGGGTGTAATTATACTACACTACAAGCACATGGGTGTAATTGTACTACACTACGAGCACATGGGTGTAATTTTACTACACTACAAACACATGGGTGTAATTTTACTACACTACAAACACATGGGTGTAATTTTACTACACTACAAGCACATGGGTGTAATTGTACTACACTACGAGCACATGGGTGTAATTGTACTACACTACGAGCACATGGGTGTAATTTTACTACACTACAAACACATGGGTGTAATTATACTACACTACAAACACATGGGTGTAATTATACTACACTACAAGCACATCGGTGTAATTGTACTACACTACAAGCACATGGGTGTAATTGTACTACACTACGAGCACATAGGTGTAATTGTACTACACTACGAGCACATGGGTGTAATTTTACTACACTACAAACACATGGGTGTAATTATACTACACTACAAGCACATGGGTGTAATTGTACTACACTACGAGCACATGGGTGTAATTTTACTACACTACAAACACATGGGTGTAATTTTACTACACTACAAGCACATGGGTACACATTTTATTAAGAAATTAGTTACAGTAGTTCACAGTGTTTGCACTGAGTTTGGGGGTAGCAAGGGTTGGGGGCTAACAGGTGATAATGTCTTTTTTTCTAGGATTCATGGATAAGATCTGATAAACACACAAATTCAGACCTTAGTTTGCATATTTAAGTCACGTTTACAAAGTTATTGGATAATTGCCTGTGCAAAGTCTTTTTCAGGGAGCAGGCTCCTCCCATCTCCATAGATCCTGTAGATGTAGCTTTCATTACAATTTCTCCCTTACCTTGCTTATCTCATGTCTGGTTCATCTAGTGGCTTAAAGATATAGACACCTTTTCCACAGTTGTGTGACAAAAGTTGAGTTCTTTTACTGCTTTAAAGGGGTTATGCCATAACTGATGTAAAAAATGAAAATCAGACATCATACAGTACATGACAATACCTTTTTAACAAAGCTAGAACCAGCCCTGTACTTCACAAAAAAATAATAAAAGTACAAACAGCAGGTGGCGCTATACAGATACATTTTATTATATAACTCACTGGCTGTAATTAATTTTTAATTACATAAAAATACAAAAGTATTCAGATGCAGTTGCTGGTTTGAAAAATGTAGAATATGTTTCATGCCATGAGCCCTTCAAAGGGTCTTTTAGTTTTTAAAAAAGGCACCATTTGTTAGGGTGACATATCACAAAGTGTTCCCCACCGGAGCCGCCAGCAATTGGTTGTTATTTGTAGAAAAGCCCTAGCAATAAGTGTTTAGGAAGTGCTCATGGAGAGCCGTGGCTTCTTGCTAGGTCAGTGACATCATGTTCCTCAGTCACATGGCCTAGGCGCAGCTCAGTCCCATTCAATTGAATGGGGCTGAGCTGCAATACCAAGAAGATCTGTAGTGGATGGAGATGAGCTGTAAGCCTTGTGGAGGCCGGAGCACTCACCAGAGCGCCCCAACGGCTTCAAAAAGCTGGTTCATGGTGGGTGCTGAATGTCTGATCCACACCGATCACAAGCTGATAACCTATACTGAGGATAGGAGACAGTCTATAATAGCAAAAAAGCAATACAACATACAGTCCCTCAAAACAGCCTCCTATAGGTTATTACCCTAATCTAATTGTCCTAAATTTTAAAGTTGAAAGAAATAAGAGTAGAGGATTCCTAACATAAATACCGTATCATATAGAAAAAATTGTTTCTAATATGTACGTGAATACCCTGGACTTAAACCACTTCAAATCTAATAGGTAATAAACACATATGCTCCCTCTACTTATCTAAAGTCTAACATTTTAAATATAGACCAGGATTCATTAAAACTGGGTTACTCTTTCCTTTTGTAAACTCATAGGAAAATCTCTCCAATTATCTGATATGGAAACTTTTTTTTTACTAAGTAAATGCCGTCACCTTCTTTGCAAACCTATAACCTCTGGCAGCAAATGAGGCGCAACCATAGGCACAAACTGGGAAAATACAAAGGACTGTGCTCTTCAAAGAAAGTGTCAGGTCTGTCTGCTGTAGTAGCTAATATGTATATTATATTAACATGCTTTTGTTACTGGATATATACAATACGTTCTTTCATTATTTTCATGTTGAGGTCTTGTGCTAAAATAAAATAAAAAAATCAAGTTTCCCCACCATCATTCTGCATGCAATACACCATAATGAGAAAGTGAAAACAGAATTTTAGAAGTGTTTGCAAATGTATTCAAAAGGAAAAAATAAAATTTTGTATGGACATAATAAGTATTCAGTCCCTTTTCTACGACTCCCCATTTCTCTTGATCATCTTTGAGATGTTTCTATAACTTGATTGGAGTCCATCTGTGGTAAATTCAGTTGATTGGACATGATTTGGAGATACACAGCCCTGAAAATATACAATCTCACAGCTGAGAAATAGCAGTGCATATCAGAGCAAAGACCAAGCCACGAGGAGGAAAGAACTGCCTGTAGAGATCAGAGGCAGGATTGTGTGGAGATCTGGAGAAGGGTACAAAAATGTCTCCTCCACTGAAAGTTCCCAAGAACACAGTGCCCTCCATAATTCTGAAATGGAAGAAGTTTAAAACAACCAGGACTCTGGAGCTGGCTGTCTCACCAAACTATTTAAAGGGGTATTCCCTTCACACACAATGGGGGCATATCAATAGGACCCACACCTACAAGGAGAACAGAGTGGGGAGGGCTGTGGCTGGAGGACCCCAGATTTCCCGGGGTCCGTCCACCACCAAGCGCTGCTCCCACAGAAGTGAGTGGGAGCGCACCGCACACGTGTGGCCCCTGCTCCCATTCATTTCTATGGGGCAGCCAGCGCTCGGTTATTTTTGGTAGGCCCATTGAAATGAATGGAGGGCTGTTGTGCATGTGCAGTGCGCCCTCCATTCATTCCCTGCTCCATTCTCATTGTAGGTGCAGGTCCCAGAAATGGGATATGCCCCCATTGTCTATGATGGGACAACCCTTTTTAGGGTATTGGTAAGAGAGGTGACCAAAAAACCAAATGATCACTCTGGCAGAGCCCAAAGAGCCTGTGTGCAGATGGGATAAACTTCTAGAAGGTCAACCATCCCTGCAGTACTCCACCAATCTGGGCTTTATGTTAAAGTATTATACTTGCTATGCTTGCTATTCTCTGGTAAACTGAGTATCAAGTGATATTATATTCTGCTGACTGGCTTGGCCAGTATTTGAGGGCAGGGCCCACATACCACATATAAAATCTCTGTGGGGAGAGGGTATTCTTATAAGTCATTATGAGTTATTTCCAGTGGCGTAACTAAAAATGACTGGGGCACACAGCAAATTTTTGAATTAACCCCCTTCCCCTCAGCAACTTCTTTGCAACTCCCTCCTCCTGTGTAACTCCACCTCAACTCCTTTGGCTAATCAAGGTCGCTCTCTTAGATGAGGTCCGGCAGTCGCTCTGTCGGTTTCCTACAGAGTCTTTGTAAATAATGTCATTGTATAATACTGTTGATGGGCCCCGGACAAAAAAACTTTTAGTCCTCCTCCTGGGTGTGCCCCAAAGCAGCTGCTTCCCCTCCTTCCCCTATAGCTATGCCCCTGTTTTTTTTTTTTTTTTTTGTTTTTTTGTATTGGTACTTATCGTCCAGGAACTAAGTGCACCAGTGAACTGCAGGAGCATAGACCAGACAAGAAAAGCTGTGGTGGTAGGGTGCTTCCACTGTGGATTTTCAGCTTTTCCCTGGCATGTTAGTATAAGATCTAAAGTAATTAATCAGAGGATTAGTAGAAGATCTCACTTCTACTAGTCATCAACATGGCTAAAACTTAAAGGGTTTCTGTACTGTAGCTGTATTATTTTATGTATTTCTTTTACCTTTATGGCTCCTACCTTTCAACCATATGCAGCGAGCCCTGGAGGTTCTGGTGCAGAGGTTGGGAGTGGTAGTGGCCCTGATGAAGTGTTGTGTCATAGTGTACTCCCTCAGACCATTGCTCCCTGGGGATCGATGCAGTGTAAAGTGCATTTTTCTGGCACCAGTAAGGATTATGGAGGCAGGTTGGATGGCTGCAGTTTAGCACAAGTAATGGAGTGGCCTAGTAGTAGTCTGGGTGATGGGTGTCTTGGCCGTAGTCCCTCACCTTACAGCAATGTCTTTAAATGCTGGTCTCTGCTGTCTTCTCATGGATTTACTTGAAGATAATTGATGGTTGTTCTCTATAGTGAATCCTTCTTAGGATCAGGAGCTCAGCAATGCGCTTCCTCGCCTCCCTTAGGTTACACAGGAACTCTCCCCCACCCACATTGCAATTAAGCATTTTGTTTATTGGAGTCTCCAGGATGAGGACCTAATGGACATGTATGATCCATCCTACATATGTGCAGCTGCTCTTTCCAGTAATGCTAGGTTACTTGGTTACTTCACAGGCACAGACAGCTGGGTAGAAGTTGGTAGTGATTTCTTCCAAGTGACAGGTCTGCGTGTAGAGAGTGACCCGCAGGTTATTGTTTATGAACTGTGCCATGTTGTGCCTGGAGAAATGAAGTTAACAAGTAGAGATTGCACTCTTAGATTTTGTGTTTAATTGTTTTACTATTGCCTGGCTGCCAGCGATCAAAATAAGAACTGCACCGATTCTTTTTTATTCCCAGCCTCAAAGGTGTATTTTTTGGACAGAGCCATAATAAATCAATTTGTTTCTCATAAGTTTTATAATATGTCACTCTCATCCATAGGCTGTGCATAAGGCTTCATGCACACCACCGTATTTTTGGCTTTGCGTCCGATCCACGTTTTTTGCTTTTCGGACACAGACCAATTCATTGTGTAGCCTGCTGAACCAGACTAAGGGACCATTAAAACCTTTGCAGGTGTTTTGTGTTGTTTAGCTGATTAGTCTGTGACACAATGGGTCCACGATATTGAACTTTTTCACAATATTCTAGTTTTCTGACATACTGACTTTTGGGTTTTTATTAGCTGTAAGCCCAAAAGTCATCAACATTAAAAGTAATAAACTCTTGAAATAGATCATTCTGTGAACTACAATGCAGCTGCTTTAAAGTGTAAGTGCCATTCTTTTTTATTTTTGTAATGTATAGGGGCAGTGATACTGACTATTTTTGTAATATACCCTAATTACTGAAATTGTACATTTCTATTAGAAAAATAGCTGTAAAGTGGCCCATTTTGAGCCTTAGGAACGCTCCTCTGTCTTCTGTTTACATAACAGTGGAGACTTGCTCAACACTGACTGTGTTATGTAAACAGAAGACAGAGGAGCGTTGCTAAGGCTCAAAATGAGTCACTTTACAGCTATTTTTCTAATAGAAATGTACAATTTCAGTGATTAAAGTATATTACAAAAATGGTCAAGATCACTGCCCCTATAGGTTACGAAAAAAAAGAATGACAGTTACACTTTAAAGTAAACGGGACTGCACAGCAGGTGTTCACATTGCAGCAAAATACTGGGAATGAGCAGTACAGATTATGTGGCGCCCATTTATACAAATGATCAGTGGTGGCCCTGGAAGTTAGATCCCCACTGATCAGGAAGGGTGACTTATCCTAATGGGAATATCCCTTTAAGTGCTGCAGATATAAGCCTTTATACCTCAGTAATCTAGATGAGTAACAGACTACGTAGATGAATTATACATTGTAAATTCGCCTGTATAGGTTTGGCGTTAAAACTGTGTAACACTGTCAGTGTAGTAAACCTCCCTGCCAGGAACTGCTCAGTGTGAAGTAATATATACTTTAACTTAACGGCCCATTAACTTTAATAGTGTCTTCCATTAGGTGTAGTTACCGCAAATATCACTGATCGTGGTTATTGGAAGGGAAGAATTCAATAAGGATAGTTCACATCTATCTGTTAAAGGCATAGTTACACAAAGCACATATAAATCTGTAGGAATTAACTGTGTAGCACGTTTCAGAACTTGCTACCTGAAGCACCTAAAGGGACATTTATGGCATGGTGTGGGTCCAACCTCCTAGCCCAAGAACAAGGAAACAAAAAGAACGAAGAGCAAGCTGAGCTTCACAGCTGTGGGACTTCTGAAAATAGCCAGGTCTCTCTCTCTCAGCTATTTTTGGAAGTCCTATAGGAGTGAATGGAGATGAAGCTGCACATGTGCTGAACCCCTGTTGTTGAGATAGGAGTGGGCCTCGAAGGTGGGACCTGCACCTATCAGACATTTATGACTTATCCATATGCCATGAATGTCCCTGATGGGACATTCCCATTAAATAGTGTTTCTAGAAGTACACTGTTGATGGCCTATCCTCAAGATAGGTCATCAATAGCTGATCATGTGGTTCCAACTGTTGGCACCCCCTCGATGAGCTTTTTGAAGAGGCTTCATTGCCTAGGTGCATCTCAGTCCCGTTCAAGTAAATGGGCCTGGGCTGCGATACCAAGCACATCTGCCATACAAGTAATGGCACTGTGCTTGGTATGTTGTACAGAGTCTGCAGTGCTCGTCCTAATAAATATAATTATGTGTTACAGGGGAGAGTACCTCCTCTTGAACCAAGTGGAGAGTAAAGATTGTCAATCTGGAGGACCGGTCCTGACCTTCTTTACACATACAACCCCCTGATTTCAATGAGAACTGTGTAGTACTTCATCTCCCCTGTGGTGGCACTGCAGGGAAAATGAACACTTACTGCCAAGTTACGCCACAGTTCACCGCTGATCGCTGTGGGTCCTAGTTAGAGGACACTTTGTCAAAGAGGGGTTTTTCTCGCTATCTGTGACTTCATCCCACTCACGCCAGGTCGAAAACTGTGGGCGTGGAAGAGGACGGGCCAGCACGCCTGTCTCATTCATAATTTTCTACGCTTGTTTTAGGTATAGAAAACGGTCTAAATGTAAGAGAGCAAGAAAGCTGTCTTACATTTAGACTGGCGTTGGATGCGCTGAAGTTATGGAGAAACCGGCGCCTCTTCATAACTAAAAACGCCCCGCCCCCCTATAGAGCATGTCCTATTCTTGTCCGCAATTGGGCGTCATTACTGAAAGGGTTTTATCACAAGACCTTCTGCGATAGATGCTTTTGGTCATTATATAGACTATTTTAATTATACTCGGAACATCACAGTTATATTCTGTCCAGATAGCAGAATGCATATGTTTTTAAATAGTATCGTTTTTATGTTAGAAATATTTTTTTTTATTTTTTTTTTAATTATCTGTGTCACTGTCACCCGATGTGTCTGTTTTAGTAACTACTTGCATTCCCCATGTAATAACAATTCTGGAGCATCTATTCTTATGTCTGTATGTTGTGCCATTCCTTTATTATTTCTACTAGAAGTTATCAATGAATTGTCAGCAGCCTGCAGTAAGGGTACAGAGGGGTGTTACCAGTTTGAGTGTGTGTCCCTGCACAATCTGACAAGGGCAGCATTGTTTGGACAGAGTCAGGCACACCCACTACTGGTAACACCCAGCAGTACCTTTTCTGCAGACTGCTGGCAATTTATTTGTAAACTTCTAGCAGGAATAATAAAGGAATGGCACAACATACAGCCATAAGAATAGATGCTCCAGACTTGATATTACATGGGGGATGAAAGTACTTATTAAAACTGTCAGGAGAGTGGACAGGTCCTCTTTAAAAAAAAAAAAATTAAAATCCTGCACTTTCCGCACTGTCTAAAATATGTCTATTGAGAGCAACTACATGGACAGAAGAGCACCCCATTGACTTCTATGGCATGCACTGTGACCTGTGCAGAGGTCAGGAGGGAGGAGATAAGCTGTGGTATCACCTACTGTGAATGGTAGATCTATACAAAGGAAAAATCTGTCATTGTAATCCAGTTTGTGATGATAATGTGATGGCTAATGAAAAGTTACCTGTGCAGAACAGGAAGTCTCAACAAATAATTAGGCCTTGTGGCCGGTACAAAAACTGCAGGATTTTATGTATTTTTTAAACTATAGATAGTGACAATGAAAAAGAAAACAAGCATAAACCTTCCTGCACTACAATATGTTATATGTTTCGAAGATACAGGGTGGGCCATTTATATGGATATACCTAAATAAAATGGGAATGGTTGGTGATATTAACTTCCTGTTTGTGGCACATGGTCAGGGGAGGGGGGAAACTTTTCAAGATCGGTGGTGACCATGGCAGCCATTTTGAAGTCGGCCATTTTCGATCCAAATTTAGTTTTTTTCAATGGGAAGAGGGTCATGTGACGCATCAAACTTATAGAGAATTTCACAAGAAAAACAATGGTGTGCTTGGTTATAACTTAACTTTATTCTTTCATGAGTTATTTACAAGTTTCTGACCACTAATAAAATGTGTTCAAAGTGCTGCCCATTGTGTTGGATTGTCAATGCAACCCTCTTCTCCCACTCTTCTAAGGGGGTCAGATTGGGAGACCTTGGGGGCCATTCAACTGGCCCATGATGACCAATCCACTTTCCAGGAAACTGTTCATCTAGGAATGCTCGGACCTGACACCCATATTGTGGTGGTGCACCATCTTGCTTGAAAAACTCAGGGAACGTGCCAGCTTCAGTGCATAAAGAGGGAAACACATCATCATGTAGCAGTTGAATGGCCCCCAAGGTCTCCCGATCTGACCACCTTAGACTTTTATCTTTGGGGTCATCTGAAGGCAGATACGAGATGTGCTGCACCTGAAACTACGGATACTGGAAGCCTGTGCTAGCATTTCTTCTGCGGTGTTGTTATCAGTGTGTGAAGAGTGGGAGAAGAGGGTTGCATTGACAATCCAGCACAATGGGCAGCACTTTGAACACATTTTATAAGTGGTCAGAAACTTGTAAATAACTCATGAAAGAATAAAGTTACGTTAAAACCATTGTTTTTCTTGTGAAATTCTCAATAAGTTTGATGTGTCACATGACACTCTTCCCATTGAAAAAACTAAAGTTGGATCCAAAATGGCCGACTTCAAAATGGCCGCCATGGTCACCACCCATTTTGAAAAGTTTCCCGCCTCCCATATACTAATGTGTCACAAACAGGAAGTTAATATCACCAACCATTCCCATTTTATTTAGGTGTAGCCATATAAATGGCCCACCCTGTACATTTGATGTATATGATTGGCTATGTAAATGGTCTGTTAATCCTATGTCTTTTATGACTTTCACAGCAGATGGTCCGGGAGCAATACACCACCACCACAGACGGAACGAGCCTAGAGCACCCGGAGAGGCAGTATGTCTACAACATCGGGATTTATGGCTGGAGAAAGCGATGCCTTTACCTGTTTGTCCTTCTTCTCCTCATCATCTTAGTAGTGAATTTTGCTCTAACTATTTGGATTCTTAAGGTCATGTGGTTCTCACCGGTGAGTAAAGGTCAATATGACTGATCTTTCATATTAAAGTAACCTCATCATATTGATTCTCCATCCATAAAGTCAAACAGAGGATGAATTAATATACTAATCATGTTTCAATATCTGTGAATCCTGAATGGGCCCCGCAGCCTCCAGGGCCGAACACATCTACTTATGTATACGGTTTATTCACACTATGGAATATTATGTATTTTCCACAGCAGAATCTGCGGCCGAGATCACGCATGTGCCACGGTTTGCCTTTTACACTGCCGCAGTTGCATACAGAGATTTGACCCATTTTCATTCAATGGAGGCGAATCAACACCTAAAATAATCAACGTGCCACAACAGTAAAAAACTGGCTGAAATGCACATGGAAATTTTCCTATGTAAGTGAACAGTGCTGCGGAAACTCCATTCACAAGCATGGGATGCGGATTGCTATGGATTTCACATGGCTTTTGTTGTGGCATACGTGTCGAACTCCTTTATGTGAATATATCCGCGTATAGCTAAACTAGTGGATGTATTGATGTCTACTAAATGGACCATTAAAAGAGTGGTCCAAACTATTGCCCCCATGCATGCATTGATACCTGTGAGGTCCTAAATATATGTAATGAACAACTGGGCATCATACTATAGAAATATTCTCTATGGAAAGCTATCTCTGATGTCCAGCATTATAGAATTCCTGTCTCCGTAGGATAGAGCCTTAGGTTCTCCTTGTGCCTCTTTCTAATGCCTCTTTGCACAGGGCTCTTCCATGTGCATATAGCTGGTCATACACACACAATTGCTGTCGGCCCACTGATCAACACCTATCTCCGGATGCATGTATGTGTTGTCTTTGGGGCAGAAGACATTTTTGGCAGAAGCTTATGTATCTCCTTTCATTAAGAAAATCAAGGAAAAAATTCATTTTGGCCCTTCCTTCTCTCCCTGACATAATTTGTCAAGGAATGCTGGGAGCTCCCAATACATATTAGATTGTCAGTCACACTCGTTCCTGGTGGGATTGACCGACCATAAACTAATGTGTATGGGGGCCTTAAAGAGAACCTGTCACCACGAAATACAGTGCGATCTGGAGGCAGCATGTAATAGAGCAGGAGGAGCTGAGCAGATTGATATATAGTTTTATGGGAACAAATTCAGTAAAATGTGTAATTTATATATTTATCGCTCTGCTGTTTCTGATTTCATTGTTCATGGAAGAAGTATTATCATGACTGACAGCTATCTCTGTATACACACTTACACAGAGAATACTATCAATCACTGATAACACCTCCTGGTGTACAACTATCAGTGACTGACAGCTATCTGTGCATACACACAGCTATCTGTGCATACATCTCCCCTATGTACAGCTATCACTGACTGACAGCTATCTCTGTATACACACTTACACAGAGAATGCTATCCGTCACTGATAACACCTCCCCTGTGTACAGCTATCACTGACTGACAGCTATCTATGTATATACACTTACACAGAGACTGCCATCAATCACTGATATCACCTCCCCCGTGTACAGCTACCAGTGACTGACAGCTATCTCTGTATACACACTTACACAGAGAATACTATCAATCACTGATAACACCTCCTGGTGTACAACTATCAGGGACTGACAGCTATCTGTGCATACACACACAGAGAATGCTATCAATCACTGATAACACCTCCCCCGTGTACAGCTACCAGTGACTGACAGCTATCTCTGTATACACACTTTAGCTACTTTTACACTAGCGGCAGGGGTGTCCGGCAGGCTGTTCTGGCGGGTTAACAGCCTGCCGGATCTGTGCTGCCGCTAGTCTACATGTGCGGCCGTAATTACTATCCATCCCCATTCACTATAATGGGGGTGGGCTGGAGTTCCAGCCGCAGCACGGCAGACATGCCGATAGACCACCAGACTAAAACTATGACATGTCCGCCAGAACAGCCTGCCGGACACCCCTGCCGCTAGTGTGAAAGTAGCCTTACACAGAGAATGCTATCAATTACTGATAACACCTCCCCCGTATACAGCTATTAGTGACTGACATCTATCTGTGTATATCTATGTTATCTATCAGAGACTGATGGTTATCTTAGTATACACACTTACACAGAGAATGTGATCAATCGCTGATAACACCTCCCTGTATACAGCTATGAGTGACTGTCAACTATCTCTGTATACACACTTACATAGAGAATGCGATCGGTCACTGCTAACGCCTCCCTTTGTACAGCTATCAGTGACTATTTGCTATCTCTGTATACACACGTACACAGAGAATGCTATCAATTACTGATAACACCTCCCCTGTATACAGCTATCAGTGACTGACAGATATCTCTGTATACACTTACACAGAGAATGCGATCAGTCACTGCTAACACCTCCCTTTGTACAGCTATCAGTGACTATTTACTATCTCTGTATATACACTTACACAGAGAATGCTATCAATCATTGATAACACCTCCCCTTTGTACAGCTATCAGTGACTGACAGGTATCTCTGTATACACACTTACACAGAAAATTCTATCAATCACTGATAACACCTCCCCGTGTACAACTATCAGTGACTGACACCTATCTCTGTATACACACTTATACAGAGAATACTATCAATCACTGATAACAACTCCCTGTATACAGCTATTAGTGACTGACAGCTATCTGTATACACACTTACACAGAGAATGCTATCAATCACTGATAACATCTCTCCATGTACAACTATCAGTTACTGACAGCTATCTCTGTATACACACTTACACAGAGAATGTTATCAATCACTGATAACACCTCCCTGTATACAGCTATCAGTGACTGACAGCTATCTCTGTATACACACTTACACAGAGAATGCTATCAATCACTGATAACACCTCCCTGTGTACAGCTATCAGTGACTGACAGCTATCTCTGTATACACACTTACACAGAGAATGTTATCAATCACTGATAACACCTCCCTGTATACAGCTATCAGTGACTGACAGCTATCTCTGTATACACACTTACACAGAGAATGCTATTAATCACTGATAACATCTCCCTGTGTACAATGAAGTCTGAAACTGCAGAGATTTAAATGTATAAAGTACAAGATTTGCTGTATATTTTCCCAGAAAAAATATATTTCAGTCTGTTCAGCTTCCCCTGCTCTTTAGCATTCTGTCTGCAGATTGCACTGAATTCCGTGATGACGGGCCTAATGCTACATATTCACCTGGTCTTACACAGTGATTATTTAACGAGGGTCTTCACTTTAGCAAATTTACCCCCTCACTCACCCATTTAACACATTTTCCCACTAACAACACATTTCCCCTACCACAGGATAGGGAATAAGTGTCTGATCGCTAGAGTCCGACTGCTTGGACCCCCAGTGATCACTAAAACAGAGATCCCAGAGTTTGCTATGAGAATGGAGCGGTGGTGTTCATGAGTAACCTCTGGTCAATCACTTCTATGTGACTTCTGAAGATAGTGCCAAGTGCTGTACCATAGATGTGAATGGTGTGATGGTCACCCTCGCTCCAGTTTCATAGGGGACTCTGTAACCTATGTTTTTGGTTGAACCCCCAGTGATCAGACATTTATCCTTTATCCTGTGGATATGGAATAAGTATTTTTATGGGGAAAACCCCTATAATCACATGTATTAAAATTAAGGGAAAAAACACTTTTAGGATAACTTTATGACACGGCTAAGTTGGAAAAGAATAGAAAATTTGATGTACAGTCTAAAGATTATTATTACTGGGCTTGTGAAATGTCATTTTTATATTACTAAAAACTTTATTTTAATTATTTTTGATCGTGAAACCCCATTAAGTCTGAACGTTCATCTTCTTTATTACATCTCCAAATTCATCTACTTTAATTGTGATCCACAAAATAATTGTTTCCATTCCACATTTGCCAGTTCTTCTATTGTTTAGTTAATGTTTTAATTTGTATTTCTCTTCCTGCTGGTTACACAGTTAATCACATTGCTAAAGGTTTTTGCTTAAGCTATTATAATAAGTCCTAGAACCTAATGTTGTAATTAATCTTTTTTCAATTGATGTTAATTATTATGGATATCAGCCCGTTAATGTTCCATGATTCAATTTAGTTTCATTTGCGTCTCTGCTTAGGTGTGTCTGCTAATTGTTCATTTTCATTTTCACGATTTAAAATGTTTGTGAAGAAGGAAAGCAAAATTTGTATCAACTTCTTTAAGGCAGAAGAAATACATTTCAGGCTGTTGTGGGTGCACTTCCGAAGTGGTACTTCATGACTCTTTAACAAAGAGTCCTTTAACCACCTAACTGTTTTGCCCGAGTGCAGCTCAGGAAGTGTGAAAAGTAGCTAACTGGAGAGGCAGGACTGCTTTAGATGCTGCTATCTACTGAATGGTAGCAGCTAGAAACATGTAGAGAAATCACTGTTATAAATCAAGTTGGAAATTATCACGGGTAAAACCTGTTTTTACTTTCACTTTCAACTGCACTCACAGCATCCTGATTTCTATCAGCGATATCTTTCTCTGTCCTGAACATATTGCTGTCATTTTGGTATTATCTGAAATCCTGGAATGTCTGCTTTCAAACAAGACCAGTTGCATGTTTCTAGCTGCTACCATTTAGGAGGTAGCAGCATCTAAAGCAGCCCTTCTCCCTCCAGTTAGCTATTTTTCCCACTGCTGGAGCTGGACTCTGGCAAAACAGTTAGGTGGTTAAAGGGAGTCTGTCACCTCCAAAATCGGTTTCAAAGTAAGCATACCAACCATGTAGGGTAGGTGCCATGGGTGGGGCCGCTGTATTGTTGCACCATTGCTCCACCATTAACACCACCCAGGACCTCACCCCTTGTTAAGGGCTCATGCACACAAACATATTTTTTTTTTGTCTGTGTCCGTTCCGTTTTGTTTTGTTTTTTTTTGCAGTCTGTATACGGGGCCATTCATCTCAATGGGGCTACAAAAAAATGAAAATTACTCCGTATCCGTATGTCCGCAAGTCTGTTCCGCCAAAAAATAGAACATGTCCTATACTTGTCCGTTTTACGGACAATGACAGGCATTGTTACAATGGATCCGCAATAAAAAAAAACGGATGTAACACGGACGTCATCCATTTTTTTGTGGATCCGTGTTTTGTGGACCTCAAAAAGATATGGTCATGTGCATGAGCTCTAAGCCTCAGGACTCATGCACACAACTGTATGTATTTTGCAGTCTGAAAAACACAGACCCGCAAAAAGTACGGATGACAACTGTGTGCATTTTATATTTTGCGGAAAGGAACAGCCGGCCCCTAATAGAACAGTTCTATCCTTGTCTGTTATGCGGACAATAATAAGACATGTTCTAACCCTTTCCAGAGTTGACATACGGAAACGGAATACACATTGAATATCTTCCTTTTTTTTTGCAGTCCGCAAAAAAAAGGAATGGACATGGAAAGAACATAAGTTTGTGTGCATGAGCCCTCATTCACACATATGTGTCCGTGCTTAAGTCCATGAAAAGGTGGTCAGTGATGCCTCCCTGAAGATGTCCGTGATGGATCCGTGTTGCGTCCGTGTGTCCGTTTTTTGCTGTCCATGTGTCATCCGTGTTTAACTGACACTGCACTGCTGAAAAATAATTTTCTAAGAATCTCTTCCTAATGATCTGTGTTACATTCATGGTTTTCACAGACCCATAGACAATAATGGATGTGATGGATCCATGAACACGGACAAAATAGAGCATGCATCCGTGCTAAAAACACGGACCCACGGACTGTGCTAAATCACTGATGTGTGAATACAAACATTATAATGAATGGGGACGTGTGCTGTTGTCACAGTATGGTGTGGGAGGGAAATACCACACCGAGCACACACCGAAACACAACAGTGAGCAGAAGACCGGATCAGCAGGTAAGGAGCCAGTGGCAAGGAATACCACTGGACCAAGTGCACAGGATATACTAGGAACCAAACCCAGAGGGCAGAAACCCAGTGAGCCCCGTTCTTCACAGAGCCCCAGGTGGTATTGATGCACTTACAAACCCAGGAACCAGCTCACCAGCAACAGCTCACAGTTTCGCTGTTCCCCCTCCGGGGAACCCTGGAGCCCTCTCACCGAAGGTACATACATACAGGGAATGTCTGGACCCACCCGGAACATAAACCACACCGAACATAACCGGGAAGGGCAAGAGGATGGGAAGACCTCGATGACATATTAGGTGGCCACAAGGACTGGGCAGATGGAATCCCAGGAGAAGTGCATAGCTCCAGCACCAACGGAGGCTGGAGCACAACTAACCCACCAGGCTAGCAACAACTGAATAAAAGCACCTAGTGACCACACCCAGGTCAATATGTTAACCCCATGAGAACAAGACAGGGAAGGAGGAAAGTATACAAGGAGAAGGATACATACCGACAAGCAAAACTACACGTTGCTCCTGGCAACCAGCATACACGGCCAACAACCGCAGCCAGTACGCCAGGGCACAAACGCGAGCAACATAGAAGCCGTGTCACGGAGAACAACCGAGACCATTACACCACCAATTTACACGTTGCCCCTGGCAACCAGCATACAATCACTTCCAGTACGCCAGGGCACAAACACGAGAAACCAGAAACACGTGTCACGATAACCACACGGTACGTGACAGCTGTCCATGGAGAACATGTACAGCACACGTCCATCTCTGAAATTTCACAACTGTTGGTGATGACACAGGGGGTTCGAAGTGCACTGAACGGAGTAGCACCGCCCATGGTGCACCAAAAGCCATATTTGCATAAAAATGATAAGCATTTTTCATAATTAGAGGACTGGATTTTCACAAGAAAGATGTGGTTGTGTTTCAGAGGAACTACCCTACACAGACTGTTTAATTTAGGTCTTTGAAGCTATTCTAACAGGTCCAGTATTTTACCAAAAGTCCTGATTTCTTGTCTGGATTTACATTTAGTTAACCCCTTCTACCCTGGGCCAGTTTTCCCCTCGCTGAGCAGGCCATTTTTTGCAAATTTGACATGTGTTACTTTATGTAGTAATAATTTTGGAATGCTTTTACTTATCCAAGCCTTTCTGATATTGTTTTCTCCTGACACATTGTGCTTCATGACAATGGCAAGTTGGAGTCAATATATTTCGCCTTTATTTATTTTGTACAAAATCCAAAATTTTAATTTTTGTACAAAATTTAATTTAATTTATTTTAATTGGATGTTAGATGGATTAAAATTTTAGATGCTTAAGAAAATTTTCAAAACCCAACTTTTTTAAGGACCAGTTCAGTTATGAAGTCACTTTGTGGGGCTTAGATAATTGAAACTGCCCATAAATGACCTCATTTTAGAAACTAAACTTCTCAAGTTATTCAAATATGAGTTTACAAACTTTGTTAACCCTTTAGGTGTTCCACAAGAATTAAGGGAATATAGAGGAGAAATTTCAGAATTTCACTTTTATTTGCAGATTTTCCTTTTTCTCCATCTTTCCTGTAAGGCAGCAAGAGTTAACAGCCAAGCAAAATTCAATATTGATTACCCTGATTCAGAAGTTTACAGAAACACCTCATATGTGGTCACAAACTGCTGTATGGGCACACGGCAGGGTGCAGAATGGAAGGAGCAACGTATGGATTGTGGAGGGCAGATTTCACTGGGATAATTTTAAGTTGCCGTGACGCATTTGAAGATCTCGCTGATGCTTGATAATACCCTGTTCATATGTGCCCGCGTTGCTGAGAAATATGTTTTAATATATGCAAATGAGGCTCTAGGAGCAACTGAGACATTGCTGTTACATCTAGAGGTTCCGCCCTCTCTGCAACTGCTGCACCCTCCTCATTTTGATTGCAAAAGCATGGCCAATGAAAGAAAAGGCGTAGGGTGAATCAATATAAATGTATCCCACAGGCTAGCGCCTGCTCTGCTTTGCATCTGTATTGATCGACGCTATATCCGCAACAGTACCACAGTACTCACCAAACTGGCTTTATAAAGGGGTCTTAACCACCCCGAAACACATTGTCCCTGCAAGAATTGCTAATAAAAAGTTGCACCATCTACGTGTTCCTTGTACAAGGGAATGGTGGATCATGTCTTATCTATACACACAGCTGATATCATTACAGGGAAGATTAGAATGACAGATAAACAGGTAACTGAAGTAAAGTAATCTGTACAGACCAAGAAATGGTCTCTGTTATTAGGCTTAGTGGCCAGTCTGAAAACTGCTTTTTTTATTTTATGGTTTTTGTTTAAATATACTTATGGACATGGAAAATTAAAAATAACATCATCCCAAATTCTTTAAAAATATGTTAAACATAAAAACGTGATTTAAACAATAGATTATTTTCTGATGACACATAGTTACATAGTTAATACAGTTGAAAAAAGACACATGTCCATCAAGTTCAACCAAGGGAGGGGGTAGGAGTGATGGAGGGGAGGGGGGCGGGTAACCTTAAGACATGACTCTACATTTCTTAATATGTGGTGACCTACTTTTTCTCTAAGAATTTATCTAAGCCTGTTTTGAAGCCCTCAGCTGTCTTTCTGTGACCAGCTCCTGCGGTAGACTGTTCCACAGATTCACAGTTCTTATAGTAAAGAAGGCTTGTCGCCCCTGGAGTCTGAACCTTTGCTTCTCCAGGCGGAGGCAGTGCCCCCTTGTCTTTTGAGGGGATTTTACCTGGAACAGTTTTTCACCATATTTCTTGTATGGGCCATTTACATACTTGTACAGGTTGATCATGTCCCCCCTTATACGTCTCTTCTCAAGACTAAACAAGTTTAACTCCTTCAATCTTTCTATATAGCTAAGATGCTCTATGCCCCTTATCAGTTTAGTTGCCCATCTCTGCACCCTTTCCAGCTCCAGGACATCCTTCCTATAAACCGGAGCCCAGAACTGAACAGCATATTCCAGATGAGGCCGTACTAATGCTTTATACAGTGGTAATATGACATCCCTGTCCCGCGAGTCCATGCCTCTTTTAATACATGACAATATCCTGCTGGCCTTAGAAGCAGCCGATTGACATTGCATGCTGTTCTGCAGTCTATGGTCTACAAGGACACCCAGATCCTTCTCTACAAGTGACTCTCCCAGTGTTACTCCCCCTAGGACATAGGAGGCATGCAAGTTGTTAGTACCCAGATGCATAACTTTACATTTATCCACATTGAACCTCATCTGCCAAGAGGATGCCCAAACACAGTGTATCCAAGTCAGCTTGTAACTTCTGCACATCTTCCATAGACTGGACTCTACTACAAAGCTTAGTGTCATCTGCAAAAATTGAAACAGTGCTGTTAATTCCTCCCTCTATATCATTAATAAATAAATTAAATAAAAGTGGACCCAGCACTGAACCTTGGCGACACCACTTATAACTGGGGACCATTCAGAGTAGGAATCATTTACCACCACTCGCTGAGTACGCTCCTTCAGCCAGTTCTCAATCCAGTTACAGAGTAGATTTTCTAATCCAATCGACCTTAAAGGGATTCTAGTCAGTGAAGCTCCGGCGCGGCTGAAATCCCGTGCAGGCGCAGTACATCAGGTGAGGCCGCAGACCGCACGGGCGCAGGCCCCTTGATGTACTGCGCCTGCGCGGGATTTCAGCCGCGCCGGTGCTTCACTGACTCACTCAGTGAAGTGAATATTAAATAGGTGAGCGGTCCTGGGCTCCACGGAATCGCCGAGCACGGGCTCCTGCAACGCTTGTCAACTCCCCTTGGGCTCCTTATAGTAAGTGACTGACAGCTGCTAAAAATCGTTTTTTTTACCTCAAAACTGCATCTATGCCCTATAACAATTACCATTTAGAACTCCATATGACTAGATGAATCCGATGGTATAAATAACTTAATTTGTAAAATGGTGGTGACAGAATCCCTTTAATTTACCCGTCAGACGTCTATGAGGGACCATGTCAAACGCTTTTGCAAAGTCCAAATACACAATATCCACAGCCGCCCCTCTATCCAGTCTTCTACTCACTTCTTCATAAAAACCAATCAGGTTAGTCTGACAGCTTCTGTCCTTAGTAAAACCATGCTGGTTATCACTTATAATACTATTATCCAAAACATATTCCTGTATATAGTCCCTTATTAGACCCTCAAAAAGTTTCCCCACAATGGACATTAAGCTCACCGGTCACATTCCCTTTAAGCAGTACAAGATAATTACACTGTCATTGCTATACTGACAGTCACCAGCACGGCGTGCTAGGATGCACGTCAGGAAGGCCTGAACCTTGATTAGGCTTCAGACTGCCGTGCACAGGCATCAACATCCCACAATTTCATTAGCAGGGTGCCGATGCAAGGCAGAGCAAGTCCATTCCATTTGTACTATTGACCACAGCATCTAAGGAGGTAAACAGCTCTTCTGCTGGTCCAGGCAGTTAGAGCAGGAATGCGGCTCTCATGGGAGAGCCAAGCCCCCGCTGCCTGCTGTATGGAAGACCTTTGCAGCACTTAGACTGGGCTGTTTATGGTTCTGTACTATAGGTTCTCTGTGTGCTACCATATGGGGCTAAATGCCTTGAATGTTATGGCTTGTATCTGATGCCATTCATCCACTGGCCCACATTGGAACTATGCCCTTGACTGGAGGGATTTTTTTCTTTTTTACTGGAAGTGACAGAGGACTATTTGTGGGTTACCAAACCACTAAGGGTCACTTCCTTCATTTGTACCAGGATCTGTTCCCCTGATGAACCAGTGTAGTACTGGGGAGACGCAGTGTTAGGACTTCTACAATCTGATTGTGCCTGGGATTGGATGCTTATTTTTCTTTATTTGCTTTCTATTTTGCTTATTGTTTTGTTACCTATTTTTGAGGGACAATGAACTTTTATAGGGTCATTGCAGGGCTCAAAAGGGTTTAGCTACCGAGAGGTGGGGTTGTCCCTTTCGGAGCAGGGTCTCTGCCTGTAGGCAGGGTGAGATACAGGATACTAGGGATAGTCACCCTGTCCCTTCCAATTTGTGCTGTGACTTATGATTGAAAGAGTGAATAAGCCAACTAACCGTGAGTAAGAAGGACATACCCAGTCCCACCTCGAGTGATACCTGCACAACATAATTGACCCTATGTGTTATATCTTTTGATATGAAGTAGTTTTCTGATAGGGGTTACACGTATGAAGTTTTAATTGTATGTAATAAAAGTTAATTTTTAATTAGGGAGGATTTTTTTCATGTTGCTCTAGTGCCTGGTTTCCTGCAAACATGACACTTAGAATTGAGGCCAAAAAGTTCAACTTGGTTTCATCAGACCAAAGAATTTTTTCATGGTTTGGGCATGAATCTGTTCTAAAAAACTTCCAAAACTTCCATCTTTGTGTGTAATTGGAGACACAAAGAGGTACATTATGGCCCACAGCAGTCTGTGTATACTTTATTACAGGCCTGTATAACATGGATCCATCAAATTCACACAGCCCATTAACCTAAGAACCTCACTACTATGTCCTCTTACCTCTCCAGTGATTTTCTGATTTGTATACATGCTCCATTGTTGATTTGGTCTTAGTTCGGCTGTGTCTTACTCTACTACTCCCAGCACGGTCAGACTCCACTTGTCGCTGTAACTTCCACTTATTTCTTGCTGTGATGCCTTTTGCTTGCAATTCGGCGTTCCAGCGCGGTAATGAAAATAAAATGAAACAGATCAATCATTCATCTGTCAGCACGACTGACTGTACTGAAACTCCTATACACACACCGCTAAACACCTGCATATTACATTATGTTCCAGACTGTCTGCACACACCACCAGATCAACAAACATTTCATCATGTCACCTACCTGCGTACATTAACTCTAGACTGCACTCCTGCTGCAGGTTCTCATAACGCACTTGGACTTATTTACACGGCAGTGTTCACATAGGCTGACCAGGTAGTGCCGAGCTTCTCTTCTTATCCTGTGTGTCTGGAAGCTTGTTCAAATAACTCTCCAAGAATCAAGAGCTGTGCCCATGTGATTGCAGTGGCATACCATCCCCCGCTGATGACACACAACAGAAGTCAGAAGTCAAAATGTACATAGTAGGCCATTTTTAAACTACCGGTATTTCTTAGATCTGCTATTTATGCTATTTTAATTTATTATCCAGTACTTATGTACAAAAACTTTGTGACAATTAACAATGAGCAAATCGATTGTTTAGAATCAAAATGTGGATTTGTTAGAATCAGAATTTCTTGAGATTCCATTCAGGCCTATTTCTATATATCTTGTAAGGGGTTGTGTAGTGGGGTGGTCGTCTCCTTGGTCGACAGGCACACTTTAGCAGGCACAGATTCCAAGCAACATCAGTTTTTCATTTAACTGACCAGATTTATTGTCAGCCAGTGGTACATAAAAATACACAAAACAAATCCTATGCCTGTCCAGCTCTAACTATACAACCAGGAATTCCTGACTAACCTGGTGCCAGTCTAACACTGGGCACCAAACAAAACCACGCTGTTTGTACCACTTATTTGCTCTCAGAGACTCCAAGCAGCTCTGTTCCCAGGCAGAGTGAGAGAGCGTTTGTCTGGATTCTCAGCCTTCTATCAGGCTAGCACACCTGAGAACTAATTACCTGACAGCCCAAATGCCATACTGTCCGGGTGGAGTGGCGGACCCACCCTACTCTCGCCCAATCCAGCATCACAGGCCCTAAAACAGGTTTTATACAAACCCGAACTGCAGAGACGGCTGCATATACCTCTGCTGAACATTTCCCTGGTTGCTTTTAAATAACAGAAGTGAGGAACCTTGGGCACACATAGACCCTGTCCACTACTTCTCCAGACACTGTGTCACATAAGATATATATATATATATATACAGTACAGACCAAAAGTTTGGACACACCTTCTCATTCAAAGAGTTTTCTGTATTTTCATGACTATGAAAATTGTAGATTCACACTGAAGGCATCAAAACTATGAACTAACTCATGTGGAATTACATACTTAACAAAAAAGTGTGAAACAACTGAAAATATGTCTTATATTCTAGGTTCTTCAAAGTAGCCACCTTTTGCTTTGATTACTGCTTTGCACACTCTTGGCATTCTCTTGATGAGCTTCAAGAGGTAGTTACCTGAAATGGTTTTCACTTCACAGGTGTGCCCTGTCAGGTTTAATAAGTGGGATTTCTTGCCTTATAGATGGGGTTGGGACCATGAGTTTTGTTGGGCAGAAGTCAGGTGGATACACAGCTACTACAGTCCTACTGAATAGACTGTTAGAATTTGTATTATGGCAAGAAAAAAGCAGCTAAGTAAACGAAAAAACGAGTGGCCATCATTACTCTAAGAAATGAAGGTCAGTCAGTCCGAAAAATTGGCAAAACTTTGAAAGTGTCCCCAAGTGCAGTCGCAAAAACCATCAAGCGCTACAAAGAAACTGGCTCACATGAGGACAGCCCCAGGAAAGGAAGACCAAGAGTCACCTCTGCTGCGTAGGATAAGTTCATCAGAGTCACCAGCCTCAGAAATCGCAGGTTAACAGCAGCTCAGATTAGAGACCAGGTCAATGCCACACAGAGTTCTAGCAGCAGACACATCTCTACAACAACTGTGAAGAGGAGACTGTGTGCAGCAGGCCTTCATGGTAAAATAACTGCTAGGAAACCACTGCTAAGGACAGGCAACAAGCAGAAGAGACTTGTTTGGGCTAAAGAACACAAGGAATGGACATTAGACCAGTGGAAATCTATGCTTTGGTCTGATGCGTCCAAATTTGAGATCTTTGGTTCCAACCGTGTCTTTGTGCAACGCAGAAAAGGTGAACGGATGGACTCTACATGCCTGGTTCCCACCGTGAAGCATGGAGGAGGAGGTGTGATGGTGTGGGGGTGCTTTGCTGGTGACACTGTTGGGGATTTATTCAAAATTGAAGGCATACTGAACCAGCATGGCTACCACAGCATCTTGCAGCAGCATGCTATTCAATACGGTTTGTGTTTAGTTGGACCATCATTTATTTATCAACAGGACAATGACCCCAAACACATCTCCAGGCTGTGTAAGGGCTATTTGACCAAGAAGGAGAGTGATGGGGTGCTATGCCAGATGACCTGGCCTCCACAGTCACCAGACTTGAACCCAATCGAGATGGTTTGGGGTGAGCTGGACCGCAGAGTGAAGGCAAAAGGGCCAACAAGTGCTAAGTGCCAGGGCTGGGATACACAGATAAGGGGTAAGTGATCCCTAAGCTTAATCCCAACCCCTTTCCCTGCCTATTGCCTACTCAGGCTAACCCCTGAGTCGACAACCTGAAGACTTGAAATACACTAGCAAAAGTGCAGGGGAAAGGGAAGACAAACAAGACAGACAAACAAGAACCAAATGGATAGTCAGGTAGCCGCGTCAAAACCGGGAGAGTACGTCAGGAACAAAATCAGCAAGCAAAGAGTAGTCAAAAAACACGGCAAGGGTCAAAGAACAACTAGAATCTAAACTGCAGAGCACAAATGACAAACCAGGTAGTAGCAAGGAGACTCCAAACACTGGCAGCAAGGCTCACATTTGAGGGCCTTAAATACCTAGCAGACCCCACCCAACCAGCTGACTGGGAGGAGAAAGCAAGGAACAAAACTTAACTCATGAGATACCAAATGAACAGAAAATAAACAGACTATATTGCTCGCGTTTTCCGGCGACCAGAAACAGGCCGCGAGCCAGTGTGCACACCAGCCACGTCCCTGGCACTTATGATCGTCGCGCGCATCCCTGTCGGCTGGAGGAGGAGCCTGATGAAATAGCGGAAGAAGCCTGGCCACGGGCAACCACATCGCCACCAGAGTCAGAGACAGGGCCAGCAGAACGGGTGCAATGACTGCCGGTCCTGACAGTACCCCCCCCCTCCAGGATGCCCTTAGAACTCAGAGATGGCTTAGAAGGATGACTCTGGTGAAACAATCTCACTAACCGGGGTGCATGCACATCCCTAGCAGGGACCCAAGATCTATCTTCTGGACTGAATCCCTTCCAATGGATGAGATACTGAAGGGAATTCCTCACCAACCTAGAGTCAAGAACCCTCTCCACCTCATACTCAAGATCTCCATCCACAACAGACGGAGAGGGAGGGTCATGGAGGGTACAACAGGGTCAACATAGCGCTTTAGCAGATTTTTATGAAAAGTATTGTGGATCCGCCATTCCGGGGGCAACGCAACCTTGAAAGATACAGGATTAAACACATGAGTTATGACAAAAGGACCGATGAACCTAGGAGCAAATTTCAGAGACGGAACTTTCAATTTGAGGTTTTTAGTAGACAACAAGACTTTATCACCCACAACAAAAGTTTCAGAGACAGTATGTTTATTCCTGGAATGGTGGACCATTTGGCTTTGTGATTTTTTCTTTGTGATGTTTTGCTGAACTCGTGACCACACTGTGCACAGTTGGTTAGTTATGGATTCTGCCCGAGGAGTATCAGAAACAGAACACGATGAGAAAGAAAACCTGGGGTGAAAACCATAATTACAGTAAAAGGGTGATGTGAGTGTGGATGAACTAGTGTGATTGTTGATAGCAAATTCGGCTAGCGGAAGATATGAGGCCCACTGATGCTGACAGTCAGAGATAAAAAGACGAAGGTACTGGATCAGCTCCTGATTCATCCTCTCCGTCTGCCCATTGGTTTCAGGGTGAAAGGCAGAATAAAAGGACAATTTAACCTCTAATTTAGAACAGAAAGCTCGCCAAAACTTAGCCACAAATTGTACCCCCCTGTCGGATACCACCTCATCAGGAATACCATGGAGACAAACCACATGCTGGATAAACAGATCAGCCAATTCTTCCGCTGATGGCAGCTTTTTCAACGGAATGAAATTACCCATTTTAGAGAACCGATCCACCACCACCCAAATGCACCCCTGAGATGGTGGCAAATCGGTAACAAAGTCCATGGAAATGTTAGACCAGGGTTTGTCTGGCACTGGGAGCGGGAAAAGAGGTCCCTCAGGACGTCTCCTGGGGATCTTTCCCCACTCACAGACTTGACAAGCCTGAACAAAAGCATAAACGTCAGTATGCATACGTGGCCACCAATAATTTCTTTTCAGTAAATCTAATGTTCCCCGAACACCTGGGTGACCTGCTAGCTCTGAACAATGTGTCTCCTCTAACACTCTCAAACGGCAAGACATGGGAACAAACAATTTGCCTTCCGGAAGGTCTTTAGGAGCAGAATTTTGTTCAGCAAGAATTTGAGAAGAGAGGTGAGAGGAGACAGCTTCCAGTACAATACCTGGAGATAAAATGTTACCAGACTCCGAACCCTCAGGAATACCGAAACTCCGGGATAAAGCATCAGCTTTAACATTTTTTGTACCTGGTCGGTAGGTAACAATAAAATTAAAACGTGAGAAAAACATGCCCATCTGGCCTGACGAGCATTGAGACGTTTTGCACTATCAAGATACACCAGGTTTTTATGGTCTGTGATCACTGTCACTGGGTGAAGAGCTCCCTCCAAGAAATGGCGCCACACTTCAAAAGCCCATTTGATGGCAAGGAGCTCGCGATTCCCAATATCATAATTTCTTTCACATGAAGAGAATTTTTTAGAGAAAAATGCACATGGCCTGAGGTTTGTGAGAGCAGAAGACCCTTGAGATAATACTGCCCCTATACCGACCTCAGAAGCATCTACCTCAACAATGAAGGGTTGAGAGAGATCAGGCTGAATCAACACAGGGGCTGTAGAAAAGGCTTTCTTGAGCTCCTGAAACGCAGAGTATGCTGCAGGAGACCAGTTGCTAGGATCAGCCCCCTTGCGGGTAAGATCCGTGCGTGGTTTGGCAAATATGGAAAAGTTTTTTATAAAGTTTCTGTAGTAATTGGCAAAACCTAGAAACCGTTGAAGGGATTTTAAGTCAGTGGGGCGGACCCACTCTGCTATCGCCTGAACCTTACACGGATCCATCTGTACATCGGAAGGAGTGACCACATAACCCAGAAATGAAACCTTTTGCACACAAAAAATACATTTTTCCAACTTAGCGAACAAAGAGTTTTTTCGCAACCGGGACAACACAAGGCGAAGATGTTCATGATGGGTGGTCAGATCTGGAGAAAAAAATCAGGATGTCATCCAGATAGACCACCATAAAGAACCCAATAACATCATGAAAAATGGTATTCATAAAACCTTGGAAGACTGCCGGGGCATTACTCAGACCGAAAGGCATAACAAGATATTCAAAGTGCCCCAGTGGTGTGTTAAAAGCAGTCTTCCACTCATCTCCTTCCCGAATCCGAATCAGATTATACGCTCCCCTTAGATTTAATTTGGAGAACCAATTGGCCCCAGAAACCTGATTCAGAAGGTCCAGAATAAGAGGAAGAGGTCCAGAGTTCTTGACCGTGATTTTTTTAAATTCGCGGTAATCAATACACGGCCTTAACCCACCATCTTTTTTCTCCACAAAAAAGAACCCAGCCCCCGTTGGGGACTCAGAAGGTCTAATATGCCCAATAGCCAAGCTTTCCTCAATATACTGCTTAAGCGACTCTCTTTCAGGTACAGACAGATTATAAATACGACCCTTAGGCAGCTTGACTTTGGGCAAGAGATCTATCTTACAGTCAAAATCCCTATGAGGAGGAAGGACTTGAGACAGGGGTTTGGAGAAAACATCTGCGAAATCAGAGATAAACTCCGGGATCCCAGCATTACATGCAATCGTGGTACAGAGTGAGACCTGAGACATATGGGCCTTACACTGAGGACCCCAGCGAACAAGATCCAGTGTACCCCAGTCAATAACTGGATTATGTTCCTGGAGCCAGGGCATCCCCAGGATAACGTTCACCGACAAATTTTTCATAACCAGAAAAGAACAATATTCTATGTGTAGTGCACCCACCACCAATTTTATCTCAGGGGTGCGGAATTTGACCAAACCAGCACGCAATGGGGTCATATCCACACTTGATACTAGGATAGGAGGGGACAACGGAATCATGGAAGACAAAACCTGGGACACAAAATCCAAGTCGATGAAATTAGCAGCTGCACCCGAGTCCAGAAAAGCCAGACCTGTACATGAGGGTGACTGGACCTCAATAGTGCAGGGCAAAAACATTTTAGAAATTTTAGGGAGTACCTGAGCTCCTAGGCAGTCCTCCCGACGACTGCCTAGGAGCGGAAGTTTTCCTGCTGTGACTTCTTGGGACAGGCATTTAGCTGATGTTCGGGACTCCCACAGTAGAAACATAGTTGATTCTTCCGGCGATGTTCCCTCCTCTGCTCTGGGGTGATACTGCCGAGCTCCATTGGTTCAGGCCCAGGTAGAGATGAGACCGGACTGAGGGTCGGCCGAGGAGCGGGAGACACCCGAGGTGGTCGTCTGGACCTTAGGCGTCGATCTGCCCGGATGGTGAGGGTCATAGCTTTGTCAAGAGTTTTAGGTTCTGCATGAGCTAATAACAAGTCTTTTACCTGGTCTGAGAGGCCGGTTATGAATAGGTCTTTCAAGGACTGATCGTTCCACCCCGAGTCCGTCACGTACTGTCTGAACGTAGCACAATATTCTTCCACCATTTTTCTACCCTGACGGAGGGATAACAAGTGGGAAACCGCTAACGCAGGTCGGTCTGGTTCATCATAAATCTGACCCAGTGCAGAAAAAAAACTGTCCAGAGAAGAGCGCAGAGGTGAATCAGGATGTAAGGAAAGCGCCCAATTTTGCGGGTCACCCCGCAGGAGAGACATGACCAACCCCACCTTTTGCGCTTCTGTCCCAGAGGACCGAGGTCGTAAAGAAAAATAAAGTTTACACCCTTCCCGAAATGAAAAAAAATTTCTTACGATCGCCAGAAAAAAGCTCAGGAAGGGGAACCTTAGGTTCAGGTGCAGGTGACTGAACGGCCGGAGGTGGCACCGGGGCCGTAGCATGCATGTTTTCCTGGACCTGAAGGCGGATAGCCAGATCTTGAACCAACTTGGTCAAGGCCTGGACCTGTGCGACCACAGCTGACATAGGCTCCATAGGTGGAGTGAACGTATGCAGGTGTCAGGCCTCTTTTGGGCCAGTGTTTCTGTCAGGGCTGGGATACACAGATAAGGGGTAAGTGATCCCTAAGCTTAATCCCAACCCCTTTCCCTGCCTATTGCCTACTCAGGCTAACCCCTGAGTCGACAACCTGAAGACTTGAAATACACTAGCAAAAGTGCAGGGGAAAGGGAAGACAAACAAGACAGACAAACAAGAACCAAATGGATAGTCAGGTAGCCGCGTCAAAACCAGGAGAGTACGTCAGGAACAAAATCAGCAAGCAAAGAGTAGTCAAAAAACACGGCAAGGGTCAAAGAACAACTAGAATCTAAACTGCAGAGCACAAATGACAAACCAGGTAGTAGCAAGGAGACTCCAAACACTGGCAGCAAGGCTCACATTTGAGGGCCTTAAATACCTAGCAGACCCCACCCAACCAGCTGACTGGGAGGAGAAAGCAAGGAACAAAACTTAACTCATGAGATACCAAATGAACAGAAAATAAACAGACTATATTGCTCACGTTTTCCGGCGACCAGAAACAGGCCGCGAGCGAGTGTGCACACCAGCCACGTCCCTGGCACTTATGATCGTCGCGTCGCGCATCCACAGCCAGAGACCGTCGGCTGGAGGAGGAGCAGTCATGATGTTTTATATATATATAAAACATCATGACTGCTTGAGAAAAATCCCAGTACGAGGACTGAAACGTCTCTCTGGTGAAATAAAGAACATCCACTTTTGAGCACATTTTTTTGGTGGTGCTGTGGAATTACTTTTTTATCTATTGAGGATTCGACCACGTCCCTAGCCGCTGGCACACCGTTACACATTTTTTTTCTGCTGTGCTGCTTTCATTACGCTTGTGTATATATATATATATATATATATATATATATATATACATATGGATAAAATAGTTGGTACCCTTAAAGAAAAAAAACTCACAATGGTCACTGAGACTGACAAAAGAAATGATAAAGAAGAATTTACTGAAAATCAAGTAATGAAAGTCAGACTTTGCTTTTGAATTTTGAAGAACAGAATTATGTATAAAAAAAAATAATGAAACTGCCCTGGACAAAAATGATGGCAGCCTTAACTTAAAGGGTTTCTGTCACCAGATTTTTTGATATGAATCAGGCTGACATTACATTATAGATATGGCAATGTCACCTCATTCTAACTATTCTGGTTATTTAGTCCTTAGTGCCCCCGTTTTTCATAATTATAACTTTTATTTTATACTAATTAGCCTCTGGGAGCAGGAGGTGCGTTACCTCTGTTCCTAGAGGCTCTGTTCGCCCACCTTTGGTAACGACCAGTTCTTCTTGAGTGACAGGGCTAGGCAGTGTTCATCTCCTCCTGCCGGCCCTGTCCTCCGTCTAAATCCTGCGCCTGCACCTTCCCCTTCAGTATTTGGCGCAGGCACAGTGAGTGAAGGGCACTCGCCGGTATGCGGTTGGCAGTACCTACCAAAAGTGGTCCACCAAGGTTTAAGGGGAAACAGTTGCCAACTGATATGGATATGCTATGGTATGGATTACTGTTATGGAATAATGGTGAGGGATATCTGCCCAGGTTCCTTTACATTTACTAGCTTTGGGGTAACAAAATTACCACAAGAGTCCAGTTTTTTAGAATGTGATGGTCTGGAAGTATTTCAAATACAGCGTCAAAAAGCTTGCCCTAGCACCAGACGGTTGGATTTTGGCTAAAGGAATCATGAAGAGCTATGGCATCTGCTGAGATGATTCATTACATTCACAAATTCAGGAGCATACCATGTAACATTCACTTTAATTTCTGGATGAAACATTTGTGCAAGTCAGTCAGACGGAAAGTGGCATGCTTCAGACACATTGCTGATCCTGATTTATGAGACCAGAGGATACATATTTAATAAGATGGCAGACCATGATAAATTAGCTGTGGAAAAACCTGAAACAGTCACAGTCAGCAATATCATAGCAAATCATCCATTAAAGCTTTGACCTTTATTGGATAATAGATCTGCGTCATGCCTTTAGTTCTACTTTGTTCCTGTAAATGTTCTTGGCCATCCAATTAGTGAAGGCCAAAAAATTCTGAAAAAATCTAAATCGGTCAAATAATTTGATAAATTAATAGCCCCCCTACCAATAAGTAGAAGACATCATACAAAGCACAACTATGTTTGCTTGTATGTCTGTGTAATACATTGTCATGTACGATTCTTTTTGCCAATATTGGTGTGCATTTTTATAACTGTATTATAACTTATGTGCCCAGATTGAGAAGTCAAAAAACTCAAAGGGGCACATTTATTAAGACCGTCTTAATAAACCTCTAAGCTGGCGAAGTTATGTAGAGACGCTGGCTTTTTCTACACCTCCTGGCCCATCCCCCTCCACTCCACGCCCAAATTTTAGACCTGGCGTGAGCGGGGAAAAGTCACAGATGGAAGTCGCCATTTGTGCCTGAAATACGCCTAATATAGGCACATTTCAGTATAATAAATAACCCCCAAAGTCTATAAGACGAAGAGGACCTACAAAGTAGAATGACATTGTACTAAAAAATAAATAAATAAATAAATAAACAAATAAACAACACTGAAAAGAAGTGGACCCCTCTTTGAGATTTGGGCTTTCAAATTTTACAAAAGTTTCCAGTAAGGACGTGCAGTAAAAAGGGGTATCAGCAATAGATATGGAACAAGGACTATCCAGGTGTAATCGATGGAGGGGTTGGACTGTTTTGAGGGACCTTTGTATTATGGCTTTTCAAATGGGGATACAGCGAGGTGGAAAATCTAAAAAAAAAGCCATTTCAGGTGTCACATTGAAGGTAAAATGTATTCTGTAATTTAGTTGTCTCAGCGCATGAATGTCGAATGGAAAGCTGCTCTAACAGAAACCAACCAGTACAGTTACTTACCTCCCAATCGTCCTGCTTTTCTCAGGACTGTTCCTCAAACAAGGGCAGTGCCAGTAGTCCTTGGGCCAGGCCACCAGCAAACTCCCTGGCTGGCCAATAAAGCAATTTTAAAATGTTTTAAAAATGGTATGAAATAATAAAATAAGTTGTACCCACGTCAACAGTCGCCCACCGCTTGCATTTTGATGCTTTCCAGTCTCATACTGGTCTCTGCTTCCTGTTCCCTCTTCACATGAAGGAAATGAAGGCTCAGCCAATCACTGGGTGCAGTGGTGACCCGCATCAACCAGTTATTGGACCATCATTTCCATTGTGTCCAGATGGATGCGGAAGCTTGAACCAGTGGGGGACAGGGAAGGTGGGGTGTTGGACTGGTGAGGTGGGTTTAACTTATTTTGTTATTTTACAACATTCTGAGTCAGTTTTTTGTTGTTTTATTTTTGTCTTTGTTTTTTTATTCGTTGACCGGACAGCCTGAATGGATTAACTTTTTTGCTTTTTACCAAACTAGCATGTAATAAATATTTTCCTTATACTGTAGTTTTTAGAAATATATTGGAACTAGAATTACCTCCAGTACTAGATTTACATCTCAGGAACCCGTAATTGACTAGCCCGTTAGCGCATTAGTAAACAGTAAGTTTTGCATGCCTTGTGTATACCTGTTTTAACTGCAAATTGGACTTTAAAAGGGGTAAAGTTTGCTTAAAAATATGGCATTTCTAGGAATTTTGGAAACCTTCTTGTTGAGATGGGAGAGAAATTAAATCCAGCGATTTTTAGTATGCGGCTCTTTAATTTGTACCCTGTATCGCATTTGGGGGAATAGATTATTTTAAATGTGGGCGAGAGTGGGACATGAAAGTTGCAGTGTCACATTGCACCACTCATGTTCACCACCCCCTTGTCCCCAGCTGTCATTCCCACATGATAAACCCACTCTTAATATGTATCAAAGCGAATTACCCCAAAGTGCATAGAGCTCTGTTACCTGGTAGGAAAACCTGAAAAAGAGGGTGACAGGATCCACATTATTCTGGAAATCTATCCGAATATCACATGGTCAGTGTAGACCCATAAATGTTTTTTATGGAATATTGCAGTGTCACAAGTGTCACTTTTAGAAATAGTGTGGCAATATTTTCTGGTTACAAATAGAAACATCTCCATACCTTGTAAATCCAGTATCAGACATGTTCACTTCTGAAGCTTCGTGCTTAGGGGTCTCATTTAGCGAAGGCAGTCCTGCTTGACCTGTTTACCAAAGTATCCTGGCAGCCCCCGCAAAGTAGAACAGCCAGCTAGATTTTATGGAAACCATCATTAACTCAGTAGCAATGTTCTCTTTTAACCCCAGATGTTTCTCCTTACTATGAGCATTAAGTGGTTTGGCAGCAGATTATTGCAGATTTTTATCACACTGTTAATATATCTTAATGGGAATAAAATACAAATATCCGATTGAGTATAGTGCACCAGGGTGAAATTCAGTGAGAGAACATTATCTTACACTTGGATATAATCCATGGAGAACACATTTATTTGCTGGCTATGGAACAACAATTTTAAAATAGGATCTACAAAGTAAATCCAGTAAAGACAGAGATGGCTGCACCTGAAAATAGTGTGTCTCTCTGAAGGTCTTTTTTTAGTCCTGGTGGTCTGAGTCTTCATGGCCAGCACGCAATGTTGGCTATCTACGTCATGTTTTCCAATGCCAGCCCTCAGATCATCCTCTGATTGGTTCAGGTTCTGAAGCCAACCCCATTTTGATCTGAACATCACTTGTTTGAGACAATTCTTATACAGTAGGTTGATTTACTTAAAAGGGTTTTCCAAGATTTCACAGTACCATATCTGATCAGTGGGGGTCAAACACCCGGGACCCTCGCCGATCAGCTATTTTGAGAAAGCCTTCTCACAGCTTAACAAGCACAGCGCCATACACTTGAATGGGGCTGAGCTGCTCCTAGGCCACGTGACCGATGAACGTGACGTCACATGGCCTAGGGAAAGTAGAGAGAAGGGACACTGCTGCCTTCTCAAACAGTTGATTGGTGGGGGGCCCGAGTGTCGGACCCCCACGATCAGATACTGATGACCGATCCAGAGGATAGGTCATCAGACAATACTTTAATGGGGTATTCCCATCTCAGACAATGGGGGCATATTGCTAGGATATGCCCCCATTGTCTTATAGAGCGGTGGGACCCGCACCTATATCGAGAATGAAGCGGGGAGCTCTGTGCCTGGAGGACTCCGACCTCCCCGCTGCGCTCATAGAATGAATTGGAGTGCACCGTGCAAGCGCAGCCACCGCTCCCATTCATTTCTATGGAGCCGACGGAAATAGCCGAGCCGAGCTCGGCTATTTTCGACAGCCCCATAGAAATGAATGGAGGGCGGCTGCGTATGTGCAGCCTGCTACAATTCCATGGGGGCTGCATATTGAGTAGCCTGCTACAATTCCATGGGGGCCTGCGGAGGACCCAGCAGAGATCAGGTGATCACCACCATAACTCTCAAACTAATGGAGATAACCACTAATTATGTGGCCTATCTGCACAATAACAATTGCTTACTTTGAAGTGTAATTAAAAGTGGTGCTTTCAAGCTATGGCAGTCTGACATGGCCAACAGGATGGGTATTTCAGGATTTCCATAGTATAGAAAAAGTGATAAGCGAAGTATTGAAAAATTTGATTCGACTGCTTCTCCGAATTTTACAAAAAAATTTGCTTCGTGATTAATTACTTCGTCACAAAGCACATTGCATAGCTGATTGCGGCATCTGACATTGATATAACTTATATAATTTTTTTTTAAATTAATAAAATTATAAATTCAATTAAAAGATCTAGCGCAAAGTCTTGTGCGGCCCTTGATGACATAAATCATACATCTTGAAAAAGGCTCTACTGGGCCAAAACGTCGCACTGTATTAAGATGCCTTAAATAAATACCACCTGCATTTGGAAATGTTTTGGGGTGCTGTGGATTTCTACAGTTCATGACTACATGGGACCTTGAAGCCAGGACCTGCAGACAGCGAGCACCCACAATCCGCTACTAGGATTTTCTAAAAAGACTTTATAACCTGAATCACAGGTAAAGCAGTGCTATTTCCACCCCCTTTCTGTTTTGGACACATAAATCATACATCACCGCGCATGGGATTCCGTGTGGGATCTTCAATCAAGATAGGGGTGGCCTGCTCTTCGCGCTCAAACTGGTGAGGTATGTTTTTTTGTTGTTTTTTTTTACTGCCATTCAGGGAAAATCGATTAATTACCACAAAGCATGATGAAATTCGGCTTCTAGGAAAATCTAATTTTCCCTGAAATTTGGCTTGAAGTCCACTTTGTCGACTTCGATTTGCTAAACACTAGATATAATTATTGCCAGTGCATCAAGAATCGCCACAGGCATCCGGTTCATAGGATGTTCATGGATTGTGACCTGTCCGGGGCACTTGAGAGCTGTGTTTGAGAGACACTGATCTCGTTATTGGTAGTTTTCATTATTGGAATTCTTTATAGAGTAGGTAGTGGGCAATACTGAAATTATATTCGTGTTTGACTAATGTATAGACAGTGTAACACCCCATCTAATTTCCATTGTACATTACTGCATTCAGAGAGGTATAAAATCCTTAAAGGGGTTGTCTCCATAAGAAACCAATTTCCAATGTCCTGTTATAGCATATGGACTTCATAGAGGGAGATCAACCACTTGGGACCCCCCTCTATGAGCCAGATTTTAAAGGGGTTTTCCAGGATTTTACTACTGATGACCTATCCTCAGGATAGGTCATCAGTATCTGATCAGTGGGGGTCAGACACCTGAGACCCCTGGTGATCAGCTTTTTGAGAAGGCAGAGGCGCTCCCGCGGCCTTTTCTTAGCTTTTTCTAGGCCAGTGACGTCACATTCATTGGTCACGTGGCCTAGGAGTGGCTCAGCCCCATTCAAGTGAATGGTGCTGAGCACGATACCAAGCACAGCCGCTATACAATGTACGGTGCTGTGCTTGGTAAGCTGCAAGGTACCTTCGTAAACAGCTGATCGGCGAGGGTCCCGGGTGTCGGACCCCCACCGATCAGATACTGATGACCTATTCTGAGGATAGGTCATCAGTAGTAAAATCCTGGAAAACCCCTTTGATTATCAAGGACTGCCACTCTGGTTGCCCTGCCCTACTCTGTCTATAGTATTGTATGGAAGGCCATCATGTAAATACTACAAGGATCAGCAACCTCCGGCTGTTCAAAAACTACAACTCCCACAATGCTTCATTCACTTCTGTGGGAGTTAAAAGAACAGCCAAACATGTTTGCAGGCTGGGAGTTGTAGTTTCACAGCAGATGGAGTGCCGATGGTTACTGATCCCTGTAATACTACATTTCCATGTTGTTCTTGTTGCAGGGAAAATATACTGCTGGCTGCTACTGTACTTCCCTGAGATGATTGCCGAGAATTTGGAAGTTGGGTCGGCATTACCTCAACCGTATAATAATATGATTAGATAGATAGATAGATAGATAGATAGATAGATAGATAGATAGATAATGGATATATATGAGATTAAGAAGTTTTCTGAAAAATATCATACATATGGAACAAAAAATGGATCCTCACATTCCGCACGAGTGAAATAATAACAGATCTAAACAAAGAAAGAAATAAATTTTATAATATCCTCCACTATATAATAGACACCAGCAGTAAAATATGAGGCTCCTGGAGCTTTCTACAATAAAACTTACTGCTGGTGTCATCATCCCCAGTGTCAACTGCTGCTGGTGCTAAAACCGTCATTGAGGTCAACAGCAGTGTTCTCCTCTTCTGGGAATATTGAATCAGTGCGGCCCATTAAACTCCATGTTTTATCACCATGATGTACTGACATACAGACAGGGTAACAAGCGTCATTTACACATAAAACAAGCTGAGATATCTGCTACTGTACATACCAGATGCTTCACAGTTATGATGACTTTTCTTCCATCTAACTTAAAGAGGACCTGTCAGCTCTACTGATGTGCCAGTTTTAGTAATTGCTTCTGTCATAGAACTATACATTGTGATGTTCCTCTGTTATTTCTCCTAAAATTAAGCATTCCACGTGTCAAGGGAAATGCTTACACTGGCAATCCGTGTAAGGACACAACTTTTTGACAAGGAGAATGGTAACGCCCAGTTGACGATTTAGTCATCCATCTCCAGGAAGCATACATAAGAAAACATGTTCCAGAATTCTTATTTTATGAGAATGCAAGAATTGAAGGGGTTCTCTGGGGTCAAAAGGCAATGTATATATTAGCCCCAGGCCAATTTTCTACTGCAGCTCTGTCCTGCTGGAGTAATCACCACCATCATCAGTGAGTACTAAATTATGGACATCTTACAAGATAACAAAAAACTATTTTTAAGAGGTTTTCTCTGGTGATGAGTTGATCATAAAGCACCAGCAGATTCTGGTACAAGAATTGGCCATCATTAAATCATTAATGACAAATTGAAAGGAAGCCAACTGAACACATGATAACATGTCTTTGGAGTGTGGGAGGAAAAAAAGTAGTACCCAGAGGAAACCCACGTAAACACGGGGAGAACATACAAACTCAAAGCAGATGTTGTCCTTGGTTGGATTTGAACCTAGGACCCCAGCGCTGCAAGGCACCAGTGATAACCACTGAGCTACTGTGCTGCATGAATATAATGTTTATGTGTATGGGGCTGTTGTAAGAGTGTTGGGAGAGATAGCAGCTATTGAATGCCTTAAGATGGGCAAGGGCACTTCCAATCCTTTTGCAGACCCCCACCGATCACACATTGATGGCCTATCCTAAGGATAGTTTATCAATCTTTACCTTGAAGAACCACTTTTTTGTTAAAGGGAACCTGTCAGCTCTGAAACACCCCCTGAACTAGAGTAAGCATTGTATAATGTAAGTGGTGCTGAATCTGATTATGTAAGTTTTATCTTCATACTCACTTCCATTTCAACGCTGTACTCCTTCAAACCGGCAGTAAAATACATTAAGAGGACTCTTCTTTCAGTCCTCTCCATTATGTGAGTGAGCACTGGAGTCCACTGAGTGCATTTTACTGCTGGTTTGTCAGAGCACAGAGTCAGAATGCAAGCGAATATGAAGATAAAAATGATATAACCGGACTCGATGTCACTTACACTATACACCGCTTACTGTAGTTTGGAGGGTGTTTCAGAGCTGACAGGTTCCCTTTAATTTTTCTTGTATTAATTTTAATGGTTTTAATTACCATTGGGAATGTGGGTGGTAAGGATGTTCAGGACCAGACAATGCAATGGGTAACAGAGGTAATTGCCCAGGGGTCCTGAGCACCTAAAGGTCTGCACCATTTGGTTCTATCTAGTCATTGCAACTCCTTCCAATAGTAAGACATCCAAGTTTGATGAGCTGTAAAATGTACCTCCAGCAATATAAGGCTCTGGATTTGTGGTGCAGTACAATGTATGTACCATAGATTACATTTATTATCATTGTCAACTTCTTAAAGGGGTATTCCAGGATAGGCCATCAATATCTGATCCATGGGGATCCCACACTCAACATCAGGAACATCAGCTATTCCTGAGTAACGCCATACACTGTATAGTGGACAGAGTTGGTTACTACAACCCAATGAAGTGAATGAGACCAGCACTGCAGTAACCAGCTCTTCCCTCTCAACACTGCTTACACTGTCCACAGACCCTTAATTGCACCTAACTATATCCTGTGCATCAGCCACTGTACTGTACTATGCCACTAGCCCCATAGCTGAACCCCTCCACCACAACCATCACCATAATTCCCAGCTCACTTCCCTGGGTTGACCCACCCCAAGGCTCCTGCACTGCATTGGCAGCAAGAGAAATGGTATGGCAGAAGAACTCGCCAAGATGTTCCCAGCAATTGGATGTCCAGAGTGCTCTTCCTCTTTACCCTACCGTGACGACCCAGCACTGCCTTCTCCCCAGTTGGATGGTCATGCATGGTCTGCACTGTGCCCACTACCAACCCGCAAAGAAAGAAGCTTGTAATGGTTCTACTGTTTGTCGCTGGATGTGGAGGGTGAAGCCAGACCCCTGCTGCCCGATGCAGTCTTCTACCTGAGAATCTGTGCTTGCAGCATCCATCAGCTCCAGCATCCACTCCAAAATCTACTCACCATCACATTCAACCTCAGGAGAGACCCTCATACCTGCTCCTGCCTCATTATTACTCATTTTAGAAACAAGGTGGGGGGAAACTACTACCCTTTAATGGAGGTGTAGGCCTGGATAAGGTGCAGGATTCAACCCGATGGGCAAATGATGAGTGAGAGGAGCCTTACACGTGGCCTGCACTGGATCCTCAAGGAGCAGAATTTATCAGTGTATGCTAGGAAGTAACTTATTTTATTCTTAGGCCTCATGCACACGTTCCGCTTTCTATCCTTTTTTCAGGATCCTGAAAAAAGGATAGAAAAACGGACCCATTCACTTGTATGGGCGACGGACAGGCATCCGTTTTTTCACAGATGCCTGTCCGTTCCGTTTTTCAGATCCTTTTTCACTGGTGCATGTCCCATTTTCATCCGTTTAAACGTGACGGATGACTCCATTGAACTCTATCCGTTTTCCATCCGTTTTCACGGATAGGTTGCTTGGAGACACAGAACCAGTCAGAACCAACCTAAACTACTTTGTAACAGTACAGGAGACAGTGTAGGACAGAGGCCAGACAGGAGTTGGAGAGCTAAGTGACAGGATGTCTTTCACTCGCTTGGAGGTAGAGAAATTGATAGGGCTGGTCGAGGGCAAGCCCATGATATGGGACAAGCGCCTGGAAAGCTACCGGGACAACTTGCTCCGCGACCATGCGTGGACATCAATTGCGGAGCAAATGTACCGTGAGGACTGGGCGTCTGCATCATCCATAACTAAATCCAAATTCAGTAAGTCCTGACATCATTTAGGACATTCCCACTTTAAAAAAAAAAAAAAGGATCCGTTTAAACGGATGGAAAATGGATTGAAAAATACGGACCGTAAAAATGGAACGGGTGCATGAGGCCTTACAGTACTTAGTGCACAGAGTATATAGAATTTAAACCCCTGTAACATGTACAGTCATGGCCAAAAGTTTTGAGAATGATACAAATATTAATTTTTACAAAGTCTACTGCTTCAGTTTTTATAATGGCAATTTGCATATACTCCAGAATGTTATAAAGAGTGATCAGCTTAACAGCAATTACTTGCAAAGTCAATATTTGCCTAGAAAATGAACTTTATCCCCCAAAACACATTTCAACATCATTGCAGCCCTGCCTTAAAAGGACCAGCTAACATCGTTTCGGTGATTGCTCCATTAACACAGGTGTGGGTGTTGATGAGGACAGGGCTGGAGATCAATCTGTCATGATTAAGTAAGAGTGACACCACTGGACACTTTAAAAGGAGGCTGGTGCTTGGCATCATTGTTTCTCTTCGGTTAACCATGGTTATCTCTAAAGAAATACGTGTAGTCATCATTGCACTGCACAAAAATGGCCTAACAGGGAAGAGTATCGCAGCTAGAAAGATTGCACCTCAGTCAACAATCTATCGCATCATCAAGAACTTCAAGGAGAGAGGTTCCATTGTTGCCAAAAAGGCTCCAGGGCGCCCAAGAAAGACTAGCAAGCGCCAGGACCGTCTCTTAAAAGTGTTTCAGCTGCGGGATCGGGCTACCAGCAGTGCAGAGCTTGCTCAGGAATGGCAGCAGGCAGGTGTGAGTGCATCTGCACGCACTGTGAGGCGGAGACTCTTGGAGCAAGGCCTGGTTTCAAGGAGGGCAGCAAAGAAGCCACTTCTCTCCAGAAAAAACATCAGGGACAGACTGATATTCTGCAAAAGGTACAGGGAGTGGACTGCTGAGGACTGGGGTAAAGTCATTTTCTCTGATGAATCCCCTTTTCGATTGTTAGGGACATCTGGAAAACAGCTTATTCGGAGAAGACGAGGTGAGCGCTACCACCAGTCTTGTCTCATGCCAACTGTAAAGCATCCTGAAACCATTCATGTGTGGGGTTGCTTCTCAGCCAAGGGAATCGGCTCTCTCACAGTCTTGCCTAAAAACACAGCCATGAATAAAGAATGGTACCAGAATGTCCTCCGAGAGCAACTTCTCCCAACCGTCCAAGAGCAGTTTGGTGATCAACAATGCCTTTTCCAGCATGATGGAGCACCTTGCCATAAAGCAAAGGTGATAACTAAATGGCTCAGGGAACAAAACATAGAGATTTTGGGTCCATGGCCTGGAAACTCCCCAGATCTTAATCCCATTGAGAACCTGTGGTCAATCATCAAGAGACGGGTGGACAAACAAAAACCTACAAATTCTGACAAAATGCAAGCATTGATTGTGCAAGAATGGACTGCTATCAGTCAGGATTTGGTCCAGAAGTTGATTGAGAGCATGCCAGGGAGAATTGCAGAGGTCCTGAAGAAGAAGGGTCAACACTGCAAATATTGACTTGCTGCATTAACTCATTCTAACTGTCAATATAAGCTTTTGTTACTCATAATATGATTGCAATTATATTTCTGTATGTGATAAAAACATCTGACAAACACACATAAAAACCAGGGGGCAGCAGATCATGTGAAAATAGAAGATTTGTGTCATTCTCAAAACTTTTGGCCATGACTGTATAATTCAGCATTTAAGAATCATCATTTAGTGGGTTACAAAAGTTTGTATTGCTCCACAGCTACTGTTCTGCAACCTACTTTCTTCTCTTAGATGCCATCCAAAAGCTGTAATAGCTGCTGCTCATTAAAAATGGTTTCCAGCTGCCAGATGATCGTGTGCTTAGCTATAGCATAAACTCACCGCATGCAGCCGTGCACACAAGTAACTAGGAAAGCATCTTTATAAGTATTCTAGAGCATCCAGGCAATATCAGTCTCATAAACCATGGTGGGCAGACATAAAACCAGAACCATATGCACATGCGGATCACATAAACTGTATATGTATATATATATACCAAAACACCCGCTGCTCAGATATTCATGCTGCTTTATGGTGTGCTTCTACTTCATCCTTCAGAATAGTGATTCCGAGCATAATGATATAAATTCTAGAGGTTTCGTTGAGGTTGCAAATCAGATAAGTGTTGCTGATCACAATTGTATTAAAGGGCATCTATCAGCAGGATCAACACTATTAAACCAGCCATAATGCCTGGTAGGGCTGACCCTGCTGATTAAAGACTATAACCGCCAAGACTGCACCTATGGTCCAACCATCATGCGTAAAGAACCTGTACTAGAGTATAGTTTAGTTTGCATTGGCTTTTTTTTTGTCCCATTCCTCTGCAGTTGTAGTCCAGACTTCTGATGAGTGAGGTTTTTGAAATTCGATTAGGATTCGAATTGGCTAAATCAGTCAGGTGATTCTGGTCCAAATGAATTCAACCCGATTCGAAAGTGCTCTAATTGCCCTGAAAAGTTGACATTCTGGGGTGTCCTAAGACTGTATGCAGCTCATTTCCAACATCAAGACAGCATTAGTAATCTTAAAGAGGTTCTCCAATATCATAAACAGCCCCCACATGTGCGCCGCTCCTGGTCCCTGCACCGCTGCTGCTTCTCCCTGTACACAGATGAAAACATCCGGTGTCGGGGGGAGCAGCCAATGGCAGACGGGGACAAGCCTCCCTAGCGTCACCCGTGATGCTAGGGAGGCTCGTCCCTGTCCACACCTGCCATCGGCTGTTCCCCATGGACACCAGATATTATTATCCGTGTACAGGGAGAAGCAGCAGCAGCGGCGGTGCGGGGACCAGGAGCAGCGCCCGGAGCAGGATAAGTATATTACTGTGAGGGGCCCGCCACATGGGGGGCTGTTTATGATATTGGATAACCCCTTTAACCCTCTTTTTCATTTTTTGCAGTTTAATTTTTTTGTTCATACCTTCCAAGACCCATAACTTTCATACTTTTCATTCACACAGTCACAGGGTTTATTTTTTGCGGGAAAGTTGTATTTTTTAATGGCACCATTTAATTAACTATATCTTAAATAAATTCTTATATTTTCTCATATTTCTCATATCTTATATTTTCTCATATTTTTTGTCTAGAGAGCTTTGTGAGACTATCTTTGCACAATATGCTCAAGTTGTTATTGGTACCATTCTAGGGTACATTTGGAAGGCGCAAAGTAACCAAATAGTGAATTGCATTTTTTTTTTTTACAGCATTCAGACATAGCAATATCTATTATGTAAATTTTTTATTGTTTATGTAAATTTGGGAAAGATATATTTATTTATATTTATATGTTTTTCTTTTATCTGTAATTTTTAGTCTTCTTAGGGACCTGTACATCCAGTCCTCTGATCAGTTGTACCATAGACTGCAATAGAATAATAATGCAGTCTATGGGATTCTGATAGGCTGCCTTTCAGGCCATGCTTTGGGCTTAGCTTTGAAGCCAGCTCACTATGGCAGACCAGGGAGCCATCACAAGGCCCCAGGCTATAATAGCAACTATTGGAGCATCCTAAAAGAGAAGGCAGGAGAAGACTGTGGCAGAAAGATTTTTAATTTTTTTTTTTGTTCAAAAAGTAGTTTCTACTTCAAAGAAGAACATATCAGCAGGCATTTAATTATTCATTGGCAGAATTATGGAGCAAAAGCTGGAGTTTGTCTTTAATTTTCAGTATACAGTACATCTTAATTTTTTTTAATTTGCTGACATTTTTTAGATGCCACAGTTCTGTTATCCAGCAATGGTACTTCCATAGCTGTGCCAGCCCGTAAAAGTGCATGATAATTAAAACAGCCAGCAGCAGCGCCCAGTGTGCTATAAAACCATAAACTGGTGAAATTCATCAGCAATGGAGAGAGCGCTGATTTACTGCATTGCATTTTCATTTTTTTTTAAAGCATGTAATTGTAGATAATGTATTATGTAATGTCACTTTTTGTCTATAATAAGAATTTTTTTCCCTTCTTGTAGACTGGAATGGGACACTTACGTGTTACAAGTGAGGGCCTACGCCTTGAGGGGGAATCGGAGTTCCTTTATCCTTTGTATGCCAAAGAAATTCGTTCAAGGCTGGTAAGTATTTCATGAAAGTTCTATGGAAATATGACAACATAGGAAATTTGAAGATTAAAGCAAATGTTATTTATCATGTAGACAAAGTTATCACTATTGTGATTGTCCATATTGCCTCCTTTGCTGGCTGGATTAATTTTTCCATTCCATTATACACTGTTCATTTTAAGGGACTATGTCTACCCTGCAATCCAAGAAATAGACATTTAAAAACTAAAAATAACAAAGATTTATTAAAGTGTCAATACGTTAAAAAGCAGAAGAAACCCCTAGAAGGTAACGTATATATGCTACCATTAATCTATCGGTCAGAAACAAAGCCTAAAATTGAGGCATGACCACGTGTATGATGAAAGGGGGTGCATGAAAACACAGGTGGTGGGGTAAAGGTTAGCCGTGGTACCTAACATTTGGAGCAAGGATGTGACATCAGTCAGTTATGGATAGGTCTTCCACTGTGTCTATTCAATTTACCTTCCCCACCACATCCACCACCATTGAGAATGAATTAAACCTGAAGGACTGCTGTGTAGTTTGCTAATATATGACCCATGTATGATAGGGCATACACAGTCCATCTAGTTGTTATCAATGGCAGGGTGCAGCTACAGTAAATATATGCACTGGTTTGCTATAGATCAAGCCCACCTAAACCATATTAAATGAAGCATTGCTCTCTGCTACACTCAGCGCATTTCTGCTACTGTAACGTAGTGTGATTAGGAGCGTGGAGCAACAAAAGCGGTAGGTGTATCAGGTTTAGGCAACAAAATAACAATGTATGGAGCCGCAGCACATGTGGTCTGGAGCGGGCGTCCGGCGCTAGTATGGCCGTGACGCGCACGCCTCCAACCCACCAGTATGTCAGGGATTACTCCGCCCATGGGCAGGGCTAAAGGCGGAGCGAGCGGCGGAGTGCCAGGCAGAGGGAGCCAAGCCCATCTGATTTCTCCGCCCCGCATGGCGCAGCACCTGCTTGTGAGTATGATACCAAAGCCCCTGACTGTATGGTGTGTACAGTAAAAAGGTACATTAGGACATAAAGGCGGCTCATATTCTAAGAGGGGAGAGTGACGGTAAATAAACAGTGGGAACGCAAGGTACAGATTGTGAGTATACAGAGGTGTCTCCTCCCAAACCTGAAATATCAAGACGGGGGCGGGATGAACTATTGCCACTGGTATATAGTCTAGATGACAGTGTTACCTAGACGCCATCAAGATGTCAAATAAAACAGGTATAACTGATCTGATCATTTAGACCCCGCGGATGTAAGGTGTCCAAACTAAAAATCCAGCGTGCCTCTTTGCCAGACCAGTCTGTCAAAGTCACCTCCCCTGGAAGGATAGCGAATCATCTTATTGCCCTGAAATCTTAGGACATCGGGATCCCCGTTATGGAGGGTGGTGACGTGCCTAACAATGGGGGCATCCCTGTTGTTCCAGATGTCCCCTATGTGCTTTCCTATGCGGTGTCTTAGTTCCTGGACAGTCTTGCCCACATATTCCATCCCACAACTGCAGGTGATCAAGTAGATCACCCCTGTTGTTTTGCAGTTGATAAATGAACAGATGAAATATGTTTTTTCATTGTTTCTGCCCCAGAAGGTTTTACCGCACCGAAAAGTGCCCACGAGACCGCTGGACAACCAGGTCTGTGTTGGTGGCAAATCCAAAAAGCTATGTACCAAGCGATCCTGCAGTTTTCTACCGCGTCTATAGGTAATTTGTGGAGCATCCCCCACCAAAGTGCTGAATCATATGTGCCTATAAGTGAGTAAATCCGATCTATTCCCCAACAGGGAATGTTGGTATGCAGACTTTAGGACACTGTTGGGATACCCTCTACTAATAAACCACAGTTTCAGGCTCGTCTCAGCTTGCTGAAAGCTAGATAAATCAGAACCATTACGGCGGATCCGCATATACTGGCTTTTGGGGATTCCGAGTTTAAGGGGAGTTGGATGCCAGCTGTCCCATGTCTGGATACTATTTGTCGATGTTGGCTTATGGAATAGATCCGGTGTGATCTGGCCATCAGTGCCTTTAAAGATGCGGAGATCTAGAAAGGTGATAGAGTGTTCCTGTATTTCATATGTGAAATAAAGGCCCAGATCATTGTTCCACAAACCTTACAAAATCCACCTTGGACCCCTTCCACATGATCAAAACATCATCAATGTAATGGATACATAGTTCTATGGACCCCGTCATTGAACTCAATTCTTCTCCAAAGATGACATCTTTCTCCTACCAGCCCAAATACAAGTTGGCAAAAGTTGGCGCGCATGGACTCTCCAAGGCAATGCCTTTGAGCTGGTGGAAGAATTTCCGGTCGAACAAAAAGACATTTTTCTCCAAAATAAAGCGTAACAAGGAAATCACAAAATTATTGTGAGGTCGTTGGTACTTCCCACGTTCCCGCAAAAAGTACTCCATTTTTTCACAGCCTTTATCGTGTGGGATACTGCTGTAGAGTGCCTCCACATCTAAACTCGCTAGTAGAGTGTCAGGTTCTAGATACAATCCATCCAATCTCTTGAGTACATCCATTGAATCACAGACATAGGATGGAAGTGATGTCACAAATGGACGCAGAATGATGTTAACAAACGTCCCAATATGTGTGAGGCTACTGACTCCCGACACGATTGGTCTCCCTTTATGGGGAGTACTTATGTATTTAAGGGAGCGCATAAAAACAGGCTGATTGTGGAAATTTTGGAAGCAGATACCGGAATCCGATTTGGTGATAAGCCCAATATCCAGGGCTTCATTCAAGATAGTCTGTAACGACTTAATTTGTTCATCTCTGGGATTAGTGGGGATAATCTTATAGCAAGATTTGTCATTGAGAATAACCATGCACATATCTATGTATTGTACCCGATCCAAAACTACAATATTGCCTCCCTTATTTGCTGCCTTGATGATAATAGATGTATCCTTTTCCAAGGCCAGCAGACTGTCCAGTTCTATTTTGGACAAATTCCCAGGACCCCTTTTTGTCTCCTGGAGTTCACAAATCTGATCTCAGACTACTTTTAGAAATGTGTCAATTGGGGTATTGTCTCCAATCGGAGCCACTTTGGTGGACTTGTTCTTCAGAGTGGTGAAGGGATCCATACTCCGGTCCCTTTCACCCTCCTCTAATAGCTCCTCTAGGGATCTCACATCGGGTAGGTCCTCCATCTCAATGCCTAATTCCTCGCATTCACGGAAGTTGTGCGATGTGAAGAATTTTCTCCATTTTAATTTTCTGTTAAAGAGATGGAGGTTCTTAACCCACTCAAAACAATCAAACTTGTGTAACAGAACAAACGATAGGCCCTTTGAGAGAACCGCCATTTCACCCGCAGATAAATGTCTGTGGGAGAGGTTAATCACTAAAGGTGATTCGGAGTCTATTAATCGCGTTTATTGCGCAATAGGAAGTCCGACAACAGACGCCCTTTCCGTAAAAAAATGTTATTGCCCCTACTACGACCGGAGGATCTTCCTCTTTGATTTCCCCTCTGGGTATTCCTAGGGGATCTACTGCCCTGAGGACGGTCCGGCTCTAGATCGCTTTCAGAGGATGACTTCTCCGTTTCAATTTCTAATGCTTTAGTATTTCTTCTAGGGGTTTCTTCCGCTTTTTAACGTATTGACACTTTAATAAATCTTTATTATTTTTTGTTTTTAAACGTCTATTTCTTACAGTGGTTTAGTTTGATATATAGACTTATACTCCCCTCTAAACAAGTCTTAGCTCTGTTATTGGGCACCCTGCAATCCAGCAGTGGTGGTCGTGCTTGCACAATATGGGAAAAATCAGCGGCCTCTCTGGTGGCTGGGACTGTTGGAGCACACATATGCACGAACAGCAACTCCTGTCCTGGCCACCTTGTATCTGCACTGCAGTGGTCATAACCCCCGGAAACAAGCAGTATATACTGTGATGGAAAAATACATCCAGCCAGCAAAGGATACAATATGGACAATCACAATACATTAGTAAGTGCCTTGTATTAACTTTCTCTACATGATAAATGCAATTTGCTGAAGTGATACAATCCCTTTAGACCTTAAAATTTTAAAAAACCTTTGACATAGTGGCAAAGGTTATGATCAGTGGAGGTCCAAGTGCTGAGACTCCTGTCTGTTGTTAAAACGAGGAGATAGAAGTGATAATGTGGAGGACTGTCTCTCCTTACTGCTGGAGACCATCAGGAGATGAACAGGAGACTTTCTATTGCACCCATCTTCAGCAGCGAGGAGAGACAACACTGATAAATCTGCATGTAAATCGAAGAGGGGCATAGGACTGCATGACTCCTCAGGAAACCAGGACCGCCCACATGACTCTTTATAACTTTATTTTTTCCTTTCCGCTGCAGAGTACATTAGACATTGGCATCTTTAATAACCTGTTACCATCTTGTATAAAGTTATTGGGGCGGTTTAGGAGCTAAAATGTGATGATACATACATTCCCTTAATATATTCATTATTTGCTAATGCTGGAAATGATTCACTTTTCTTTGTTATAAGAAATTTACATTTTCTGTGCTGATTACATAACTATTTCATCTTCCCTAATTGGAGACTAACAGATCTCCACAGTCATTTCTAGCGATGGATTAAATGTCGCTGTTGAAGACTGGTGGTGTTAATAGAGTTTTACTTTTTAACTAAATCCAATTTGATTCATTTTCTGTATGTTCCATTGTGGCATTTAATCTATTGTAATAAATGTCTTGTTGAGAACAGTCTCTTTGTTTCCCTCTGCTTCACTGTGGAGTCCTCAGTTATGTTCACAATTAATACCAAACAATTATGGCAATGAAATATCACATTCATGTTGGAGGTTATTGGGTTCATCACGTGTTTCGAGTTCTGATCGTAGACACAAATGTAGCAAGAATATTAGGGAGTGCAAAAAACAAGGTTTAGAGGGTCACTGAAGAAGACCTGCCGGTAATTTAAAGAGGACCTTTCACCTCTCCTGACATGTCTGTTTTAAGAGCTTTCATGCATTCCCCATGTAATAACAATTCTGGAGCATCTAATGGCAGGATTGATTGGATAGAGTGATTGTGTGCAGGTACACACCCCTAACTTCTTACCTCCCCGCTGTACCATTACTGCAGACTGCTAGCAATTCATTCATAACTTCTAGTAGAAATAATAAAGCAATGGCACAACATACAGACATAAGAATAGCTGCTCCAGAATTGTTATTACATGGGGAATGCATGAAAGCTCTTAAAACAGACATGTCAGGAGAGGTGAAAGGTCCTCTTTAAGTATATTAGGTCGCACACAGCACACTATATACAGTCATGGCCAAAAGTTTTGAGAATGATACAAATATTAATTTTTACAAAGTCTGCTGCTTCAGTTTTTATAATGGCAATTTGCATATACTCCAGAATGTTATAAAGAGTGATCAGCTTAACAGCAATTACTTGCAAAGTCAATATTTGCCTAGAAAATTATCCCCCAAACTTTATCCCCAAAACACATTTCAACATCATTGCAGCCCTGCCTTAAAAGGACCAGCTAACATCGTTTCAGTGATTGCTCCATTAACACAGGTGTGGGTGTTGATGAGGACAGTGCTGGAGATCAATCTGTCATGATTAAGTAAGAATGACACCACTGGACACTTTAAAAGGAGGCTGGTGCTTGGCATCATTGTTTCTCTTCTGTTAACCATGGTTATCTCTAAAGAAACATGTGCAGTCATCATTGCACTGCACAAAAATGGCCTAACAGGGAAGAGTATCGCAGCTAGAAAGATTGCACCTCAGTCAACAATCTATCGCATCATCAAGAACTCCAAGGAGAGAGATACCATTGTTGCCAAAAAGGCTCCAGGGCGCCCAAGAAAGACCAGCAAGCGCCAGGACCGTCTCTTAAAAGTGTTTCAGCTGCGGGATCGGGCTACCAGCAGTGCAGAGCTTGCTCAGGAATGGCAGCAGGCAGGTGTGAGTGCATCTGCACGCACTGTGAGGCGGAGACTCTTGGAGCAAGGCCTGGTCTCAAGGAGGGCAGCAAAGAAGCCACTTCTCTCCAGAAAAAACATCAGGGACAGACTGATATTCTGCAAAAGGTACAGGGAGTGGACTGCTGAGGACTGCGGTAAAGTCATTTTCTCTGATGAATCCCCTTTTCGATTGTTTGGGACATCTGGAAAACAGCTTATTCGGAGAAGACGAGGTGAGCGCTACCACCAGTCTTGTCTCATGCCAACTGTAAAGCATCCTGAAACCATTCATGTGTGGGGTTGCTTCTCAGCCAAGGGAATCGGCTCTCTCACAGTCTTGCCTAAAAACACAGCCATGAATAAAGAATGGTACCAGAATGTCCTCCGAGAGCAACTTCTCCCAACCGTCCAAGAGCAGTTTGGCGATCAACAATGCCTTTTCCAGCATGATGGAGCACCTTGCCATAAAGCAAAGGTGATAACTAAATGGCTCAGGGAACAAAACATAGAGATTCTGGGTCCATGGCCTGGAAACTCCCCAGATCTTAATCCCATTGAGAACTTGTGGTCAATCATCAAGAGACGGGTGGACAAACAAAAACCTACAAATTCTGACAAAATGCAAGCATTGATTGTGCAAGAATGGACTGCTATCAGTCAGGATTTGGTCCAGAAGTTGATTGAGAGCATGCCAGGGAGAATTGCAGAGGTCCTGAAGAAGAAGGGTCAACACTGCAAATATTGACTTGCTGCATTAACTCATTCTAACTGTCAATATAAGCTTTTGTTACTCATAATATGATTGCAATTATATTTTTTATGTGATAAAAACATCTGACAAACACACATAAAAACCAGAGGGCAGCAGATCATGTGAAAATATAATATTTGTGTCATTCTCAAAACTTTTGGCCATGACTGCAGAACATATATGATGACCCTCCAAATAAAAAGAAAAAAATCACATTAACTGGGGAACAAACAGAACACTTGCACAGTGGCCTCCTTTTTATTTTATAAGCTGTAGATCCACCAGTTCCCAGGCTCCTCTTCTGCCACTAAAGATATGCTGTGTATGGGTAGTCGAGAACACTTCCTACTGCTCCCGGATTGGCTAATTTAAGAGCAGGGCTGGACAAGTAGGACATTTTTTTTTTGGACTTCTGATGCATAGTTTGAATCTGGCAGTCTGAGAAGCGATGCAGCCATTTTGAATAACAGGAGTCAGGGTATTATCAGATCTGCAGCTGAAAAGATGAAAGGGAGGGCACCATGTAAATGTTCTATTTAGAGGTGAGCAAATTTCTTGAATTTTTGGTTGAAAAATACAATTGCCTGAAAATTGGTATATGATGCTCTCCTAGGACTGATATTTTTTCTCTGTTTTTGTTTTTTTCTTTTCTCTCTCTCCCTTACCCCTTTTAAGCTCTTTAAAGTGGTTGTCTTGCCATTTATATTGATGACTCATAGTCAGGATAGGTCATCAATATCTGATCTTTGAATCCCGGCCGATCAGCTGTTTCACGCTTCCTCATTCACCACTTTACGTTGCTCATATAGCCACACTAGCATATGCAAGGTGGAATTCCAGTGCACCTATATCGGGAACAGAGCCCTGTAAAGTGGCTGGAAGACTCCGGTCCGCACACCACCAAGCGCACTCCCCAGAGAAGTGAAGGGGAGCACACTGCGCATGACCGGTCACCGTTCCCATTCACTTCTATGGGCCTGACGGAAATTGCAGAGCGGCGGCCCCATAGAAAATGTCCTCCACCACTTCTGGGGCTCCATTCTGGGACCCGCACCTATCAGACAATGGGGCATATCCTAGCAATATGCCGCTATTGTCTGAGATGAGACAACCCCTTTAAAGGCAAGGATAGTAGACATAGCCAGCACCCTCCCCACCCACGGAAATAACATCACAGGAAATAACTACATGGACATGGTCATGTGACCATAGCACAGAACGGGAGGTAGGAGCAATAAATGTAAAAGAAATATGTTACAAAATTACAGCTGCCTTCCTAAATGATTATTTTAAAAGATTTTGATACAATCCCCTTTAAGTCTTTCTGCAAATGGTGCATTTTCTATATGTAATATGTTGTGTTTAATACTCTCTTTCCCACAGGACAATTCCCTGCATTTGCAGTCTTCTCAAAATGTAACCGTAAATGCAAGAAACTCCGAGGGGCAGATCACGGGCAGATTGACAGTGGGTAAGTCAACCCTGGGGAATGAAGAGAGCATTGATTCCCATGGAGGAAACTTGAATATAAAAAAAAGTTGCTTTGCGGTGGAGCGCCAGCTTGCAATTTTGTTACTTTAACTCTCTGAGTGAAAAAAAAAAATAATGTGTCTGATTAGTATTGGTCTAAGGATGATAATTATGAGTAGACTGTACCGCACATTTCTGGGTAATGAATATGCTTACCGTACTAAATAACGAGGACAGAAATTCAGAATATCACACATAAACAACACATACATTGCAATATTTTTTAGTGTAATGTTCAATATATTTAGATAGCGGCTGAGGATTGATTAAACAGCAGAAAACCTGCCTACCCTCCAATCGACTATGCATTAGCCACAAAGCTACCGTAGATCATTGTAAGATGAAAGTGTACTCAATTGTGCTGCTATAAATGAGAAATATTGTAGAGCCGAAGAACAGGAAATATTAGACATAAAACACAAAAGACTACAGAATGTAAAAGAAAGAAAACTTCTCAGCATTGTGTGTGTATATTCTTACCTATAACTTGTGGCTTTATAAGTCTTTTATTCCGTTTTAATGGGTTGTAGATTACAAAGCCCATTCTGAAATACTCTACTGCCTAACCTGCGGCCCTCCAGCTGTTGTAAAACTACAACTCTCACCATGCACTGCAGTAGGTTAGTAGCTCTAGGCTGCCTAGGCATACTGGGAATTCTAGTTTTGCAACAGCTGGAGGGCCGCAGGTCTCGCATCCCTGGCCTAGAGCAAGGAGCAGCTACAGTATAAGGAGGGTCTCTCTCTCTGGATGATCTGACCTCTCTGTGCATTACTGTGTCAGCTCCTTGATTTCAATGGGAATTTGAGACGATGAAGTAGATTTATAATAGCCCAATGGTGTATCCTGAGCTATAGTAACCAAGCACGCTGCCGGATTCTGCACCTAAGTTATGTTGAGGCAAATGTATTTTTGCTGAAGAAGCGTTTAAAAAGTCACAGACAGTTTGCAACTTTTTCACACCACAAAAATTGTGTTTTTTAATAATAAATCTGGCCCAATATGTTTTACCTTTCCAAAATCCCAAATTTTCTGAAAATTTGGAAAAATAAATTTTTTTCTAAATTTGCATTTCTCAGCTCTCAGTTGTGATACCCCATAAAATAGTTATTAATTAACATTCACCCTATTTCTACTTTATGTTGAAATCATTTTGTAAAAGTCATTTTATTTTTGTATGTTGTTAGAAGGCTTAAAATTTTAGAAGCCATTTTTCAAGTTTTCTAGAAAATTTCCAAACCCGACTTTTTAAAGGTCCAATTCAGGTCTGAAGTCACTTTGAAGGCTTACATAATAGAAACCACCCATAACTGACCCCATTTTGGAAACTACACCTCAAACTGATTTTAGAAACGTTGTTAACCTGTAAGGTAATCCATAGGAATGGAAGAAAAATAGAGTAGAAATGTAAAAATTTGCATATTTTCCATTTCAGTCTATTTTTTCCTGTAACACAGCAAGAGTTAACAGTAAAATATTCAATTTAAACATTTATTACTCGGATTCAGCAGTTTACAGAAACATCCCATATGCATGTAAACTGATGTATGGGTACACTGCAGGGCTCAGAAGGAGTTCCATATGGGTCCTATGTTGCATTTAAACAGACCCTGAAGTACCCCTACTAGGGAGAAATCCAAAAAGTGACCTCATTTTCTAAAGTACACCCCCAAGGAATTATTCAAGGGATGAAGTGAGTTCATTTACCGAACAAGTGTTTCATAGAATTTAGAAACACGTGGATATGAAAATGAAAAATTATGCAGTACACCCACATTTTTTCATTTTCACAAGGGGTAACAGGAAAAAAATCACCCCACAATTTGTTACCCAGTTTCTCCCATATGTGGTTGTAAACTGCTGTATAGGCACAGGGTTCAAAATGGAAGGAACTATATATGGTTTTTGGGGGCTATGTTACATTTGAAGATACTTTGAGGTACCACTACAGTGGAAACCCCCACAAAGTAACCCAATTTTGGAAACTACATCCCCAAGACATTTAACAAGGGGTGTAGTAAGCACTTTTGACAAAATGTGTTTTGAAAGGTTAAAAAAAATAAATACGGTACTATACTATATTTCCTGATTGTAGGACCACCCTTCATGTGGCCCCAAACTACTGACTGGATATACTGCACAGCTTAGGAGTAAAATAGGCCTATTTTGGCGGTTTACACAGTATTGACTGACAGTTGCTCTGACTCTGGTGTAAGATAAAAAAAGAAGTGACTCATTTTGGAAACCAAACCCCTCAAGGAATTATTGGTTGCAGTGAGCATTTATACCCTATAGTTGTTTTTTTTCCAGAAATAAATGTGTAGTGGAGGGTGAAAAATGAAAATTGCTATTTTTTCCACAGATATGTAATTCATTGCCCAATATGTTGTGCCCGATTTGTGCCACTATGAAAAAGCAGCCCACTAATAATTATGCTGTGTTTCTTGATTGTAAGACACCCCACATATGTACCTAAACTGTTGTCTGGGCATACAACAGGGCTCAGGAGTGAAAGAGCACCATGTGAATTTGAGGCCTACTTTGGTGATTTACATAATTGCTGAAGCCCAGATGTGAAATAAAAAAGAACCCCCAAGAAGTGACCCCATTTAGAAAACTACACAGATAGTGAACATTTTGACCCCACAGAAATTATTTCTAGAAATGAGTATGTAGTGGATGGTGAAAAGTGAATATGTAAGCTGTGAGGAGTACATCAGAGTGTAATAAGGTGGTAAAATCACTGGGTGCACAAAAGATAAAATAATGAATCCATGGATGAGTGGTACACCTTGAAGCAATCCTTTATGCACAGGCCAGGCTTTTCAGGGCAGGTTTTGCAGTCATTACGGTGGCTCAGTGGTTAGCACTGGTGCCCCCACAGTGCTGGGGTCCTGGGTTTGAATATGTGGGTTTCCTCTAAATGGCAGAACACTGGATAACACTGACTTGGAAAAGGATTTAGGACGAGGGGACATCTCTCACCTCTGCATCTAGAGGAAAGAAGGTTTGTACACAAACATAGAAGAGGATTCTTTATGGTAAGAGCAGTGAGACTATGAAACTCTCTGCCTGAGGAGGTGGTGATGGTGAATTCACTAAAAGAGTTCAGGAGGGGACTGGATGTATTTCTGTAGGGTAATAATATTACAGGTTATAGTTACTAGAGAGATATTCTGATTGCCTGATTGGAGTCGAGAAGGAATTTTTTTCCCCTAAATTGAGGAAAATTGGCTTCTACCTCACAGGATTTTTATTTTTGCCTACCTCTGGATCAACCTGCAGGATAACAGGCTGAACTGGATGGACGGATGTCTTTTTTCAGCCTTACAAACTATGTTACTATGTATAAAAGGTGTCCTTTCATCGTCCCTCCTCTTGGAACACATTCTACATCTGTTTTTGGTCCTTCCCTTCTTTGGTGTTTAGGGGATTTCACCATGGAAATGTTTCCCTGGTACATCATGGACTCCATCACTTCTAGAAGTACTGTGGTCCTTACCGATTTTGAAATTAGGGCCTTGATCACCACTTCTTGAAAATTGAAGAAATGTTCCTGTCTGGCCTTTAGGTTGAAAAGTGTCCAGGACAGCAGCCGTCTTATCCCGGTCACCGTGCCACCAATTATTCATTGCTCCATACATGTAGGGCGCATGATGGGAACTCAGTTCCAGCAGCATCGTACATGTATGATATGTGTCAGGAAGGGGTTAAACATGGCTAATACCGTCCAAAAACAGTTTCGCATACTTCTACATTCTGTTTATTGGTAACTGTATCGGCCAGCACTGAGAGCGTGGTGTGATGCTGCCGAGGGAAGAAATGGGCTCCATGTGTAATGTAATGAAGAATCCCAGCAGACGTATGTTGCTTCTTAACTTATACTTTTAGATTCATTCCATGTTACAATCAGCATATAGAAGGACGCGTTTTGGCACAATAATCCTTCATCAACAAGTGAAGAAAAACAGATACCTATGTAGTATATATAGATAAGGTAATAAGTCACACCTATATGACGTCAGATGCCCGAATAGGCGTTATTGCAGTTCAGCTTTATTGAAGTGAGTGGGGATAAACTATTTTTGGAAGAAAACAGCCGAGTTTGCTAATCCTGGACAACCCCTATTAACAGGGGCTCTGTGAATCTGTTTGAAAGATGATAAATAACAAGATTTGTGAGTTAATGTCTGAACTGCAGGCGATTGCAGAAAACAGTAACATACCATAGGACAAACCATCTGTGGTTGATTTGGGTTACCGTTTGTTGCAATGTGTCGGCGAGGTTTCTAGCAGCATATTCCTACACATCTATATATAACCTCTTTACGATAACAGGCTGTACCATGACAGCTGCTTACAGTATGTCCAGAACCCTTTGAAAGGTAATAATTGACTTCAGTGCCGTATTTGTGACTTGAAAAACGCATTAGCTAAATGTTCTCAAATCTAAACTGGGCATTGAATAGTTTCAGAGTTCACCAGATGACAGGTCGCCTCCTTCTATAATTTGTCTACAGTCAAATGTCAATGTTATTTGGTATCGGGAAAAGCACTTCTAAGAGCAAATGGAAATTACCATGACACCACTGATGAAATTCACAATTGTGCTTTTTCCTGTGAATGAAAGAAGATTAGATATACTGTACGGTCAGTAGCATACAAAAGAGATGGTGGATTCCATAGCAATGATGAAAATGGGTCCATGCTCCCCTGCTGGCTCTTTCCACTGATTTCCAGATATCCCCACTGGCTGCATGTCAGGCTATATAACAGCTGAAAGTATGAGCTAGGTCTTCTTTTAAAGCTAAGAATCTAGCCTTTAAAACAAGTCCAGGTTCTAGCAGCCATAAAGACAGAAATGGAACCTTTAGAAAGCGGGTCAGATTGAGATCAGCAGGTGGCTCACATCTGTAACTACATAGAGCAGGCTGAAGTAGCCAAAGCAGCCTTCCCCTTCAGCCAAATTTAACCTCATTGTTTGGGAGGAGAGGGGGGCCAGTGGAGATGTGCTCCTAGGGAGTGTACATGTTATCAATCCCCCATCAATCAGACAGCATACTTGCTCTCTGATTGTCACATATGGAGGGGATGTCTTTTTTTACAGAAAGGGAGTGAGAAGATGAGCACTTGCTCTTCTAATCACCTCTCTTTGCCTTAAAGCTTTTGTTTAATAAAAAAAATTGTACAAAACTAGTCCAAGTATGAACAAAACATTGCTGCTAATCTTCAGGAAGCATAGCATGTGACACGGTGTACATATGTAGCACTGTTACATCAAGAGGGCACAGTGTGTGTAGAACTAGTATATTCAGGGGGCACGGTATATGTAGCAGTATTACATTCATGGGGCACTGTGCGTGTAGCAGTATTATATTCAGACCACACAGTGTGTGTAGCATTACTATATTCAGGGGCACTGTGCATGTAGCACTATTATATTCAGGTGGCACAATGTGTGTGTCACTATTGTTATTGGTATCACTGTCTCCATTGTTATCATTATTATTCAGGGAGCACAGTTTATAGCAGTATTATATTCAGGTGACACAATGTACGTAGCACTATTATATTTAAGGGGCAAGGTATGTGTGCTAGTGTTATATTCAGGGGGCTTTTTGTTTGCAGTGCTATTATATTTAGGCGGCACAATGTATGTACCACTATTATATTTAATATTTAACTTTTAGTGTTATGTTTGTACAAAAGCTGTCCATGAGACCACCTTCTGTGTTTCTACACCAACACAGAAGGGGATTTGTTACTGTAAGAGCAACAAAATTATCGAACTGTCTGCCAGATGAGGTAGCGATGGTGAACTCACTAAAAGAGTGCAAAAGGGAACTTAATAATATTGTAGGTTATAGTTACAACCATTTTGGAGAAGGATCATTAATTTTGGAAGTTATTGCAAGATTTAGATTTAGTTTAAATTTTGTTTTTCTAAAATAAGGAAAATTGACTTTTGCCTTATGGGTTTTTTTTTTTTTTTTTGCAGTTCTGTGGATCAATGTTGAAAGATAGTAGACTCAACTAGACTTTGTTACTATGTTACATGTTGATGTTCAACATGCCTGATCCTTCTAAAAAAAACTACAGTTGAAAGCAGTGTCAGACTGGAGTTCCTAGGGCCCACCAGTAACAGTTGTTCTAAAGCTACTTGCATATACTACTCAGTTTTTCTTTCTGATTGAAAGAGAGAGTTGGAAGGTACCCATAGACAGAATATTAGAAGAAGCAACTTGCAGATAGATTTTATTAAAAAATTCCTGTAGTATCATTTTTATCTACAGCTACCATGCAGAGCTATGTGTCCCCATGGTAACAGACTACAAACAAATGTGTACATGTAGTCTGATCCTGACGTCCTACTTTTGTCCATTTGTCCTCTATTTCCTCCAAACATACAACTGGGAAGTTGGCGACAGATAGAAGGGGGTATGACTGCTGGAACACAACACAAAAGGTTTGTTTGTTCTCTCTTACCACGGAGATGCATAGATCTGCAGAGCAGCTGCAAACCCAACCTGGAAGGAAATCATTTTTACTGAAGACTATTTGCAAAGGTGTTTAATTTTTCATTTCGATGCATTGAAATCTCAGTTTTTTCGCGAAGGCTTTATTGAACAGTCGTTTCATCGGCTCATCTGCAGAGCACCACGTTTGTTGTGTCTGCTCGCGGGTATATTGTTCGTCTCCCTGATTAAAGAGCTTTATCAGGAACTGTCTGCCTTCGCTGCTGCACTCCAGTAACCTTCACTTTCTTCAGCCCTGGTAATTACTAGAGTACTGTAGTAACTTATTACATCTTAGGAGAATATGCCTCCAAGTCCCACATACTGCGCGTTCCCTCCTATTCATAATACGCTTGATTGCAGATCATATTTTATCGTGAAATTCATTAGATTGTAATTGACAATTCCACAAAGCAATTAACTTTTGCCTCTGTGTGCTTTGGCATTGTGTTGATCTGTCTTTTACCTTAGATATTTGTTTCTCCTTTAGGAAGCGTCATGAATAATTAAATGACTGTGGGTTTTTTTTTTTACTGGCGATGCTGTAAAGTTATCTTTTATTTCTTATCCAAACTTTGCGCCTCATTAATAGTATTGAGGCCTTAAGCAAACAGACAAACAGAATCAATAACCTCGAGATATATTGTATGTGACCATTAGAACTGTATAATGAGCGGGCATGGTGCTGAATACAAAGGAAATCTCTTTTATTCCCATGGAACTGTGCAGCTTCAAAAGAAACATCCATTTAATGGCCTATTTAAGCAAATCTCATTGTCGGTCAGGGGTCTCCTGTATAACAAGATGCTATATTTTGTACTGTAAGTCTTTCAAAGATTGGGATTTGTAAGGTCCAGTTCAATTCTTAACGCAGTTTGGAGCCACAAGAAGCTTTGTCATTGGATGATCCAGATCTGCAAACGAAAAAATAGAAAATGATCCCTTGTTTGGTCGCGTTCACACTTAGGAGGAGGATCAGGTCCACAAGGTTTCACCAGGTTCACAGCTGCTCTGAGAAGAAGACAATGGGTTAGAAGGGTTTTGCAAGACTGATGACCTATTCAGAAGATATCTGATTGGTGGGGGTCCGACACCTGGGACCACCACCAATCAGCTGTTTAAGATGGCATCAGTGCTCACAGTAGTGCCATGGCCTTCTCCCTGCTCACCAAACACAGCTCTGTGCATTGTTACCACAGCTCAGCCCCATTCACTTCACTCAGCCCCATTCACCTAGACCAGGGATGCCCAACCTGCAGCCCTCCAGCTGTTGCAAAACTACAACTCCCAGCTTGCCTGGACAGCCTACAGCTATAAGGGCATGCTGTTAGTTGTAGTTTTGCAACAGCTGGACGGCCACAGGTTGAGCATCCCTGACATAGGCCATGTGACGTGACATCACATGGGCCTCGTCAAAGTTACGCGAATGCCACAACGCTACTGCGATCCCTGGCGCCTTCTCAATCAGCTGATCAGCAGGGGTCCCATGTGTGAGACCCCCACTGATCAGATACTGATGACCTATCCGGAGGATAGATCATTAGTAGAAAAGTCTCAGGAAACCCATTTAACATCCAGCACTAATAAATCTAACAGTATTTAAAGGGAACGTGTCACCTATTTAAAAAAAAAAAAAAAAAGGATTTTTTTTATCCGGTTTCCTAAACGTGATTATAGGGGTGGCCATCTTGCCTGACCGGTCATTAATAGCATTTGGAGATATGCTTTACAGCAGCCACCATAGGCCATAGACACAATGGTCAGGAGCTGAGGCATATTCTGTGATCTGTGCAGAGGTCGGGGGAGTAGTTAAACTGTAACATCACCTATTGTGAATGGTGAATCATGTGTTACCTATAACAACAAAATTACCCAAATAAAGGGGGCCTGGTAGTGTGTTAGGGATGTATAATACTAGTATAGCACAAACGGATGTTTGTTCTGTACTATATAATATATAAGTACTGTGTAAAAGTTTTAGGCAAGTGTGGAAAAAATTATGCAAAATAAGAATGTTTTAAAAAATAGAAGGGTTAATAGCTTATTTTTAACAATTAACAAAATCCAAAGTGAATGAACACAAGAGAAATTTAAAATCTAAATCAATATTGGTTTCACCATCCTTTGCCTTTAAAACAGCATCAGGTCTTCTGGGTACACTTGCATACAGTTTTTGAAGGAGTTCTGCTGCTGTTGTTCCAGACATCTTGGAGAACTAGCCACAGATCTTCTGTGGATGTAGGCTTGCTCGAATCCTTCTGATTCCCTGTGTAATCCCAAACATACAAGATGATGTTTGAGATCAAGGCTCAGTGGGGACCATATTATCACTTGAAGGACTCCTTGTTCTTCTTAATGACATTGGTTGTATGTTCTCTGCAGAATAAATTGGGAGCCGATCAGATGCCTCCCTGTTGGTATTGCCTGAGCACTAAGGACAACATTAATCCTGACCACATTGAGGACCGTAAACACAGTGGTCAGCCAAGGATTTGGTCAGCTACATCACGCTTAGGCTAATTTCACACTAGCGTTTCTCTATTCCGGTATTGAGATCCATCATAGGATCTCAATACTGGAGAAAAATGCTTCCGTTTTGTCCTTATTTATTGGCCGTAGTCAATGGGAACAAAACGTAACTAAACACAACGGAGTGCACCAAAATGCATTCCGTTCCGTTTGGTTGCGTTCTCATGCTGGAGAGCAAACTGCAGCAAGCTGCGGTTTTCTTTCCATCATGGGGTTCGGAGCAAAACGGATCCGTCATGACCCACAATGCAAGTCAATGAGGACACAATAGAAAACTGATCCATCCCCCATTGACTTCTTGATGGATCCGTCTAGGCTATGTTAAAGATAATACAACCGAATCCATTCATAATGGAAGCCTTTTTGCTGAACCCTGCTGGATCCAGCAAAAACACAAGTGTAAAAGTAGTCTTAGTTCCCTTCAAAACCAGTGGGACTAGGTACATCTATCTACTGTTCCGAGAGGTCTGGCAAGAAGTGGCGTTCATGGAAGAATTGTGGCCAAAAAGCTGTACATTCATGTACAAACAAGGTCAAGCGACTAACTATCAGAAAAACATAGGACCTGGAGTACAGAAAAATGGCAACTGGCGCTCTGGACTGGTTATGTCACGAGGGGGAGACAAGGGTAGGTGAGCCCTGTACTGCACCCCTCCGTCTTTCCCTGCCTACTTGCCTCAGTCGGCCCTAGGCAGCCGCGGACAACCACGAAGGCGGTCCCTACACTGGATAAGTGCGCAGGAAGGGAAAGGGAACAAAGGGACGGACAAACACAGACAGAACAAACACGAAGGTGGGAGGTCAGCAAGCCGGGTCAAACACAGGAGGTCACGTCAATACCAGGGGTAATCAAGAGAGAGGTCAAAGTCCAAAATCCGAAGTTCAAAATCCAAGCTACAATCCAATAGGTCGCACGAGCACTGATCAGAGGAGAAACAAATCACAGGCAATTTGAGAGGGCAACTAGCCTGCTTTAAAAAGCCCTCCAATGGATCATGTGACGGGGCCAGCGTCACATGACCACATTTGCATAATGAGCGCTGGCCAAACGTGACCAGCGCTCAAATATGCTAAAGGTTTGGTCATGTGGCGTGGCCAGCGCCACATGACCCAGTACACTAAATATATAATAACTCTGAGCGCTGGCTCGCCGGGCCAGCGCTCAGTACCGCCCCCTGCTCGTGTCTAGGGGGGCGGGGACGCCGGGCACACAGCATCCGGAAGCCTGCCCGACGTTCCCCGCCTCTCGTTACTATGGAGACGAGGACGCCTGTCGCGTCCTCGCTCCGTGGATGCGGAGGTCCGGCGGCGCTGCAAGCGGGGAGCGCGCCGCCGGCCTCCCGTGACAGGTTAGTCAAAATTTGAAATATTTAGCTGTAACAGAAGGCAGTTTGTTCGCTGAAGCACTGGTGAGTGGTACAATAATGAGAGTCTACAGGCAACAGTGAAGCATGATGGAGGATCCTTGCAAGTTATGGGCTGCTGTTCAGCAAACAGAGTTGGGTATTTATTCAGGATTGGTGTACTCAATGCTGACAAATACAGGCAAGTACTTATCCATCATGCAATGCCATCATGGAGGCGTCTGATTGGCTACAAATTTGTTCTGCAGAAGGACAATGACCCCAAACATACAACCAATGTCAATAAGAACTATCTTAGACTTTGTCTCTGGCAGGATGTAGCATAATGCTGGTAAAAATCCTGTACACGTAATACCGAAGTATTACAGTTATAGTACAAGCCATCCTACGTTCAAGTCCCCTAAGGGGACAAATAAAATAAATAAAAAGTTATTGAATAAATATTAAAATAATATTAAAAACAATGGCAGATTTGTGTTAAAGGGGTTGTCCCACAAAAAATATTCTACAGTTTTCAAACCAGCACCTGGATCTGAATACTTTTGTAATTGCATGTAATTAAAAATTCTGTATAGCCGATGAGTTATTCAATAAAATGTATCTGTATAGTGCCACTTAATTTCTTATTTCTTTGACCTGCTCACTGAGAAGGCCGCACATGCTCAGTTTCATCTTTCAACTGCCTCCTGAGCTGTGATAGGGAGAGCTGAGACACACCCCCTGAGCTGCAGCAGAAAAGACACTCCCCTTGAGCTGTCAGCTTGATATAAATCTAGCAGAGCAATGAATGTGGGTATCTCTGGATCCATATAAGGTACAGGGCTGGTTCTAGCTTTGTTAGAAAGAGATTGACATGGACTATATGATATCTGATTTTCTTTTTTTACATTATTTGTGTGAGAACCCCTTTAACCATTCCAAAATTGTAAAAGTTATACAATAAGGTGTACCACAAAACACAAGCCCTCATATGGCTATGTGTAGTGTTGAGCGAAGCGATGCATCTCAAGTGGAATTTGGTCCAAATTTTAGGAAAAATGTTATTCTAAACTAAGCCAAACTTCCTCGTGCTTCATGGTAACAAATCAATTTTCCTAAAATGGCGGCTGGAGTTGTCTTAGAAAGAATGGAAAAAAAAACCTCATCCACTTGCTCGCACAGAGGCAGTCTGTTTTTCTCTGCATTGAAAAAGACCTGCCGAAGGACCTGCACTGAGCGTGATGACGTCACCACGAGCTCCTGGTGACGTCATCACTGAACTTCGTCAAGAAATTCGATTAGTTACAAATTACTTAATCACAAATCGCTTTTCATTGTATGGTGTGGGCGCAATGATGGGGAACGCCGATTTTGCCGCCCAAGTCAGATGTGTTCATTGCTGTTCAGGTGATTATACTCATCCACTTGCTTGCGGAGAGGCCGTTCACTTCCATCTTGATAGAAGAAAACCCACCAAAGGACCTGCAGAGATCGTGATGACATCACCATGTAATCACGCTGGCCGCACATGGTGACATCATCTCTGATGCAGGGGGCGTGATCACGTGGTGACATCTCATGCCCGCCACAGGTCCTTTGCTGGGTTTTCTTCAATCAAGAGGGAGCGGACGGCCTCTCCGCGGTCCTAATGTAATATTACCTCTCAATAAATCCCTAAAAATTGAACATTTTTCCTCTGACACAATAGAAAACTGATCCGTCCCCCATTGACTTTCAGTGGAGTTCATGACGGATCCATTTTGACAATGTTAAAGATAATACAACCGAATCCGTTCATAATGAAAGCGTTTTTGCTGAACCCTGCTGGATCCAGCAAATACGCAAGTGTGAAAGTAACCTTAGTTCCCTTCAAAACCAGTGGGACCAGGTACAGTACACCTATCTACTGTTTTGAGAGGTCTGGCAGAAGTGGCGTTCATGGAAGAATTGTGGCCAAAAACCTGTAAAGTCCATGTAAAAACAAGGTCAAGCGACTATGCAGAAAAACATAGGACCTGGGGTGCAGAAAAATGGCAGCTGGTGCTCTGGACTGGTTAGTCAAAATTTGAAATATTTAGCTGTAACGGAAGAACAAACTGTTCTCTGAAGGGCTGGAGAGTAGTACAATAATGAGAGTCTGCAGGCAACAGTTTGGACCCCCAACTACAAAACAGGGCCACTTTTAGTATTTTTTCCAGGGCCACTTTAAGTTCCCAGTCCGCCCCTGCATAGATGCCTCTATGCCCTTGGCTAGAGAACCACCTCTGCTAGTTTTCCCTTAGAGTCTGCACCTTTACAGTATATGAAAGGATTATATGGAGGTTAGTGTAGTTTGTATTTATCTATGTTAGATGAATCTTAGCACATCGCATGAGTTCCTTCCATCATCTCATGGATTAATGTAAGCCCAGCATCTGCATCTTCTCTTCAAAAAACTATGTTTGATCTATTTCAGGAAGGAACTTTGGATAAAGTCATTAATTATGTAAGTCACTCATTATCCTAATCACTGTAATCCCCCACCATCTCCCCCTTTTGACAGTTGGCTCAATAATTTACTGTCAGAGCAAAGGGAATTGGTGTGCTGATGTCAAATTAAAATGTTCAGAATCCTGTCATTAAGAAGCTCCAAGTTTTCCTTCGTTTATTAATTTGTGTTTGGAAGGTTTTTTTTTAACCTAGTGAAAATTGGTGAACAAATGTCCATAATTCGTTATGGGCCGCTGCTGCTCCACCCACTGGTCCTGTGTTCTATATCCCGGCCATGTGGACCCACCTGCCACTATTTCTCCTCTTTCCGGCGGGTCTAGCTGCCGGATTTGCTCTTTCCCTCCATTCAGACTATGGCTTGCTTGCCAGCAAGGCTTGTCTTTATGTGCCTGTTTGGCGCGCTTCTTCTGGCTCTTAAAGGACCAGCATGTGCACACTCTAATCTTCACCAGCTAACGGCTGGTAATCCTGGGGTACTTAAGGCACCTTCCCCTGTGGGAAAATGCCTGACCAATAGGTTCTCTAGCTTGCAAAGGTGTGTAGTTCTGTTGTCTATCTGTGTACTAACCCTTTGTCCATTTCCTGGACTGTGACCCTCTGCTTCCTGACCTGACCTGTGCCTGAACTCCATATTGACCCTTTGCTGCCTGCCCTGATCTCGGACCATTTACCATGTAGCACATACTCTGCCTGCCCTGACTATGATTTTGCCTGACCCCTCAGTGCCTGAACCAGTGTCAATCATGCAGAGGCAACTCCAGGAGACTGGTGGTCCCCTGCAACCAAGTCCAGATCCCTGTACAGGGGTTAAAGAGTGAAAACCAGGGGACGGCCAGGATAACTCCCTTAGGTATAGCCCGAAGCCAAATCAGTTGGTTGACGCAGTGGTTCCACTGCCATAACATTTGCATAGTCTTCGTTTAATACATGATTACTGTTGCCTACAAGGGCCATGCCATCATGCTCTACAAAGACATCTGCTGCTGTAAATCAGGTTAAATCTCATGCAAATATGAATAAGTTTCTGGTGCTCACTTCAAGATTGGTATGGGTGGGTTCTCTATTCTCAGACCAGCCTATCAGGTCTAAAGTGCAAAATGGTACTAAAATAATAGAATAGGCACACCTTATCTGGATTAAGTGGAAAATACTGGAGAGAATATGAATGCTAAGATTCTGAAAATATTTAATATCTTAGAAGAGAATATATATAGAGATGTATAAAAATATATATGAAACCATAAAACATAGATTTGTAAAATCAAACGTAAATCATGGGACACAATATACATTAGACATATCACCGGCGATTGGTATACTGTCCGCACTTGTACTATCAAGCAGTCTAATTAGACTTCAATTGTCTGCCGTTACAAGCAAAAGGTATATAGTCACTTCATGCCTCCATGAGATGTTGAAGCAAAATACATAGGAACAACGGCACCTACCGTAGCATCCCACGGGGGTGTCTTCCCATAGAGTGCCAGGAGTGTTTTACTCACAATGAGTTGCACTACACCAATAACCGGCTGTAGATCAATTCCTGCGGCTGACTAGCGTCTCAAGATGTCCACTCACCGAACGGTAAGTTCCACTCGTCCTCCTGATCCTCTGCTACCGGCGTCCCACGTGATCGTATAGTCACGTGGCCGGAGTGTAGATATTTAACTTACAGAGTTCTTGAGTGGGAAATCTTCACTGTACAGCTAGATCCAATTGGTCAATAGTATCAACAAAGAGGGTGTCCCGTTATCAAGGTCAGACGCGTTTCGAAACAATCTTGTTTCTTCCTCAGTGGCTCAGCAGACAATTGAAGTCTAATTAGACTGCTTGATAGTACAAGTGCGGACAGTATACCAATCGCCGGTGATATGTCTAATGTATATTGTGTCCCATGATTTACGTTTGATTTTACAAATCTATGTTTTATGGTTTCATATATATTTTTATACATCTCTATATATATTCTCTTCTAAGATATTAAATATTTTCAGAATCTTAGCATTCATATTCTCTCCAGTATTTTCCACTTAATCCAGATAAGGTGTGCCTATTCTATTATTTTAGTACCATTTTAAATCTCATGCAAGCCTTGGCACATGGCCACCATTATTTATACAATTTTTCTCTGTGAATATTGAAGCGGGGTGCTTATGTGTATTTTGAATATATGCGACAAGGGCATACTGGGGGCACCCCTAACTCTATGGAAAACTACCATTTGGTTCCAAAGCTCCAAATGTCATCCCAAAATAATATAAAATGATGATTAATGAAAAGTCAGATAACTAACCTGGATCGAGCAAGTCTTCACATTTAAAAGCCAGAAAGAGCTACTGGAGGCTGAAAATCACTTTCGGTGTAGAGGACGGGAGCTTCTTTAGTGTAGTGTGCACAGTGGGACAATTTACTAAGCCCCAAAAAATGGTGCACATGCTTTCCAGTACATTTTTAGACTCTTTTTGCTCCTTGTCAGACAAGGGGCTTGTTAATCTGCCCCAGATAAAATGCAGCCACCCTCACCTGGTGTACAAATGTGCAGCTCATCCTGACACAGTAAACCGTAGTACTAGGGTTGCAACGGTATGAAATTTTCACGGTATGATAACCGTCTCAGTAAATACCGCGGTATTACGGTTATCATGGTATCACAGTTTGTTACATATATTATTAAAAGATACACTAATCCTCGGACCTCAGATCAGCCCCAGTGCCCCCTTCAGACCTCAGATCATCCCCAGTGCCCCCTTCAGACCTCAGATCGGCCCCAGTGCCCCCTTCAGACCTCAGATCGGCCCCAGTGCCCCCTTCATACCTCAGATCGGCCCCAGTGCCCCCTTCATACCTCAGATCGGCCCCAGTGCCCCCTTCAGACCTCAGATTGGCCCCAGTGCCCCCTTCAGACCTCAGATTGGCCCCAGTGCCCCCTTCAGACCTCAGATTGGCCCCAGTACCCCCTTGAGAGCTCAGATCAGCCCACAGTGCCCCCTTCAGACCTCATATCAGCCCCAGTGCCCCCTTCAGACCTCAAATCGGCCCACTGTGCCCCCCTTCAGACCTCAGATTGGCCCCAGTGCCCCCTTCAGACCTCAGATTGGCCCCAGTGCCCCCTTCAGACCTCAGATTGGCCCCAGTGCCCCCTTCAGACCTCAGATCAGCCCACAGTGCCCCCTTCAGACCTCAGATTGGCCCCAGTGCCCCCTTCAGACCTCAGATTGGCCCCAGTGCCCCCTTCAGACTTCAGATCAGCCCACAGTGCCCCCTTCAGACCTCAGATCAGCCCCAGTGCCCCCTTCAGCCCTCAGATTGGCCCCAGTGCCCCCTTCAGACCTCAGATTGGCCCCAGTGCCCCCTTCAGACCTCAGATTGGCCCCAGTGCCCCCTTCAGAGCTCAGATCAGCCCACAGTGCCCCCTTCAGACCTCAAATCGGCCCACTGTGCCCCCCTTCAGACCTCAGATTGGCCGCAGTGCCCCCTTCAGACCTCAGATTGGCCCCAGTGCCCCCTTCAGACCTCAGATTGGCCCCAGTGCCCCCTTCAGACCTCAGATTGGCCCCAGTACCCCCTTGAGAGCTCAGATCAGCCCACAGTGCCCCCTTCAGACCTCATATCAGCCCCAGTGCCCCCTTCAGACCTCAAATCGGCCCACTGTGCCCCCCTTCAGACCTCAGATTGGCCCCAGTGCCCCCTTCAGACCTCAGATTGGCCCCAGTGCCCCCTTCAGACCTCAGATTGGCCCCAGTGCCCCCTTCAGAGCTCAGATCAGCCCACAGTGCCCCCTTCAGACCTCAGATTGGCCCCAGTGCCCCCTTCAGACCTCAGATTGGCCCCAGTGCCCCCTTCAGACCTCAGATCAGCCCACAGTGCCCCCTTCAGACCTCAGATCAGCCCCAGTGCCCCCTTCAGAGCTCAGATCAGCCCACAGTGCCCCCTTCAGACCTCAAATCGGCCCACTGTGCCCCCTTCAGACCTCAGATTGGCCCAGTGCCCCCTTCAGACCTCAGATTGGCCCCAGTGCCCCCTTCAGACCTCAGATTGGCCCCAGTGCCCCCTTCAGACCTCAGATTGGCCCCAGTGCCCCTTCAGAGCTCAGATCAGCCCACAGTGCCCCCTTCAGACCTCAGATCAGCCCCAGTGCCCCCTTCAGACCTCAAATCGGCCCACTGTGCCCCCTTCAGACCTCAGATTGGCCCCAGTGCCCCCTTCAGACCTCAGATTGGCCCCAGTGCCCCCTTCAGACCTCAGATTGGCCCCAGTGCCCCTTCAGACCTCAGATTGGCCCCAGTGCCCCCTTCAGACCTCAGATTGGCCCCAGTGCCCCCTTCAGACCTCAGATCAGCCCACAGTGCCCCCTTCAGACCTCAGATCAGCCCCAGTGCCCCCTTCAGACCTCAAATCGGCCCACTGTGCCCCCTTCAGAACTCAGATTGGCCCACAGTGCCCCCTTCAGACCTCATATCGGCCCACAGTGCCCCCTTCAGACCTCAGATCAGCCCCAGTGCCCCCTTCAGACCTCAAATCGGCCCACTGTGCCATCAGCCCACTGTGCCCCCATCAGCCCACTGTGGCCCCTTCAGCCCACCATCTAAATAAAATAAAAAAAATCACTTACTTTTCCTGCGCTGCGGCTCCTCTCCGGTGTCCGGCGCTCCTTAGTCTCCCGTAGCTGCACTGTCACCTGACAGCGTGCAGCGTCAGGTCAGAGTGCGCGCACTACGTCCTGACGCTGTACGCGGTCAGGACAGTACAGCGCGACCCGGAAACGAGGAGGAGCGCCGGACGGGTAAGTGATTTTTTTTATTTTATCTTCTCCATGTCCTCTGATACTAGGCTGCGCAGTAGCGCAGCCTAGTATCAGTAATGCGGTCGGGTCCAGGCGCAAATGGCGACAAGACTAAAAAGTCTTGTCGCCATTTACCGGTAATAAGCAAATGCCCACGGTTTGATAACCGTGCATTTCATTACCGTGGTATACCGTGGAACCGGTTACCGCTGCAACCCTACGTAGTACACAACATATACTACCATACTAGGCGCTACTAGACATCCAATAAGTACATGCATGGCAGTAATGCAGGTGTTTTACCAGTGACATGCCCATGCTGATTGACTGGATCTTCCACATGGTGTATTCCACAGAATCAGAGTGCCTTGGGCATTATATATTGATTGTGGATTCTAACTGCATTGGTCCAGGAAAGATCATTGTATGCGAAAACTATGGTAATCCGAGGCCATTATAACTTGAAGGACGATTGTAGAGCTACTTGTATGTATACAAGCAAATATACTGTACCACATAGTAAACATTTATTAACCCCTTCCTACAGATGGAATCAGAATCAGATGTGTCCTTCCTAACTTTTTCTCTTAGCTCAATATATCCCGCAAGGTGACCATTATTTAATAAAAACATGATATTGTGATATTATGTCACAAGATGTCCATCCTATATGTATCTCTATGTGACTACCCAGTGGTTGCTATGTGCATTGCAGTCTGCCAAGGGGTTTGATAGCATGTTGCAATATGGTTTTATGATAAATTGTAGACTTTAACCAAATTTAAGCTAAGGTAAGGGTGAACACTTTTGTTTTTGCATTTATGCAAAGGGAAGCACAGTTACAGCCAGTGGATGACACATATGCAGCTGCTGTTCCTGTAACATCAGCATTTCGCTAGTCATCCGACTAGCTTTCTCAGAATAGAGGAATCCAGTCAGATGACTAGTGAAAGGTCTTCAACAGAAAATACAAGTCCAGTTGCTCTGACTTATTTTTACAGATATACCGTCACTTAGATGAATGAGAACCTTCTCAGACTTTTATCTGCCCCCAGTTTTATTAAAAAGATTATTAAGATTATTATTATTAAGATTAGAATATGATTTATTTGAAAGTGCCATTAATTCCATGGCGCTGTACATCAAGAGGGGGTTACACATAATATAAATAATCATGAAACTATTAACAGACTGGTACAAAGGAGAGAGGACTCTGCTCTTACAATCTACACGGGAAGGGGAAAAACACCGTAGGTGAGGGTAAAAGCTGCTCATCTGGCTGTGTGGTGACAGCATGCTCATTGCAAGTGGTAGGCTTTCCTGAAGAGGTGGATTTTCAGGTTACTTTTGAAGATTTGGATGTTGGGGGAGAGTCTGATGTGTTGGGGTAGTGAGTTCCAGAGTAGGGGGGAAGGACTTGAGAAATATTGTAGACAATTATATGAAGAACAGTCGAGAGGAGAACAAAGGAGGAGGTCCTGTGAAGTTTTGAGATTACGTGGTCCCTCAAGTTACAATATTAATTGATTCCAGGAGGACCGTTGTATGTTGAAACCATTGTAAGCTGAGTAATCAGTTCCAAAGCCCCAAAATATCATCCAAGATAAGAGAAAATTAAGATTTAAGAAAAATAAGCAGATACCTAAGACAGATAAAACAAGTCCTTCCATATAATAGTCACGAATAGCTGCTAAGTACCAACTAATCCAGCTATTTTACGTGAGAAGTTGTCTTGATTCATTGGATCTGGGTTTGAGACATTGTATGTTGAGTCTGGTTTCAACTTACAATGGGTCAGAAAAGACCATTGTATGCTGGAAATATTGTATCCTGAGGCCATTGTATCTTGAGGGATCACTGTACTTTAAACAGAATTTGCTGGGCAATAAGGAGCCAGAGAAGGGATTGACAGAGGGGGAGGCAGAGGAGAAATGAGGGCAGAGGTGGATTAACCAGGCAGCAGAGTTGAGAATAGATTGGTAGGGTGCGAGAGAGTGGTAGGCCACAGGGTAGGATGATGCAGTAGTCCAAGCGGGAAATGAAGATGTTACCTTTAATTCATTCTTCTTCATAAATCTGACATCTGATTATAATGTGATTATTGCAGACCCTGACCTCAGTATAGACACCAGGAGACAAAAAGGGATGGGAATTTTCAGCCCATTTTGAGTGCTCAGGGGCCATAGTGAATAATGCAATGGAAAAAAAACATTTGCTTAAAATTAGATTCCCTTGTAAAGGGGAAATTGAATAAAAAGGAGCTTCAGATGCAGATGTGTCCTTCCTTACCTTTTCTCCTAGTTCAGTATGTCACAAGGGAAGACCAGCTATTAGAAAAATCATGATATTATAATACTCTGTGGGGAGGCATCTATCCTATATTTGTGACCACTTAGTGTTCATGATGTAAATTGCAGCCTGGTGTGGGTTTCACGTGCAAAATTGTATTGGATTTGTTTTGTGAAAAATTGGACTTCTTAACCAAATTCTTAACCAAGTTATAGAGTCATGAATAAAGTTTACCTAGGATTTTGGTGATGCTTGGTGAACAGCGATTGAACAGTGAACAGCAGCATTGTGTATCACACTCTCCAACAGATGTGCATCATGTTGAAGTATAAACAATAAAGATTTTGATTGTTGACTAAACTTAAAAATGTATACATAAAAATCTTAACAATGTTATATATGTGGACGTATTATTACACCATTTTACTCCTTGCATTCACCATGAAACAGTCAACAGGTCTATTGTCAGATGCAACCCTATGCGGTGAGGAGTTGGTTTTTCTTACATCACCTTACTACCCTGAATAAAATCAGTAAGACAATCTCTACGCAATCATTTCAGCGGGCTCAGAAGAGGAGAAAAGAGTTGAGGACAGAAAAGGTTGTAGCAATGATGGTGGTAGTGGTTAATCATGGTGGCGGTCTTCACTCTGATTGTCCCTGGAGCTTTGCAGTGATGGGAGGGTGCACCCTTTTTCCATATCCTGAGTTTTGTGGGTTCTCTTACCTGGTGGTGTTTAGGTTGCCCTTCATGTTGGTAGATGTTGTGGGGTTCAAAGCAGGGTCCCGGATGAAGTGCGAGGCGGTGCTTTGACAATGCAGAAGCCATTTCAACAGATGAATAGTTCTTAGCTGGCAATGAATGTTCAAGCACAGCAGTCACAGTTCTCAGCATGCATTGACTGGCAGATATTACGAAAGTTGCAATTTCCACAGTTCTTACAGTTTCACAGGTGGCAAAAGTGGTTAATAGGCCTAGTTGTAGTCTCTCTGAGTTCATTTTCCCAATTTTTCTCTAAAGCTCAAGCATCCAGACATAGGAGTGTAACTTGCAGCTTCCTGCACTATCATTCTTTCTTTCACTTCATCTCTGTGAGGTGTAGTCCTTGGCAGTTCCTCAGTCTGCCTCCAAAATATGTCCAGACTCCTGAAGCCTTACATCTCCTGGACAAATTAGCTGTAGAGTCTAGGGTTGAAACAATTCATTGATCTAATCGATGAAATCGACACAAAAAATCCTTAATGCAAATTTTCTGCATCAAGGATTCGTTTGTGTCGCGTGACCACGGAGCGGGAGTAAAGTGCTTTCTATTACTCCCGCTCCGTGGTCTCCATCGGCCCGCAGCAGTTAAGATCTAATACTTACATGTCCTGTAGAAGCGCCTCCGTGCACGCCACAGCTCTTCCATTGTCCCGCGCTGCACTTTGACCCAACGTCACACTGCGACATAGCCCTTACGCTGTGTGTACGTCAGGAACGCAGTGCAGCGCGGGACCATGGAAGAGCTGTGGTGTGTATGGAGGCACTTCTACAGGACATATACAGTAAGTATTAGATCTTAACTGCTGCGGGGGAAAACTGATGGCAAAGGGAGGGGGGGAGAGAACTGATGGCAAGAGGGGGGGGAGAACTGCAAGGGGAGCACCTGAAGGCACTGGGGGGAATATGGGGGCAAGCAGGTGGTACTGGGGGGCAAGCTGGTGGCACTGAGGGCAACTTTAGGCACCTGATGGCAATGGGGGGCACCTGGAGGCACTGAGGGGCAAGCTGGTGGCACTGGGGGGCACCTGGAGGCACCTAATGGCAATGGGAGGCACCTGAAGGCACTGGGGGCACCTGGGGGCAAGCTGATGGCACGGGGGGCACCTGGAGGCACCTTATGACAATGGGGGGCACCTGGAGGCACTGGGGGCAAGCTGGTGGCACTGGGGTGCACCTGGAGGCACTGGGGGCAAGCTGGTGGCACTGGGGGGCACCTGATGGCAATGGGGGCACCTTAAGGCACTGGGGGCCAGCTGGTGGCACTGGAGGGGCACCTGGAGGCACTGGGGGCACCTGATGGCAATGGAGGGCACCTGGGGGCAAGCTGGTGGCACTGGGGGGAACCTGGGGGCAAGCTGTTGGCACTGGGGGGCAAACTGGGGGGGAAGCTAGTGGCACTGGGGGCAAACTGGAGGCACTGGGGGCAAGCTGGAGGCACTGGTGGGCAAGCTGGTGGCACAGAAGCCTGATGGCATAGGGGAGCTGGTGGCACTGGGGGTAACGGATGGCATATAGGACTGATGGTACGGGGGGTCTGATGACTTTTTATAAAGGTAAACGTTCTTTTAATTAGTTATTTCTTATTAGAGTACTCGATTAATCGGATTAATCGATAAATTACTTAATTACTAAAATAATCATCCATAAGTCATTCGGACAGGTTATCTCCACAGTCTCTTTTGCGTGCACCTCCTCTTAACACTGGAATGATCCAAAATGTATTCTTGTTCCCTCAGAGGCTGGTCCAGAAGCTTTTTCTTTACTCTGGCTGGCTCTCTATCCAGGGCTGGTTTCTGCTTGCTCTCACTGCTTTGTCTTTCACCACACTACACTGAACTCTTTTCTTCCCTATGGGGTGAGTGGCACAGCCGCACCTAGCAATGGATATTACGCCTGTTAACTCCTTCTGCAGCATATATCTTAACAATTTAAGCAGTGGCGCACTGTGCCAGCAAGAATGGGTGGAAGCACTGAAGCCTGAAGAATTGTTAATACAGCTGAGGGATATAATTCAGACTGTCCATCAGAATCACAATACTGTTAAGTAAAGCAATATAGTTACAAAGTGAATCAGTTTCACACATATGTTACAAGAAACATATCAAGATATCTGCTTGTAGTAACTGAATGGAAACATCTGTTTTTCTTCTAGGTGATTAGAATATGTTCTGTCATGTAATGATCACACAGGTGCAAGGCTTTTTGTAGTGTAAGGCATGATATGTGAGATATGCATCTGTGTGGTCAACTCTCATCTCCTAGAAGCAAACAATGATGGTTTCCATCCAAGCAGATATCTTGATGAGCAGGCAATTATCAGGAAGGAACAGTTCCTTCCCGTCATCCTGATAACTGCCTGCTCAGTTGAGTGGTGTAAATCCGCCTTTACTTTGTGAATACATTACATTACTTATCTTCTACTCCAACCTGAGTTAAGGTGGATTTACACTGCCGACTGACCAGGCAATTATTCCCAAGAGACAATTCCTTCCCAATAATTGCCTGCTTTTCAGTAGATGTAAAGAGCTGCATTTCCATCCCTCCACTGTATGGCAATGACTAGTGATGACTACTGAGGTTGCTCGTTCTCATAAAGATTCATAGTTTCAGTGTCCACATGATTATTTCACCCAATGCACAAGGGTTTTGCTCAACTTTATGAGGGCCGATTAGCAGGAACAAGCTCTTTTACTAAATCGGGTGGACAATTTGGCTCAATTACTCATTTTAGAAACCAGAAAACACAGTGAGAACTATAGCTATAGAGGTTCGAATCCAGACGGCAGTACAACATCGAGATGTACTGTATTGCGGTTGCTTAGCACAAGGTCTGTAGCCTTCAGTATCTAGAATAATGAGAGGTTAGCATCTGGACAAATTACAAAGTCAATTAAAATTTGACTGTAGAGTACATATCCAATCACGGTGTCAATAACATAAATCTGCTTAAACCCAAATAACAGGAGACTAAACCAATCAGAAACCTAAATAGGCTTTGATCCGCCTGGAGATATAGCGCTGTTTTCTTACCGTAATATTAAATAAGCTTCAGCCTTTGGTTCATTCTCTATAATAACATCCAAGAGGAAATTATTTTATGCATTGTTATAAGGCTGTAGATTAACCAAGGCTATTTTTTTAAGTACATATTAGTTCATTATGGCTCTATGGGAAATGATTGCTCGCCGTTAATGAAGCGTGTATAGAGGATAGTTCTTAACGAAACACCCTAAAGCCAGGTTTGCAAACTTTTCTTAATGACGAACATCATAATCTCATTAGGTTTGTATCCTTTATGAATCCCAAATGAGGGTGGTTTAGAATTCATCTTCCTAAATCGTCTGTTCCCATTTTGGCTTACTAAAGAACGGGGCCTTTTTGTTTCTGATCTGCCGCCTACAAAAGTCCTTTGTACTTCCTTTTTTAATTAATATGTAGTTGGCCCATTAGGGCTGGGGATTTAATACAGGGGTGATTGCAAACGATATATTACGAAATTTATCAAATTATCTGGAAGCATATTAAGCACGGTTATGAAGGATTCCTAATGAACGATGGAATGAAAGTTAAAATAATGCTGATCTGATAGGATGTAATTACATGTTGTAGGCTTCTCAAGGTATAATTAGTCTGCTTGTCTGGGCCGATGGAAATTTAAAGAGTTCTTTACTTTTAACTTTTTTTTAGATAACATTTAAAGGGGTTTTCCAGGTTCAGAGCTGAATCCGGACATATAACATTCTTCACCTTTAAGGAAAATGATGATAGAGTACACGCCAGAATGCTTTTGCATGAGCAGTACTGTCAGGCTCATGCACCATGGCCTGGTTTCCTGGTTCGGGAGTGCCAGCCAGTCAGAGGCAGTGCTAACACATCCAGCATGCTAACCATCAGTCCTGTGACACCCAATGTGTCACATGGTCAGGTTACCTGTGATTGGTGTCTTCTCCTAGAATACCCTCACTGATGATTTTCTACTAATCCTGACTCTACTGGTTTTCTGACCCTGCTTGGACCTTGACCTCAATTCTTGGCTAAAGATTTGGACCCTGACGCCTGACTAGGTATCGTTTCTGATTTTAGTTTGCTGATTTACCCTGATTGCTCTTCGGGTTTTGACTTCTGCATTCGCTATTGGCTCTGATTTATTGGTTCTGATTTGGTGTATCCTGGTCTGACCCGACTAGTCTGTTCCTCATGTATCATTGTGTGGTCACCAATCTGTTACTAGGTACTTTCTTCTTTTTAGGACCCAGCACTTATCTAGGAAGTGACTGTTGACCAGTTGTGGTCCGGCAGGCACCCCGCGGCTATTGCGCTACCGCACTTACAAGCGGGTGCCATTATAAAGTCCATGGAGTTAGTAACACAATATTACCCCCTTTGTCGGCTGGTCTCCCTTTAACACTTTGCATTCACCTTCCGTAAGATTAGGAGTTGACTTAGGATAAATCAACGCCTGTATTTCCTGTATCACTTGCTCTAAAGAAGAACCACCTGAACAGGGGGAGATCCGTCCTAGAAGGAACTCTCCCCTAAATTCCATATCAACACAATGTCTATCTTCCTTCACAATAAAACCCAAGTCCAATAAATAAGTTATAATATCATATTCCTGGTTCCCACCTGAATTTGTCTCTCACTCTGTCTAATATTTTTAGGTTGTACAATAACCTGTTAAGTGGCTTGTAACTTAAACAGATTCATTTTAAGCTTTCATTTCAAACTTTACTCTGTCAGTTGTTTGAAGGGAAAGCAACGCTTGTAGTGTAATTACAAGTATGACATCCCCATTCTCTTCAAACAGCTGATCGTCAGGGGTGCCGGGAATTGGACACCCGCCGATCTGATATTGATGACCTGTCCTGATGATAGGTCATCAATAGTAAAAAGCGAACAACCCCTTTAAGACCTGTTGATTACAGTGTTACATATTACTTTATTAACATTATAGATGCAAGATGAATAACATTTGTTTTATCCTCCTCATCTGTAGTGCCATTATGGCATCCTTTAGTGCCAAGAAACTTATTTGCGTTTGATACTGCCTCTTGTGTTTCTGCTGCGTCTACCACCCCTTGTTCTTGTGTTTTCTAAAGGGGGCCCATAAGACATGTCTTCAGGTTGTACATTGGAGCTCTAATTATCTTCTCCCATGCTTGAGTCAAAACCAAAGTCCAATAGTCCGACACCTTGTAGCCCAGCATGGATTTTCATACTCCTCTTTTCCTTGTCCTACGCATATTCCAATCAAATATATGGTATGTTCTGAAATCCCGTTTGTCGCACAGGCACTTTTCTCTCTTTTAGTTTCTGTTTGGACTGAAATAATTTTACTGTGCAGTCGTTTAGTCATTGCATCAGCCTGTGTGTGGCCCTACTGCTCTTTTACTGTATACTCTCTTAACCTGCTCTCACACAGTCAGTGGTTGATCAGTGATTTCCATCAGTGATTGTGAGCCAAAACCAGGATGGAGCCTACACAGAGATCAGGTATAACGAATAGATTTCCACCTGTTCTGTGTTTTTGACCCGCGTCTGGTTTTGGCTCACACTCACTCTTGGAAACCACTGACCAAATCACTGACGTGTGAAAGAGGCCTTAGACCTATGTTCGTGCATTTTAGATCTGGACACGCATCTCTCTTTACACAGTATACTACTAGCAAGGGTTCTAAGAGAATACCAAAATGTTCTAGCAGTGTAATTAAATCTCAAGTTCAAACAACTCAGGCAGGAACAGTCGGATTATGGGAGAACATTGAAGGGCTTGTCCACAATCTCTGTCCAGAATATCTCCAGGCAAGGACATTCCCCCGTCATATGTGAAAGCACATTTCAGACAAGAAGGAACAAGAATGTGGTGTCCCATTCAATGTGATAGTATTATAACTTTGTTAACATATTGAGCTAATTTTGTGACATTACTTGACACTATTTAAGACGATTCCATTGTGTCTTGACATTTATTTGCATCTATCGTAGCGTAACAATACCAGTTATATGCAAGACTGCAGAACTTCACTATAGAAGTCACTTTTCTCAAGTCCTAATCAATGGCTCTTGGTACTCAGATACCACCAAGACTTGAGTAGAGCAGAATTACGTAACAACAGGACGGTCAAGAGAAAAGATATACTGCATGAAGCATGTATCAGACCACAAATACAGAATAATAAACTCATTGATGATAGAAAACTGGATGAGGATGGCAAGAGATGAGGAAGACAGCGCCTGGCTGTGGAACAGATGGAAGGCGGTGATGATGCACAGGTGGAGAATCATTAATATAGGAAAGAGGAATTAAATCTTGTAGAAACTTACCCTAAGCTACCAGGTCCAGCAAACAAGACAGCAATAAAATGACAGAACCCAAACAGAAAGCTGAAACCACAACAAACACACCTACAAACCAGACATCAATAAGACTCACAAGTTCCAGGATGCACTCAAATAAAGCCAATGGACTGGGGTTCTAGATTCTGGAAATAACTGCACAAGGCATTCACTATACCCAGCAAAGAGGCCCAAAAACTAAAGTTTTACTATAAATTTAGTATATTATATTGCCATGTTTATTATATTATATTGCCATTGGCAATATATTATATTGCTATATCACATTATATTGCCATTTTGTGCCAAGATTTTGCTGTCATATACAGCACACGTAGTAGCGCCAAGTAGTACCCAAATAATACTGCAATTCAGTTCTTCAATAATACCACTGTGTAGTATACAATAGTAGGTGATTTTAGTCTGCTTCTGTGGTTCCCATCCTCAGGGCCATCTTAGTAAACAGAGGCCCTAGGAAATTGCCCAGTTTGACATTCACTATAACTGCCCTCCCTCTATGGGCATTTCAAGCTGGTAGATAGGTTCCCATATTTAAGCTACCTCCTATTGGCTACAGCTTGTTAACAGCAGCCATGTGATTCTACATTTTCTTTTCAGTGTTGTAGAAGAAATAAGCATGTACACAGCAGCTCATGGAAATAGCTCATCACATCGACTCTTGATCCCAAGATATGATATTCTGTCCATGAAGGGAACCATCTATTAGAAGGAGGGGTTGTTAATAGTATGGTGGGCTTTATTGGTGTTTCAAAGTATAAAACGTATAGAGAGAGCACCATATAATATTAACTGCTTTGATTATTGGATAACTAGATACCACTTTTATTGGTTGGTGCAACTAGTCTCATGATATCTGTAGTGAGGGTGGAAGAAGGATCATTTTTTTAAATTAGAGAGGCAGGTTGTCCATACCAACAACCACCTTACATGTACAGTATGCTAATGTTTTACTTTATTAAAATTGTCCATTAAGTCACATTTACTAGCCTTTATCATTTATCTTGAGTTCTTTATTTCAGGTCCTGGCCTGATAGAAACCTATGGGCAACAGTTCCAGATACACTCCGATAAAGGAAAGATGCTGTTTTCTGTTGATGACAAAGAAGTTCTTGTTGGAACAGACAAGCTGAGAGTCACAGGTGGGCAGACAAAAGTAGAGTTATGGTTTTCTGTAAGTCTGTACTACTTTGTGAATCCCATGACAAGCCTAAATCGTCTTACCAAAAATACTGGCATCATCATTTCCAGACATTCAGAAGGTGGAAAAATTTGACCTGATGAAAATATAATCTCAACTAACTTTGAGCCTCCACCAGCAGACTTTTTTTTTCCTAACTATTCTCTGTTTTCCCAGTCTTGAAAATGGAAGTTCCCGAAACAATCTGTTGCATAACAGTTTCCACAAACCTTGTTTGATCATCTTCCTAATACACGGCTGGACTCATACCTTAGCACCTCAGTGTCTTAAATTGTGGCCATGTTGATGATACGTCCTTAAAGGCTATGGACACCTTTGTGCACTAAAAATCAATAACCCCATATCTTACCGTAATGCAGCACATAATAAAATTGCACTTGTTAGTTTTCTGGTATCAGCTTTGCTTCACATGCATTCAGAAATGCTCTGATATGAGTTTTGCTGCCTGTCTTCTCTTGAGAAGCTCTGTGGGCGTTCCTGTTGATTTCACATGCACTAGCACAGAGCCCCGCCCCCTCATTCTGTTTTACATCACAGCTAACAGCCTCTTACACATAGGCTGATGGAACTTGGTAGTGAGATTTCATTCCAATCCACAACATGGTGAGTCTTACAGTATGTACAGCCTGTAATCAGCAGATCTAGTTCTCACTTTACCTTCTGTAGAAAGTCCATTATTTGTAGACACAATAGATATTTCCGCTGATAACATCAGTGCAGCTATTTACAGTCAGAACCATGGCGTAGAACCATACGCAGGATAGAGATCCCATTACTGACAGCTCTCACTACATGCATTCTCTTCTGAACACATTATTGTGTGTGCGCTCTCTTCTCAGTACAGTATTGTGTGCAGTCTCTTCTGAACACAGTATTGTATGTGCGCTCTCTTCGGTACACAGTATTGTGTTTGCAGTCTCTTCTGAATACAGTATCTGTGTGTGCGCTCTCTTCTGAATACAGTATTGTGTGTGCGCTCTCTTCTGAACACAGTATTGTGTGTGCGCTCTCTTCTGAATAAGGCAGTAAAGAGAAAAATAAGGAGTGTTACTCAGAAGTGAGTTGAACGAGCGCGCCCGTGGAGAAACAATAATGTGGAGGAAATATAAAATATTATAATAATTAAAGAGTGTTGTCCCGTGAATTAGCTAGTCCAAAAAAGGCTGCTACCCATCCAAAGAGGCGAGAAACGGTTTACCAGGAAGGTAACCGCCAAGACATATAAGAAAGAAAGAGTGATGGTGCGCCAAAGCGGACTATGCGTTCTAAGGCTATATCAATAGCAGTGGTACCAAATGTTATTGGAGTCTATGTCCAAAGGTGATTTGGAAATGGTGATAAAACAGATGGTAATAGAATGACTTACTTCACTGAGGAGGGGTCTTGGCTATGGGGGTCAACCACAGTCAGTACCACCTCCTCCGCCAGGATCGCGTGTAGTATGGTAAACGTTGAGGTCAGCCAAAACTCTAGGGCATCTTCGTCAACAAATCTTTTTATTATTTTCTTATCCAAGCTCAACGCGTTTCGGGGAGTATAAGGTTCCCCTTCTTCAGGAGCAAAAACAATAACAACACATAATGGCTAAAAACTCACTTATAAATAGGAGTTTCGGGTTAATCCGTGGCCCTGCGCTCAAATGTTGGCGCCTGATGTCATTTCCGGGTGTGAAACCGGAAGTGGGCATGCGTTCCAGCTTGGAACGCATTACAAGACATAAAGATTGTAACATATATGAATATAAGATAAAGATTAATATAAATATAAATATAGGTATAGACAATATAGCGGACAGAATATAATATAATATTATTATATTTACATGTATCCCATGTAAAAGGTGGCCGGATGACTGAGGGCATGTCAGAGGTGAACAGGCTACGGCTCGGTCACGTGACCGGATGCAGGAGTCTGCGTTCCACTGTGAAGCGCACGCTATCACTGATCGGCATCTTGTAAGGCCGAATGTATTAAAGACTGTGGTGTGAGGCAAGGGGGAGGGGGGGGGCGTTTCAATAATGAAACGCACACTGGAAAAACTCATGGCTGAGTGTGTGAGGGGATGTGCCTTGCGTGTCAGCATGAGACGCAGGGCAAAAGAGTACATTAAGGGGTAGTTAAGAGTAATGGAGAAGAAATTGGTTACTAATAGAAAATTCTGTATTTAGCCATAGATGTAAAATGAGAATTATAAAATAAGAATAATTTAAAAATGTGTATATGGAGTTCAAATATGTATAAAGATAAGTGTATGGAGTTCAGATTACTAATGGGTATGGAAAACTCAGTGATATGGCCCCTGGGTATACATAGACATATACAACAACATATAATCATACATAAATAAATTCATGCATAAGATGGCAATTTATACAAAAATACAAATAGTAATAAAAAAATAAATATAAATATGAATGACAAAAAATTATTATTATTATTAAGTGAAAACGAAAATAACAATAATAATAAAAATAATAATGATAATAATAATGATATTAATAGTAATAGTAAAAATGCATGGTGGTGAATATTATTACTATAAGAATATACTAGTGAAAAGCATGAAGGGTCATTTTTCACTAAAAGGACTTTTTAATAGTTACTATATTCTAGGCAGGGCCTCGTTCAAACCAAAAGGGGTGAGGGTATTAAACTTAAAGATCCAGAACATTTCTTTCTTACATAGCTGTTGGTAAGAGTTAGGAAGATGGTCTATGGGGGTAATGGCAAGTAAAGAAGGGTCACTATTGTGAAAATGTCTGGATATACTATGTAGGGGATATTTTTTATTTATATTATAACGGTGCTGGTTTAATCGTTCTCTCAGGGTTTGGGTGGTTCTACCTATATATTGTAGCCCACACGGGCATTGTATCATATAAATTAAAAAGTGGAACCACAGTTCATAAAGTGTTTTAACTGAATGGACTCATTGGAGTTAGTGACAGTGACGTGCTTTACATTATGTTGAATATTATCACAACACTTGCACCTTTTTATATGGCACTTGTAGGAGCCTATTGTTTGATTTAGTGATTTACTAGGTAGTGGTTTTTTTGGGGTAAGACCTTTCGGGCGTGAGGGAGCTACCATGCTTTTTAGGGTTTTTGCCCGTCTATAGGTGATCTGTGGGCGTTTTGGTAGTTCTTTACCTAGGATCGGGTCATTTAGCAAAATTGACCAGTGCTTACGTAGTATGGCGTTGATATTCTGAAAACTGGAGTTATATCTAGTGATAAAACTGGGACCTACACCTTTTTAAATTATTCTTATTTTATAATTCTCATTTTACATCTATGGCTAAATACAGAATTTTCTATTAGTAACCAATTTCTTCTCCATTACTCTTAACTACCCCTTAATGTACTCTTTTGCCCTGCGTCTCATGCTGACACGCAAGGCACATCCCCTCACACACTCAGCCATGAGTTTTTCCAGTGTGCGTTTCATTATTGAAACGCCCCCCCCCCCCTCCCCCTTGCCTCACACCACAGTCTTTAATACATTCGGCCTTACAAGATGCCGATCAGTGATAGCGTGCGCTTCACAGTGGAACGCAGACTCCTGCAGCCGGTCACGTGACCGAGCCGTAGCCTGTTCACCTCTGACATGCCCTCAGTCATCCGGCCACCTTTTACATGGGATACATGTAAATATAATAATATTATATTATATTCTGTCCGCTATATTGTCTATACCTATATTTATATTTATATTAATCTTTATCTTATATTCATATATGTTACAATCTTTATGTCTTGTAATGCGTTCCAAGCTGGAACGCATGCCCACTTCCGGTTTCACACCCGGAAATGACATCAGGCGCCAACATTTGAGCGCAGGGCCACGGATTAACCCGAAACTCCTATTTATAAGTGAGTTTTTAGCCATTATGTGTTGTTATTGTTTTTGCTCCTGAAGAAGGGGAACCTTATACTCCCCGAAACGCGTTGAGCTTGGATAAGAAAATAATAAAAAGATTTGTTGACGAAGATGCCCTAGAGTTTTGGCTGACCTCAACGTTTACCATACTACACGCGATCCTGGAGGAGGAGGTGGTACTGACTGTGGTTGACCCCCATAGCCAAGACCCCTCCTCAGTGAAGTAAGTCATTCTATTACCATCTGTTTTATCACCATTTCCAAATCACCTTTGGACATAGACTCCAATAACATTTGGTACCACTGCTATTGATATAGCCTTAGAACGCATAGTCCGCTTTGGCGCACCATCACTCTTTCTTTCTTATACTCTTCTGAATAAAGTATTGTGTGCGCTCTCTTCTGAACACAGTATTGTGTGTGTGCTCTCTTCTGAGTACAGTACTGTGTGCAGTCCACACAGTGAGCGGTCACTTCTCCCACACAGATTAGTCCATTGACGACACACAATGCTATGTACACATAGAAGTACACGTGGGGGGTTGGAGATTTATCAAAACTGGTGTAAAGTAGAACTGGCTTAGTTGCCGATAGCAACCAGATTCCTCCTTTCATTTTCCAATGAAGCTGTGAAAAATGAAAGGTGAAATATGATTGGTTGCTATGGGCAACTAAGCCTGTTCTACTTTACACCATTTTGATAAATGACTATATACAGTGCCTTACGAAAGTATTCGGCCCCCTGGAACCTTTCAACCTTTTGCCACATTTCAGGCTTCAAACAAAAGGATATAACATTTTAAATTTTTGGTGAAGAATCAACAACAAGTGGGTCACAATTGTGAAGTGGAACGAAATTTATTGGTTCATTTAAACTTTTTTTGTAATAATAAAACTGAAAAGTTGGGCGTGCAAAATTATTGGGCCCATTTACTTTCAGTTCAGAAAATGCACTCCAGAAGTTCATTGAGGATCTCTGAATGATCCAATGTTGTCCTAAATGACTGATGAAGATAAATAGAATCCACCTGTGTGTAATCAAGTCTCCGTATAAATGCACCTGCTCTGTGATAGCCTCAGGGTTCTGCATCATGAAGACCAAGGAACACACCAGGCAGGTCCGTGATACTGTTGTGGAGAAGTTTAAAGCCGGATTTGGATACCAAAAGATTTCCCAAGCTTTAAACATCCCAAAGAGCACTGTGCAAGCGATCATATTGAAATGGAAGGAGTATCAGACCACTGCAAATCTACCAAGACCCGGCCGTCCCTCTAAACTTTTATCTCAAACAAGGAGAAGACTGATCAGAGATGCAGCCAAGAGGCCCATGATCACTCTGGATGCAGAGATCTACAGCTGAGGTGGGAGAGTCTGTCCATAGGACAACAATCAGTCCAACACTTCACAAATCTGCCCTTTATGGAAGAGTGGCAAGAAGAAAGCCATTTCTCAAAGATATCCATAAAAAGTCTCGTTTACAGTTTGCCACAATCCATCTGGGAGACACCAAACATGTGGAAGAAGGTGCTCTGGTCAGATGAAACCAAAGTCCAACTTTTTGGAAACAATGCAAAACGATATGTTTGGCGTAAAAGCAACACAGCTCATCACCCTGAACACACCATCCCCACTGTCAAACATGATGGTGGCAGCATCATGGTTTGGGCCTGCTTTTCATCAGCAGGGACAGGGGACAGGTTAAAATTGATGGGAAGATGGATGGAGCCAAATACAGGACCATTCTGGATGAAAACCTGCTGGAGTCTGCAAAAGACCTAAGACTAGGACGGAGATTACCAGCACATGGTATGCTGTCCATATCTTCCTCGGCCCCATTATGCAGACATTTGAATGGACCCTTAGTTATGGTCCGTGGTAGCGGAACCCATAACAGAATTCTTACATAGCCTGAACCTTTTACGCCAAACTTGAAACACAAGTTCGCTCATCCCTAGTTGCGACCACTGGGGGTGAATAAAGGGTTTTTCTTTTCATAAATTTTTTGAGAGAGTGCCGCCATTTTTTTATTCTTATATTGTCCTGGATTTGTTGCCGGATTCATTGGCCTGCACCTCGGTATTTTATATTTGGCCTGCTGTGCTGCCATTGTTATGTATATATATTAGGGTTACTCCTGCTGTAAATAAATCTTTTGCTAGAGGTAGCTGTGCGTTTTTGTAATGCAAGGTAACCAAAAAATGGCTGTTCTGGCACAGTTTTTATTTTCAGTTTTTTTCACTGTTCACCTGACAGGGTAGGTAACATGATATTTTTATACAGCAGGTTATTACGGACACAGCGATACCTAATATGTGCATTTTTTACATTTTATTTTACACAAAACATTTTTTAAAATAAAAGTTTTTTTTATTTTTTGGACGATTGTCTTAGGTAGGGTGTCATTTTTTGCGGGATGAGATGACGGTTTCCTTGGTACCATTTTGGGGCACATATGACTTTTTGATTGTTTGGTATTACACTTTTTGTGATGTAAAGTGATAAAAAAATGGCTTTTTTGGCACATTTTTTATTTTATTATTTTACAGCGTTCACCAGATGGGTTGGATCACATGATATTTTTATAGAGCAGGTTGTTACGGACGTGGCGATACCTAATATGTGTATTTTTTTTTATATTACACAATAAAAGCATTTTTTAGAAAAAATCATGTTTTTGTGTCTCCATTTTCTGAAAGCTATATTTTTTTTATATTTTCTGGCGATTGTCTTAGGTAGGGTCTCATTTTTTGTGGGATGAGATGACGGTTTCATTGGTACCATTTTGGGGCACACATGACTTATTCATCGTTTGGTATTACACTTTTTGTGATGTAAGGTGATAAAAATGGCTTTTTTGGCACATTTCTTATTTTATACTTTTAGGGCGTTCACCAGACAGGTTGGGTCACATGATATTTTTATAAAGCAGGTTGTTACGGATGCAGTGATACCTAATATGTGCATTTTTTTATTTTACACAATAAAAGCATTTTTTTAGAAAAAATCATGTTTTTGTGTCTCCATTTTCTGAAAGCTATATTTTTTTATATTTTCTGGAGATTGTCTTAGGTAGGGTCTCATTTTTTGCAGGATGAGATGACAGTTTCATTGGTACCATTTTGGGACACATATGACTTTTGATCTCTTGGTATTTTGCATTTTGTGATGTAAGGTGAATTGTTTTTTTTGGCACATTTTTTATTGTATTCTTTTACGGAGTTCACCAGACAGGTTGGGTCACATGATATTTTTATAGAGCAGGTTGTTACACAATAAAAGTATTTTTGGAAAAAAAAAATCATGTTTTTGTGTCTCCATGTTCTGAAAGCTATATTTTCTATATTTTTAGACGATTGTCGTGGGTAGGGTATCATTTTTTGCGGGATGAGATGTCGGTTTGATTGGTACCATTTTGGGGCACATATGACTTTTTTGCTTGGTATTACAGGTTTTGTGATGTAAGGTGAAAAATGGCTTTTTTGGCACATTTTTTATTTAATTTTTTTACGGAGTTCACCAGATGGGTTAGATCACATGATATTTTTATTTAAAAAATTTTATTTTACACAAAAGTTGTTTTTTTTAAACTTTTTTTCACTTTTTTTTTTTTTAACACTTTTTGACCCAGACCCACTTGGTTCTTGCAGAACCATTGGCTCGGAGGGCTCTGTGATACACTGCAGTACACTGTATAGTGTATTGCAGTGTATTTTTTCTTAAATTTAGTCTAATCAGGCTCCTGCCTTTAGCAGGAGTCTGATCAGGCTCAGATAATACCATGGCAAGCCGGTTGCCTGTGAAGGCATCCGGTTGCCATGTTAACCATCGGGACGCTGCCACAGCAGCACAGCGGCCCCATGGTTAGCTCCTTCCATGGAGCAGCCCTAAGGACCGCGGCATGGAAGGGGTTAAACGGTCGACATTGGTGCCAGCACCGATGTCGGCTGTTTGAAGCCGATTGTCAGCTGTATGTTACAGCTGACAATCTGCTCCCCTTGGCCACCCCGAACGGGGAGGAGGCGGGGCTATTGGTATGGGGCTCCAGCGTTGTCCTACTGAAGGGGAAGGGAGGGGGCTTCACTCGGCCATTCTCACAGAGCAGTGGGCACTTATGATGCTCTGTTATGATGCAATGCTCTGCCGTCCAGGTGTGGGGGGTGCGATGTTTTACCTGCTGGTGGAGTAGTCTTGAAAGGGGGGGGGGGGTTGGGGGAACTTTTACATCGTTTGCGGACCTGAAGGGAGCGGGTGGGGGGGGGGTGAGGCGGAACCACACTACGGAACAGCGGGGATGGGGTTAGGGGCATGTTAGCTTCTTCCATACTGAGGACCCTAAGGACCACAGCATGGAAGGGGTTATGTGTGCAGTTTGGAGCAGACAGTGTTACAGCCGACAGTCTGCATCGCTGTTAGAGCAGTGCGCGCTTCCGTGTGGAGACGGGAGGAGTTACAGAGAATCAATCATCTGACGAATTCTCTGTAAACTCAGTGAGAGCAGCTCAGTGACGTCATCGCGCCGCCTGAGCTGAACAGCGTGGGACACAGGCCGGAAGAGGCCTGCATCACATCGCTGACAGACTCATGGAGGTAAGTAGAACGGTTTTTTTTTTTATTAATGCTAAGCTTTTGCCCAGTATGGAGGGGGCATTTTTATCTATTAGGGGGCATTTACTGGCACACATGGGGGAAAGAAGCGCTATGTGGGTATTATACTGGCACACATCGGGGGAAAAAGAGTACTATGAGGGCATCTACTAGCGGGCATTATATACTGGCACACATGGGGGAGAGGAGTACTATGGGGGCATCTACAAGGGGACATTATATACTGGCACAGAAGGGGGCATCTACAAGGGGACATTATATACTGGCACAGAAGGAGGGAGCACTATGGGGACATCTACAAGGGGGCATTATATACTGGCACTATGGGGGCATCTACAAGGGGGCATTATATACTGGCACAGATGGAGGGAGCACTATGGGGGCATCTAGAAAGGGGGCATTATATACTGGCACAGAAGGAGGGAGCACTATGGGGGCATCTAGAAAGGGGGCATTATATACTGGCACAGAAGGAGGGAGCACTATGGGGGCATCTACAAGGGGACATTATATACTGGCACAGAAGGAGGGAGCACTATGGGGGCATCTACAAGGGGGCATTATATACTGGCACTATGGGGGCATCTACAAGGGGACATTATATACTGGCACAGAAGGAGGGAGCACTATGGGGACATCTACAAGGGAGCATTATATACGGGCACTATGGGGGCATCTACAAGGGGACATTATATACTGGCACAGAAGGAGGGAGCACTATGGGGGCATCTAGAAAGGGGGCATTATATACTGGCACAGATGGAGGGAGCACTATGGGGGCATCCAGAAAGGGGGCATTATATACTGGCACAGAAGGAGGGAGCACTATGGGGGCATCTAGAAAGGGGGCATTATATACTGGCACAGAAGGAGGGAGCACTATGGGGGCATCTATAAGGGGGCATTATATACTGGCTCAGATGGGGGGAGCACTATGGGGGCAGCTACAAAGGGGCAATATATACTGGCACAGAAGGAGGGAGCACTATGGGGGCATCTAGAGAGGGGGCATTATATACTGGCACAGAAGGAGGGAGCACTATGGGGGCATCTACAAGGGGGCATTATATACTGTCTCAGATGGGGGGGCACTATGGGGGCATCTACAAGGGGGCATTATATACTGGCACAGAAGGAGGGAGCACTATGGGGGCATCTACAAGGGGGCATTATATACTGGCACAGAAGGAGGGAGCACTATGGGGGCATCTACAAGGGGGCATTATATACTGGCTCAGATGGAGGGAGCACTATGGGGGCATCTACAAGGGGGCATTATATACTGGCTCAGATGGGGGGAGCACTATGGGGGCATCTACAAGGGGGCATTATATACTGGCTCAGATGGGGGGAGCACTATGAGGGCATCTACTGGAGGGCATTATATAGGGGCATTTTATACTGGCACAAACTATATGTGCAATGTGGGGGTGGTGATGAGTACTATAGGGGACTTTTTTTACTTGCACACATTATGGGGGCACAAGGGGGGAGTGCACTTGGCATTTTATACTGGCACATTATGTCAGGCACCATGGGACGGGGAGGAGCACTATGGGGGCATCTACTAGGGACACTTTATAGGAGTATTCTTTACTGGTGCAAATTATGGGTCACTAAGAGAATTTTTTGGACACACAATAAGGGCACTATAGGGACATTTGCTTTTCTGGGGAACTAAGAGGAGGTATTTATTACTGCCACACAACAGGGCATTTGTTGTATCATTATTTTTGGGGGACATTATGTTTACACTATTAGTGTCGGGGACACAGTTTAATAATTATTGAAGGGGGACACTATCTGTGTGGTACTAGTAGTTTCTGCAGTATAGTAGTGGGGGGCACAGTATTAGAGGTAGCAGGATGGGGTGTTCAGAAGGTGAGAGGATGATGGAAAAGTAGGAAACTAAGATGTCTGTCTGTGATACTCCGCAGAGAGAAGAGGTGGCTGAAAGAAGTGATCATGGCAGTCGATCTGAAAGGAGAAGATGAGGAAAAGAGAATATCTACATCTAAGGAGACGTCACTGGATGTAAGAGGTATGTTGTGGTGTATGTGGCGGTGAAGTTGAGAATTTGGCGTGGGGGGGGCCCAGGCACAATCTTTGCACAGGGGCCCTCTGCTGTCTGTGTCCGCCCCTAGTTGGAGCAGTGTATTTGACTATGCCCACACTCAGCTGGATGTAAACAGTGTGGGGACAGGAAGATGAAGACAGTGGGGGCAACGCGGAGGACCGGAGCAGCGTGAGCAGGTAAGTATGAATCTTCTGTTTCTGGGCCATGCTGCAGAAAATTGTTAAAAAATAATTTTTTACCAGAAAACCCCTTTAAGTTCCAAACTCTATGGGTGGAATTTATCATGAGAAGAATATTTGAAGTCAGTTTTTCACAGGTTGCTTGATAAATTTGGCTTGTCCTTAAAGGGAACCAGTGAACAACTTTATGTTGACCTCACTGAGGGCAGCATAAAGTAGTGACAGAAATGCTGATTTCAGCGGTGTGTCACTCATGAGCTAAAAGTAAGTGGTTGCCGAGAACCAGCATCATAATCATTGCAGCTCAGGCCTTGAAAAGAGTCAAATCTACCTGAGAAGAGTCATGGTTATTAATAATCTCCTGTTCTCCTGCCCATCTGCTGATGATTGGCAGTTCTCTCCTAGAGAGAAAGGGAGAAAACTAGGTAGAAGACTGTCAGCGATCAGCAGGTGGGCAGGGAGAGCAGGAATTCATGAGTAACCATGACTCTTCTCAGGTGGCTGTGACTCTTTTCCAGGCCCAGTCAGTAATGATTGTGATGTTGGTTCTCAGCAACCACTTACTTTTAACTTTTAAATGACATACCGCTGAAATCAACTCACCTGTCTCTACTTTATTCTGCTGTTAGTATGGGCAGCATAAAGATGATGACAGGTTCCCTTTAAACCTAAGACTTCTGTCTAGAGAAGCGCCTCCAGTTTTCCTACTCCACCCTACTCCTGGAGTGAGATTGCAACTTTTTTAAAAAGTCGCAATGATAAATCTGGAGTGAAACTAATTAACATAACTAACCACACCCACTTTTCCACTCATATTACAAAACTGGAGTGAGAGGTGTACACATGCAAAAAGTCACAAAATTTTGTGTGAGTGTAAAAAGTCACAAAAGCCCTATTTTGCTACTTGTTGATACCAGAATTCTGGAGTGAAGGTATGATAAATCAAGGTCTATATATTCTAGGAAACCAATAGCTGAAATTTACACAAACGTTTCAGTAACAGGTCATCTGTTATTGACAAGAAAAGACAGCGAGACTGATGCCACAGAAGTCCGTAAAATACTGTATGCACCCACTGGTTGAGAAAAATAAATTCTTGTCCACAGGTCAAATGGTACATGATTATGATAGACTTTTTAAAAATACATTTCCTCCCTGGGCAATGTATTGTAATTCTGCAGCGAACAATTTTGACTGGATTACAGAAAGCAGAAGATAAAAATAATGCAATACCATGTAACTTTTGCAAGCCTTTAAAATCCTTTGCAAGCCTTTGCAATCTGTAGCATTTTCCTAGTACAGACATTAAAAGCACCAGTGTGAGAAGTACAGTAAGTGCACACTTTATGTCAAGTCCATTCACTGGCAAAGGCCATTAGTAGAAATCTTTGTTAGTGCCCCAGTTGCTGCTAGTTGCGTCCAATCTGGTAAGAAAACAGTTCATCTGTTCTTTTATTACATTTGCTGAGATTTCCATGTGGCATGGAGTCCTGCGATGAAGAAGAGTAATGCAAGGTACAAAGAAAGGAATTTTATTTATAACTAGCAGAAGGACCCGGCTTCGCCTAGGTATATTTCATCTATTTCATTTAACCCCTTAAGGACAGAGCCCATTTTGGCCTTAATGTCTGGGCCAAATTTTTGAATTCTGACATGTGTCACTTTATGTGGTAATAACTTTGGAACGCTTTTACTTATCCAGGTCATTCTGAGATTGTTTTCTCGTCACATATTGTGCTTCACGACAGTAGTAAATTTGTGGCAAAATATTTCATTTTTATTTATAAAAAAATACCAAATTTACCAAAAATTTGGAAAAATTAGCAAATTTCCTAATTTCAATTTCTCTACTTTCAAAATAAATAGTAATACCTCCAAAAATAGTTATTATTTTACATTCCCCATATGTCTACTTTATGTTGGCATCATTTTGTAAACGTCATTTAACTTTTTTAGGACGTTAGGAGGCTTAGAAGTTTAGAAGCCATTTTTCAAATTTTCACCAAATTTTCCAAAACCATTTTTTTAAGCACCAGTTCACATGTAAAGTGATTTTGAGTGGCTTACATAATGAAACCCCCCATAATTGACCCCATTTTAGAAACTACACCCCTCAAATTATAAAAAAAACTGCTGTTACAAACTTTGTTAACCCTTCAGGTGTTCCACAAGAATTAAAGGAAAATGGAGGTGAAATTTCTAAATTTCACTTTTTTAGTAGATTATTCATGTTAATAATTTTTTTCTTGCAACACAGCAAGGGTTAACAGCAAACTAAACCTCAATATACATTCCTCTGATTCTGCAGTTTACAGAAATACCCCATATGTGGTGGTAAACGTCTATGGAAAGGAGCGCCATAGGGATTTTGGAGGCAAATTTTGCTAGAATAGTTTTTAGGCATCATTTTGTAATTGAGAGACCCTGACGTACCCCTACAGTGGAAACCCTCATAAAGTGACCCCATTTTGGAAACTACACCCTTCAACGAATATATTAAGGGGGGTACTGGCCACTTTGACCCCCTAAGCATTTTACGGAATTTGGAAACACTTGGCTGTGAAAATGAAAAGTTTTGTTTCTTCCAATAAAATGTTGCATTAGCCCCAATTTTTTTTATTTGCATAAGGGGTAACAGGAGAAAAGCACCCCATAATTTGTTACCCATTTTCTCCTGAATACGGCAACACCCCATATGTTGTGGTAAACTGATGTGGGGGCACATGGCAGGACTCAAAACAGAAGGAGCGCCATATGGATTTTACAACACAGATTTTGATGGAATGGTTTGCGGGAGCCATTGATTTTTATTTTTTTGAGCTATTGTCTTATGTGGGGGCTCATTTTTTGCAGAATGAGGTGAGGTTTTCATTGGTACCATTTTGGGGTGCATTAGACTTTTTGATCGCTTGGTATTACTCTTTTTTTGAGACAAGATGAAAAAAATAGCTGTTTTGGCATAGTTTTTTTTAGCATTTTTTTTACAGCATTCACCTGAGGGGGCAAGTCATGTGATATTTTAATAGAGCAGGTTGCTACGGACACGACGATACCCAATATGTCCAACTTTTTTATTGTTGGAAAGTTTTACACATTAAATGCATTTTTGAACAGAATAAAATCTTTTTTTTTTGGAACTGAAGCTCTGTGAGGTAGACTTCTCGCTTTGGAATAGTAGAGGTATACGGTGGATATCCCAATTATTTACTAAGACCCATCTTAAAGCTTTTACAGATTTACAAAGGAAGTTCCAGCTACCGCATAAAGAATTTTATAAATACCTGCGGGTCCGCCATGTGTTCCAATCCGCTAACCCATGTAAGATTCAGGCATGTAAACAACTTTTTGAATTATGGAGCTCACCCTCATCCAGTCAGAAATCTCCAAGGGTCAGGTCACTCTATTTAAGCTTAAGTGACAAGCATTTGTTCCATAAACTTACTCCTTTCAAATCATGGGACAAGGAGATCCAGTTTGATATGACAGAAGCTCAGTGGATCCCGGCGCTGAGATTTATTCACAAGACCTTTTTCAGTGTTTCCCTTCTGGAGGCAGCTGTGAAAACGTTGCTAAGATGGTACCTAACTCCGGACAGGCTAAGCAAGATTTACCCAGGCTCTTCCCAATATTGTTGGCGTAATTGCGGTTGTAAAGGCACACTTTTTCATATTCTGTGGTCCTGTCCTAGATTATCTACCTTATGGGCAAGTGTTTTCCAGCTAGCCTCTAGGTTATGTGGTGTTACCTTGGTTCCTTCACCATATTGGGCTCTATTCTTTATGGGTATGCATAACATCCCTGCTCCTTGCAGAGTACCAGTTGCCCATTTGTTTATTGCCACTAAGCTTAATATTACCAAATGTTGGAAATCCACTGAGGTTCCCAAGGTGGCATCCACGATTGCCAGAGTTCAGCAGAATTGCTTATATGAAAGAATTATGGCCTATCGTGATCATAAGATAGGGCGGTTTTTCTCTCAATGGCAAATGTGGTTAAATTTTGTGCCTAATCTCACATCTAGTTCTAGTCCTGCAATTGACTTTTCAGTGCCATGACCTCTGATACTATCCCTGAAATACTTTAACATACTGGATATTCTCCTGATATGCTTTTTCCTATCCCTACTCCCTCCCCCTCTCCTCCGTCACTACCCCTTAACATTTTCCGCTCATTATTTTCTCCCCCTTGGACTTTCAGTTCTCTGTTTGGTATGTTAGATATGTTTCTTTAGTCACAATACTGATATGCAGCAATTTTGCTTTCTGTATGCTTCTTACCTAGAAATATGCTACCTATGTAGAGTTTCTATGTTACGTATGCAAAGATGTAAGATGCAATGATGTCAGATGCTAATGATGACTGTACTTTTTGATGTATTTTTTGAAAATGTTTAATAAAAAAGATTGAAATAAAAAAAAAAAAATCTTTTTTTTGTGTTGCCATTTTCAGAGAGCCATATTTTTTTCAGTTTTCAGGCGATTGTCTTAGGTAGGGTACCGTTTTTGCGGGACAAGATGGCGGTTTGATTGATACCATTTTGGGGTAAATACGCCTTTTTGATCGCCTGCTATTACACTTTTTGTGGGGGAAGAGGGAAAAAATGGCTATTTTGGCATAGTTTTTAAAAAATTTTTTTTACAGCATTCGCCTGGGGGGCCATCTCATCTAATATTTTTATAGAGCAGGTTGTTACGGATGCAGCAATACCCAATATGTCCAACTTTTTTATTGTTGGAAAGTTTTACACATTAGATGCATTTTTGAACAGAATAAAATCTTTTTTTTGTGTTGCCATTTTCAGAGAGCCATATTTTTTTCAGTTTTCAGGCGATTGTCTCAGTTAGGGTACCGTTTTTGTGGGACAAGATGGCGGTTTGATTGATACCATTTTGGGGTAAATACGCCTTTTTGATCGCCTGCTATTACACTTTTTGTGAGGGAAGAGGGAAAAAAATGGCTATTTTGACATAGTTTTTTAAAAAAATTTTTTACAGCATTCGCCTGGGGGGCTATCTCATGTGATATTTTTATAGAGCGGGTTGTTACGGACGTGGCGATACCTAACATGTTTATGTATTGTGTTTTCTTTATTTTTAATCAATTAAAATGGGAGAAAAAAAAGGGATTTTTTTTAAACTTTTTTTTTAAACTTTTTTATTTTTTTTTAACACTTTTTTTTTTTTTTTTTACACTTTTTTGACTCAGACCCACTTGGTTCTTGAAGATCCAGTGGATCTGATGTCTATATAATACACTGCAGTATATTTTCTGATTGTAAGACTGATCAAGCTCCTGCCTTTAGCAGGAGCTTGAACAGGCTTACCTCTACCATGGCAAGCCGGACGAAAGCGTCCGGTTGCCATGGTAACCATCGGGACGCTGCCACAGCAGAGCAGCGTCCAGATGGGAGGGAGCTCTCTCCCTCTCACTGGCCCCACCATCGGAGCGCTGCTGCAGCGCCCGATGGGAGAGGGAGGGAGCGCCCTCCCTGTTAACCCTTCCATGCCGTAGTCCTTATGGACCGCGGCATGGAAGGGGTTAAACGGCCGACATCGCTGCCAGCTGTATGCTGACACTCTGCTTTAACCGCTTGGCCATCCTGAAAATTGGGGGGGGGGCGTAATTTTACTTACGTTTAGCTGGATCTGATCCCCCGCAGTCTCGGACTGCGGGGGATCAGATCCTTACAGCCAGCCCCCGTATCCTGTGATTGGCTAGTCGGAACAGACCAGCCATTCACAGCGATCGCCATTATGGGGGGTGCACGCCCCGAGGCCTTCACTATGGGTGGCTGGCTGTCTTTAACAGCCCCCATTACAGCATGTAACCCCCCCTGCACTGAGCAGGGGGGGTTTACATGCAGGACGTACCGGTACACCCTGTAGCACGAAGTACCTCGTGCCCAGGACCGGGTCGGGGGGGGGGGTTTAGGGGGATCTGGGGGGGGTCTTTTGAGGGTGGCCTGAATTACAGGTAAATGCCATGGTAATTTATGAGGAAACACAGTGGGTAGCAGTGGAAGAAAACATCGCTTTGCATGGGTATATTTAATTTATTTCATTTAATGTTTCTCTGTGTCATTGCAGAGAGAAAGTCACCCTCCCTCCCAACCCTGCAGCTGACAGAAATTGATTTTTCCCTTCAATTTTTCAATCCCCGTTGGCTGCGGAGTGGGAGGGGGCGTGGCCTGACCGAGTCAGCGGCGTGACTTAGCGAGACCTGGGGTGGGGGTTTTAAGTCCTTCTTTTGAGGGTGGCCTGAATTACAGGTCGATGCCATGGTAATTTATGAGAACACGCAATGGGTAGCAGTGAAAGAAAACATATTTTATTACTACTGAACGGTCGTAGTCTAAAATTAGTGTATTTCATTTAATGTTTCTGTGTGTCATTGCAGAGAGAAAGTCAATGCAGCTAACAGAAGTAGATTTTTACCTTCATTTTTTCAATCCCCATTGGCTGCGGAGTGGGAGGGGGCGTCACCTGACCGGGGGAGTGGTTTAGCGGGACCTTGGGGGGTTGCTTTTAAGTCCTTCTTTTGAGGGTGGCCTGAATTACAGGTCAATGCCATGGTAATTTATGAGGAAACACAGTGGGTAGCAGTGGAAGAAAACATTGCTTCGCACGGGTATATTTAATCTATTTCATTTAATGTTTATGTGTGTCATTGCAGAGAGAAAGTCATCCTCCCTCCCACCCCTGCAGCTGACAGAAGTTGATTTTTACCTTCAATTTTTCAATCCCTGTTGGCTGCGGAGTGGGAGGGGGCGTGACCTGACCGGGTCGGGGCGTGGTTTAGCAGGATCTTGGGGGGGTTGCTTTTAAGTCCTTCTTTTGAGGGTGGCCTAAATTACAGGTCGATGCCATGGTAATTTATGATGACACGCAATGAGTAGCAGTGGAAGAAAACATCTTTTATTACTACTGAACGGTCATAGTCTAAAATTAGTCTATTTCATCTAATGTTTCTGTGTGTCGTTGCAGAGAGAAATTCACCCTCCCACCCCTGCAGCTGACAGAAGTTGATTTTTACCTTCATTTTTTCAATCCCCGTTGGCTATGGAGTGGGAGGCCGTGGCCTAACTGAGTTGGGGGCGTGGCTTAGCGAGACCTGTGGCGGGGGTTTAAGTCCTTCTTTTGAGGGTGGCCTCAATTACAGGTCGATGCCATGGTAATTTATGAGGACACGCAATGGGTAGCAGTGGAAGAAAACATCTTTTATTACTACTGAACGGTCTTAGTCTAAAATTAGTCTAAAACATAAGTTATATTTATGGAAACCGGAATACCCCTTTAACAGTGTCATCCACAGTGCTCTGCCCCTTTAAAGCAGTGAATAGAAATGAACTGTGTCCTGCCCTCCCTGTGTGTGTCTGTGCAGAGAATGGCAGTTGGGGTTTGAAACCAAAGCTCCCAGGCTAATATTGGCTAATGCAGATCATATTTTGGGAATATCTCGGGAACGGTATGTCCTAGAGAGCTGAGACCTGGTCTAAAACCTTCCCGGACACCTGATGTACCTGTGTGCCGAATTTGGTGAAAACCAGTCCAGTAGTTTGGTCGTGCATAGAGAACAGACAGACAGAAACTCATTTTTATAATATTAAGAGATAATAGATTTGGACAATGGATTAAAAATTATTAAACTGTGTTTACTGCAGCGGCTCAGGCTTTTATGCTTTACTCTTACAGTGGTGCTTGAAAGTTTGTGAATTTTTCAAAATTTTCTACATTTCAGCATTAATTTGATCCAAAACTACATCAGATTTCACACAATTCCTAAAAGTAGATAAAGATAATCAAATTAGCAATTTCTTTATTGAGAAAAATAATGTAATATTACATGTCTCTGAGTGGCAAAAGTATGTGAACCTTTGCTTTCAGTATCTGGTGTGACCCCCTTGTGTACAGTCATGGCCAAAAGTTTTGAGAATGATACAAATATTAATTTTTACAAAGTCTACTGCTTCAGTTTTTATAATGGCAATTTGCATATACTCCAGAATGTTATAAAGAGTGATCAGCTTAACAGCAATTACTTGCAAAGTCAATATTTGCCTAGAAAATGAACTTTATCCCCCAAAACACATTTCAACATCATTGCAGCCCTGCCTTAAAAGGACCAGCTAACATCGTTTCAGTGATTGCTCCATTAACACAGGTGTGGGTGTTGATGAGGACAGGGCTAGAGATCAATCTGTCATGATTAAGTAAGAGTGACACCACTGGACACTTTAAAAGGAGGCTGGTGCTTGGCATCATTGTTTCTCTTCTGTTAACCATGGTTATCTCTAAAGAAACACGTGCAGTCATCATTGCACTGCACAAAAATGGCCTAACAGGGAAGAGTATCGCAGCTAGAAAGATTGCACCTCAGTCAACAATCTATCGCATCATCAAGAACTTCAAGGAGAGAGGTTCAATTGTTGCCAAAAAGGCTCCAGGGCGCCCAAGAAAGACCAGCAAGCGCCAGCACCGTCTCCTAAAAGTGTTTCAGCTGCAGGATCGGGCTACCAGCAGTGCAGAGCTTGCTCAGGAATGGCAGCAGGCAGGTGTGAGTGCATCTGCACGCACTGCGAGGCGGAGACTCTTGGAGCAAGGCCTGGTCTCAAGCAGGGCAGCAAAGAAGCCACTTCTCTCCAGAAAAAACATCAGGGACAGACTGATATTCTGCAAAAGGTACAGGGAGTGGACTGCTGAGGACTGGGGGAAAGTCATATTCTTTGATGAATCCCCTTTTTGATTGTTTGGGACATCTGGAAAACAGCTTATTCGGAGAAGACGAGGTGAGCGCTACCACCAGTCTTGTCTCATGCCAACTGTAAAGCATCCTGAAACCATTCATGTGTGGGGTTGCTTCTCAGCCAAGGGAATCGGCTCTCTCACAGTCTTGCCTAAAAACACAGCCCTGAATAAAGAATGGTACCAGAATGTCCTCCGAGAGCAACTTCTCCCAACCGTCCAAGAGCAGTTTGGCGATCAACAATGCCTTTTCCAGCATGATGGAGCACCTTGCCATAAAGCAAAGGTGATAACTAAATGGCTCAGGGAACAAAACATAGAGATTTTGGGTCCATGGCCTGGAAACTCCCCAGATCTTAATCCCATTGAGAACTTGTGGTCAATCATCAAGAGACGGGTGGACAAACAAAAACCTACAAATTCTGACAAAATGCAAGCATTGATTGTGCAATAATGGACTGCTATCAGTCAGGATTTGGTCCAGAAGTTGATTGAGAGCATGCCAGGGAGAATTGCAGAGGTCCTGAAGAAGAAGGGTCAACACTGCAAATATTGACTTGCTGAATTAACTCATTCTAACTGTCAATATAAGCTTTTGTTACTCATATTATGATTGAAATTATATTTCTGTATGTGATAAAAACATCTGACAAACACACATAAAAACCAGAGGGCAGCAGATCATGTGAAAATATAATATTTGTGTCATTCTCAAAACTTTTGGCCATGACTGTAGTAATAACTGCAACTAATAGTTTTTGGTTATTGTTGATTAGTTCTGCACATCGACTGGTCAACAATTGAATCCAGTAAATGAGCAGAAGTCGGTACATGGGCAGATTAATGAATGCAGCACACTTATGCAGGGAACTAGCAAGATAGACAACCTTTTGCTCAGGCATAATCCCACAGGAGGAAGTCTCTTAGGTACCCAAAGGTTACCAGCCATTGGTTGGTGTGACTTAGGGTGCACAAGCCGGCCCTTTAAGAGCCAGGAGGATCATGCATGCTCCTCCGATATGACAGGGGGAAGAGGCCTAGCTGCGGTGGAGTGGAAGACCACCGTAAATAATAGGTTGACTATATTGTATGGGTTATGATGATTAAAGGGATACCAAATACAGTTTTGTGAAAACCATAAAAATTCCCACTTGCACAGCATACAATACAGTGAACATATTATTTATGGTGATTGGTAGATGGCACATTTTTTTTCCTTTCATTTCAGTAATATACTATTTATTTAGTGTTATCCCTGTGAAGAAAATATTTATTTTAAGCACAAAAAAATCACCACTTCCAACAGAGCAGGTCTGTAATGTCATGGTAACTCTTCTGCCTGTCATACAGAAGATCTGGAGTTCAAATCATGTTAAATAATTTCTTTAGTAACAGTCTATGTGCTGAAAGAGGGCCCCTCCACCAACCCATATCCAACACTGCTTTATTAGTATTCACTGCATTGAAGTGAATACTAATGAGGCTGCTGGCCCTGCTTGGATCTGTGATTTTCCAACTGGAAGAGGAAGGAGAGGCAGAGACATCTCTATATACACCCCCCATAAGTCTGGACTGGAATCATGAGTCATGGACTGGAATCAGGGGCATAGCTATAAGGGAAGCAGGGGAAGCGGACATATGAACACTCTGTCAATCACTAGCTGCAGTATTGATCTGCTACAGACAGTGGTTGGCTGAGCAGTCACATTTCCATGTTGGCCGGGTTCAGGAAGTACAGAGACTGGCACGGGACAAGAGAGCATAGGAAAGGGGCTATATACTTGTTATATAATTTTAAAGAATTCACATGGCACATCCATAGTTATATGCAAAACTTCAAGAACTTCTTACAGTGCCATAGCTTCATTAGACCTACTATAGAAAATTATTCTGATGGTCCATCCTCCCATCTATTCAGAATGTGAGAGCACCTTATCTTCAGATTATTTCATACATTTGTCTGCTATCATTGTACACTCACACCCTTATCAGGGAAAGTGTCAAATAACTGTGCAGTGTAAGTGTTATTATTTTCCTTGTAAAATAGGGACTTAACTAGTCTAATGTCTTAATGAGATTTATTCACCTAGTTTTTAATAACCTAATCTAATAACCTAGCCTAATTATGATTTCTGCTGCTCACAGATTAACTGAATTTAAGTGAAATGTAATTACCCTGTCAATATTTTCCATATTTCATAATTTACATAAGAAATTGAATGTATTGCATATTAACATAATAGATGTGTGCTCTGCAGAGTGTATTGTGCAGTATGAATATTATTAAACTATCTTGCTGTTCCTTGTCCAAGGCTGCCAGATACAATGATTTCTATTGATGCTGAAGTACAGTACAGATGTCTTTTCCTTATCTCCTCTTATGGCTGAACATGTCCTGATATGTGTGTCACAGGATGGCCAGCTTCTGAAAACAACATGATTTTGCAATACTCTGTCACAAGATGTCTATTCTGTAAATATCTAGGTGCGGCCACCCAGTGATTGTGGTTAGAGATGAACAAAGTTTTGAAAAATTTGCCGAACTTCGACAAGAAATTCGATTTGTTACAAATTAATTCTTCACAAATCGCTATGTTAAAATCCCATTCAGCCTATCACTTAATGGGACCATTTTAACGGCTGCTTAGACAGAAGTGCACCCGTCTAACGACAGTAAAACACTGTTATATGACATTGGGTTTTAAAAAAAATTCATTCACCTCATCCACTTGCTCGCACAGAGGCAGTCCATGCCTCTCTTGAGTAGAAAAGACCTGCCGAAGGGACCTGCACTGAGCAGGACCTATTCAGTAATAAAGAAATAAATAACAAGGGCCTATAGTGGACCACAGAATAAATACCTAATAGAGGGGAGCATCCAATAAATCATAATCCGTCCACGAGTAACATAAAGAAAGATCCAGGCCTAATAAATACATATAATCAAGGTATCAAGAAGGTAAACCACAAATAGTCATGATGAGGGAGTGTGAATCCGGGAAGACCAGAGAAGACACTCATTTTGCTAAATAAGCTTCGTCAGGAGGTCAAAGGATACTAGGCTATACTGCCATTATATAGGGAGAAATGCACCAAATGCCACAGGTAATGTCTGCGGCGTGTACCACCAGGTGATGTGTGTCAAGTAATACCATACACCCTCCTTATACCATACACCCATCATACACATCTCCTTATATAATAGGTAACTTGTGATGTCCCCTACTCTATTATCAAGTCTGGCTCTATCAATCGCCTTGAAGCAAATCCTTTTAGGATTGCTTCCATCAACCTCTCTGAAATGTTTAGGGATGGGTTTCAGTTTTTCTAAATCAGTGACATCACCGGCCACTCTAATGTCACGGATATGGTCCAAAGTGTTCACTTTTAGGGTCCTAGCTGTCATCCCTATGTAGAGAAAACCACACGGGCATTGGGTATAATAAATCACTGCCTCCGTACAAGTAATATGTTGTACAATCTTATACTATTTTTTGCCACATGAGTCAGTAAAACTGCTCGATTTAATCATAAATCGGCAGGCTGTGCATCCTCCACAAGGGAAAGAACTCCATCTAGGGCTGTTACTTCCGAAAAGTTCACCCATCTTGGGAGCTACATAGTGGCTTCTTGACACGATATCCCTCAATTTTTTTTATCTTTTCCAAGTGATCAGTGGATCCCTAGAAATCTGCTGTCTCAAATCCTTATCAGTTAGCAAAACCCGCCAGTGCCTACCCAATATGGAATACAACTGTTTCCATGGCGTATTGAAGTTGGTAATAAATCTAGTAGTTGTCACAGTTGAGGTTTTCTACTTCCACTTACCAAAACTGATTCTCTTGTGGAATTCTTGGCCTTGTTGTATCCCTTCTTAATTACACTCTTGCTGTAAACATCTTTCCTGTACTGTTCTTGCCAGGGCTGTGGAGTCGGAGTCGTGGAGTCGGTGACCATTTTGGTGGAGTCGGAGTCGGTATAAAATGGACCGACTCAGACTCCTAAAATATATAATAAATTGGTACATTTAGTTCAGTACAGTATGTGCTGAATATACGGTATTTTCATAAGAATTTGGGAACACGATGAAATGTCCTATCTGTTCTATTCCTGAACTAAGGAGCTAGGCTTTTAGTTGAGATGACTATGTGCTGCCCTTTATGTAGATGCTCAAAAGTGAAACTCCTCTGCTACAGATCAGAGGAAAAAGGCACTGGGAAGGAATGGCTGTACTCATCTCAGATTTGCTAGAGAAAACGGGATTAAAGGGGTTTTCTCACTAGTTACAAAGATTAGCTTTCAACATAAAGGGACAGTTAAAAGAAGAAATTTTCTAAATACAGTGGTCAGTAGATTTTACTTTAGTCATGAACTATAGACAGTTCAGCAGGTCTCTCTGTACACAGGTTTGTATGGTAACCTGCAGACCAGAAAGACTGTTATCTGATTGGCTGAGAGCAGGAGTGACCTCAGTAAGCAAAATGTGTTGAGGACTGAGAAGGATGGCTTTACCTGTAATTGTGTTAGAGATCACAATCTCCTGCTCTGTCAGAGTAAGTTGATATATGCTAATAACTGCTGGAGACCCACCCATAGCCTGAGGAGACAGAGTGAGTGCAAACTGCCTGTCGCCAGTGAATCAATTTCCTGAGAAAACCCCTTTAAGGCAAGTACTTCTTAGTATATCTAAACTTTCAATAAACTGTGCATAAATCAATTGTCCAGTGCATGTTCTCGACTGTATGCTTTATGTTTTAGTTTGCTTTTCCTCTGAGCTCATGTTTGGAGAGGTTAGCTGCTCTGATGGCTTCTATATGCTGCTGATACAAAACACCTAGGGCCTTATGTATGAAAGCTGTCTAGGTGTAGAAGTGTTTTTTGTTGCCCATAGAAACCAATTAGAGCTCCCCTTTCATTTTATATAGTTCTCTGGAGAAATGAAAGGGGAGCTCTGATTGGTTGCTATGGGCAACAAAGAAAGTCTTAGACCTAGACAGTGTTCATACATCAGGCCCTTAGTGTGCTGTACCCAGAGAAGCCTGATACTGAAAGTTCAGAGCAAATATATCTAGTAAAACATATATTACAGACTCTTTTTGTCATGACATATCTGTACTATTGATTTATGCAAAGTTTGTTTAAAGTTATCACTTAAACATGCGCCATGTATGAGGTAGTCGGGAATCAGAGTCGGAGTCGGGGAAAATTGAGGAGTCGGAGTTGGAGTCGGGGCTTTGGCTTACCGACTCCACAGCTCTGGTTCTTGCACCAGATACTAAACAGTGCAAAACTTTAGGAAAAAGGGCCAGGCGTGATCACGTTTTCATTGCCTGGCCCTGTCAAACAAAGTGCAGAGAGTGTGAGTGCTCCAACTACTGCCATCTCAGGCACTCCTATGTTTTTAGATCAGTTGATTTAGGGGCAGTCTGTAGTAGACAGATAGCACTCGCCAATTGTTCAGAGGATACAACCCTCAAATCTTCTGACCAGTATTTAAAGACCAGGACTCTGACCGTATGGTGAATGAACCAAGTACTTCCTTGCTAAAGAGAACTATATTTTGATAATAGCCAGGAAGGGTTATCATAGTCAGGTCCGAGGTAGCCAGCGGTTGGGGGTCACCGTTTTAATGGCGAGTGCTCCAACTACAGCCATCTTAGACATTCCCCTGCTCATATACTAGTTAGTGTAAGGGATAGTCTTTACTGAACAGATAGCACTTGCAGACCTACACTGGGTACGTCCCTCAAAAATAGTGTGTTACAAAGTAAATTAGGGACATTGTATTAGTCCTGAATTTGGATTAGCTGTATACTCCCTTCCTTTTTAAATTCCACGGTGTGTGTATTCACGTCTTGCACAATAATGTTTACCTGCTAAAAAATATCATTTTAGAAGAGAGTTTAAATAAAAGTTAAGTTTTATTACTCAATAGGGCATAACTCAGGTTTTTCTGATGAATTGTATAGCCACTGAGAGAGAACAGGAGGAAGAGTGTATTCAATTCCTCCAGTTAATAAACTGCAGCAGTTGCAGAGAGAGCAGAGCCTCTAGGTGTAACGGTAACGCCCCCGTTGCTCCTGGAGGCTCATTTGCATATAGTAAAACATAATTTTTCTCAGCAATTGGGACACATATGAACATGGGACCAACACAGATGTCTTCAGCTGCCAAGCGCACATGTAACAGGTCAGCCAGTGTCATAGGTACGAATCTACTGACAGATGCCCTTTAAGTTTGCTGAGAATCCATTGGCACTTGATAATTATAACTATATTACAATCTTTCAGAGTGAGAATTTCATGGGAAATATGGGTAAAATATTCAGGATTTGTCTCCATACATCCCATGGGTTCTGAGGGGCTGTAAATGCCATGTCATCACCACAGCTTCCACATCTGTATCTCAGGCAAAAAATAAAGCCGTATATAACCCAAACTTGGAACGAAAAATAATTATCCAAAATGCCAAACCTCCTGTGGTCCAATTAGATGACTTAATTGATGGCTTGGGCTTCTGAGAAAGAGCATCAGAACATAGAGTATCTCTATAAAACTTTAACAATGGTCTTATATTGTTGCCTTGTACCTAAACAGAAAGACAGGAGATGACAGATTCTTGGCAATTTTCTTTGCAACTATAACTTAGGGAAGTCAGAGCCGCTCTCATTAGCAGTATACAGTGGATTTCAAATAGGTAGAGCTCATACATGATTTATGTTAGCATTTGCAACTTTATTTTCTATTCATTTCTATTATTTTTTATTACTTATTTTTTATTATTTTATTATATTTTTATCCTACCATTTTATACTACATGAGCTGGCAACTACACATTCAAAGAGTACTATGCATACTCACTCTGCACACAGAGTATATGTGAATATAGTAATTAGAATTTCATCTGCACTGGGAGATTAATATGTACCTATAATTTCACTTTAGTCTATGCTCATATGTTCTGGCACACTTGTGTTATCTTTGTATTACATTTATGGTCATTCATTTGAAAAGCCGCCATGTAAGGCCTCTTTCACACTAGCGGCAGCACGGATCCGGCACCTAAAGGGTGCCGACGGATCCGTGCTGCCGCTGATACATGTGTGATGCCGGAGCAGCGGTCCGGCCCCACACATGTTGACACAGACATTGGGACAAGACACAGAGAACATACATACACACACATACACACAAACACATACATACTTACATACTCCAGCCAGGGACGCCGGCAGCACGTCTTCACACGCCTCCAGCTCGCAGTGATGACGATTCCCCACAGCGCCCTCTGCTGGGCGCAGTGGGGAAACGTCATAGCTGCACGCAGGAGGCGCGTGAAGACATGCTGCCGGCGTCCCTGGAGTATGTGAGTATGTATGTGTTTGTGTGTATGTGTGAGTATGTACACTCACCGGCCACTTTATTAGGTACACCTGTCCAACTGCTCGTTAACACTTAATTTCTAATCAGCCAATCACATGGCGGCAACTCAGTGCATTTAGGCATGTAGACATGGTCAAGACAATCTCCTGCAGTTCAAACCGAGCATCAGTATGGGGAAGAAAGGTGATTTGAGTGCCTTTGAACGTGGCATGGTTGTTGGTGCCAGAAGGGCTGGTCTGAGTATTTCAGAAACTGCTGATCTACTGGGATTTTCACGCACAACCATCTCTAGGGTTTACAGAGAATGGTCCGAAAAAGAAAAAACATCCAGTGAGCGGCAGTTCTGTGGGCGGAAATGCCTTGTTGATGCCAGAGGTCAGAGGAGAATGGGCAGACTGGTTCGAGCTGATAGAAAGGCAACAGTGACTCAAATTGCCACCCGTTACAACCAAGGTAGGCAGAAGAGCGTCTCTGAACGCACAGTACGTCGAACTTTGAGGCAGATGGGCTACAGCAGCAGAAGACCACACAGGGTGCCACTCCTTTCAGCTAAGAACAGGAAACTAAGGCTACAATTTGCACAAGCTCATCGAAATTGGACAGTAGAAGATTGGAAAAACGTTGCCTGGTCTGATGAGTCTCGATTTCTGCTGCGACATTCGGATGGTAGGGTCAGAATTTGGCGTCAACAACTTGAAAGCATGGATCCATCCTGCCTTGTATCAACGGTTCATGCTGGTGGTGGTGGTGTCATGGTGTGGGGAATATTTTCTTGGCACTCTTTGGGCCCCTTGGTACCAATTGAGCATCGTTGCAACGCCACAGCCTACCTGAGTATTGTTGCTGACCATATCCATCCCTTTATGACCACAATGTACCCAACATCTGATGGCTACTTTCAGCAGGATAATGCGCCATGTCATAAAGCTGGAATCATCTCAGACTGGTTTCTTGAACATGACAATGAGTTCACTGTACTCAAATGGCCTCCACAGTCACCAGATCTCAATCCAATAGAGCATCTTTGGGATGTGGTGGAACGGGAGATTCGCATCATGGATGTGCAGCCGACAAATCTGCGGCAACTGTGTGATGCCATCATGTCAATATGGACCAAAATCTCTGAGGAATGCTTCCAGCACCTTGTTGAATCTATGCCACGAAGAATTGAGGCAGTTCTGAAGGCAAAAGGGGGTCCAACCCGTTACTAGCATGGTGTACCTAATAAAGTGGCCGGTGAGTGTATGTATGTCTGTATGTATCTCTGTATATGTGTAGCCGGATCCGGAATGACCCCCCATTGCAAGTCAATGGAGGACAGATCCGGATTACTGGTGTGTCACACCAAACGGATCCGTCCCCATTGACTTGCATTGGGGGTCATTCCGGATCCGTCTTGATGCCTGGACCGGAGAGCAAACCGCAGCATGCTTCGGTTTGTTCTCCGGTCTGAAGACGGAACGGAATGCTTTCAGGAGCATTCTGTTGTCTTCAGTTCAGTTTTGTCCCCATTGACAATGAATGGGGACAAAACTGAAGCGTTTTTTTCCGGTATTGAGCCCCTATGACGGAACTCAATACCGGAATTTAAAAACGCTAAAAGTGAGAAAGTAGCCTAATACATTTTGCTGCAGGGAAAATGGGTAGCTGGTCGTGCTTTCCCCTGTTTGCCAGGGGATAAACAGCTGCTTCATTGGTCACATGTTGAAAGGGGTGGACTCTGATAAGACAACCACTTTGCGCTATTTTTTCATGTGTTTTACCAAGAACAAAAACTTTCTTCCATTGTATTTTCTATAAATTTGGATTAACTTTATCATTTTGAAATCAAAGATTCTTTAACATATAATCAGGGGCATAACTACCATCTCGGGAGACCAGGCAACTGCTATGGGACGCAGGGCAAGAGGGGGCCCAGTCTTAGTTGGGATCATCCCCTCCTCTACTGGAAGTGAAGCTTGGTCAGGACTCTACCCTCTAAAGGAACAACTTTTAGCAAATGAGGCAGTGGAAAAATGGCCCAAGGGTCATTGAAAGGGATTAGGCAGAAACCCTTCTGTCCTGTGTGGGGGGCCTGGTTTGATCCTTGCTATGGCGCCCTTACTTCTCTATGTACACCACTACATATAATATATTCTCTATGTACACCACTGCATATAATATATTGCTATATAACATTAAACGATTTCAATATCTAGTTGGTAATGTATATCATCATTAAAATGCTGTATTATGTTTTTTGTTGCAGGAGCTGAAGGTGCTTTGTTTGAACATTCTGTGGAAACTCCACTGGTTAGAGCCGCCTCCTCGAAACAACTCAGGTACCGATTTCCATTGAATATTTGTTCTTTATATTAATACTATGCCATGCCAATATATGTTTTATATGTTATGTTTTTTCTACAAACAGCACCTTCCTTTTCCATTGGTTGTGTCTAGCATTGCAGTGTTGAGCTGTAATACCATTATCAGGGCAGCCATCAGGAATTTCAGGACCCAATACAGACAAATCGTATCCCCCTTCCTTAGGCCCTTCTCACTTCACAGCCATAACAGTCGTACCTTTTTGCCGTTCACACCAGTAAGATTTTAATTTCCATCAACTTTATTATGGCTTCACTACATGCATACCTCCCAGCCGTCCCGGATCAAGCGGGACAGTCCCGGATTGCAGTGGCTGTCCCGGTACGGGGGAGGTATGTCCTGGTTTCTGGCATCTGTCTTTGCGTTCATAGGACGCAGAGACAGTTGCCTGTATTATGAAAAAGCAGAGAGCCGGCATCAGCTGGCTGCTTCATCCATCATCCCTCCCGTCCCCCTGCAGGCCCTCCATACCGCTGTTCTGTGCGGGAGGCATGGCCAGACAGCGGTCAGACTTGGCTCCGCCCCCTCCACAGACCAGAGCAGCCCATGTCCTCCTGCTGCTGCAGATGCTGCTAGGAAGAAGATAAGTATATGGTGTTTATTTTTTTTACTTTATGTGAGGGGCACAATGTGGGCATATTACTGGGGGCATAATCTGGGAATATTACAGGGGGGCACAATGTGGACATATTACAGGGGGGCACAATGTGGGCATATTACTGGGGGGCACAATGTGGGCATATTACTGGGAGGGAGCACAATTTGGGAATATTACATGGGGGCACAATGTGGGCATATTACTGGGGGCACAACATATTACTGGGGGCACAATGTGGGCATATTACTCAGAGGGAGCACAATTTGGGAATATTACAGGGGGGGCACAATGTGGGAATATTACTGGGGGCACAATGTGGGCATATTACAGGGGGCACAGTGTGGGCATCTTTAGTCATGCAAAGTATAGCCCCAGCCTTTCATGGAGCATTGGATGAGAGTTGCTGTTTTTCTACATCTAGATTTTGAGCACTTGAAGGAACATTGTCAGTCTTTTGCCTACAGGAGATTCCTAAAGAAATTCTGTGGAAAGATTTGATATTTTGCTTACGGTATGTATTTACTCAAGTTAAACAGAGTCAGATCCTCAAGTATCAAAAATGAGTAAAGTTCAGCTTTCATTTTTTACAATGCCCTGAAGAAAATTCAAAAAGATCTTTCCCAGAATGTAAATCTAAGTGAGGCATGACTTTGCAAGAGCGCAAGGAGAGATGGGCTTAAATATCTGCAATTGTTATTATAAAGGAATTCTAAGGACGGTTTTACATGGCCCAAGGTCATAATGAGCACTGATCGATGATAAAACAAGTCGATTGGTGATTTTTCACATTGGCTAATGAAAACTGCAGGGGGAAGCAGCGCGAACGATCATTACTGATATTTTGGGAGACTCGCAGAAAGTGAAGGCTCCCGGAAGAGTTGGCAAATCTCCCGATCACAGCACGGAGGGCTGCTTTCTTCTGTAAAGAAGTCCTCAATGTAGGTTAACTGTATGTGGCACTGAGGTTCTGCCAAGGTGTCCCAAGTGCATTGAGGGGGTGGAGCATCATACAAAAACTATGGAGCCTAAAAAAAAAAGAGGCATTTCCATACCTGATAATATTTCAGGTATTTCAGATCTCCTGCGCACTTCCTTTGAAATCTTGTCTTAAGTATGTCATTACTACAGTTGACAAAGGAACAGGTGAATCTTCCGGTTGGCCCCTAGTTCCCCACCCTCTCCACAAGTGACTGGGCTACATATAGATAAGCAGCTTCCAGCACCTCACCCAGCCTATGTTCATATTTAAAAATGGATAGATTATTAAACAGAATATGCAGTTTTTTTTTATTTTTATTACAGATGTATCAGGTGGCTGAGATGATTTCTTAAAGGGGTTATCCAACCCTTATAATGTCCCCTTCCCTCCCCCAAATGTCCAGGCCCCTCACACATACCTCTTTTCCCGGCGCCCGTGTCACTTCTGATGCCTGCACTGCCGCCGACATTATAGGGGTTGGATAGCCCCTTTAACACAGAGGCAGCACCCTGTTTGCCCAAGGACCTGCCCTCTAAAGGTTACTGCACTCCCGATAATCATTTTGTACATCTTGCTGCTGCTGTCTTTGTGTGTGCAGGAAATATTTGCATGTAGCTTTACAGTGGGCCCCCAGAATGAATTTTACTGCTTAGCCCCCTGCAACCCAATCCAACACTGTTCATGACCCATGCAGTTTAGATGTGGGCAGCTGCTGACAAGTGGGCATCTTTCTGCTCACATAAAAGAGCTAATTGGGTCCTATGAGTGTTCATCTGTCTGTTTATCGGCCCAGGAAGGTGATGGACATAGTGTTGTTTGTGTGTTCTAGTGTTCATAATGTGGAGGGTTGTGGTACATTAAGGAAATGGAGGTTAGGAGCATGTACATTGAGCTCTGTAATAAAACAGTATGCAGTGGGCTCTTAAACTCCCCCTAGTGGTCACTGCATGCAGCTGGAATTTTATCATTTAAATGAAACTTGTTAGCTTCATTATGCAGTTTTTTCTACAGCAGCATACATTAGTGACAGACACACTGTCAATAACAGTATGTGTAATTGTCGAGCAGTTTTTGGCAGCTGGCAACTTAAAATTTGCAAGGAATTCAATAATATTCATGATATGCATACTTCCCCTGCCCTACCCTCACCGTCCAACCACAGATTTCTCCTTATGATGGTGTCTATGGAGAATTTTGTCAATCAAGGACTAGAGGGTGAGGACAGCACACGATGATCATCAGACTCCTTACTGGCAGCATTGGCCGTGAGCTACAAATTTTAAGATTTAAGTTCTATAATTCACAAATCCATATAAGTGGAAATCAACATTCTGCCGCCATAAAGGGTACCCTCTAAATCTTTGGATTTGGAGCTCTGACTCCAAAAATAGAGGTCCGGCTGCCAATAAAATATATATTACGAAATTAATGAGCTTAATATTTTAAACCTAAATAAAACATAGTGTTAAAGATGAAAATTCACTTTCAGTATGACCGCCTTGATTTCCACCAGGCTGGTTGCTGTATGCAGACAACCTTGTAATATTCAGGAATCCCAATGGATGTTTCTACTGTACATAATGTGTGCACGGTATTCTAAATAAAGCTGTGACCAATAATAGAGCTGGATAAAATTAGCCAAAAGGGTCTGTTTTTTCCCAGAAACCTTGCCACTCACGTCCTTGCTTTGTGTCTGGGCTGCTCATACACTTTCAAGTAATTGGGACTTAGCTGCAATACTGAATATAGTCCATGGGCAAAAATGGACATGCTTTTGAAAAAAAAAAAAAATCAGACCCATTTTTCTAATCTTAGACAACCCCTTTTTAAAGAAAACAATAAAGAATGTTTTTGTGCAATTATTTCAGGTGGGATACTTCACTTCTGTAGTCTGGAAGTGTGAAACCATCCCAATATCTAGAAGTCATGGACATCCGCTATGGTTATAAGTGCAATTTTTCCTTAGACAGTTTCTTTTCTCTACAATATATTATATTTTAAGTTAAAATTCTACTAGTAAAAAGTAACTGCCTCCGTCAGACACCCTTCAAGCAGGAAAAGTCCTCCAGGGATGGCCTCGTGGAGAACGTTGTGGTCTCTGACAGTGCGGACCATAAATCAAGTGTTGTCCGTGTTTCCTTCAAGGTAAAGACGCTGTGTTTCTGCGGCAATGCTACCTGAAAGGATAAATTAACATTACATAAAAGGTATGACAACGTCTGTACCCTGACAAATATAAGGACTTTATTTGGGCTATTGTCTTTTTTTAATTATCTGATGAATCACTGCGTTATTAAAGGAAGGTCGGAGCGCTCCTTGCCTGTAATACGTTATCAGATCTGCTAGTCATATATCTGCTGAAGTGGACCAGTTATTACCTGTTCTTTGTCTGGAGTTCTGCTTTTCTATTTTGCAGTGAATGTGACCTCAAAGAAGATGATAGATGTTTACGAAGATGTTTTTTCTGCTAGACTGGCTTTTATGCAGTCTAAAAGAACTGCACGGGGTAATAGAGATCATTACACTAGTCGTTAATCTGAAGAGTTAACTTTGTAATTTGTCTTTTGATACGCATCAAGTCTAAATCCTTCCCTTTTGATCAGGTAATAGGGGAAAACAGATGCAAGGAAATCAAATTTCCAAATAAAATCAATGGCTGGCAAGTGTCCGTTTCAGCACAGTGGAGGCACATGTGGTAGAGAGGATAAAGTCCACAAAAACTTCCAAATTCATCCAGTTGTACGTGAAACCTCTGAAGCTACTACACCAGGATAAGCGCAATCTAGTCTCTTCCAGTGTGATTGAATCACCACCTTTCAGATACAAGAAGAAAAATATGGTGCAGGTCATATCATCAGTGGTTCTGTACGGTTCCCGTTTGCACCGTGTCCACACAGCGCTGGTAACCATGTGCAGATCTTAGATTTGATTCATCTCAAGAACCTGTGAACAAGTTTGAAAGAAACATAGGGCAGGACCTCTAGCACATGTAGATATAGAAAGGATTTATTCATCTACTCACAATGAAAATATAAAAGAGTGGAACCTTTTTGAAGACCCCTTGTTATATAGAGTAAGCCATGTGCATGTGTAGCCACTACTCCATACATGGCATGTGTAGTTGTATATGATGCTCACCATGTCATGCAAAGAGTCCACCACTCTTTGCAGCAACTCTTCATTTTGGCTAATAAGGGAAGGTCTCAAACAGGGGAATTATCTCTAAGATGTCCATATGCCTTAAGAGGACATATAAGCAGGGATTGTCCATTAGGGAACGCTCTTTTTATGCAGTGGTCCCCGTGTACTATGATAAGTGTTAAAGGAGATATTAATTATTGGTATTTTGGGACGTACCAATAATTAATATTCATAAATAGGCAAAACCCGCTTCCGCTAGTTCCGCCTATTTATGCCTAAGTGATACTCTATTGCCTTTCACACGACCTAAAAGGGACTCAAAATACACGTTACAAAACAATAGACACGGTACACTGTATTATCAATAATAACAATATTTATTAATTATTAACAATACAGTAATAATCCCTAACTACACTATACAATCCCGTTAAATTCAACCGCAATACTAACTAAACAATACACACTCACACACTTATAGCAGCCCTCCCCAACCTAATCTAATTACTGTCCCTGGGAGCAAAAGGGGTTAAATTACAGTGCAATGCAATCAGGGGAAAATCAGGGCTATGGCAGGGAAGGGGTTAAATGGTAGGGCAAGGGTACAGCAGGGATCAAGGCAGGGGTTGTGGCAGGTTACAGGGCAGAGTACCAGGGGTTAATGCTGGCAGGGGGCAATCAGGGGTGAATCCAGGGGTAGCAGAGATTGAGCAGGGGTTAATGGCAGGAATACAGGGCAGCACCAGGGGTTAAAGGCAGGGCAGGAGAAAGAAGGGGTTAATCATTGGTGGTTCAGGGGAACCAGGGTACTCAGCCAATCCAGGGGTAATGCTCGTCTCCAGGGGGTTGCTCGTCGTCCAGGGGATGATTCTTCTTTGCTCGTAGTCCAGGGGATGATTCTGGGGGTCTTCAGGCTGGGGAGGCACGGCTCAACTGAAGAGCGCAGCGCGATCGGGTTATTTAAACCCGGTCGCGCTCACTCCCGTGCTGCCGGCGAGCGAGCGCGCCGGCAGCTGTGTGCACGAGCGCCGGCGCGGTGCTATGACGTCACCGCGCCGACCCCGCTGTTTCCCGGGCGGAGGATCTCTTTGATCCTCCGCCTGGGGAGCGCTTTGTATCTCCGGCGCTTGTAATTACAAGCGCCGGAGGTACGCGCCGGACAGAGACAGGGAAACCTATTGTTTCCCTGTCCTGTTAATTGCCCCCAGCAGCGCTGAGGGTAATTAACAGAAGGGACAGAAGATCATATCGATCTTCTGTCCCTTTGAAGTACCTGGGACTGGACTAATTAGTCCAGTCCCATGTCTCCAGCTATCCCCAGCAGATGGCCATTGTCCATCTGCTGGGGGCTATGGGGGGGGCACCCTGGCTATGACATGTATATAGATACATGTACATAACTGGGGATCATGTACATGCATCTATATACTTCTGGAGGATATAAGGGGGCATATAAGGAAAGGGGGCCTCATTATATATCCTATAAGGATAAAGGGGGCATTTATAATTATAAGAAAGGGGGCATTATGTGTCATATTCAGGGGTATTATATAAAGGGGCATTAATATATGAAAGGGGGCATTAAAATATATAAATATATATATATATATATATAAATATAGGTGCAAGCAAATGGGGCTCATGCACACATATCTATATATATATATACATACAGTTAGAGCACCTGGTGGATAACCACATCCACCAGGGCTTCAGGCCTTCGTGGCCATGGGGCCACATACCCTCAATTTGGGGCCACCCATATATGCATATACATATGGGTATATGCATATATTGTAGGCGGCGCCCACACTTCCTTCTACAATCCCCCTGTTGTCGGGAACACGACATATTGAAATGGGACGGAAGTGTGGGGATACATTTGCCTCCTCAACCCCGCCCATAATGGAAACCAGTTCAGGACAGACTGAAGAATGATCCGGTCCTTAGGTACTGAGACATCACCCCTCGTGGTTGCGCGACCTCTTCCCTGCCCTTCACCGTAACCCGACGTCTCCGTCCACCGATCAAACTATCCTCGTCTTCTCTCGGTATCATGCATCAGCGTCTCCCTCAGTTGTCTTTAGTTGCTCGGACTTCTGGGATGGCACACCCTTGTCTCTAAGCTTCCGCTACTCCCACAGTCTTCTTCAAGTGGTCGGACTTCGGGGATGGCTTCACCCTCACATCTGGGTAGTGATGGTCTTTAAGCCTCAGCTCTTCCCACTGTCGCCTTTTGTTGATTGGACTCTGGGATGGCTCTACTCGCGATCTTCAGGTGGTGTCGGTCTTCCAGTATCAGCTGCTCCCACTGCCTTCTCTTTGTCGATTAGACTCTGGGACAGCTTCACTCTTCAGTCTCTAGGCCGATCCACGTAGCACAGGTGGACGGCCTCCTTTATCACTTTTCCTCCCGACACTTCTTATCTTGCTTGCAGATTCTGTCTTTGAGGAAGTTCTTTCATGGACAGAAACGCAGGTCTTTACAAGGCAGGTCAGACTTTCTGGAGGGTGAGGTGATGTCAAAGTACCTAAATCCTAACTGCGGGAATAAACACCGCACTAACTGTCATTCAGTCCATCCCTTATGAACTGTACCATTCATAGGGTTGGAGTGGCAAATATTTTACAGAAGGGACCTGTCCCTAACTTGCCCTATTCTTTTCCTCACACACACACGGATACCCGTCCCCCTGTATAGCAAATAATATACATCAAATGCATATCATATACTCTACTATGGGGTTTCAGGATGGTGATGGTACTACATCCTGAACCCTCATAGGGTAGTAGGGTAGTCCCTGGCTCCAGGACTTCACAGGAGTTATGTCCTGAGCCATTTTCTCCGGTCATCTTCGTGATGTTCTATCTGGTTCTGGGGTGATAGTCCACAAGTCTCTTGCACAGTCCCATCCAGAACCAGACGAACCATCACCGGATTCATCAAAAAGAAAGGACGTGACCTTGGCTGAACCGTCATTCCCACCAGGACACGTCCGTCTTCTTCAACGCTCCAGCCGGATCGCGTCTTCGTTCTTGTAGACTCTTGAAGATCTCGGCCAAAACTGAGCGGGATCCTCAGGAGCCAAACGACAGTGTCGGGGGGGGGGGACCATCCAGTTCCTTCCTTGTCCTCCTCTGGGTACTTTCTTATCGTCCTATGGTATTATTCCTAGGATAGAAGAAAATATCCAGCGCTCCTGAGGGATTTCTCCCCTCATGGCGCCTTTTTAGTGGCATACTTCCATCACCAATACCCTTGACCCATGTGATGAGAAAAGGCATTGGGTTGACCTTCATCCAACAGGACCCCTCGTTATCCTAACACAGGTGTAAGAACACCGAACCTTCAGAGGATCCCATCCTCTGCCGCACATCCCTCTGAACCAACAGATAAGGATGGCCACCCTAATAGGTTAGGATCACCGAGGGGAGCTGTGGACAAAGCACCATCTTTTTTTTTTTTTTTTTTTATGATGACACGGCATCCCTGTCTTACTCATGTGTTTCCAGTCTGACTTCCCCCTGTTATCCTGTGTTGTGGAGGTCAGCAATATCCGTGGCAAGGATCTTGCCTTGGCTCTGCAGGACTCCACAACACAAAAACACAGGTCACATTCTGTCGTCGACCACCCGGCGTCCAATCTCAGTCAGGGCTATGCTGCCTGTCTGGACTAGAAAGTGATTGCACAGTGCAACGTCACACTGATCATGTGCCCATATTGCCTGTCCTCAATCCACTCCCTGCCCCGATCAGAGCATAACACAGCCCCACTGAAAACCCTGAGCAGAACAGTGCTACCTGTCTCGATCTGAGGCCCTGGCTGCCCAGAGTAATCATCACACTGCACCGTGTACCGATGTTACCTGCTCGCAAACCAACACCTTCCTCAGTCCACAGTATAGCACTGCTCTACCCACAGTAGACACCAGAATGAACCAAAACAGATGCTACCGGACTCATAGCAGGGGATGCAAATTACAAAAATCAGCAAAGCTGAACACACATGTAAACCAGGACTACCGCCATCAACATTGAAACATACAAACAGGTAACACAGGACACGGACATACACAGGGAACGAACGATGTAACAAATAGCACAGGGGTATCAAACATTCTCTAGCCTATATTGGCCATTTTGACCCCTCAGCACCTGATGAGGCATCCGCTGAGTGGTGACTCTTTTATGGCCAATCTGACTAGTCCCAACTGTACAGTTTGTTACCGGGATTGTCTTACTGGACACATTGCAATGACTTGCACAAGGGCAATTCCTTGCAATGTGTCCTTCGTTCCCACACCTAAAACACCTAATTGGTCTTTGTGTCCTATTCTTACCTGACCTGCAGTGTTTCGCTATATGACCTAAGCCAGTACATGCAAAACACCTGATGTCCGCCCTGCATGGCTTAGGTCTGTCCACACTGCAGTCGTGCTCCCTTCTCCTATACTGTTCCATTCTCAGGGACGCACTTCTCACAGTATTTCTATTATAACAAATCGTTGGACTCTTTTTTTCTATCTGAACAGGCTCAAATTTAGGTATATTTGGCCTGTTACAGATATCTCTCCCCCCTTTTTGCCCTGAACAGGGCAAAATTTTTGGAGAGTCTGGCCCTGTCTTTACAGAAAAAGAAAGGGCCGGTACCAATTTTGAAAAGTTACTGATGACTTGTTGCATGCCGGTCATCAAGCGAGACCTTACAGCAACCTCATCATTTAGTTTGGCGAGAGTCACGGCAGTAGAGGCAGCCCGTTCCTTGAAGGCCTTGATCTCAGCATAAGACTGAGTCAACTGAGCCTCAATTTCCTCCTTTTGCCTCTGCAACTCTACCAACTGTGACTCTAATTCAGCCACTTGCGTCTCTCGGTCAGCAGAAGACTGCACATTCACTGCCAGCTGTGTCCGCAATGCCGAAACCTGCTGCACATTACTGGCACAGCACTGGCAATGAATGGTCGGAGGAAACGTCTCCGCTGACCGAGAAACCCGCGCGACATGCTCCGGCTTCCAAATGCTATCCTCAAATGTATACACAAGTTTGGCTAGCATGTGGAGTCGCCTCGAATCCTTGTTCAATACCATCCGTTTGTTGACACAGAGCTTGTCATAACTACTAGTCTGTGCCAACAAATCGGACCACAACATTTCTGTGGAGGTGTATGAGGTGGGGAGGATGGGATTGAAAGTGCTCTTCTTAGCTAGGTGTAGCAGTGTGGAGAAGTCCATACTCACTTTTTTGGAGGTCGCCATCTTCTCTGGAGCTGGTCCCAGTTGTCCTTTGGTTGCTGCCTGGAGAAGGTCCTGTAGTATCCGGAACGCCTTCTCCCGCCCAGCTGGACTTGTTTGGCTCAGTCCACCGGCGATGGTCCTCTCTTGGTGATAGTATGGATCTTCTTCCTTGGCTCCCTTGTACGTTGTTTTTTTTTTTTTTCGTGTCGTGTAAGTGCAACAGAAAAATAGTTAAACACAAATTAAAACCAAAAGATCTAGGTTCTTTTGCGAAAGATCTTGCACCGTATTTAGCTTTGACTTGAGAAATCGCATTACCTGTCCGAATTACCAGGCCCTTGGACGCACAGAAACCACTGTCCACGTCCCTATTGGCTGGCTAATTCACAGAATAAGCGAATTCCCTATGTCGTTGCTAAATACGGATACAAAGTCCACGCAAGGGGCCCTGGCTCGCCAATGTTAAAGGAGATATTAATTATTGGTATTTTGGGACGTACCAATAATTAATATTCATAAATAGGCAAAACCCGCTTCCGCTAGTTCCGCCTATTTATGCCTAAGTGCTACTCTATTGCCTTTCACACGACCTAAAAGGGACTCAAAATACACGTTACAAAACAATAGACACGGTACACTGTATTATCAATAATAACAATATTTATTAATTATTAACAATACAGTAATAATCCCTAACTACACTATACAATCCCGTTAAATTCAACCGCAATACTAACTAAACAATACACACTCACACACTTATAGCAGCCCTCCCCAACCTAATCTAATTACTGTCCCTGGGAGCAAAAGGGGTTAAATTACAGTGCAATGCAATCAGGGGAAAATCAGGGCTATGGCAGGGAAGGGGTTAAATGGTAGGGCAAGGGTACAGCAGGGATCAAGGCAGGGGTTGTGGCAGGTTACAGGGCAGAGTACCAGGGGTTAATGCTGGCAGGGGGCAATCAGGGGTGAATCCAGGGGTAGCAGAGATTGAGCAGGGGTTAATGGCAGCACCAGGGGTTAAAGGCAGGGCAGGAGAAAGAAGGGGTTAATCATTGGTGGTTCAGGGGAACCAGGGTACTCAGCCAATCCAGGGGTAATGCTCGTCTCCAGGGGGTTGCTCGTCGTCCAGGGGATGATTCTTCTTTGCTCGTAGTCCAGGGGATGATTCTGGGGGTCTTCAGGCTGGGGAGGCACGGCTCAACTGAAGAGCGCAGCGCGATCGGGTTATTTAAACCCGGTCGCGCTCGCTCCCGTGCTCCCGCGCTGCCGGCGAGCGAGCGCGCCGGCAGCTGTGTGCACGAGCGCCGGCGCGGTGCTATGACGTCACCGCGCCGACGCGCGCTGTTTCCCGGGCGGAGGATCTCTTTGATCCTCCGCCTGGGGAGCGCTTTGTATCTCCGGCGCTTGTAATTACAAGCGCCGGAGGTACGCGCCGGACAGAGACAGGGAAACCTATTGTTTCCCTGTCCTGTTAATTGCCCCCAGCAGCGCTGAGGGTAATTAACAGAAGGGACAGAAGATCATATCGATCTTCTGTCCCTTTGAAGTACCTGGGACTGGACTAATTAGTCCAGTCCCATGTCTCCAGCTATCCCCAGCAGATGGCCATTGTCCATCTGCTGGGGGCTATGGGGGGGGCACCCTGGCTATGACATGTATATAGATACATGTACATAACTGGGGATCATGTACATGCATCTATATACTTCTGGAGGATATAAGGGGGCATATAAGGAAAGGGGGCCTCATTATATATCCTATAAGGATAAAGGGGGCATTTATAATTATAAGAAAGGGGGCATTATGTGTCATATTCAGGGGTATTATATAAAGGGGCATTAATATATGAAAGGGGGCATTAAAATATATAAATATATATATATAAATATAGGTGCAAGCAAATGGGGCTCATGCACACATATCTATATATATATATACATACAGTTAGAGCACCTGGTGGATAACCACATCCACCAGGGCTTCAGGCCTTCGTGGCCATGGGGCCACATACCCTCAATTTGGGGCCACCCATATATGCATATACATATGGGTATATGCATATATTGTAGGCGGCGCCCACACTTCCTTCTACAATAAGCGTGCCACTATCTTGGCATTGTTTGAGAAAATCTTCTGCTTTTCTCATTTTAGACAAATATATTATTCAGATGTGCCAAAAAGATTGACTTTTTCTGCCATCCACGACATTTCCTGGTTTAAACTAAAATGTGGAGGTGGCCAGCTGTTGTCTACCTTCTAGATCTGGAGTCCCATAATGCTCCATTCACTTCTATGGGCACCACAAGATCAGCCCAGCTGGTGTATATGTTGGCAATTGTAGTTTCACAGCAACTGGAATGCCAAAGGTTGCTGACCCCTGTTCTAGATATTTTTATGAAGTTGAAGTCCATGATTTTGGCACGTGTTCTAGATTAAATTTCTGGTGGACAGAATTTTGCGACATTGGGGCAGATTTTTGGCTTAGAGACAGAACCTTGGCATATTGGAACAGATTTTTGGTTCGGAGACAGAACTTTGGTGTATTGGGACAGATTTTTGTCTTGGGGACAAAATATTGATAGATTTGGACACATTTTTGGCTGGGAGACAGAATTTTGGTGCAGAACAGATGTTCAGGGCATCTAGACACATTTACACTGTAAACTAAGCCAACACATTGGTGGTAGAAACTAGATCCAGCATCAGCCACCGTGATAAATTTGGCACATTCCAGACGTGATACAAATTAGACCCCCAAACAATATGAAATTACCTGTCTACAAATTCGACAGGATTAGTAAATGTGGGCCTATATGTCTTTGGTGAAGAACACTAATAATGTATTGACATCTTTGTTTTAGACCAGGCATGGTAATAGGTACTGTACTTAGAAATCTTTATGCCGGTCACATAATGACCTCCTTAGCATCATCAGTTATGTTCCTTCTGTTTAGTTACTGTAGTGTAATAACTTTTTTTAATGACCACTCATGTTCATTTCTTCTTTGTCTGCTCCAAGTCTCTGCCAACATTTGTGAGGTGGAATTCAGCAGCTGTAGCGTAAATGGTTATTTATTGTAGCGTTCTGTCTTGATCAGAGTTTGTCTTATTTTTATTTCTTTGTGCTAATTTTACAGCTTTTACGCGGCTACTGAATTTTATTTGACACTTTTATGTGGAGGCTCACATGTCACAGCAGAAGCTTTATTGCACTGCGAGCGTTAGAGAACTCGGAATAAATCAAATGATCATGTTATTGTGTCTCGTAAGGTAAAACGTCCTATTTCCGAAGAGTGCTAATTAAGTGGGCGGCCAAAGAAGGGCATACAGTCAATGTTAAGAATAAAGATGTCACATTCAATTATCTCCCACCTTGGAGAAACTGGAAGTTCTCAGGAAATACACATTATCCTTATTATCTTGCCTTCAGAAGTGACAGCAGTCTTCGAGAAAAAGAAATAGCTATGGTATATTCCTTGCACAGAGAGGTTATCTAAGGGCGGCATCTCTGGTATCAATAATGTTCTTTCCAATAAAGATCTCCGGCTTTAAATTTTTAGCTGTGACCTTTTGGTTCCTGTCATGTTCTTCAGCTGAGGAGGGACAATGCTTTCATTTAAAGACCTGAACCTCCTCATCTGTCTATTCTCTTCAGCAACAGAATGGAACATGACATGACATGTCTCTCAGACGGTCTTAGTGGAGTCTTTTTAGGTCTATGGAAGAAGGTCAAGTTAATCTCAAACCTTGAAATCAAGTTAAACAACAATAAGTGAAAAGTATAAAATGCAACATATGTCTTTCTAAACTTTTAAAAAGCATTTGATACTGTACCACAAAGTCGGTACATACGTAAAATGAGACTGCCGGGACTAGGAAATAAATGGGTGTAAATGGGTTAACAAACGTCTCAGAGATATAAAATAGGATCATTTTTAATGGTACAGCCCTCTCACAAATGGGGTACTACAGGGGTCAGTGCAGGGCACTATTATTTTTAATACATTACAGAGAACATAAATGTAATCAACACAGATGAGGATAATATAACTTTACATAGGCATTTGAGGAGACTCGGAGGATAAAACAGTAAATGAAGCTCAGTGTGGATAAATATAAAGTTATGCAATTGGTTTCAGGAAACAGAATGTACAAATATATAATAAATAGTAAAACACTGTGCAAAATTCGGCGATTAACCCCTTAAACACACAGCCAATGTTCACCTTAAAAAGAGTTGTCCAAGTAAAATATATATATATTTTGATGACCTATCCTCAGGATAGGTCATCAATATCAGATCGGCGGGGGTCTAACACCCGGCACCCCCGCTGATCAGCTGTTTGAAGAGGAGGCGTGCAGTGCCAGTGCTGCCGCCTCTTAATTGTTTACTTGCTCGCCGTAACATTTGCAGTGCTGAGCAGTGTGTAATTACACCTAACCGCCCCATTCATTCCAATGGGACGGCTGATTCCTATACACTTGTATAGGAGCGATCTGTCCCATTGAAATGAATGGGGCGGTTAGGTGTAATTACACCTGCTCACCGCTACCCATGTTACGGCGAGCAAGTAAACAATTAAGAGGAGGCAGCGCTGGCATGACGCGCGCCTCCTCTTCAAACAGCTGATCGGCGGGGGTGCCAGGTGTCAGACCCCCGCGGATCTGATATTCATGACCTATCCTGAGGATAATGCTTTTGTCTTGTACTGTCTAATAAATTATGGCTTTTATTTAGATGTGCAGCTGTTCTATGTGGTCTTGTCTTTTCTATGTGATATACAACCTATCCTGAGGATAGGTCATCAATAAATATAACTTGGACAACCCCTTTAAATACTGAACCAAATCTTGTAAAACTGACGTCGCTTTATGTGGTAAAAACTTTGGAATGCTTTTACTTATACAAGCGATTCTGACATTGTTTTCTTGTGACACCTTGTACCTCATGTTGGTGGTAAATTTGAGTCAATATGTTTCACCTTTATTTATTTTTTTTAAAAATTATGGAAAATTTCACCACATGTCTACTTTATATTGGCATCATTTTGTAAATGTAATTTTATATTTTTTAGGATGTTAGAAGGCTTAGAATTTTAGAAGCAATTTTTAAAATTTTTAAGAACATTTCCAAACCCCACTTTTTTAAGGACTAATTCAGTTATGAAGTCACTTTGTGGGACTTGCATAGTAGAAGCCACCCATAAATGATTCACAAGAATTAACCCTTTCGCGCCCAGAGGTTTCTTCGGTTATGCATTTTCGTTTTGCGCTCCCTGCCTTCAAACAGCCATAACTCTTTTATTTTTCTGTTCACATAGCTGTATGAGGGCTTATTTTTTGCGGGACAAGTTGTACTTTCCAACGCCATTTAATATTGCATATGGTGTAGTGGGAAGCGGGAAAAAAATTCCAAACCGGGTAAAATTGCAAAGAAAACGCTATTCCGCTACAGTTCTACGGGTTTCTTATTTACAGCGTTCGATGTGCATTAAAACTGATCCGCTACTTTCATTCTACTGGTCAGTATGAATCCGGCAATACCTAATATGTATAGTTTTTCCTGCGTTTTCATAGTGATAAAATAATTAGAAAGTTGCCCTTTTTTTTTTTTTTTTTTTTTTTCCTTGTCAAATCTTGACCCCTATAACTTTTTGGTATTTATGTGTACAGAGCTCATTTTTTGCGGGACGATCTGAAGTTTTTATTGATACCATTTTGGGGTGTGTATGACCTTTTGATGACTTTTTATTTAATTTTATTTAGAAAAAAAAGTGACAAAAAACGGCAAATCGCCATTTGGACGCTTTTTTCCGCCGCACAATTGGCCGTATTGGAATTTTTTTTATATTTTAAAAGTACGGGCGTTTTCGGTCACGGTGATACCCATGATGTCTATATTTATTGTTATTTAGGTATTTATTTTTTAATTATACGGAAAGGGGGGTGATTTGAACTTTTATATCTTTTTTATTTTTTATATATTTTTTAACATTTTTTTTTATTTTTTTTTTCTACTATTTGACAGGTCAAATATGGGCTGATATATTGTGGCTTTTTTTTTTTTCTTTATGAGCAATTATGGATTTTATAGACTCAGAAATCCAAGAATTGCTCATTTCTTATCCTGGCCTGCCATCTAGTGGCCAGAATAAGAATTGCACTTTGAAAAATGTAATCCTCACCAGCGAGGATTACAGTTTTCATATGGTGTACAGACACCCCGATTGGCCACACGGGGTGTCTGTACACCACCCGGAAGCGAATCGCCCCAGCGCCGTACATGTAGAAGGGGTTAAAGGAAATGGAGGTGAAATTTCAAAACGTTACCTTTTTTTGCAGATTTTCCATTTTAATAATTTTTTTTCTGTAAAACAGCAAGGGATAACAGTAAAACAAACCTCAATATTTATTACCCTGATTCTGCAGTTTACGGAAACAGCCCATATGTAGTCGTGAACTGATGTATGGATACACTGTAAACTAAGCCAACAAATTGGTGGTAGAACTAGATCCAGCATCAGCCACTGTGATAAAGTTGGCACATTTCAGATAAGATAAAAATTAGACAGCACCTCCAAACAATATGAAATTACTCTGTCTACAAATTCAACAGGATAAGTAAATGTGGGCTTTTGTAATTCAGGCGAAAAACACTAATATATTCACATCTTTGTTTTAGACCAGGCTTGGTCATAGTTACTGTACTTAGAAATATTTATGCCGGTCACATAGCATCATCGGTTATGTTGCTTCCATTTAGTTACTGTAGTGTAAATACTGTAACTTCTTTTAATGACCACTCATGTTCATTTCTTCTTTGTCAGGCATGGGATTCAGCTAGTTCCCTTAGGTGTTTACGGATCTGGCTGGCAGCTGGAGATGAGCTCTTCTATTCCATAGTTTAGCTCCTTAGGCTTTTTAAAAGTTGGGTGGTATGTGTGTGTAGTGTATATGTGGTGTATTTATGTATGTGTACCATGTACAGTACAGACCAAAAGTTTGGACACACCACCTCAAAACAAAAAAGTGTGAAACAACTGAAAATATGTCATGTATGTTATATTCTTGGTTCTTCAAAGTAGCCACCTTTTGCTTTGATTACTGCTTTGCACACTCTTGGCATAACAAAAAGCATACAGCACCCATATGCATCCCTTCAGTGCAGTGGCTCCTTAGTGCTGCAAAATAAAGAAATAGAGGCAGCACCAATAAAGTAGTGGAGAAAAAAAAAAGTTTTTTTTAATGCATGTTGTGTTAGTTCAAACACATGCTTTTAATCTTGTTAATTTTCTGTGTCAGGATTTTAGGTCAATGTTAGCATCAGATCTAATTTATCGTCATGGACTTAACTGTGCAATGCCCCAAGATTCAAGTAGTGGCCCATGACAGAGTGGGGAGGGTGGCAGTGGTAGTAACAGTGATAGTAGTGGCCCTATGACAGAGTGGGGAGGGTGGCAGTAACCGTGACAATAGTGGCCCCATGACAGAGTGGGAAAGGTAGCAGCAGTGGCAGTAATAGTGACAGTAATGGCCCCATAATAGGGTGGGGATGGGGGCCAATAGCAGTGGCAGTAACATGAACAATAGTGGCCCTATGACAGGATGGAGAGAGGGAGCAGCAGCAGTGGCAGTAAGGCTGTGTTCACATCACTATTTATTTCTCCCTTCTTGTGATTCATCAGTAGAACAGAAAACTAAAACAACTAAGCCTGTATTTTGAGGATCCATAAAGCCTCTTCCAGATGGTCAGTATTTAATCAGTAATTGTAAGCCAAAACCAGGAGTCAGTCTAAAAAAAGAGATAAAATGTAATAGAAATATTTGCATAGCTTCTGTGTTTTGGACCCACTCCTGCTTTTGGCTTACAAACACTGATCAAATGCTGACTGTGTGAAAGATACAGCTACAGTGATACAGATACGGTGCTCAAAATACAGGATCCTGTTCTTCTGACGGATAAGAAGAGTGGGGAGGGTGGCAGCAGTGGCCATAACAGGGACAATAGTGGCCCCATAACAGAGTGGGGAGGGTGGCAGCAGTGGCCATAACAGGGACAATAGTGGCCCCATAACAGAGTGGAGAGGGTGGCAGCAGTGGCCATAACAGGAACAATAGTGGCCCCATAACAGAGTGGGGAGGGTGGCAGCAGTGGCCATAACAGGGACAATAGTGGCCCCATAACAGAGTGGGAAGGGGGTAAGCAGCAGTGGCCATAACAGGGACAATAGTTGCCCCTTAACAGAGTGGGGAGGGGGGAGCAGCAGCAGTGGCGTACAGCACAAGATGGTGGCAGATCACAGTAGTAGCAGAACCCAACAACAGCAGTGTGATAGCAAAGCCCAGTGGCATGTATATCCTTTTAAAAATGTAGCATGTACATATCAGTAGGCCTTTGTAGGAATGGCAGTAGAGGAAGCTGGTGGGTGGCAGCAGCACGTGGCCAGAAGTAACGGCCCATTCTGCAAAATATTCAGTATGGCCGCACACTACAGTATGATCATTAGTGGCCGAATGATCCATTCTGTTGCATCAGGCACCGGCATCTAGATATTCCTGGTTGATCCATGCCTGATTCATCTTTATGAAGGTTAGTCTCTCAACATTTATAGAGGAAAGGTGAGTTCTCTTAGGGGTAACTATGCCCCCCACCTCACTGAACACCCGCTCTGAAGCCACACTACAGCATGGGCAGGAAAGCATGCCCATGGCAAACTCGGCCAGTTGCGGCCACAATTCAAGTTTGCATGCACAGTAGTCCAGAGGATCTTGGATCATGGGTGAAAGAGTGCAGTCAAAGTATGCCACCACTTGCTGGTTGAGGTTCTGCTGCATGTCCTTCTGCTGCTGGGTGGTTTCTTCAGTAGGCAGCTGAAGAAATCTGCTCATCAGAGACTCCAGACTGAAGTTGCTACTTATGGAGCTAGTGCTGCTCCTGCCCTAAAGTCATGGCAGTGGAGCTTGAGTGCAGGTTCTACTGGACTTATCACTGCGGTTTAGGTACACTGCAGGGTTCCTAAGGGAAAGACCACCTTTTGTCTTTTGCAGCGCAGATTTTGATGGGTTGATTTACGGACGCCATGATGCTATTGAATAGCCTGTGGGACAACAGTACAGCCATACTCTGAGAACCATACATATTTATTTATTTTTTATTTTTTTATATTTTGGGGTACATGCAACTTTTTGATCACTTTTTTTTAGCTTTTTGGAAGCAGGATAAACAAAAGGCAGCAATTCTATCAATGCTTTTGGGTTTTTTTATTGCTGCGAAAAGCGCCAGAGAAAAATGACACGGTATCTTTATCCTGCCAGTCAGGACGATTACAGAGATACAATTTTATATAGTTTTTCTTTATGTCTTACCACTTTTACTCAAAAAGCACTTTTGGGGAAAAAAAATGATTTTGTTTCGCACTGAGAACTATAATAATTTTTTTTTTGTCTGATCTTCTTATGTGGCATGAGTTGATGTTTTTATCGGTAACATTTTGGGGTACATAGTACTTTTTGATCACTTGCTATTATGCTTTTTTTAAGGCAAGGTGACAAAAAATGGCAATTTTGACACCATTGTAATTTTTTACAATGTCCATCTGACGGGGTAGATCACATGCTGTTTTGATAGAGCCGGTTGTTATGGATGCAGCAATACCCAATATGTCTTTTTTTAGCAATATTACACAATAAAAGCATTTAAAAAAATAAATCCCATTTAGGTGTTGCCCTTTTATTAGAGCCATTTTTTTTTTATTTTTCTGCTGATCGTCTTGAGTGTGGGCTCCTTTTTATGCAAGATGAGATGAAGTTTTCATTTGGTACTATTTCGGGGTACATAGTATTTTTTAATCACTTCCTATTACCCTTTTTGTAAGACAATGTGACCAAAAAATGGCTATTTTGGCACCTTTTTATAGAGCCAGTCGTTACAGACGCGGTGAAAACAAATGTCTTTTTTTTTATTATTGTACTTGGCTTGGTTATGGGAAAGGGCACATTTTTTTTACTAGAAACTTTTCATTTTTTATTGTTTAAAAACTGTTTGATTTATTTATTTTTTCTGTACTGTTATGGGACTTCAACATTTCAGGGTCTGATCCCTGTTTCAGTGTAGTACAATACATGCTGTATTGTTCTGCATTGACTGTCAGTGTATTACCCATGAGACCCAGCCTGGGGGGCTGGTCCTCATAGGCCACCATGGCTGCCAGGCCCCAAGGCCTTTGAAAGAAGGCAGCTTCTAGCTGAATAATATGTTTGCCCAAAAAGTTTTGCGCATGGACAACTTTATCTTTCAGCTTTAATGTAGGCAACAAAAGTACATGTGTCGATTTTTTTGGCAGCATGTCAATGGGTTAACAAAAATATTTAGAATCTTTTACTGTATTTTTTGGTGTGAAAATTGAAACCAAATTTTGGCACAATTTTAAAAATCCATGATAGATTAGCCTAGGAAAGATCTGCTCTCTGTTAACATACCCTTAGGTCTGTGAAGGTTTTTAACCTTTGGTTGTAACAAGAATGTCTACAGTCCAATAGGAAACACCAAGATGGATGAAGATGCAGATAAACAAAAGTTTGATTTGGCTAATTTTCTTTGTAAGTAGTGGGTGCAATGTCAGGGAGCGGGGATAACACTGCTCCCCGTCATTGTACCCCTAAGGTGCCGCGTTCATACATGAACGTAGAATATGATATAAATAACATAGAGTGCAATTAAAAGAAAAAACAAGAAAAAAATCATACATACCTGATCCCATTTCGTTGCGACGGTTTGGCTGCCGCCATCACAAAGTCTTTCGCGATCCCGATGACGTCATCATGGCGTGGTAATGTCATACGTCACTGTGCACAGGATTGCGTGCCAGATCTTCAAGCAAGGTGGTGGTAAGAAAATGGATCAGGTACAGTAAGTATGATTTTTTTCATTTCTTACACTGTTTCAGGTTAAATTGATTCACTACAATGAAGCACGAGGAAATTTGGCCTTGCAGTGAATCAAATTTACCCTGAAATTCGGATGGGGTGATTCAGCCATAAAGTTGCCTTTTTCGTTCACGTTTGAGTTTCACACATACAGTGGGAGACATTTACTGTATCAAAACTGATGTAAATACTACTGAAATATCAGATACCACCCAATGACAGACACGGTGCTGTTTGTGGAAGAAAGCAGCCATGCCCTTTTAATACTGGACAACCAGTGTAAGAGACACGTTAGTTCTTCTTCCTATGGCGTGATAACAACCCTGCCACAGACAATAATATATTTTGCCCTTTGAATGAATACATTTTGAAGAATGAAAATAAATTGCACAATGATTAATTATTGGTTGATATATTCATGTACAGTGGGAAAAAAAGTATTTAGTCAGCCACCAATTGTGCAAGTTCTCCCAATTAAAAAGATGAGAGAGGCCTGTAAGTGACATCATAGGTAGACCTCAACTATGAGATACAAAATGAGAAAACAAATCCAGAAAATCACATTGTCTGATTTCTAAAGAATTTATTTGGTGGAAAATAAGTATTTGGTCACCTACAAACAAGCAAGATTTCTAGCTCTCACAGACCTGTAACTTCTTCTTTAAGAGGCTCCTCTGTCCTCCACTCATTACCTGTAGTAATGGCACCTGTTTGAACTTGTTAGCAGTATAAAAGACACCTGTCCACCACCTCAAACAGTCACACTCCAAACTCCACTATGGTGAAGACCAAGAGCTGGCGAAGGACACCAGAAACAAAATTGTAGACCTGAACCAGGCTGGGAAGACTGAATCTGCAATAGGCAAGCAGCTTGGTTTGAAGAAATCAAGTGTGGGAGCAATAATTAGAAAATGGAAGACATACAAGACCACTGATAATCTCCCTCGATCAGGGGCTCCACGCAAGATCTCACCCAGTGGGGTCAAAATGATCACAAGAACTGTGAGCAAAAATCCCAGAACCACACAGGGTGACCTAGTGAATGACCTGCAGAAAGCTGGGACCAACGTTACAAAGGCTACCATCAGTAACACACTATGCCACCAGGGGCTCAGATCCTGCAGTGCCAGACGTGTCCCCTGCTTAAGCCAGTACATATCAGGGCCCGTCTGAAGTTAGCTAGAGAGCATTTGGATGTTCCAGAAGAGTATTGGGAGAATGTCATATGGTCAGATGAAATCAAAGTAGAACTGTTTGGTAGAAACACAACTCCTCGTGTTTGGAGGAAAGTGAATGCTGAGTTGCATCCAAAGAACACTATACCCACTGTGAAGCATGGGGGTGGCAACATCATACTTTGTGGCTGTTTCTCTGCAAAGGGACGAGGACGACTGATCCGTGTACATGAAAGAATGAATGGGGCCATGTATCGTGAGATTTTGAGTGCAAACCTCCTTCCATCAGCAAGGGCATTGAAGATGAAACGTGGCTGGGTCTTTCAGCATGACAGTGATCCCGAGCACACCGCCAGGGCAACGAAGGAGTGGCTTCATAAGAAGCATTTCAAGGTCCTGGAGTGTCCTAGCCAGTCTCCAGATCTCAACCCCATAGAAAACCTTTGGAGGGAGTTGAAAGTCTGTGTTGCCCAGCGACAGCCCCAAAACATCACTGCTCTAGAGGAGATCTGGATGGAGGAATGGGCTAGCATACCAGCAACAGTGTGTGCCAACCTTGTGAAGACTTACAGAAAACGTTTGACCTCTGTCATTGCCAACAAAGGATATATAACAAGGTATTGAGATGAACTTTTGTTATTGACCAAATACTTATTTTCCACCATAATTTGCAAATAAATTCTTTAAAAATCAGACAATGTGATTTTCTGGATTTGTTTTCTCATTTTGTCTCTCATAGTTGAGGTCTACCTATGATGTCAATTACAGGCCTCTCTCATCTTTTTAAGTGGGAGAACTTGCACAATTAGTGGCTGACTAAATACTTTTTTCCCCACTGTATTATTTATTTTTCTTATTCACTTTTCAGACTGGAGTCCCCAACTCGATCCTTGAGCATGGATGCCCCCAAAGGAGTTTTCATCAAGGCTCAGACTGGAGAAATTGAAGCTATATCACGAAAAGATATTAAATTACATAGCAGCGATGGAATGGTTTGTGAACTTCATAGATAATTTAGACATTAGGAAAGTTTCTGACACTTGCAGACATTGGCGTACATACCTGCAAAAGAGGCAGACCACGCAACTGTATGGGGCCCGGAGAGAAGGTGCCTGCACGGAACTTGCTCTTCTCTTTCCCGCTCCACTAGTAGGAGCTGAAAGCATAGAGATTATTACAGATTTCATGGTAGTTTTATTAATTTCTATTCACTGAGCTCCCTCTAGTGGTGGCTGCAGACAGCCAGTTAACTTTGTAATAGAAGAGAAGCAGTGTACATTTATCAGTGTACTTTTGTCAGTTTTCTGGTGTAAATACATTGAGAAATATGGTGTTCAGGATGAATACCATATATTTGAAGCACCTGTTCCACTTTTTTCAGACATAAAAGTCAGATAAAGTGGGTGAGGCCAAAGGCAACTTTTTATTACAATTTGTATTTAATTAAAATTTCTTCCACTTGATTAAAAAAATAGGGGAAACTAGGTAGAGTTTTACTATGAGGGCCTATGAGATCTGTCTATGCCCCTGCTTGCAGAAGTGGGAAACTCTGTCCAGCGTCAAAGTCAAAGTGGCTGTCTTATCATGACTCTTTTTTAAACCAAGAGGCAGAGCTCGTTTGCATCCATTTCTTCCCAAAATTCCAAAGGGGCATGTATGGTCTATAAGTCTCCTCATGCCGACTAAGGCGCTCTCTACCCAAGGAGAGATAGTACCCCCCAAAATCCTGACTAAGGCCTCTCACCCAGTTAAGCCAGTACTCTTTGCTCTGCACTGATGAGGAGGGGTAATCATCCTGAAACAGCTGTCTGCAGATGAGGTGCTGGCTTAATTATTATGTAAGTCATGTCTCAAGGCCTGTTTAAAGGGTCAAACATTGCCTTCTAGGATAGCTGCCTTACATCGGGAGACATTAGAGGCAGAGCTTGTTAAGAGCTCATTTGCATACTTTCTTCCCAGAATTTCAGAGGAGCACGAATGGCCTATAAGTCTCCTCACGCTGCTTAAGCTGCTTTCTCCCCAAGGTGAGATAGTATCCTTAACTCATTTTTCTACTGAGGCCATGTATCTAAACCATGAGTCTGGCTTCAGAAACCACTGGGGATCAGCAGGGCAAATGTGGTAATTGCACAACATATACCATATAGAACAGGATGAGAGCCAGCATTTGTACCATCTCTCTACTTAAGCTAAGAGGGTGGGGGGGTCTGCGCAGCCTATATGGGTGTATGGACAGGGTTTTTTCAGTGGGACTATCCCCTTAAGGGCTCATGCACACGAACGTATTTTCTTTACGTGTCCATTCCGTTTTTTGCAGACCCTATGCCAAACCATTCATTTCAATGGGTCCACAAAAAGAATGGAAGGTACTCAGTGTGCATTCCGTTTCCATTCCGCAAAAAAATAGAACATGTCCTATTATTGTCCGCATTAAGGACAAGGATAGTACTGTTTTATTAGGGGCCAGCTATTCCGTTCCTCAAAATACGGAATGCACACAGACGTCATCCGTATTTTTTGTGGATCTGTGTTTTGCAGACCGCAAAATACATATGGTCGTGTGTATGAAGCCTAATCCTGATTAGGATTATTTGCTTTTATGATATTGATCCTTGAGTTTGAATTGTGTGTCCTAGTGGACATAGGGCCTGGGTAACACATGGTGAGTACAATGCTTTATGGTGGGCTATATATAGAGGATTAATGAGGTTGTCTTTCATTATTTCTTCATTTTTAGCATATTGCTAAGATCTACGCAGTGGACCGGGAGGAGCCACTTTCCCAGTGGAGGAAAGTGGTTGTAGCTCTGGCTGTTACAGCCAATCATAGTGGCTTTCCTCACACCATTGCTCCATAAAACCGTGCAGTGAAAGGAGGGCGTACCCTTTCTTCCCCTGGGGCACATCCACCTGTTGGGGCTACAGTCTAATGGTAGTGAGGGTGCCTGTGATGTTGAGTGTATGGGTGCACAGCAGGGTGTGTAGAGTGCAAAGGCCGGTTTATGCTGCAGGAGTCAGTAACCAGGCCAGATGTAGCAGAATAAACGTCTCTCTCTCTTTACTGAAGTGCAAAATAGGAGTTGTAGTACATCTAACTATAGCTAAACACAGTTCCAGTGGTACACAGTGCAATTCTTTCCAGATAATATTTAGGCAAGGATGGGAGTTATGGCCCTCTTCTCCTTCTATCTGTCTCAAGTCTCTTCCTGCAGAATCAATAGTGGGTAATCATACTTTGGCAATGGTGGCTGAAATGCCCACTGAGGGATATAGAGTTTTAAAGATACGACAGGCCAGGTCATGTCCAGGTGTGAAGGGTGTCTTAACAATGTCCCTCACTAGATCTTGATAGCAGGTTACCTTATTGACTCCAGTGCGTGGTCATGCAGACTCCAGGTTCTCTTGTTCTCTTCTTTGTCTAGATCATGCAGAGATTGGTGAGTGTCTGTAGCTTTTTGGGTCTAAGAAAATGGAGCAGAAGCCACAGCTTCCTTTCCCTTATGGGACTGTCAGAAATAGCCGAGGCAGTGCTTGGTTATTTGGTGACTCCCATAGGGACAACACCTTTAACTTGAAGAAAAAATACGTGCCCTACTTATACTACTTATGTTTTATGCAGTAGAGGGACTTTTGGGCTCCCCAAAGGGACCAGGTGTGACTGCTACCACTGCAGCCCCTATAGCTATACCACTGACCCTATATAAATAACTGAAGAGAAATAATCAAGTCATTCCAAATAATGCATCCATTATGTAAGGCAGGAACAGAGGCAAGAAGGCAATGTATACATTTTACAAGAAAACCCATGTTTGAAGTTCCACTTTACTTTTGATTACCATATTTATTGCTTGGCTCAAGTATCCAGACTCCCTCTATTAATGAAAGTACACATTTCGATGTAGAAAGTTTCCTCACCAAAATATAGGCCATTAGTTGATATAAATCATTCCAGTGCCATGCAGCCACAGCTCTCTACAAACCCATCAGTCATTTCCAGGATGAACAAGGCACTTGACACTTTTCATGTTCACACTGCAAAATAATAGCATTGTGGCCATTATGAAGCCCGGCAGAAGTCACGCTGGGATATCAGCTGCTAAAGTATCATTATATATAATGGCCAGGAAAAAAGTGCTTTCAGTAGAAAGTCCACAGTGGCCAGTTCTGGCTTTTTAAAAAGTGAACTAAGCTGTCAGTCACCTGGCTGGGTAACAGAGGTTTTCTTACTCATCTAGACATCATGAACTTTCAACTTTAATTCTTTTCAACTTTTTAGGCTGTAAATATTTTACATCAGCCGTAGACATATAGTATGTTCTTGAGACACTACTTGTCTTATGATATCTGCAAGATGCATAGGGCCTTATAGCAGACCCAAATATACTTCCTAAGGCCCCTTTCACACGGGCGAGATTTCCGTGCGGGTGCAATGCATGATGCGAACGCATTGCACCCGCACTGAATCCTGACTCTTTCATTTCAATGGGTCTTTTCACATGAGCGATGTTTTTCACAGATCAGTTTGCCGTTGCGTGAAAATCGCAGCATGTTCTATATTCTGCGTTTTTCACGCAGCCCTGGCCCCATTGAAGTGAATAGGTCTGCGTGAATCACGCATTGCATCCGCTGATTCACTGATGGTTGCTAAGAGATGTTGTTTGTAAACATTCAATTTTTTATCACGCGCGTGAAAAACGCATCAAAACGCTTCACACCCGCGTGGAAAAAACTGAGCAACTGAACGCAATCGCAGACAAAACTGACGGCAATTGCATGCGGATTGGTGCAGATTTTTCCGGAACGCACCCTGAACGCATCCAGACTGAATCCGTGACACTTGTGTGAAAGAGGCCTTAAAGGGATTTTGTCACCTAAAATTTTCTTTATTGATTAAAAAGAGATAATAAAACATGTTCTTTTTCTCTAATCTGTTTGTATTTTCTGATTGTAGTTTTTGAAATTTCATTACTAGAACATTTTTACGGGGGCTGCCATCTTGGCTGAGCTGTTCTAAACAGCATTTAGTGATATGCTTTACAGCAAGCCCCATGGACCATAGGCAGCAATAGACAGCTCCAGTCCTATTGAGAATGCATTGAGAGGCTTTTTCCTTTGAAGTTTTTGTTTATTCTACAGGGAGATTCTATTGTCTGTGATGTGAGTTGGTCTCCAATTACACTGTTTACGGTAGCAGCATTACTTTACAGCTGACACACTGACAAACAGGATATCTCAGCTGAGATTATAGCCTAGTGGCCAGAAGGAAAACTGCAAGATTTTAAGATGATTTTAAAATATAGATAGGAACATGGAAAATTAGAAAAAACATCGCCAAACATTACAAAGACATATGTTTAACATAAAAACTTGATTTAAACAATGGGTCATTTTTTTATGACAAATTCCCTTTAAAGGGATTTTCCGACATTCTGATGTTGATCACCTATCCTCAGGATAGGTCATCAGTATCAGATAATCAGGGGCCCCTGGTGTCAGCTGTTTGAAGATGAACCACCTAGCATCTTGTCATCATGGACATCAATGTGCGAAAGAAGCCTAAACTGGACATCTCCTGTAATGCGACTAGGCAGTACAATGTAAAAAGGAGTTCATTCAAGTAGGACGTGAAGTGCCAGGCATGAAGAAGAAACATTCTATAATAAGATATCTGTATACTCAATTGAAATGATGGTTCTTATAGTAACACTTGTTTTCTTTATAACGCAGGTAGTGCTGGACGCCGAAAAAATATTTTTACCCAAACTGCCTCAAGGTACAAAGACTAACTCCGCTGACAGCTCTCAGGAACTCTATGAAATATGTGTCTGTCCAGATGGAAAACTGTATCTGTCGGTAGCTGCATCAAGATCCACCTGCCGAGAATACAGCCGTGACTGTCAATGAGGGACTTTGTAAAGCCGCCGGATAGCAGCCGTACATTTTATATTAACTGGTGACTTTCTGCTGTTTGTTTGAAAGGATTTAGATACTAAAAATGACAAAATGTGTTGAGATGAAAATTTGTACTTCAAAACACAATTTTAAGAAGAATATTACAATATTTTTTTAGCCGGTGTAAAACAGCACAAGTTCATTCTGACTTGAAAATGAATCCTCTTTGGTAGGTCTTTGGCTAAAATGAGAAAATTACAGGATGGAGGTTTTTTGGAGTTCGGCCACCTAATAAAATGAGTATTTTGTCGCGTCACTGAACTGTTTCGTGATTGTTGAACTGGATAATTAATAGAAAACCATTCTAACTTTTTTCCAAATTCGAGTCCATTTCTGCTTATAGTTTGCATTATTATATTCAGTCAATCTGAATGACCTGTTTCCAGTCACTGAAAAAAAATGAAATGGTGCCAGCAAAATACTATGCAACCTGTACTGCAATAATATATCTCCCATGGTCTGCCATTTTTATTGTGTGTTATAACGGGTTGTAAATTTTCTATGTATGATCTTTAAGCCCTTCAATTGGCATTTGAAGAAACAGGTAACATGCTGGTAAAACAATAAATACACAGTTTTCTTAAAATTTGGTGATTTCATTTCTCCTTATTACTTTACTACACTTTGGCTACCTGAAAATGTCATGGTAGAATTTTTGTATGATCCCTAAGCTAGGGATCTAACCATGTTGTCTCTGACGCTATATATCAGGGATGCCAAACCTGCGGCCCTCCGGCTGTTGCAAAACTACAACTTCCAGCATACCTGGACAGCCTACAGCTATTAGGGCATGGTGGGAGTTGTAGTTTCGAAACTGCTGGAGGGTCGCAGGTTGAACATCCCTGCTATATATCTTAAAATTTGGTCTAGGGGTAAAAGAATGAGAAGACATGACATGGTGGTATGTGAGCCTTCCTCTTTCACTTCTGACCTCCAATAGGCATAAAACTCCTTTTTATTAGCAACAAAAACCTGGGTGATACCCTTACAACCTAAAAATACAAATAAGCCAATAGGATATGTCTTCACAACATACTATCTGGTCACAATAAAGATACTCTAGTGCAGGAAAACCAAAGCAAAGGAATTCTTTTGTCTAGATCAGGGGTGGGGAACCTTTTTGCTTCACGAATTGTGCTTCATTTAAAAAAATCTTGTTCTTGAGTGCTGTATTTTTGCAGCACAAAATGGCGCCTGAACTATATATTACATTATAATACAGGCGGCATTTTGACCACATATAGCAGTCTAATTTTTAAGTTGAGAATGTTATATATTTAGTTCTTTATTTGGCATTAATGGCCAAGCTAAACCCTGAGGGGTCCAGAGAGGGGTTCACCAGTTTTCACTCCCCCTGCCTCTTTCTTCACAACAGTGCCTGCCTTTGTCCCTTTCTCAGCCTCAGATCTGCCCCCCACCTCCATCAGCCTCAAATCAGCCCTCTATCAGACCCCTCCAGCCTACATCAGCCTCAGATCAGACCCTCCCCAGCCTTAGATCAGACCCCCGTCAAACCCTCCCTAGCCTCAGATCACACCATCAGACCTCCCAACCTCAGATCAGACCCCCAATAAACCCTCCCTAGTTTCAGATCAGCCCCCATCAGACCCCCTAGCCTCAGATCAGACCCCCCAGCCTCAGATCAGACCCCCAGCCTCAGATCAGACCCCCAGCCTCAGATCAACCCCCCCCCAGCCTCAGATCAAACCCCCCAGCCTCAGATCAGACCCATATCATACCCACCAGCTTCAGATCAGCCCCCATCAGATCACCCCAGCCTCAGATCAGACCCCCCCCATCAGAAACCTTACCCACCCTCCATTAGACTCAGATCAGCCCCAATCAGGCCTCAGATCAGACATTTAAAATAAATAAAAAATAAACTTACCTCTCCAGCTCTGGACGGCGCTGCCACTTGGCAGATTCACTTACCCTTCCTGGTCTTCTTCCTGCCGCACTGTACTGTGACCTGACAGCGCACAGCGTCCGGTCATAGTGGTCGTCTACGTGCACTACATCCTGATGCTGTACCTGTCAGGACACAGCGTGGAGATGGAAAAAAGCCAGGGAAGGGGAGGACAGCTAGTGCAGCGCTGTTCTCTCCTTCCTGTGCCTCCCGCATGGTAATGAAGAAACTCTCAGGCGGCGTTTACTAGTAAACACAAAGGAAGGCGCACAATATGGTAATAATGTACAAATAACGTACAATATGACTCCAATTGGAAGCTCACCTTGTAACCGTAGGTTGTGCTAACAATAGGCACAACATTAGTGTAGGCTCATCAAAGGGTAATTTCAGACCCCAGTGGTGGTTGTTATGCTGCCATGGATGCTTCTTGTAGGGGATGCCTGGAGATGCCTCAAGAAGATGAACAGATCAGAAGAGAAACATCCAGATGGTGCAAGCAACCAGTCGATTAGTCCGGAAGTATTGTAGAAATATCTTTAATATTTATTAGCAGATAATACAGCGCGTTTCGGGGAGAAAGACTCCTCTTCGTCAGGTAAAAGCTGCTTGTACACATATAGTACACCTCTCCGTCGCACCTCCTGATGCCACTGTCTCCACTGTGCTTAGATTGGCTGCAGCCTATTCCAATCAGGTCTTGACCAGATGTGTTCCCAAGTCTTCCTGTTCAGTTTCTTCCCACTGCTAGTATCTTCTGGTTGCTTCACAGTTGCCTGTTGACGCCACTGGCTTCCATAATGGAAGCGGTCATTAGCATTTTCACAATATGTTCTGGCAGGGGATCAGGGGACACATGAATTGATCCCGCGGGCCGCCAGAGGTTCCCCACCCCTGGTCTACATCCATGACGTCCCCCCTGTATCCATCTAGCTTTTATATCAAATATTGCAACCCAGGTATATCCAATATAGAATTTTTTAAATTATTATTTAATTATTTTAATTACTCCTACAATATCAAAAGTTAATTGTTCATTATCATGGTAGTTGCTCGTGTTTTGGGGGGGAACAGCTAAAAGTATATGTAGTAGTAATACTGGTCAACTGGTGAACGGAACATTAGTTCACAACTGCAGCAAAAACCTGCCACAGACCCTCTTGTAAATAATGTGTACATATAAGGCAGAGGGAAGAAGGATTTTCAGCTTTACTTAGGAATCGAGTTACAGGTTTATAAATGTACTGGAGGGAGAGCAGAGGACCGAGCAGTTGCAGAGGAAGAGAGACAGACACACTTGCTCCTGCAAGTATTTTACAGTAACAGTAAAACAGGATCCCCGATTCTCTGTGTTTAGTGTGTTGGAGGCATCACAGCAGCTAATCTCTACCAACTGGCTCAAGGAAAACTGACAATTACATATGGAGCCTGCAGAGGGGAAACTGGGGGAAAATGCAAGATACAGTTGACATAATGGCCAGACATAGTGTTATAACTTATAGACACAAATTCTGAAAGGTGACATGAAACTATAGTGAAGCTTAAATCCTTTCCGATCATCCACCCACTATTGTTCCTATTACGTACAGCATGTACCTCTTACCATTTTACAGAATAAGAAATATTTTGCCTTGTGAGTTTTACCCAGCAGTAATACAACTGCACCACTTTAGTGCTGGACAAATATAAGTTGCTGAAATGTATAAATAGCCTATAGCTTGTCAGGAAAATACATTCACAGATAACGGTGTAAGATGTACAGGAAGACGGCCGGCACTAATGCTGAGGCAGCTGTTTCTTTATTGTAGGATGTGCAGCACATGGGAAACAACAATGCAGTGAGTAATATATCTTATCAAGTATCTGAATGCACAGCAGCATAACAGTCTCTTTCAGATAGATGGATAGATTGATACCATAGATAGATGATGGTGGGTGTTGAACCACTGTGTCAACCAACCTGGTTTGACTAAGGCCTAAACCTAAGGGCATTATCCCGGCAGTCACCTGTTATTCATCCTTCAACCCCTACACAGGGATCTGGACTTCGTTGCAAGGTAGCTACATTTTGAAGTAGTCTCATTGTGGTTGACTACTCACCCACGGGTTCAGAAACACTACTGCGAAGCACCAAGTCGTCAGGCTATGCTGGTAATCAGATACAGGCAGAGATCAGGGCAATCAGATTTTTTCTACGAAACCATGGCAGGCATTAAAGGGTTAATGCGGTGGTCAGGTCAGGCAGCTGAGGATCAGAATCGGTAATCAACCACAGGTTGTTACATGGCCAGACAAACAGAATATCACACCTTCACAGGGAACTAGCAAGCTAGACTACATATTGCCCAGGAACCTTCCACTATAGGAAGATCCCTTAAGTACCCTGAGGATGTTAATTGGCTGGAGAAGACTAGAGTGAACACACTGGTCCTGTAAGAGCTAGGGAGACGGCACATACACCCTAGGGACAGCCCAACATACAGTCCCCAAGTTTTTAATTACTACAAAAAACTCCAATGTAAGACCATCATGCCTCCTGGATGCTGTTTGAACTTTTGCAGATTCCCCCCACTATCAACACTCAGGTATGTGCCCTTCTTCCCCACTAAGACATTAAGTATATGGTTACACGGCGACACTAGTCTCCCAGCCAGGATTGGAGGAGAATTGTGGTGTAGTGGTGATCTCATAGAAATGAATGGGGTTGCAGCATGAGTCACTGTGACCCCTCAATCGCAAAAAATCCGGCAGAGTTGGAGTTTTTGCAATTCAGGGGTCGCAGTCACAGCACACATGCGACTCGCACTGCGACCTTATTCATTTATATGGGATCCTGTCCACAACCAATGTTGCTGTGTAGCGGTACCATAATCCTGTACTGCTCAGAGTATACTGCAGGGGATAATCAGTGGTCGGGCTGCTTTACCACACGTGGAATACTCCATTTCTCTCTGCCCTAGCCAGGGTTGTGGCATCTGAGTCGGTGTCCATTGTGGTGGAGTTGGAGTCATTATAAAATGGACCGACTCAGACTCCAAAAATATATAATAAATAGGTTCCGTTGGTTGAATGCTGTATGTGCTGAATATATTTTTATAAGATTTGGGAAAATTATGAAATGACCTATAAATGTCTGTTCTATTCCTGATCTAAGGATCTAGGCTTTTAGTTGAGATGAATGCGTGCTGCCCTTTATGTAGATATTCAGAAGTGAAGCTCCTCCGCTACAGATCAGAGGAAAAAGGCACTGGGAAGGAATGGGTGCACTCATCTCAGATCTGCTAGAGAAAACAGGATTAAAGAGAGTTTCTCATTAGTTACAAAGATTAGCTGTCAACATAAAGGGACAGTTAAAAGAAGACATTTTCTAAATACAGTGGTCAGTAGATTTTACTTTAGTCATGAACTATAGACAGTTCAGCAGGTCTCTCACTGCACACAGGTTTCTATGGTAACCTGCAGACCAGAAAGATTGTTATCTGATTGGCTGAGAGCAGGAGTGACCTCACCCCCACGGAATGATGAGACTGAGCTCTGAGTGAGATTACCTGCAGTATGCAAAAGGTCCAAGTGTTGTGAGGACTGGGAAGCATTACTTTACCTGTAATTGTGTTAGAGATCACAATCTCCTGCTCTGTCAGAGTAAGGCTCCATTCACACGTCCTGTTTTTTTTTCCTGATTCGATCCTGATCCTGATCTGGATCCATTCATTTCAATGGGTCCTGAAAAAATCCGGATCGAATCAGCAAAGAAAAACAGGACGTGTAAATGGAGCCTAAGTTAATATATGCTAATAAGTGCTGGAGACCCCCCACAGCCTGAGGAGACAGAGTGGGTGCAAACTGCCTTTCAGCCAGTGAATCAACTTGCTGAGAAAACCCCTTTAAGGCAAGTACTTCTTAGTATATCTAAACTTTAACTAAACGGTGCATAAATTAATTGTCCACTGCATGTTCTCTCTGTATGCTTTATGTTTTAGTTTGCTTTTCCTCTGAGCTCATGTTTGGAGAGGTTAGCTACTCTGATGGCTTCTATATACTATACATAGAATATAAGGGGGAAAACAGTTCTAATTGAACCAGGAAATCTATTGATTCATGGTTCAAACAAAATTTGCCATTAAGCTCCTTGTTAGAAAACAGCAAGTTGTGCAAAAAGTATGGAAACATTGAAAAGTTGGACATTCAACTTTTTCAAAAGTTTAGAGAAGGTCACATTAAGTTCACCCGTAAAGGTTAGAGGGCATTTTAGGTTTAAGCCAAATATCCCTAACTTTTTCTGAGTAGTGTATATACCTTTGGACAACCATTCATTCACATAAATTAACGGCTGATTGAAGCGTCATCAAAAAAATCAGATGCTTAATAGGGGGTCTTTTAAGCTGGACCCTCAGCAATCAGGGGGTCTCTCATATTCAAGGCATCCTCTGTGATGAGACCACTCCTTTAACCTGAATTCTCAGAACATTTTTAATATTCTAGGATAAATAAAATAGATTTTAACAGTTTTTAGCAGAACATTATACAATAGTAAGCTTTTTTTTAATAAAATGCTGAATGTATCTCCTATTTCTAGTCTAAGCATAAACATGATACAATCTTTGACCTTGGGTTCCTATGATTGCCCTGGTTATGAATAAATAAAGATAATAGTCGCTATCCTGTATTTTCCTGGATTATCTTGTTAGATAATATGCACATTACTATAAAAGATATCACACATTCAGTGGCAGCTCGTCAAAGACTTAACCAAATCTCACTTTCATGTCAGCTCTCTTCTTGACCTTGTAATGTCCTCTTGGGCTTCTGTTCCTTGCCATGAGTTCTTTTCTTTGTGTTTTCCTTCCCATAACTCTCTCTCCTATTATATCATTTCGATAATGAGGTGTTTTGACAATTACTGTAAAACACGTAAAGCTTTGCCACCTGTTCTCATCCAGAATTCACATTCAGATGTAACATCACTTTTTTGGGAACACATAAAATCCTTATGGTGACATTATGACCCTCTTATGTAAATGTCCTGTGGTGGGTTTTATGACAATAGGGCAGCAGCTTCTAGGTAACTGTAAGGTTTATCTCATTCCAAATTGTAAAACATATAAAAGAATTTTCTAAGAATTTATATTATTTTATTATTTGACAGTCTTTGGTTTTGAATTTGATCTGTTCCTTGATAATTAATAAGGACACTATTATTAGACTATTTACTATAAGTAACACTTGACACAGTGCACCATATGGCGTTGAGTAAGGGGTAGAAGTTGCCTAGGGTATTGAGGAGGAAGGCGATTTATAGAATATAAATTATAAAGCATAAAGAGAAGTTTATTCCTATCTTAGACATTTTTAGCAGGGGTAGACTGGCCATAGATCCGACAGGGACATTTCTTGGTAGGCCAATGTCGGTGGCGTCCACAGATGCCACCCTGAATTTAGGTCCTCAGGACTGTGATACAGTTGAATACTGCAGCGAGGGCTGCCGTATTTGGTTCTGTTGGGGTGATATTTTGTGCTGCACTACAGTATAGTTGTCCCTGACTACTTGTATTGGCCCACCGTCTTTCACTTTGGACCCACGTACAACATCGGGCTGCTTTTAGTTTTTTTTTTTTTACCAGGGCCACTTTAAGTTCTCAGTCCGTCCCTGCCTGAAGTGCTCTGTTCATTCACGTATATGGCAATCACGGAAACAGCTAGCACACTTGCTAAGGTAACTCCCAAAGAAATCAAAGGAAAAGGTTGTGTACAAGCAGAGCCGCCTCTCAGTTGATTCTTCACTCAGACGCAGTGGTCACTGGCTGCCCACCAGGTAGGATGGGGGTCAGGGAACCCTTGTTCTGTAGATAGTTGACAGTCCAAGTGGTGGGACTCACATCTACCAGATAGTTATGGCCAGGGCCGGCCTTAGGGTAGATGGCGCCCTGTGCGAAACTTTCTCTCGGCGCCCCCCCCTCCCCATTTATATATATTTACTTAAAGAAGTATGTCTGCCATCCCATCTCCATTATCCCATACAGAAAAATATAGTGACAGTACTAACGTCATACAGTATAGAGCTATAAATAGAGTGTAGAGATATATAGAGTGATATAGGACTGTATAGAGATCTATAAATACAGTGCAGAGATATATAGAGTAGGACAGTGTATATATAATATATATATATATATATATATATATATATATATCTACACTGTATTTATAGCTCTCTATACTGTCCTATATCACACTATATATCTCTGCACTCTATATATTTATATATTGTGTTTATATATTGTATTGTATATTATATATATTGTATATGTATATTATAGTATTGTATATTATATATTGTGCAGCTTTATATATTGTCCTATATCACTCTATTCTCTATATATCTCTGCACTGTATTTATAGGTCTATACAGTCTGACTTTTAATACTGTCACTATATTATCCTGTATGGGATAATGGAGATGGCACACACATAGCTCACATCACTAAACTCCTCACTGGTGTTTAATCATGTGTGAATTATGTGTGCCATGACTGCCATCTCTATTATCCTATACAGGATGGGGCCTTAATAAGGATGGGGCCTTAAGTATATGGATGGGGCCTTAAGTATATAGTCCCACTCCCAATTAACCCCCCTACCCCCCGCCACCGGGCATCACGTTGTTTGGGGGCACTTACAGCAGTGCAGCCGCTAACTTTCCCCGACCACCCTCTGAGTCCTTCTGCGCATGTGTGCCGTCAGCCCAGGGCCGGCTCCAGGTTCAGGTGGGCCCTTGGGTGATAAAGTCTCAGAGGGCCCCCTTACAGAGTGATAACTATCTGTGTATAGATAATATAGTAGATGTCCCCTGCAGTCCTTTGTAACTGTAGAGGTAACACAGTGATGGCTATCTGAGTATAGAAAATGTAGTAGTGTTATCTGCAGTCCTGTGTAAAATCACAGATAACACTAGTACTGATAATGTGGTACTACCACAGATCAGCGTCTTGTGCCCCCATCAGACCCCAGATCAGCATCTTGTGCCCCCATCAAACCTCAGATCAACACAATGTGCCCAAATCAGACCTCAGATCAGCTTCTTGTGCCCCATCAGACCTCAGATCAACACAATGTGCCCCCATTAGACCTTAGGTCAGCGTCTTGTGCCCCATCAGACCTTAGATCAACATCTTGTGGCCCCCTTCAGACCTCAGATCAGCGTCTTGTGCTCCCATCAGACCTCAGATCAGCGTCTTGTGCCCCCATCAGACCTCAGATCAACACAATGTGCCCCCATCAGACCTCAGGTCAGCGTCTTGTGCCCCCATCAGACCTCAGGTCACCTTCTTGTGCCCCCATCAGACCTCAGATCAGCGTCTTGTGCCCCAATCAGACCTCAGATCAGCGTCTTGTGCCCCATCAGACCTCAGATCAGGGTCTTGTGCCCCCCTCAGATCAGGGTCTTGTGCCCCCCTCAGACCAGCGTCTTGTGACCCCCTCAGACCTCAGATCAACATCTTGTGCCCCCATCAGACCTCAGATCAGCGTCTTGTGCCCCCATCAGACCTCAGATCAGCGTCTTGTGCCCCCATCAGACCTCAGATCAACATCTTGTGCCCCCTTAGACCTCAGATCAACACAATGTGCCCCCATCAGACCTCAGATCAGCGTCTTGTGCCCCATCAGACCTCAGATCAACATCTTGTGTCCCCCTTCAGGCCTCAGATCAGCGTCTTGTGCCCCCATCAGACCTCAGATCAGCGTCTTGTGCCCCCATCAGACCTCAGATCAGCGCCTTGTGCCCCATCAGACCTCAGATCAGCGTCTTGTGCCCCCATCAGACCTCAGATCAACACAATGTGCCCCCATCAGACCTCAGGTCAGTGTCTTGTGCCCCCATCAGACCTCAGGTCAGCGTCTTGTGACCCCATCAGACCTCAGATCAGTGTCTTGTGCCCCATCAGACCTCAGATCAACGTCTTGTGCCCCCCTCAGATCAGGGTCTTGTGCCCCCCTCAGACTTCAGATCAGGGTCTTGTGCCCCCCTCAGACTTCAGATCAGGGTCTTGTGCCCCCCTCAGACCAGCGTCTTGTGCCCCCCCTCAGACCTCAGATCAACATCTTGTGCCCCCATCAGACCTCAGATCAGCGTCTTGTGCCCCCATCAGACCTCAGATCAGCGTCTTGTGCCCCCATCAGACCTCAGATCAACATCTTGTGCCCCCCTCAGATCAGGGTCTTGTGCCCCCCTCAGACCTCAGATCAGGGTCTTGTGCCCCCCCTCAGACCTCAGATCAACATCTTGTGCCCCCATCAGACCTCAGACCAGCGTCATGTGCCCCCCCTCAGACCTCAGATCAGCCCACCCAGCCACTTTAAAAAAACATACTTACCTTTTCTGCGCTGCCGCTGCCATCAGGTTCCCCGCTCCACTGTCTTCCCTGCCGGCGCACACTATGACCTGATGCTGCGTCAGGTCATAGTGCGCGCCGGCAGGGAAGACAGTGGAGTGCGGAACCTGATGGCAGCGGCAGCGGAGTACAGGTAAGTATGTTTTTTTTAAAGTGGCTGGGTGGGCTGATCTGAGGTCTGAGGGGGGTGGGCACAAGACGCTGTACAGGAGCAGGCCGGGCCATTAAGGGGGCGCTCTGGCAGGGCGCCCCCTTAACTGGCCAGGAGTGAAGCGCCCTGTGCAACCGCACGGGTCGCACACCCCAAAGGCCGGCCCTGGTTATGGCATATCTTCTGTGTAATGAGGTCAATCCTTAAATACAGAATTACGTTGGCTCTCAGCGTTATAAGGATTGTTCTATTTCAACGTTTACGGTATGTTGATAGGATATGTCATAAATGTCACACAGTTCTTACCTCTGGTAATTGATTTCAAGAGGGAGCAAGTTGGTTTCTAGTCCTCTTACTTGTGGATATGCCATAATTGTCTGAGATGGGAATACCTATACTGGATGCTGTGCTAGAGCGGCTGATAATGCTGTAGGTCCAGAGGTCCCATGAGCAGCCTTCTTTAATCCATTGGTAAGGGAACACTTGTCACAAATACTTTCACTGTTTGACAGGAGCCCACTGAAATCGATCAGCAGTTTCCAGAAGGGTGGTATCAAGTGGCACCGTGTGGAAGGAATAGGGTTGTGAGGAAAGATGTGTTATAAATACTAAGGCTAGGAACCGATGGCGAAAGGGGGCAACTTAGTCAGTTATCATATTGAACTTCAAGAACCATAGGTGGTCAGGAACATTTTGCAATATTCAGTAAAAGCATTTTATAAAATGCAGGACTTATGTGCATCTATGCTGGGCACATAAACAGGACACCATCATTGACCTTGGGTTCCTATGATTTCCTTGGATATGAATAAACAAAGGTAATAGTCGCTATCCCGTGGTCTCCTGGATCATCTTGTTAGATAATACGCACATTACTATAAAGAATATCACACATTCCGTTGCAGCTCTTCAAAGACTTAACCAAATCTAAATTCCATGTCAATTTTCTTCTTAACCTTCTAATGTCCTCCATGTTACACAAGGCTCCTATTACTTGCTGTATTTATAGAGGCACCATGAGGCTTTTTCCTTCCATGTATTCCATCCAACAAGGGTCCATTCACACGACAAACATGGAAACTGGACTTTTGAATTGAAATGAATCAGTCTGCATCTGATCTGCAAAAAATGCAGACCAAAAATACAGTTGTGTAAATGGACTCTAATTCTCTCTCCTACAATATTAAGATAATGAGACTTGAAGGATATGTACACCTTTGGGGGCAATTTTTTATTATTATTGCATTGTACTTATTTTGAGCTAAAAATCATTGTTTCAATGTGTCTTTATTAACAATATGGAATCCTTTTTGTGTACAGAGCTCAGATGCTCTACTAGCTGCCTGTGGATTTTTAGTCTTTTCCATCATCTGGGGAGCAGACAGACTCCTTATCACTGCTCTATGACCTTATAAACACTCATTAAATCTCAATCCTTATCAACTTGCAGGACAACCCGCCAGACTAAATGGACAGATGTCTTTTTTCAGCCTTGTGAACTATGTTACTATGTTACTGATAAGAATGTGGCTTAAATAAGTATTTATGACCTCTTAGTAGTTTACAGATAAGGGTAAGTAGATGACCAAAGTGAACGTGAAAGCAACAGTCACACAGTTAGAAAAACAGTTAACCCTTTGTGATAGAATGGCTCAATACTTTTAATAAAGACCAATTAAAAATATGATTTTTAGCCAAAAATAAGTTAAATGCAATAATAATTTAAAAAAGAAAATGCCTCCAAAGGTGTACATAGCCTTTAACAATTGAATAGATTTTACAGGAGTATGAGGATGACCTTATCCTCAGGATAGGTCATCACTATCTGGTGGAGTTCCGCCACGATCAGCTACTTGAAGAGGCCGTCATGCTCAGGTGAGTGCTGAATTTTACTGGTGGGCCTTAGGCACCCCAGTCTGACACTGCAAGGTTGTACACAAATCTTGTAGGGCCCCATAGCAAAACGTATTATGCCCCCTAGTATGAAAAAAGTTAAATTTTTTTACTTCAGTGTAGGGTTTTTGCATAAAAAATTTTTTGCTCCTCCCACGTTACCAATGGAGATGGAGTGGTGCCCAATTCTGCCTGCACAAAATGCTGTGTAAATGGCCTCTTAGAGTCACACATCAGTTAAACATAACATTTGAGGGAAAACCTACCTGTTGATGGTTTGTGTTATTGTAATTTTTTACACTGGATAAGGTAAAACTGAACTTTATCATAGTGGTATATTTCTTATTACAACTAATGTCAATGTAAACTTTTTTTCAGTACATATGGGTTTATTTTACATTTTATTTTCATATGACACATCACCTAAAATATCCCTACCTTGGGCTTTTCTGAAACTATAAAAGTTTCAGTCATATAAAATGAACGAATGAAAGAAATAATGAAGTTGAATGTTTTTAGTGACCTGACAGGTTATATTTTTGACTTTACCACCTCCATTACACCTGATACAGTCTATGGATCTTCCATTGCATTTTCTAATTTGAAAAAGGTCACCCATGGTAGAAATTTCAAGATTTGGCTATTACTTATCACTGGTGCGCGAAAATTGTAATGCGTATCCAGCCCTTGAATGGGTTTTCCACAATTATGGAAGTTTTTCCCCAGTCCCTGGAGCCTGTGGCATCTGTTGAAAAACTCACACCTGCTCCCCGTTTCTCCATTCCAGCACCCTGGCTCTGTTTGCAGTGTCCCAGTCTGTTTGCTTTTGGTGGGGTGTGGATAGGGCCACATTTGCTGCTGCCTCTCATGACTGGCCTCTCCAGTGACATGTCCCAACACGACGCATCAACCAGCAGTGACATGCCGTTTGGAGACACATTACTGCGGAGGCCAGTCATTGGCTGCAGCAGCGAATGTGACCAGATTTATACTCCAGCCGGAAGAAAACAGACCATAGACCTGTAGAGCGTCTAATGGAGCTAGGTCGCTGGAAGGAAGCAGTGGGGAGCAGGTGAAAATTGATTTTTTTGAACAGGTACCACATGCTCCAGGGGCTGGGGGGGGGGGACATAATCCTGGAAAACCGCTTGAAGCACAGTATGTATTACAGTCTACAGAATCCACTCGTCTAGTAATAGCAGAATCTTCAAGCTCACTATTAGAATACAGCATGGATGCTTGGACAAAGACAGAAGATGCTGTGATTTTCTCTACATCAGAGATGCTCAACCTGCAGCCCTCCAGCTGTTGCAAAACTACAACTCCCAGCATGGCTGGACAGCCTACAGCGGGGCATGGTGGGAGTTGTAATTTTACAACAGCTGGAGGGCCGCAGGTTGAGCATCCCTGCTGTACATGAACCAATAACCTGGCGGAAAGTCATGAATGTGAAGATACCAATCGGTGTTCAGTTCGGGGGCTTTCAATTCCAAACTCAGACAGCACCTGGTGGAAAAATCGCCCATCTGAAAGCAGCCTAAGTATCTCTAGAAACTGCTCTCCATCCACTAGGAAGCCATAAAATATTTCACAATGTGTCTCCACTGATCAGAGCGTCGCTGGCCTAAGACTCTGCAGATATTTATCCGTTAAATCTTGTCTAAACTTTGTGCCTTGAATAGAACGCTGCCCTTTCAGATTATTAAATGTCACAAAGAAAAGGTTAAAGCCCAATGTACCTGCTATTAAATCCAAAACCATTTCATATCAGAGAAGACTGAACTCTGTCCCCTGGACTAAGCTGGCTTATATTGTGAGATACTGTGAGAATGAAACCCCTAAAAAGGCTCTTCTGGATACTGTAGATCAGGAAGACATAGAGATCTCATAGGGCCACATAGAAAAAACTTGGTATGGGCTCCTCCCTGCCACCATTACCCAGTATGCATGCACCACACACACTGGCAAAATGGAAAGCAATATGCGACTACCCAGATTTCTGACAAAGTTAATTTTTAATTAAGAAACAATGGAAAAACTGGAATAGGTGCCTTATAAATATGGTGCTCATTCTGACCACCGGGTTTCTCAATGTATTGAAACCAGACAACTAGCATAAATAGATTGATAAGTCTCCTGCTTCCCTTCACGTGGTATACTATAAGACTGGCTGCCTACAGCCAACACTAGGGGGAGCTCAGTGCAGAAGAATTTATACATTTACCATTTATATCAATGGAAGTGGTGGCTGCTGGAAAATGGAATTCAATCCATGTCAGGAACTGGAGAAGCAGTTCAATGTCGGGCCACCCTCACCAGGGCCTCATAGCAGTCGCGCTGTCTGCCTCCATGGTAGGTATGCCACTGCTGTAGACTGGGTAAACAAAGTAGATGTGAGTTATATTTGGAATCCTAGGGAGGAATTTATTAAGACAGGTACTTCCTTCATATCATATGCAGACTTAATCAGAAATGCTCCAAATGCTCAGAGGTTCCAAACGTAGTAACTGGTAGTTAGAAAAGCAAATCTATACCAGCTATCAGCTTCTAGAGATTGGAACTGGAATCTCTGCCTGCTTCTGGTATTAATTTGTAGTAAAGTGGGGGGTAGGGACTGAAACATCACAAAAAGTTGCAAAAATTTGAAACTTTTGCCAGCCAGAAAACTGGCGTTAATAAATTCTTCTTCCCCAAGCATCTGAATCTGGAACACAGTATTATGAGACTATAATGCAAGAAATACTGGATATCATACCCAAAGCTCTGCGGTGAGGTCTACAGCGCTGTACAACCTTTCTGGGAGCTGTATTCCCCCTGTAAATGAGGCTTATATGTCAGCACCAGATATAGGAGAAATCGGCAACAAATAAAAGAAAAATGTAATGTTAAATATCCCCCAAATGTGTTGTATGACCTTATGGGAGGCACAAAGTACAAAAAAAAAAAAAAAAAACTAATTAAAAAAATTAAGACTAATAAAAAACTTAAAAAAAAAAAATGTGTCCACATGCCACACTGCAGCCTCTAGCCCACCCGCAGCCATCATAACCTATACATCCCATATATCAAGATAACCGGTAAATAAAAAATAAAAATAATACATTGAAAAAACTTGTTGTCCGTATTTACAAAAAAATATTTTAAGACTATCCCCCGCCTTTTTTTACTTGCTATAAAATATAAAGACATAAAAATACTAAAATAAAAATGCCATTAAAAAAAGCCCTGTGCATCACCGAAAAAAAATGCAAACATTATTTACAGACCCTTTCATTTCAATACGGCTACAAAAGATACGGACAGCACATGTATGTCTGTTCCGTGGCACCTGCAAAAAGAATAGAATGTCCTGTTCTATAGAGGACAGGACGTTTCAGTAAGCAAAATGCGGAACACACACGGCCGGTATCTGAATTTTGCAGATCCGCAATTTACAGACCTCAAAACAGGCTACGGTTTTGTGCAGGAGCCCTTAAAAGGTTAATACAACAGTTATAAAGTTCATGCGCTGATAAACGAAATGTATCACTGAATGTATGAGGTTATGCTGCCATCTAGTGCAATAAAGTGGTAATACACACTACAGAATTCTCCAGCTTAATCCCTGAAATGATTGCCCTGTGGACTAATATACTGTAGAACGTATTACCTTATATGTTTCATAACGATGTAGGAAGTACTGTAGAAAAAAAATGATGATGTAAATTCTCTGTGTCAACCAATGCTTTGAACGTGTAAATGTATGTACAATATGTGTAATGTTCAATTAAAGGGGTTTTCTGGGATTTGAATATTGATGACCTATCGTCAGGATAGGTAATTAATATCAGATCGGTGGCGGTCCAACAAACGGGACAAGTGCTGTAGGTTAGCCATTACAGGGATAGGTCATCATTTGAGATCGGTAGGTGTACACAGCTGACACCCCCACAGATCAGCTGTAAGCAGCTGCAGCCAGGACTGGAAGTATACAGTGTACTGAACTGGAACACCATAGCATCACACACTGAGCAGTGTCCATCCTATGGTACTGCAGATGATGCTCCTATTCAAGTGAAGTAAAGCTGAGTTGCAGTACCCAAGAATGGCCACTACACAGTGTATGGCGCTGTGGTGTTGCGGCTCTGTACTCTTCCAGAACCTGCAGCTGCCGGACCCCTACCAATCTTCGATGATCTATTCCTTTAAGTTATTGTCCAGCATGCTTGTTTTATGTATATTGAGTATTTGATTTTATTATAATTTCATGCAGACAATGCGATAACATCAATTCATGTAGATATATCAAATAAACATACAAAGAACATCACGCTTAGTCTTAGGCTACTTTCACACTTGCGTTTGCAGGATCCGTTTGTCAGATCCGTCACAGGCTCTCACAAACGGTCCTGAACTGATCAGTTTTGTCCTAATGCATTCTGAATGGAAAAGGATCCGTTCAGAATGATCAGTTTTGCTTCAGTTCAGTCTCCATTCCGTTTTGGAGGCGGACACTAAAACACTTCTTGCTGAAGGCAGTGGTTGTGCGGTCATTGTGGTCCATTGCAGTCTATGATCCATAAGAGGTGGCCAATCTTTTACAACGTGGAGGCACGGACCTGGAAGCACAAGGAAGGGCTTCCGTGCATTTTCAGGTGATTCCAAGTCTGTGCCTCCACACCGCAAAATATAGGACATGTAGTCAATGGGTCCGCACTGTAATGAGGTGTGTTCACTGTCAAGGTTTGTGGTCCGCAAAACGAGCACGAACATCACAGTCGTGTGAAGGTGGCCTTAGAATGCTTTTGAGGTACCCATGTCGAGGGTATGTAGAACCCGGATGTTGTAAATTTTTCCCTTGTCAGGCTGGATGCTGACAGTCAAGACTTTTAATTGGGACTTAAAAGGGTATTCCCATCTGAGACAATGGGGGCATATCGCTAGGATATGTCCCCATTGTCTGATATGTGTGGGTCCCAGCGGTGGGACCTGCACCTATATCGAGATCGGAGAGGGAAAGGTGGTGGCTGGAGAACCCTGGGTTTCCCCAGGTCCAACCACACCAAGCTCTCTCCCCAGAGAAGTAAATGGGAGCACACCACACTTTGCACAGCCAGCGCTCCCATTCATTTCTATGGGACCGATGGAAATAGTCGAGCCAGCACTCAGCTATTTTCAGGGGCCCCATAAAAATGAATGGAAGGAGGCTGCACATGCGCAGTGCCCCTCCATCACTTTTAGGGCTCCGTTTTCTGTATCAATGGGGGCATATCCTCGCCAAGGAACGTTCATCCTAGAGAATGAAAGCTGCCAAGAAAATCTACTGAACTGACATCATACCCCTAAGAGAAATGAAAAAAATAGAAAGCTTGAAATCCATACAGATCACACTTTGAGACGGACTGGCCATCTGGATCTAAGATTTGCAGACTTCAGCCTGGGAAAAAGAGTTAATGAGAATGGATTTGAACGCCTGTATGCTATTTAGAAGAAAAGTGTATGCAAAGTGTATCTTGAGAGAGACTCAGGGAGGATTACTACCATCATTGCTGACTATACACAGCTATTGGGAGAAGACTACACTGTAATATTCTGGAATTAAGCCTATTGTTGCTATATGTACTACAACTCCCACCATCTATTCAGTAAAGATAGACTTTATTTATTGCAACCAAATGGGTCTGGTCATTGACTCCACAACCATCTATCTCATGGTCCCTGCATCTGTCGTTCTGTCTTGCACCAATCCACCTAATATCAAGGGCATCCTACCTAACACTAAGCAGGAGCCCCAGAAAGCCCAGGATGTGACCCCAAAAGAAGAAATGGTGTGACTTCCATTTGCTCCATGGGAGCATTGGAGCGAGGAAAGCCACTGTGAACCACTACGACTCCTGTCAGTGCCACAACTACCACTCCTCTTCTCCCAACTCTCCCCCTGATGAGCACTGCAGACTGTGATGTTTACTGCTGCTGGGGAGGTATTTTGTCATACACTGTCATAACCGATGCTGCTGGAGAGGTATTTTGTGAAGCACTGATATCTGGTGATGCTAGGAAGGTATTTTGTGAAGCACTGTGATATCTGGTGCTGCTGGGGAGGTATTTTGTGAAGCGCTGTGATATCTGGTGCTGTTGGGGAGGTATTTTGTGAAGCGCTGTGATATCTGGTGCTGCTGGGGAGGTATTTTGTGAAGCACTGTGATATCTGGTGCTGCTGGGGAGGTATTTTGTGAAGCGCTGTGATATCTGGTGCTGCTGGGGAGGTATTTTGTGAAGCACTGTGATATCTGGTGCTGCTGGGGAGGTATTTTGTGAAGCGCTGTGATATCTGGTGCTGCTGGGGAGGTATTTTGTGAAGCGCTGTGATATCTGGTGCTGCTGGGGAGGTATTTTGTGAAGCACTGATATCTGGTGCTGCTGGGGAGGTATTTTGTGAAGCGCTGTGATATCTGGTGCTGCTGGGAAGGTATTTTGTGAAGCGCTGTGATATCTGGTGCTGCTGGGAAGGTATTTTGTGAAGCACTATGATATCTGGTTCTGCTGGGAAGGCATTTTGTGAAGCACTGTGATATCTGGTGCTGCTGGGGAGGTATTTTGTGAAGCACTGTGATATCTGGTGCTGCTGGGGAGGTATTTTTTGAAGCACTGTGATACGTATCTGGAGCTGCTGGGAACAAATTTTGTGAAGCACTGTAATATCTTATGCTGCTGGGAACAAATTTTGTAAAGCACTATGATATCTGGTGCTGCTGAGAACAAATTTTGTAAAGCACTGTGATATCTGGTGCTGCTGGGGAGGTATTTTGTGAAGCACTATGATATCTGGTTCTGCTGGGAAGGCATTTTGTGAAGCACTGTGATATCTGGTGCTGCTGGGGAGGTATTTTGTAAAGCGCTGTGATATCTGGTGCTGCTGGGGAGGTATTTTTTGAAGCACTGTGATACGTATCTGGAGCTGCTGGGAACAAATTTTGTGAAGCACTGTAATATCTTATGCTGCTGGGAACAAATTTTGTAAAGCACTGTGATATCTGGTGCTGCTGAGAACAAATTTTGTAAAGCACTGTGATATCTGGTGCTGCTGGGGAGGTATTTTGTGATTTACTGTGATATCTGGTGCTGCTGGGGAGGTATTTTGTGATACACTATGATATCTGGTGCTGCTGGGGAGGTATTTTGTAAAGCACTGTGATAACTGGTGCTGCTGGGGAGGTATTTTGTGATGCACTGTGATATCTGGTGCTGCTGGGGAGGTATTTTGTAAAGCACTGCGATATCTGGTGCTGCTGGGGAGGTATTAGGTGATGCACTGCGATATCTGGTGCTGCTGGGGAGGTATTTTGTGAAGCACTGTGATATCTGGTGCTGCTGGGGAGGTATTTTGTGAAGCACTGTGATATCTGGTGCTGCTGGGGAGGTATTTTGTGATGCACCGTGATAACTGGTGCTGCTGGGGAGGTATTTTGTGATGCACCGTGATAGCTGGTGCTGCTGGGGAGGTGTTTTGTGATGCACCGTGATATATGGGGCCACTGGGAAGGTATTTTGTGATGCACCGTGATATCTGGTGCTGCTGGGTAGGTGTTTTGTGAAGCACTGTGATATCTTGTGCTACTGGGGAGGTATTTTGTCATACACTGTGGCTTTTTCTCTTGATCAAATCTAGTTTAATGTATAAAAATGGCACACATAACACTTTTCAGATAATTTAAGAAAACATATGTAGCATAATTTTACCTAATTAAAAGCATGATTTTAGGCCCAATATTCTGCACCAATTAATATATTTATATAGTGTCAGAGCTCAGTTATTCTGATACAAAGCATCAAATCAACTGCATAAATAAGATACAAGTCAAGTTGCCTGCAGTGACAGCTGGAGGGAATTGAGGAGATTACTGCATACTGATTTATTGTTAAGTACAATGTATACACAATGCACAGCAAGCTCTCAAGCTCCCTCTATTGGCAGGTGCAAGCAACTAGAATTTTCTCATTTAACTCTATGTCTATGCAGGGGGGTTAAAGATCAGTATCAGAAAAACAGAGCTCTGACTGCTATAAAAGGTATAGCAGACCTGCAAAGGGAAGCATGCTTACCTGGTCCTCACCTGCTGGGTCTCCCGCTGTCAAAATCTGCTGTGACACAGCCGCAGCTAATCGCTGGATGCAGCAGTGAACTGCTCCCCTGGGGTTACGTGGCCAATTAATATGATGCAAAGAAAGCAGGTCACTGCCGTGGCCACTGATTGGCTGCAGCGGTGACAAGGAAGATGTTGACAGAGGGGTACCCGAGCAAGGCAGCCTAAGAGCGGAGGAACCATCGTCGAGGAGCAGGTATTATTCCCCATGCAGATCTGCTCAAAGGGAGCATTGGAACCCATCCCCCAAAGGTGGCCAACCCCTTTGAATTAAAAAGATAGGTAACGAGTGAGAGGGACACAAGCCGGACAGACACGACACAGACAGACAGACACGACACAGACAGACAGACACGACACAGACAGACAGACACGACACAGACAGACAGACACGACACAGACATGAAAAAGACACACGGTACTCTGAGTACTGATTTGTATACTAAGCCCACTGATCGTAAAGCTCTTTTATTATTTTCCAGCAGCCATCCTAGGAACACAAAAGGTTCACTCCCTAGATCTCAATTTACGAGAGTAGATCGCATCGTAAGTGACCCCCTTAATAAGAAAATACGCTTAACCGAGATGTCTCAAAAATTCACTAACCGTGGATATCCACATAACGTATTAAATAGGGAACTCAATCGGATTGAACAAAGAATCGCACCTACCACAAGAATTAATGCACCCTCTGGTCCTCGTATTCCTTTTGTGGTGACTTATCATCCTATTGCCCCCAAGTTACAACAGATTATACGGAAAAATTGGACCATTTTACAAAGACTCTATCCAAAAATATCTGAGTTCTCTACACCATTACGCATTTGTTATAAACGGGCGAGAAATCTTCGCGATTCACTTATTAAGGCGGATGTGGGTCCACTAAAATCTACTGCTAGACAAACTACATTCTCTTCACCTAGGAAAGGAACTTTTCAGTGTCTCAATTGTGCACAATGCACGCATATTACTAAGGGTCATACATTCACCCACCCCCATTCAGGTAAAATCTATCACATCAATGGTTTTTTCACTTGCACCACTTCCTTTGTAATATATCTTATCAAGTGTCCGTGCGGTCTCGCATACATTGGGGAGACTTCCCAGTGTGTGCGAGACCGCATCTGTATAAATAAATCAGACATCCGGTGCAAAAAAACGGATCTTCCCATCCCCCAACATTTTGTTGTAGCTAAACACAGCATTAGTCAATTAAAGTTTCAGGTCATTGATCATATTCCTCCACCACGTAGGGGAGGTGATCGCAAACTTATGCTATTGAGAAGGGAGGCCTACTGGATCCATGAGCTCAAGACCATGTATCCAAGCAGGCCTCAATTGTGACTTTGAGCTCTATATTTGAGAGAATTCCTATATCTAGTTTATTTTGCTTTTTTCGCTAGTTTTGCCTTTCTTCTATACTTAGTCACCCATTTTTTCTATTACAGATTTTATTATTTCCTCTTGAATACAGTACAGGTAACTCATTTTATTATATACCTATTCCCTACTAACCAATTTTGACTGTTGTGGCTAAACTGTTTATGGTATATGGGACTTTTCATTTACAATTATTTCATGTATCTAATTTACTATCTATCTCCCATAGATTATCTATCTATCAGCCCTTACCACACTCCCCATTATATATCCATTTATTTAGAAGTGGACCCTAGATAATGGGCTATATGTATCCTAATACTACACATAGGATCTTATTCATGTTCCAATTGTACCTTTATTCCTCTAATTGTATTAGGGTATGTCCCACATGCTTCAGTGAGTATTTCTTCCGGTTAGCGCTGTTGTAAGGGCATACTTAGTTCCCTTAGTTGCCCACAGCTCAACAGCGCATGCGCGAACGACAGACACCGGTATGTGACCGGTGACGCCATCGGCTCGGCGCGTGCACCACCTGGTATTTAAGACAAGCGTCTATGCCCTGTAACAGCACGGACGCCATTCCTATGCTCCCACTATACACCAACGGTATGCACTGACATTATTTTATCCTTGAGGAAACGATCTCTATTAATTTGCCTATTCTATGGTCCACATTAGTTACCTTTTGCTAGTATATCAACTTACTTCTATTCTACTATTATGTCACGTTAATTACCATATAGCTTGCTGCGTCTTACAATACATGAATTTAGGGTTACCCCTAGCAACCAAAGTCTCTATATCTATATGTTTCATATGTTATCTACTAATACGTAGATACTATTTCGTCTGTTTGTCAGTCTTTGCTTTTGTCTGCATCCAAATTGGATAATATTATTTAACCTTTTGTTGTTTTTGTCATTTTGTATTCTATACTAGATTGTAGTACATCCTCATACTAATAATTTTGTGCACTAACACTGCCCTGTATGTATATGTTTTTAGGCCGTGATCAAGGTCCGGGAGGACCGAAACGTTGGCCATGTGTACACAATGTGGTAATACAATAAAGCGTTCCGTTTAAACTGCATTTACTAAATTGTGGAGTGCCGTGACTATCATATATGAAAAACACACAGACATGACAAAGACACACACACGAAAAAGATAGTTCACTAAAAAAATGGAAATCAACTAAGTTTGATCAATGTTTTATTAGAAATGACCAATATGGATGAAACTAAGCAATTTAAGGCTTGTATAAAAAGAAAACTTGGCAAAATTAATAATCAGATATTCGATGCAATACCCAATGCAATGGGACAAGTATAAGTTACACAACTAGGATTTATACATTTGTTCCAAAAAAAACCAAACATGTAGACAAAATAATTATTAAGGATCCAGCATCTGAAGGCCCCGGGACAAAAAAGCTAATTTCAGTGCACATTTTCAATCACTTTTAACATGTTTTCAGTTAAATATTACATGAATTTAAAAAATGCAATGAAAATCAACTTTGCACAGTATAAAAGGACAAATACAGGTAGCTTTAGACATTGATATAGCGAGTAAGAAAACTGTAACTTTATTCATAACTGCAATAATATCACAACCAGATCCAGCTGATTATATTCATACCATAGGCTAATCAAACAAGGGGCGGCAGGGAAGACCATAGATGAATATGGGATCTACTGTACTCTATGGTAATACTGGAGGCCAAGGAACTGAGCAATGAGACTTTTACATGAAGGGATTGTCTAATGTGCTGCTCAGCTTTGGTTACATAAAGTGCTCATTTCGGGTATGCACAATAGATACTCATTTGTACAGTATATACATCATTTCTCTTCCATTCACATTAGACATTTTGCATTAAACCTCAGAGATATCGCTTCTAAGCATTCAGCAAATAAAGCCCTTACTAAAATATAACTAATGTATTTTACTACTTATTTTCTATTTTCTAGGTTTATACAAGATAAGGCTCTTCCAGTAACATGTACAATGAAGTTCCAATTTAGACCCCTTAAAGTTAAGATGTGAAGAGCTGGGGAGAGCACCCATTTATTAGAGGGGTTGTATGGTTTGGAAATCCCTTTTTGTTACAGGGGTTGATCACATGGTATATCAGTGGTGATCAGCTGTAATCTGTGCAAGAATCTGGCAGTAAGTGTTCAATATTGCTTCAGCACCACCGCATGGAAAAAGAGAATTACATGGCTCTCAATTAAATCAATGGGCTGTGGAGACCTCCAGAGAAACTCTTGGTAGCTGCCCTCCAATCTGGCTAATAGATGAAAGTCTTGAATGGGGGACCCCAACTATTTACTCAGAATTCCCTAGAAGGGTATGTAAAAGGGTTATCTGGGAAATAATATTGATTATCTATCCTCAGAATAGGTCATCAATATCACATCGACAGAAGTATAAGTCCCGGCATCCCCGCCAATCAGATGTTTCAATGCTCTGGTGACTGGTGGCTTCCCGGACGCTTACCAAGCAGAGCACCGTACATCATATACGTAGTAGCTGTGCGTGGTATTACAGCTCAGCCCCATTGAATGGGGTTGAGCTGCAACTAGGCCATGTGACTGATTTACGGTGAGGTCACATGGTCTAGGAAGAGGAAGTGGCACTCATAGCGCACCTGGCCTCTTCTAACAGCTGAACGGTGGGTACAGGAAAATGGCTCCTGCCAATGTGATATTGATGTCCTATCGTCAGGATAGGTCATTAATATTAATTCCCGGATAACCCATGGGTTTTCTATGCCATACAACCCCTTACATTTCTTCATATCCTATAACTGTGTGTAGCCTGTTTTAAGGGGAAGGGGGGGGGGGGAGTATAGATATTCAAAACATTACATTTTTACAGCAGCACATTTAAGTAGGTTATTGCGTTGGCGTGGGGCGAGAGATGTGACCATAAATCTTTGAGGTGGAGAAAAGAGCCAAGGAAGCGGACACGGACTAAAGATGGCTATACACATTCAGCAGGTACAAACCATCAGCCATACAGAAATAGAACATGCCCGATTCCTCCTTCCTGCTGTGATCAGGGAGTTGGAAGGTCTCCATAAGATCATCAGATGATCATGCCAAACTTGTTATATCCAGCCAACTCTTCCTCTACTTTATGTGTATGGTCAGCTTTAAATACATAAAAACTGGGCCCATGTTAGTGATGTAAGTCAACATACAAAGCCCATACATCCAATAAAAATATACAAATTTGGGATTTCATTGACCACAGTGCAGTCACAGAGCTCACAGAGGTTCCAAATGCAATATTATAATATAATCCTAGCTTAGTGTGCAGCAGTAACTTTTCAAAAATAATGTATTTTTAGTTAAATTAAATGTTCCACTATTTTTCAAACATTTTCTGCTAGTCACATTAAAAGACCTTCAGGGTGAACTGCCTTCCTGTGATAGCATAAAGTGAAAGGAGGCCTAGAAATGTGCAGCTTAAGAATTATATCAACCATATTCACACCTGTAAAAGAATATTTTGTTAAAATTTAAATAATCTTATTTTGTATAAAATTTTCAAGTTTTATAATTATACATGCAGTGCACTCCATTACTCTCATGGCAACATCTGAAGTGAACCGGTCATTTGGGATTTGTGGAAAGGGAAGCATATCAGGATAACGAGTCTTTAGGCTATCTACACCATAAGCCTCCAAGGTCTGGACATCTTTAGTGAGACCTTCCAGCTGTTGACCATATTCTTCAATTTTTTGTGCGAGGGCTGCTGGTTTGACATCTTTGTCAGATTTTCCTCTGACAGCGTAATCTGCTGCTATCAATGCTAATTTGGTAGAGAGATAGCATTTGAAACACACCCACTCATTTGCATTCTTATGCAGGTCATTTCTTGCAGCAGAAAAGTTAGCCCTCGCTTGCCTAAGCCACCTACGGGCTTCGACAGGGTTACCAACAGACTTGAATGTTGGCGGTACAAAGAAGCGTTTTGAATCATATGATCCTGTAGGGACAGAAAACTTTTCTTTGTATTGTTGTCTCTCGGATTTATGACTTGTTGCCTCTTGGTTCCATGAAGAATAAAATCGTTGAAAGGAGGACTTTTCAGACTGAAACCTAGAAGATGGGGTGGTATAGGTTCTTCTTGCTGTCCTTTCAACATTGATATCTACAAATGCTTGCTTCTCTAGTCGGTTGATTTCATTTTGAAGATGCTTAAAAACCTCAGTTGCTACATCAAGATTTTCAGCATTTTTATCTGGGTGCCACTTTAAATACAGTCGTCTTATTATCTTTTTCCTTTCTGATTCGGGCAGCTTCCAGGCTTGCTCTATCACAGTAGTAACTTCCTTTAATATCTCTGGTAAAGAATTCAATTTGATCTTTTTAGGCGATTGATGTTTGGAGGAGCTTGTTTTGTTGCTTTCCTTGTTAGGAAATGAAGGTGCTGTCCTTGGACCAGGAGGAGGAAATTCTGTTGGACTTGTTGGTGTTGAAGGAGCACTATCTTTGTTCTGAACACCATCCTCTGGCCTGGAAAACTTGTACAAATCAAGTGAGCTAACTATTTTATATTCACTATAACCAATGTCTATCTGATAAAACTTTCCCAGAGAACCAGAGTTGTCATCATCTTTGTCTACTTCTTGCACAATGATTGCATAGGTATATGTTGGCTGGTATGAGCCAAATGAGTCGCCACCTTCAGCATCCACCAAATATCCAACATATTCACCTGGATAAAAAACATTGGTGGGGTCCATGAGCAATGTATAGTGAATTTCTGCTGGTATTGGGGTACCAGGCATAGGAAGTTCAAGTTTTGATTGCTCAGTTGAGTCATATTTAACACCTAGACTATCAAGCTTCTCACTTATCCTGTAGATGTCATTGCAACCCAACATGGCAATCAAATATGATGTGTCAGATATTAGATTGTCTGTTGCAGACTTCAAGGTCATTGCTAAAGCTAACAGGAAATTGATATCCTTGCTGTCAGAGTGCTGTATGTAAAGTAATATAACAGCATGTCCATATCGTTTCAGAAATGCAAGAGTTTCACTCTTGCTATGAGGGATAGGGTTAAACCCCTTGACTCGTAAAGTTGTTTGCAGTTTTTCAAAGCATGACACCTTTAAGCCTTCTCGTAAAGCTTTGCAAAGTTTTATGGCTTTTTCCTCATTTGCTAAAAATGTATTGTCATTTTCATGCTTCATGATTCTTATAAGTCCAGTAATGAACTGATCAGAAGACAGTAATAGCTGAAGTCTGCCTTGCAAAGAGCACAATGTACCAAACTGGCAAGATTTTGGCGTCTCTTCATCCAACTGTTCCTCAAGTATGCTACTAAGAAGTCGCGGTCTTAACTTTTGAGGGAGAAGCATTATGATTCTCGTGTGAAAGCCATGGTCTTTTCCCATGTAGCATTGGCTAAGGTCAACAAGCATCTGAACTCCAATGTTTCCCTGAATTCTGCTTTTATAATGGGGTGCATCATCAAACACTAAAATGCTGGATTTGACCAATCTTCCATCGTGACTTGGGAGGTAAAGTGCAAGGTCACGAATATTTTCTAAGTCATTCCGTACTTTAGCAGAATCATTTTGGAGACTTTTGAGTAGGCCAGAAACCACTCTCTTTACAGTCCGCATTTCATTAGGATCTAGCTGTTTTCCTTCAGAATTCTTGAAAATACGACTAAGAACTTCAACATACTGCTTTGTAGAAACTATATCTTCTGTGCCTAAATTCTTGAAAAGCTGATGAAAGGTTCCTAACTCCAGAGGCAGTTTGTAGAGGTATGGTTTAAAGTCAGACTCAAATTCCAGATTAATTACAACCTCTTCTGGTCTTAAAAGCTTCCAGCCATCTTCAACCATCACAAAAGCAACTCCTCTGAGCTGGAACTTGAATTCTTTTTTTTCTGTGCTGAGAAAATCATAGATACTCCTCAGAACCTTTGCTCTTGTCTTCACAATTTCGTCATCAACAGTAGTAATGTTGCATATATTTCGACAATTGTTTATAACTTTGTCAAGTGAAGGATCCAAATTTACATTAAGCATTATTAGAACTTGTTCAAGCTGCTCTTGTGGATCAAGCGTACTACCTTCTTGTTCTTTAATTGTTAATGGGGTTGCCTTTTCGGGCAGAATGGGGCAAGATGTCCACAGTAGCTGCATTACATCTGTCTGCTTGAACTTTGGATTGACTTGAGCTCCATTAAATCGTATCAGAGGGAGTGTACCATTTACCTCTTGGTACTGAGCATGAAAGCGTAAAAGTTCTGCAGGTGCTCGTTCAGGACACAAAAAGGGTATCATGGACAATTCCTTTAAGAAGTTTCCAGAAAGCAAATCTGTTCTTTCTTGGAAAACATGATAAAGAATGACGTCAACAGTGTTTTGAAGCACTTCCTTTGTCCAACCTTCAGCATTAGCTCGCATACTGATCTCTTTTGCAAACTGCAACAACTGTTGTTGGGAAATAACATGCTTTAGGCCTATATTCCGGAGAAATTTAATCCACGAGAGAAAGAAAGCAGATTGGTTTTTTGGTTTTGTAATTTGTTCCAATTTTTTAAAGAACTCCAGGGGTACGAACAACTTTTCTGAAAGCATGACTTCAAATACTCTCACAGTCCGGTCATAGAAGTGTTTTGCAGGTTTGAGTCGGCCACTGGCATCATGAATAAAGGCCAGGTCTTCTAGTTTTGCAAACAGTTGCTCCTTTACTGTAGAACTCTCTTCGAGGCTGCACAAACAATTTTTCAGGTAAATCAAGTGCTCTAATTTAGCATGATAGGAAAGGTTTTCAAATTTTGGCAACAAATGTTTTGAGTAAATCTCTAGATCGTCAACAGGGACACATCCTACTGCAGTGTACAATTCTTTCAAATGTACCTTCTCTTCAAGAAAAGCAAAGGATGATGAGTAAGACCATTTTTCCACTTCTGCTGCTGGTATGCTCTTTGTAAGGACGTAACACGTCCCATATTTAGACAGAGTGATATAACGACCACTGACAGACTTGTAACATGGAAGTGACTTCAAAATGTTAGTTGCATCTTCTGATGTGAGGTGGTTTAAATTGCAGTTAAAATACATCAAAAGGGCATCAAAGTCATTTTCAGCTATCTTTTCAGTCCTAAATGTTGATGTCTGAATCATGTGATGTATAGCCCGGAGAATGCTCATTGGGTTATCTATGTTAGCTGTATGTCCAGCCAACAAAGGGAGCAAAAAGTTGTCTTTGGAGCAGATTTTGTTCAATGCTAGTTGAATGCAACCAGTCTTCATCAACGTATGAAACACTTTATCACTCTGTGCATTTGGAAAGATTGTGATATGCATTAGGCTTAGTGGTAGTAACACATCACCATCTGGAATGATTAACTGGCCAGGTGACACAGTGAACTTTATTCCTGGTAACAGAGCCCAATCTTTTAGGGTCTCCACGACTGTATCAAATGTAGTGGCATCGGTTTGGTCATCTTTGACATTAACTGACTCGCTGATGAAATGCCAAGCACTTTTTAGCCATGATTCACTGGCAAAGTTATCTTTCCATGGGACAAAAACTTTTGTTTTGTACTCTCTTGGAAGAACGGATGATAGCAGGTCTGCAAAACTGTAGATGTCAAAAACCTTGGCAACTTTGTTTGAAAGCAAAATATTGCTGTACCTCAGATACAGTGTGTTCATAAACAGATCTTTTCGAGATGGAATTAGTTCATGGTAAGTGGTTAAGAATTTTGGTTGCTTTGCATCAAAAATTTGCAATACGTTGTCCAAAGTAATTAGAAGTGGCAACCCTTCAATTTGTATTTCGTTTTCTTCAGCATCTTTTAAGCAGTAATCCACAAGAAGCTTCAAACTGTGAAATAGTTTTAGGTTTGTCTGCTGCAGGCGGCAAGGCAGTTTTCCAATATGGCAGCTTGTGTCAGGAGAAGAGAAAGTCATCAGGAACTGACGGACATCTGAAGGAGTTGCATAAGTAACTGGGATGCCTGCATCAACTAGACAATGAAAAAGATTTGCAGTCTCATCACAGTAGTAAACCAAGTTAAACCCAATTTCCAGGAGGAGATGTTTGAGTCTGTAAACATTTTCAGCTACTGTCTTGCGAGTGGTTATGTTGTATTCCATATTTTTCATGTGATGTAGTTCATCTTGTAATAAATTGTCAAAATAGGGCCTCCCAGAATTTACAGCGGACATGTTTACCCATGTAATAATGACAGCTGACTGCATGTCAGAGCCGTCAACATTCGGGGCTCGCACTACAGGCAAGAGACGCTTTGAATCTTCATAAATACAAGTATAAACAGCTTTTACAAGGCAATACCAGTCTGGCTGTAAGTCGAGTCTGTTTACTGGAAAAAAAGACAAAAACTTTTTCAAAATGTCCTTCACAGCATGGATTGGCATATTGTGTAATACAGAGATGGTGGGATCGGTTCCAGGAAAGTTTCGCTTCCTTAGTTGCGCCAATAACTCTACATAGGCTGGAGCCACTAAGGCGGTCATCAAGCTGTTATTCCAGTCACTTCTCACACCAACCCCATCGTCATCCCGCCACAAATTCCGCCTTGCAGAATCCAAAGCAAAATGTCCATTTACATGAAAAGGAAGTCCCGTTTCAAGAGAAAGGGGCAAAAAGCAGAATGCTCGGTATGGTTTCTTGTAATTGTGGGTAATACAAGCAGCAACTCCGCCACGAGGAAATAATGTAATGTCTTGATTTTTGTGAGCAGATATCACACTTTTTAACACTTTGCCCATGTTAGAGAAGCCAGAGCGATTGCAAATCAACCATGTTGTGAGGTTTCCTTCAGAGTCCTCAATGTCCATTGTGTAAGTAATCTGTTGGACTGGTATATCTTTCAATTGTTTTTTCTTTGTAACGCTGTCAATTACAGATGAATGAAACTGCTTGCGTTTTAGTCGGTCACCGTCTGTGATTTTGCCCCGAACAGAGTATAACACTTTTAGAGCACCTGTTGTCTTCTCTATTTCACAGATAGAAATCTTTTCCATATGATTCAAAAACATAAGTAGTTCTGCTCCATCTGTACGCAACTTGTCAAGAAGGTTCTGTACCATTCTGTCAGAACAGGGTACTGATGAGATCTCAGAGATTTTTGCCATTTCAGAATTGCGGAGTGGAAAACGAAACATTGTTGCACAGGAGAGGTTGAAGTGATTTCCTAAGTATAAATTGAGAACATCTGAAAATTGCGTTCTAAAATCAGCATCCAAATCTCGGAACATGCGTCCGGGGCTAAGTGACGTTGCTCCTGGAGCATATCGTGCATGAGGGTCAAAAATGCATATTATGTCATTGGATGATATGAAAGAAGGACAATCAGTAATGTGGTAAACTGAGTTGAAGCCTATTCCATACTGGCCAGTTTTACAAGGGTTGCCTTCCTTTGTTCCTCTCCCTAAGTTTTGGATGCCTTTTACATCATTATCTGTGAATGGCTGGTTATTGAATACACATAGTGCAGGGCCTTGTAAAGGAGTCCACTTCTCATCAAATATTCTGTCAGATGGATGGTTTCTTGGATCAAAGACAAAACATATTTCTGTGGCTTTTGCATCATCAGCATTTTGAAGAAGCTCCTTCAACATCTCCTTTTCTGAAGGATAAGCATTAAGGATGCTTTTAATTCTGCTAGTAAGCTTTTCCTTCTGCCCAAATTCAGATCCAAGAGAAGTAAAGTGAATGTTAGATGCATACCTTTCTAGAGCTTTGTGTCTTTTTGGAATTGACCCAAGCTTCACGGCTACCTCCCTTGGAATGTCAGAATGGCAGTACTTCACAGCAGTGTCTTTTACTTTAATCCATGGACAGTCATTGTAACATAGTGATTTAGCTGGAAGTAGATAGAGGTTGGCATCCGGTAGGAGAATTTGGCCATAATTTGTCTCACAAAATTCCTGACTTTTTTCTCGGATAAGTCCCCATATTCCTTCACTAATAATGCGTCTACAAAGTTGGAAATCATTCTCTGATATCTTTTTGTTCATATTTGCATTTTTTATTAATTCAAGCACTGCTGCAAAATCTTCTACTGTAAAGACATGTTTCACACCAACACTTTCGAATAATTCACGAAAATTATTTTTGTATTTGTTAGGCATCTGATAGAGGTAAGGGGCTGCTTCAAAGTTGAGGTGGAAGGAAACCTTTTCTGAAGTAACATAGATGTCCTCAACAAATATGAAAGGAAACGCCTTCAGTTCTGTGACAACCATATTCTTTGTAGCCTCATTCAAAAGGATGGCTTCATTAAGAAATTTATAGCATGCATTTGTAATATTGTCCTGGTACAAGGTGTTTCCATCGGTATATTTTGCAATTTCCTTTAACTGGTCTATTACTAATTCAGGAGATGGCTTCTTCAGTAAACCTAAATATTCTTTGACTGCTAAGGAAATGGGTCCACATCCCTTAAAAGAATGAGAGTTTTCATTGAGAATTGGCTTTAAGAGACAAACTATGTCTTGGTGTTCAACTGTGTATAGGTCTGTAGCCGCAAACATTTCCTCAATTTTAAAGTCATTTCCTTTCCAATGAAGGGAAAAACCTGCTGGTTTGGTAAGAAAAGGCAAAAATGGAGAAGTTTGGCATTTCTTACAAAATTCCTTAGACTTAGGGTCTCTGAACTTAAGTTTTTCATCAATCAAACTTAAAATAATATTGCCTCTCAAGCAAGCTCCAGCATGATCAGCTTTGTTAATCAATGGAATTGATTCAATGCGTTCAATTAAATCTTCCCATAAAATGTCATCTTTCATCATGCCAAGTTGTACCAGCTTTACCAGCACTACTGGGTTTAAGTAATTCTGATATGTTCCATAGGGAAATCTCCCATCACTGTTGTCATACAGTTTTGCTACTCTACCTTCAGGATGAATTAGTCTAGAAGGAACAACCAGTGGGTGGCCCTCACTGGAGCATGGAATACATGGTGTAACTTGAAGAATTTCACTAAATGCCTGTATTCTTTCATTCAAAACAAAAAGCATCAATGGATCTCGTAACTCAGGTTCGATTTCTGCTATATGAGGAAAAAATACTTCTGAAAAAAACTGATGTTCAGAAAATGTATTCTGAATCAGCACATCAGTACATCCTGCTTCTTCAAACCCTAGTTTGACCCATGAAGGCAGTTCTACAGCACACAGGTTTTTTGAGCCAGTCTTTTTTAAATATTTCATGAAAATCTGGAAAGCAGCTGGTCCAATATCTGGTCTCTTAAGTAAAGAATCATCCAGAAATCTCACATTTTTCATAGAAACCCAAGATGTTCCATCAGAAAATACTTTCACACGGTCCTTGCCCTTTCCTTTGGCAATATCTTCGTACAGTCCTTGGCAAACAACAGAAAAGTCATCATGGACATAGTCAGGGTCCGGCCAAATAGAATAGTAGTTGTAGTTCATGAGCTCTCCACTGGTAGACATGTCCCTTAAGACGCAAAGAGCCTCTAGATAAGAACGTACAATGACATGTCTCATGAACACGGTATTCCACCTTCCCTTTGTGTCTGTTTTCCAAATTTCTTTCCGATTTGAAGTCACAGCGAAGCAACCATTTATGTGCAAAGGAAGTCCAGTTTTTATGCGGAGAGGTAGATAGCAAAAAACTTCACCAATATTACCAGAAAAGGGTTTTACTGTCCATTTTCCATTTTGACTTTCAGAAAGCATCACTGCCACACCACCACAAGGCACTAGCCCAAGTCTTTTGCCACTATCACTCAAAGCAAATTTCAAAGCTTCACTAATATCCATACAGGAACATATAAGCCATGTTGTTGAGTCCACAGTTTTTTGCGGCAGTTCTTCCGTCATTCTCTTAGTCTGTCCGGACTTAGTCATCTCAAATATGTTAGCTGGTTCATCTTCTGAACCTCGGAATAATGGAGAATGAAGGTCAACTATTCGCCTGAATACATGGTGAAACTCTTGAACAGTGATCTGCAAGATGCAAGATGATTTTGGCATCTCAGCTGGATATTTCTTGGTAGAACTACAGATATTCATGACTTTGGCAGCTTCTGTAAGTAGCCTTGTTGGATTAGCTAAAACCTTTGAGGAGCACATAGATTTTTTAATAGTTACTGTGTCTTGAGCTAACTCTGGTTCAGTTTCCTCAGGCTTTAGGTATTTCAAGACCATTGAGTTTACATTCTGAGTGAAAAGTATTAGTCTGTAGCCACACAAGCTAAATTCATCCACAAGGGTGTAAATGTCTGCAGTGTTGTAACATGAGCTGCTAATTTCACTCATTTTGGCTTCTTGTTGTGTTCTAAAGGACAGTCGGAAAAGTGTTCCTTTGTAGCAGTACGGGGCTTCAACAGCAAGTGGTAGATGACAATTGAATACACCTAAAAATGGCTTGAACTGATTGGGAAATTTGCGAAGCCTTTTCTGCTGTTTGCTCCAGTTAATTTTGATGCCTGGGTTAGATTTGTCTCTGATATGTTTGCTAATGTGATTAATATTTGGATCAAACATGATCATAAATTCTCTACTCATAATAATGGGAATGTCTGTGATGTGGTAGACAGAGTTGAATCCTAGACCAAATTTTCCGACTTTGTCAACCTCACTTCTTTTTAAGGATTCTCCAAGTCTTGTAATATTTAAAAAATCTTTATCAGTAAACTCGGAATTATTATAAGACCATAGAGCAGGCCCATGACATGCTGCCATTCCTGGGTCTAGAAGATTTTCCCTTATGTCCATATTTCGTCTCATGTCAATCATGAAATTGCACTCACTTGCTGATGCATCATCAGCATTTTGAAGAAGCTCCTTGAAGATATCAGACACAGAAGGATATTCTTCCAGAATGTTTTTGATTCTTACAGTAAGTGGTTCTCTTTGACCCGACTGTTCAAAACCCATATTTTCAGGGTTAATAAGCCGTGTACTTAAACATGGTACATTCAGCCATTCTGCTGTCTTCATTGGTATATCTTCATGTACTAATATTATTGGTTCTACAGAGTCTTCAAGGAGATCATTCAAGTCATCAACTTTGATATCACAGTAACAACATTCATGAATGGGTCTCATTACAAGTTTTGAAGGGTCTTTGTTATTATGCACAGGCAATGGTGTATCTAGACTTGCTGCAATCTGATGACTATACATCCACCTTACAATATTCAGCATTATGCCAATGTTCTGCTTGTTCTCCTCTTTATCCATGGGCTGTTTGCTTTGTTTATATATGATGTTAACAACATCAAAGATTTGTCCAGGTGTTAGTTGCTCAATTGAACCACAAAACTTGAACAATCTGTGAAATTTCACCATGGTGTTTGGTATGTTGTGCAAAAAGGGCTGAAGGTCAAGACTGTAGGTTGACATTATAATTGCTTGCCTAGGGAAGCAAAATGTTTTGCCTGTCCAGACCCATGGAAAAGAGATTACTTTGTAGAGCTCTTTGGCCTTATCAAGACATTCCTGCATGAAACCATATATCTCTAGAAGAATGTGCTGAAACTGATAATAGTCCTCATCAGTAATGGTTTTAGAATTATACCAGTCAACTACAACTTTTAGATGTTTCAATACAGCTTCAATGTTAGGTTCCTTTGAAATGCCAAGGACTTTTTCAATATTGTCATGCATATTTTCCACCAATGGAACCGAAGAGCCCACCAGAACAGCATAAGACACACTGCACATTTCTCCAGGAGCATACAGTTTGAACTGGTCTCCAAGCCAAACCAAGGAATTGGGATAATTTGGTGGCCGTTCTTTCACAGCAGGTATCCATTTGATCTTTTTTAACAGGGCTTTTCCCTCTGGTGACTGTACAAGTTTGTAATTTCTTTTTAAAATTGTGAGCAAAGTTTTAGCCTTTTTTACAACAACCTCATCATTTTTCCCTGATACACCATGTAAAGCCTCAATTTTTTTAGCTATCTGAATAATGTCCTTTTCTAAAATATGAGAATCATTTTTTAGACCAATCTGTCTAAGAGAGTGTAATACGTCTGAAGAAGTAAATATAGCAGGTGGAAAATACAGTTGTTCCTCGGCACAAAATAGGTTCAGGAGAACATCTACCTCTGGATCAAAAAGTTCACTGGCTGAAACAAGTCTGTCTTTGTTAATAGGTATGAATTTAAGACTTGACAACCAGTTAATCACTGCATGGTTTTCATTCTTTAAGAAGGTTAAATTTTCAAGAACCCAGAGCATAACATTTGTCCTTTCTTCAGCGGAATAAAAACCCTTGTCAACGTCTTGCAATATAATTTTCAAACAGTCCGTGCTTTTTAGCTGTTCCACCTTTAGCATCTTTGTAAGTCGAATGGTCTGCTCGTCACTGCTGTCAATTACAGGAAAGGAAAGACGGGTTTTATGTGGAAGCCTGGCATTATGATGAAGCACTTTACACCCTCTTAAGAAAACATAGAATATTTTTTGTTCGTCAGTCTGTTCAATCCTTTTGAAAACCATCAACTCTTGTAGGATTTTCTTTTCTTTTTCATTTATGTCTGTTAGACTAGCAAGGAACCTCCGCAAGGCGTCTTTGTGAACTGGGGTCAATGAAGCAATCTGGCTGGACAGCTTTTGAAGAGACATCCTGTCCATTATTTGTAAAAGAGCACAAGGAGTAGGGGGATAGACATATTTTTTAAGAAGAGGATGTTGAATGGCTGGATCTAAACATGTGAGGACAATACCCCCAAGGATTTTAATTATTTCAGCCATATGTTCTGGAAGCTGAGTGTCAGACACATCATCATAAATAACAGGAGAAGGTATCCTTAGTCGAATAAGTTCCAGGATGGTTTCTTCTTCCTCTTTCAGCGGTTTTGTAGGGATAAGCGGCATATCATCGAGGCATGTCAAATCGTCAGGAAAATGTATGTACAATAATTTCCAGACCATTTTGAGCCATGAAATGGGAGGGTGTTTTTTGTCTTTGCCTGGGAACCATTTTACAACCAAGTCTCTTATTGGCCATGTTGTATTCATGATTTCTTTAGTAAGACGTATAAAGCGTTCAGGATTCAAGAGTTGAAGCTGGGTACAGGGTCTACCTGTGGGGAGATAAAAAAACAGTAAGGCCTTTATAATATAAATTCTTAGAGGGTTTTCTAAGATTAGAAATATGATGGTCTGCCATCATATGTGTGTCATGTCTGTTGACTGGTTCTGTCTAATATTGCATCTCAGCTCAATTCAAGTGAAGGCTTTAAAGCCAGGCACAGTTTGGCAGAAATGAGTCAAATATTGTTTATAACTGTGGACAACTCCTTTAATTTATTGAAAGCCATACAAAACCATATTTTACTGAAAATGCATTAATAAGTTACTATACAGGCATTACAAAATTATTCCATAAAGAACTTACGAGGTCACTAATCAAACTGGTGTAAAGTAGAACTGGCTAAGTTGCCCATAGCAACCAATAAAATTCCACCCTTCATTTTCAAAAGGATGAATCTGATTGGTTGCTATGGGCAACTAAGCCAATTCTACTTTACACCAGATTGATAAATGGCCCCATTAATACATTTTTCTTTTTGACAACAGATGTTAATGCATGCATCATTCACAAATACCAGGATATATGAAATCTATTCCTATTATGGCCTGCATCGACAAATAGTTTATAGCAGAAAACACCACAATGGGGGCATTTCTTAACCTCTTAGTGACCAGCCTGTTTTGGGCCTTACAGTCATTTTTTTTTCTCCTTCCAAGGGTGATAACTTTTTTGCTTTTCCATCTATGTAGCCATATGGGTGTTTGTTTTTTGCGGGTCAAGTTGTAGTTTTTAATGGTGCCATTTTGGGCTACACATAACTGATTAAGGCTACTTTCACACCTGCGGCGTGAATTCCAGCAGGCTGTTCCAGCAGAGGACAGCCTGTTAGAATTCTCCAGATCCGGCACTGCCAAATGCAATCAGAATGCCCGCAAGCCCCATTAAGTATAATTTATGAGGCGCCTCTCTACTGGTACTGTCTAGAGTGGGCCCTCTACTGTCTAGAGTGGGCCCTCTACTGTCTAGAGTGGGCACTCTACTGTCTAGAGTGGGCACTCTACTGTCTAGAGTGGGCACTCTACTGTCTAGAGTGGGCACTCTACTGTCTAGAGTGGGCACTCTACTGTCTAGAGTGGGCACTCTACTGTCTAGAGTGGGCACTCTACTGTCTAGAGTGGGCACTCTACTGTCTAGAGTGGGCACTCTACTGTCTAGAGTGGGCACTCTACTGTCTAGAGTGGGCACTCTACTGTCTAGAGTGGGCACTCTACTGTCTAGAGTGGGCACTCTACTGTCTAGAGTGGGCACTCTACTGTCTAGAGTGGGCACCTACTGCTGGGGACTCTACTGTCTAGAGTGGGCACTCTGCTGACTCTACTGTCTAGAGTGGGCACCCTGCTGACTCTACTGTTTAGAGTGGGCACCCTGCTGACTCTACTGTTTAGAGTGGGCACCCTGCTGACTCTACTGTTTAGAGTGGGCACCCTGCTGACTCTACTGTTTAGAGTGGGCACCCTGCTGACTCTACTGTTTAGAGTGGGCACTCTGCTGACTCTACTGTTTAGAGTGGGCACTCTGCTGACTCTACTGTTTAGAGTGGGCACTCTGCTGACTCTACTGTTTAGAGTGGGCACTCTGCTGACTCTACTGTTTAGAGTGGGCACTCTGCTGACTCTACTGTTTAGAGTGGGCACTCTGCTGACTCTACTGTTTAGAGTGGGCACTCTGCTGACTCTACTGTTTAGAGTGGGCACTCTGCTGACTCTACTGTTTAGAGTGGGCACTGCTGACTTGGGCACTCTGCTGACTCTACTGTTTAGAGTGGGCACTCTGCTGACTCTACTGTTTAGAGTGGGCACTCTGCTGACTCTACTGTTTAGAGTGGGCACTCTGCTGACTCTACTGTTTAGAGTGGGCACTCTGCTGACTCTACTGTTTAGAGTGGGCACTCTGCTGACTCTACTGTTTAGAGTGGGCACTCTGCTGACTCTACTGTTTAGAGTGGGCACTCTGCTGACTCTACTGTTTAGAGTGGGCACTCTGCTGACTCTACTGTTTAGAGTGGGCACTCTGCTGACTCTACTGTTTAGAGTGGGCACTCTGCTGACTCTACTGTTTAGAGTGGGCACTCTGCTGACTCTACTGTTTAGAGTGGGCACTCTGCTGACTCTACTGTTTAGAGTGGGCACTCTGCTGACTCTACTGTTTAGAGTGGGCACTCTGCTGACTCTACTGTTTAGAGTGGGCACTCTGCTGACTCTACTGTTTAGAGTGGGCACTCTGCTGACTCTACTGTTTAGAGTGGGCACTCTGCTGACTCTACTGTTTAGAGTGGGCACTCTGCTGACTCTACTGTTTAGAGTGGGCACTCTGCTGACTCTACTGTTTAGAGTGGGCACTCTGCTGACTCTACTGTTTATAGAGGGCAGTTTGCTGATTGTGTTGTTTATAGAGGGCACTTTGCTGACACTACTGTTTATAGAGGGCACTTTGCTGATTGTGTTGTTTATAGAGGGCACTTTGCTGACACTACTGTTTATAGAGGGCACTTTGCTGATTGTGTTGTTTATAGAGGGCACTCTGCTGGCAATGTTTATAGAGGTATTCGAATGGCTCTTTTAAGAGATGCATTTTTATGTGGTTTGCAATTCTATAATAAATTTTGTAGTGTCATAAACTCTCCCTAACAATTAGGGCTGTTTCACATGGGCAGATTATTGGAAAATTATCAGGAATGAACGTCCCTCAATTCCAATAACTGGCCTGTGTAAATGTGTTGCCAGTCACCAAATGCGCTGGAGGATGTAACTGATTAAGTGCCACATAACATTATCATCTGTCCACAGCTCATTGTCCTGTGTACACAGGGGTGTGCTGTCCACAATGAATCTGTATGGAGATGAATGATCACAGAGACGATCTTTCATCCCCATAGAGCATGGATAATTGCTGCCTGTAAAAGCAACTAAACGAGCTGGAAATGATTGGGAACAAATGGTTAATTCTCAATCATTGCCCTATGAAATCAGAAAACGGGCATGCTGGAAATATCAGACGACACAACTCCATGCTGAAGAATCTACACAATTTCCACACACAGGACAATGCAGATTAGTTCAATAAGCTCCCTTCAGTAGATATATCTTCCTACTATTGCTTTAAAGGGGTATTCTAGTTGTCAGAAGTTATCCCGTATTCACAGAACAGGGGATAACTATTAGATCAGTGGGGGAATCCCACCGTTTGGACCCCCATCAATCATAAGAACTGGTATGCTGACCCACCTGAAAGGCATGTTGAGCATGCAAACTGTTGCTCCATTCATCTCTATGGGAGTTCTGGAAATGGCGGTCCACTGTACTCACCTGTCTCCAGAATTCCCATAGAGATGAGTGAAGTGGCAGTGCGAATGCTCAACCTGGTACTTCATTCATTTTGGGGGCTCTGAGGGGAACAGGGTACCCGTTCTATTGACTGGTGGGTGTCCCAGCATTAGGACCCCCACCAACTTAACCGCAAACTATTAAGGTACCCTGCTAGAAAACTATATTAACTCCACCTCATACTTGACCTATTCATGTATTACATGAATATGAATTCATCTGAATGACAGCCATGTAAAATTACAGCCTACAGGGGAAATGCATGACTGGTTTTTATGTTTTCCAGAGAAAACAGTTGATGCTCGGGGAGTCCAGAAGCAAGATCAACCGATTTCAGGTTGCCTTCATACCAAAAAGGGGCTGTGAAGATGAGACAACCTCTTCAATGCCATGCAAAAATGGGCAGATCATCCAGAAATTTTTTAGATTTCTAGAATAGAAAAACAATGTTCTGCTCCCCATATAAAATATTAATGTAGTCTGAAAGGCCGAAAAAAAGATACCCATCCGACTCAGCCTATCATCCATCAATGTGGATCAAGAGCAAGGCCTAAAAAACCTCATTTTAGGGAAAAAAAATCTTCCCAACACAAATATGGCAAATGGATCAGAAAACTAGATTTCATAATAGTATTTTACTTCAGAAAGAAGTTTTGGGAAAGCTAATAAAAGTTCATTAAACCAATACAAAAATGCTAAATATCACTGTGAATTTCAAAAACTCACTTCATGTAAGAATGTTTTTTTTGTTTTTTGTTTTTAAAAAACTAAAATCTGATCCAATTCAAACGGGGCCTGCAGTGGTCACATGACACATGATGTTCATTGGACACAGGATATTGCAGCCAATGACTGGCCTCAGTGGTGACATTCCATTCATCACTGAGGCCAATGATTGGCTGTAGTGGTCATGGAACCAATGAACATGATATTATCAGCACAGGGCCAGAGGTGATGGGAGATGTGGGCACCAGAGCTGTGGCACAGGACCAGAAGGACATTTATACGCACTTTACTTATTAACCCCTTTAATTTTAAGGAAATTTCCTACTTTTTCAAGTATTATAAACAATATCAATAGTTAGTACTGGGATCATTCAGGATTTATTTTCCAGACAATCAAAGACATTATTAGAAAAAACCTGTAGGATGCACCAAAACATTCCTTGGATTAGCGATTCTGCAAGCAAACAGTACTGTACCTGCATACCCCCAAAGAAGCTGCTGCGCTACAATGTAATACAATATGTTGTTTAAAAAAAAATTCAAAGTTATTCAACTGATTATACCTAGATATAAACTAGTAAATTGTGCACCAAAATGACCGTACACTGACAGCCTAAATTCTGTTAGTGCTTTAGTTGATCTACAGGAACCGAAACAGTCCATATTGGGAAAAAATATAAATCACAAATGAAAAGTGAATAGGGGCCCACGTATGAAGAGCAGCCAACCTGACACTACAAATCATTTGAAAACAATCTAAACTAATTTGCAGATACTAACTGAAAACCACATATAATTTATATTAATGCCAGGATGAGTTGAACACTACAATACTCTTACCTCTACTTGTCGCAGCTTCCTTCAGGGCTGTTAGAATTTTAGGCTTTAAATCTTCAGAAAGAAGCCTTCCTTCCAGACCTGGAAACAGTTCTCTGGAAGACATGGCAGTTTTGTTTCAATCATCTATCTCATACACCTTAAATAAACATTAGATTATGATTATTTACACAGATTATAATGTAAAGTTGACAACTTTGATGATTCAACCCGAATAGAAACTCCTTTGAAGGATATGTAAACCTTTCTAGGGGGCAATTAATTTTTTTTATTACTGAACTGTATAACTCATTTTGAACTAAAAATTTTTTTTTTTTCAATTTTTCAGTTGGGCCCCATCTCTGTACAGCCTTGATATTCTCTGGTAGCAGGCTCTGTATTTTTACCATTTCCCATCAGGCAGCTCAGCTGATGGCTCCTTATCTCTGCTCTCTGACCTTATAAACACTCATTATAGCTCAATTCATATCTTACTGATAAGTAATAAGTCATTTAGAGATAAGATTTATCAGATGACCTACACAAAGTGAAAGTACAATTCACACAGTTAAACAAACAGTTAACCCTTTGTGACAGAACGGCTGAGAATTTTTGATAAGGATTAATTGACAGAGGCTACTTTCACACTAGCGGCAGCACGGATCCGGCACCTAAAGGGTGCCGACGGATCCGTACTGCCGCTGATACATGTGTGGAGCCGGAGCAGCGCTCCGGCCCCACACATGTACACACACGGGAACAAGACACAGACACACAGACAGACATACATACATACTCACATACTCCAGGGACACCGGCAGAACGTCTTCACGCGCCTCCTGCGCGCAGTGATGACGATTCCCCACAGTGCCCTCTGCTGGGCGCAGTGGGGAAACGTCATAGCTGCGTGCAGGAGGCGCGTGAAGACATGCTGCCGGCGTCCCTGGAGTATGTGAGTATGTATGTGTGTATGTATGTCTGTATGTATGTCTGTATGTATGTAGCCGGATCCGGAATGATCCCCCATTGCAAATCAATGGAGGACAGATCCGGATTACTGGTGTGTCCACACCAAACGGATCCGTCCCCATTGACTTGCATTGGGGGTCATTCTGGATCCGTCTTGGTGCGGATACCTGGACCGGAGAGCAAACCGCAGCATGCTGCGGTTTGTTCTCCGGTCTGAAGACGGAACGGAATGCTTTCAGGAGCATTCTGTTGTCTTCAGTTCAGTTTTGTCCCCATTGACAATGAATGGGGACAAAACTGAAGCATTTTTTCCGGTATTGAGCCTCTATAACGGAACTCAACACCGGAATTTAAAAACACTAGTGTGAAAGTAGCCAGAATTGTATTTTCTTTGAATCCTGTTACCTGATGGCATAGGCTACTTTCACACTTGCGCTTTCCCTTTCCGCTATTGAGATCCGTCATAGGATCTCAATAGCGGGGGAAAATGCTTCTATTTTGTCCCCATTCATTATCAATGGGGATAAAACTGAACTGAAGGTAATAGAATGCACCAGAATGCATTCCGTTCCATTTGGCTGCGTCTCCATCACGGACAGAATAACGCAGCAAGCAACGTTTTTCTGTCTGCGATATGGTGCAGACCAAGATGATCCATCCTGACAATGTAAGTCAATGGTGGCGGATCCATTTTCTCAGACACAATAGAAAATGGATGCGTCCCTCATTGACTTTCAATGGTGTTCATGACGGATCCGTCTTGGCTATGTTAAAGAAATAACCGGATCCATTCATAACGGATGCAGACAGTTGTATTATTATAACAGAAGCGTTTTTGCTGATCCATGACGGATCCAGCAAAAACGCTGGTGTGAAAGCAGCCTTATGTATTGTTCTTTGATAAGAATTTAGCTATAATGTGTTTATGGGGTCAGGAGATCAAAGATAACACATGGGCTGTCAGATGAGAATCAAAGAGACAGCTTGCAGACAGACTGATTTTTTTTTTACTTTTTATCAGAAATGACTGAACATTTTTAATGACCAATTGAAAAACATTTGAAGACCAATTGAAAAAAATTTGAAGACCAATTGAAAAAAATGATTTGTAGACTAAAATGAGTGAAATGCAACTTAAAAAATGCCCCAGAAGGTATACATAGGTGAGTATTCCTTAACTTTTTAGATTATCATATATTTTTTTAAACTAACAGCAAACAACAGGATATTTTTTTAAACTAACAGCAAATTCCCCAAACAACTAGAGGTACAAGTGTCCTAGAAAATAAGTCCTCTTATCTCTTTCGAGAGAAGTGGTGTCAAAGAGTGTCCGAATCCTGCAAGGCCCCCTTCTGCATCTTCTTTACATCTCTAGTTTGATGATTTGCCATATGTAACAAATAACCACAGCAGGTAATACCCTGAAGCAGGGATATCCTGGCTAAGACATTATCAAAGTAAAAAGACATGGTGGAGAGAGTGTAGAGTTCAGACGGTAAGTATATTTTACAATTATTTCACTTATTTGGAACCTGTTGGAGATATTATAGTGTCAATGTATACTTGACTCCTAACTATTCCTGAAAACAGTGTTGATATCTACATAATACAGTAGACAAACAGGAACAGATCCATCACCCACCCAATAGGCCTCCTATTCACTCATACCTTGTACAGAAAACATAAGCCCATATTACATTGTTCATACCTGGGGTACTCCTCCGAAGTTATATAAATAACATCCTTATCTGATACAGATGAAGAAAAAGAAATAAAGCTCCCATTCTGCAACGGAAGTATTTCAAGCCCAATAAGATCGCTGTAATTCTCATCGCTAAGTATAAACTCAAGAATGTGAAGCTTCTCGTGAGCAGGTCCTTTGTGTCCACACTTCCTCAGTACCTGACGGACCAGTGTTGGGGTCACTTTCTTCACCGGCTTAGAATTGTTTATGGGAATTTGGAATGCAGCAGCAACATTAGCCGGTACCTTGGCGATCTGAGTCCCTGAGTTCTGGAGGTAGTTCAGGATAGTTTTTGCGTACTCCTGATGTTCATCTATTTCTGTGAAGTTTACATCCGATTCTTTTAACCAGCATTTCTTGGCAGAGTAAATAACGGGATTCTGAAACAGCTCCTTGAGCAGAGGTTCTATGATAAGTTTCCAGTGTGTCCTTACCTGGTCCACTACTGGCCACACTCTGTAAATGCTATCAGGAGACAGAGGGATATCAGGATTCTCTTCTGTCTCCATTCTCTTGATAGCTTCCAAAATAAGAGTTGCATATGTTTTTGGGACAACATTTTTGACCAGAAGTTCATTCCAAAGAGCAGCTGGATCTCGCCACTGGTCCAGTTCTCTCCATTTGATGCTCCTTCGGTTGTCAGTCAAGCCAAAAAAACCACTCATATGAACAGGGAGACCTGTTTTGCTTTCATCTCCTGGTGGTAATGGAAGAAAACAAAATGCCCTTCCAACAAACTGTGACTCTGCTCCCTTTTCTTCTCCATTATGCCACAATGGCATTGCAATTCCAATAGTTGGAACAAATTTTAGGTCATCAGCAAGAGTGTCTAATTCGGTGCAGATACCTCGGCCTCCAACACTGTTGCACACCAGCCATGAGGAGGTTTGAGTTTCTTTGACACTTTCATCCTCTGAAACAATGTTGACGTGATAGGTGACACATGTTATACTATTGCTTGGGACCCTTTTACAGTAATTATCAATGGCTGTTCCAAGGATTTTGATAGAGTTGGGTCTATCATGTTTTAGTAGCTTGTTCTCGCCAGCTGTGACACGGAAAACCAGCTTTTCTGAGCCATCTGCCTCTCGAATGTGCAAAGACACTTTCTGGACGTTCTTCAGAAACAGAAGTACAGTGTCTGCATCTGCTCTAAAGGACTCGTACAGTTCTAAAACTTTATCTTTATTATAAAGATTATGACTCAGTAACGATGGCTGTACACGAAGGGGGAATCTAAAGAATGTTCCTGGGTAATAACCTTCCATGAGGGTTTCTTTTGTGCTCCCAAAGATGTCAACATAAGGGGCAAATTGGTCCACCAGTTCACTTATTTCTTTGCTGTCCTCTTTAATGTTCCAACACTGGCCTGACTCGTGGCGCCCAAACAGTACTTGATGGGGATCCAACATCCCTATCTGATCACCACTGAAAATACTTGGGACATCTAATAATGGAAAAGAGAAGCAAAAATATTAGAGACATCATTGGGGCGACAAAAATATCCTACAAATGCTGAAGAGATGAATTTGTCATGGTGCTTGATACCTGACCTTCCTGAAGTATGAAGTAAATGTGCACACGTACTGCACACGGAAGACTTTTGGATGGGGCTAGGAGGGGTCAAAAGACTAGAATACTAAAAAGAGCTCAGCTCTATTGAGGACATCATAAGGGGAATATATGTCTTGCTACCACCTCCTCTATTTGTATTATATGGGAGTCAGCTGGGTGCCAAAAACTCTCTTAGATAAGAGGTCTTTCAATCCCATCAGTTGAAATCTGTGAGGGGGTATCTTATAGCAAGAGTTTGATTTTCACACATGATTTCACGCATAAAGATTATGACTCAGTAATGATGGCTGTACACGAAGGGGGAATCTAAAGAATGTTCCTGGGTAATAACCTTCCGTGAGGGTTTCTTTTGTACTCCCAAAGATGTCAACATAAGGGGAAAATTGGAAAAAACGGCTACAAAGAGAATCTCCTGCTTTGGGGGAGCCCATGTGTGCATGCACTACATGGACAGCCCATTTATTTCCTATTGAAATAAATGTGCTGTCCATGTAGTGCATGCACACATGGGCTCCTCCAAGGCAGGAGACTCTCTTTGTAGCCATTTTTCAACCTGGCAGATAGCTAGGGATCCTGAATGGGGACTCTCCTCTAGTAACTCATTCTCTAACTTGGTATTCTTGATATTGTTTCCATTTACACTGCCACCACATAGTAATGAACACTGAAAAGCTGTATCTACCATATCTTATCACCTGTTATATGGTAAACGGAGTTAAATCCAATTCCAAACCTCCCAACCTTCAACGGGTCATCTTTTTTCCTACTTCTGGCAATCTCTTGGATTCCATGCCAGTCTTCGGGAGTGAAAACTGCATTATTGTATACGTAAAGAGCAGGACCTAATCATGTACAAAGAAAAACAAAGGGCAAGATAAAATATTTGTGTCATATGTCTGACTGTATCTGAAGCACACATTTCTGGTAAGTGTTGGGAAGCAACATGGAAAATCAATAATTATATAAAAAGAAGAAGTCATTCTACTTATATGGATTCAACCTATACCATCTGACATGACCATACCATTAACCCACGTAATATATAAATTGAGCATTTATTGGTAGCTCCTCCTCACTTGACCCCAACAAAATACATATTTTATCAGCATTAAAGAGGTTGCCCCATTACAAACATGCATCCTCTATTCATAGAACAGCGTATAAACGACTGGAAGGGGTCCAACCTCTGAAGCACCTGCCGATCATGGAGGCCCTTTGTTGTGTTTATTGTTTCAATTGAGCAGGACAGTGTATAAGTGTTTGTAATGGGACGACCCCTTTAAATGAGCATTCCCATCTAAGAATGTCATGGCCTATCACTTGTAGATCGTTATCGGGGCAGCCATCAAAATTTGGCCTTCGGTGGAGCTCTTTATATGTATCAAGAAGGACGAAAACTTGACGGAAAATAATGGAACTAGATGGGCCCTATTGACTTATCAAGGGTTCTATTAAGTTCTGTCACGCTGTCAGGTAGTGTTGAGCAAATTAAAGTACCTAAAGTGGAATTCTATCCGAATTTCAGAGAAAATTTGATTTGCCACGAAGCCGAATGTCCTCGTGCTTTATGGTAACGAATCAATTTTTTCCAGAAATGGTGTACATACAAAAAAAAATATATATATATATATATATATATATATATATACATACTCACCTCATTCATTTGAGTGTGAAGAGGCTACCGCAGACATCTTGATAGAAGATCCTGTGTGCGAAATCTTATGCGCAGTGACATATGACATCATCACGCACCATGCCAGATTTCATGCAGGATCCTCAAGCAGGATGGCCGCAGCAGCCTCTTCGCACTAAAATGGATGAGGTTTAACGCCTGAGAGTCCTATATTTTTTTTAATCTCAGATGCCGCGATCAGCAATGAATGCGGCATCTGAGGGGTTTAGCGACAGGGTAGCATTGCGCCCAAGACTTTCAAAGAAATGCGTTTCATGACAAAGTAATTAATCACAAAGCAAATCCCTTTGTGAAATTCGGCGAAGCAGCCAAATCGAAGTTTTGTCAACTTCGCTCATCTCTAGTCCCAGGCATACTGCACTTTTTTTTTGCAAATATAGCGGACTCTGCAATGAAGGGTCCGAACAGAACCTCCAAAGCAGATGTCAACCTACCTCAGATAAGACAATTCAATCTTGTCACGTGAGTTACGTGTGCAAATTTATTATGTGATCCAAATACCTTGATACTGGGCCATCTCCTTTGACCAAAGAGATTCAGTGCCATAATGTGTTTCATCATAGAGGAATTTGACTTCGCTGGCTCCAGCATCTTCAGCGTTTTGAATCAGCTCCTAGATTGCATAATTGTAAAATCAGTTAAGTAGCGCAGACATGAATGCTACTAAGTATGTCTGTTCATTACATGGCCACCAAATAGATTTTAATGAAAACTGTGTAATACCTAATATACACTGTGGGGGCGCTGCAGGAAAGCTGAACACCTGTTGGTGAATTCCCTGATCACTGCACATCATCAGCTTATTGTCAGGGGAACCCTCCAACAACAAGGGATCATCTTAAAAGGACAACCCATTCAAGCTAATAAATAGTATATATACACAATATTTCAGGGACAGACATTAACCCATTCCCCATCACAGACATATTATCTGCACATCACTGAGCACAGGTTGTTAACGCTTGGTGCCAAATTAGTACATCACGGTGATTGCGCAGGCTCAGATGCTGGTTCATCAATTGCCTTGGTCAAATGTATGACCACCACATCTGACAGGTTAGTCAAGTGGAGGGAGCTCCTTCTGTCCAATTAACTATACCCTGTGTATACAATCCTAGGGTGCCAAGGGTTGTCATGACAGACAGAGGCCTTCAGAAGACCACCACGAATGCCATGTCCCAACTGCTATAACATCCTGCCTGTCAGAATGACTATGTACTGTAATAAAGGAGCATTACAGTGCATAGCACAAGCTATCAAAACATCCTAAGAAGACCCCAAAAAGTGGAAAAAGTTTAACAGAGTTTTAAAAAAAAACATTTAAGAAAAAAAATCCTTAAGAAGCTTCCTTAAAGGGAACCTGTCATCTCCAAAACACCCCCTGAACTAGAGTAAGCGGTGTATAGTGTAAGTGATGCTGAATCCGAATATGTAAGTTTTATCTTCATACTCACTTCCATTCCGACGCTGTGCTCCCACAAACCTGCAGTAAAATACACTCAGTGGACTCCGGTGCTCACTCACATAATGGAGAGGACTCAAAGAAGAGTCCAGTGAGTGCATTTTACTGCTGGTTTGTGGGAGCACAGCGTCAGAATGGAAGTGAGTATGAAGATAAAACTTACATATTCGGATTCAGCATCACTTACACTGTACAACACTTACTCTAGTTCAGGGGGTGTTTTGGAGATGACAGGTTCCCTTTAAAGAAGTTTTCCAGGCTCCTCATAACAATGATCCTAAGGAGAGGTCATTCATTTCCAGGAAGGGTCTGACACCTGGAATCCCCACTGATCAACCTGTTCCCTGCAGCCTCCAGCACTGGAGCTAACTCTTCATTGGAACAGGAAGGACAACTCCATTAAAAGTATAGTGGCCGTATCAGGTTACTGCAGCTCAGTTATCATTGAAGTGAATGGGCCCAGAGCTGCAGTAAACCAGCATGGCCAGTACACTTGGAGCTACTTCCAGTGCCAGAAGCTGCAGAGAACAGCTGATCAGTGGGGGTGCCGGGTGTCAGAACCCCAACGATAAAATACTAATGACCTGTCATGAAAATAGGTCATCAATATAAGGAGCCTGGAAAACCTCTCTAAAAAGGACCTTTCATGTGTTTGAGTTACTTTAGTTAAATACCTTTATTGGTAGGGCAACCCCCGCTGCTTCTGACACGGGGTTCGGTTTTTCACAATATCGCTTCTGCGCCCCGTTTTGCCCCCCTGTATTTCTCCTGCTCAGTATGCTAATACTGAGCATCGGAACAGGGAGGAGGAGACACCCGGGTTTCTTAATGGGCGTCTCCTTCTCCCTGTCTGTGCTGCGATCCAATCACATCGGAGAGCGTCACAGCCAGGGAGAAGAAAACTCTTACTGAGCGGGAGAAATACAGGGGGGCAGAAAGGGGCGCAGAAGCGATATTTTGAAAAACCAAACCCCGTGTCAGAAGCAGCAGGGGTTGCCCTACCAATAAAGGTATTTAACTAAACTAACTCAAACACATGAAAGGTCCTCTTTAAGATGTTAAGGGGGTTTCTGACAATACAAAATTATCCCTTTCCACAATATAGGGGGATAAGTTTCTGATCTCTGGGGTCTGACCACTGGGACCCACACTGATCAGGATAATGGGGTCCTGTATCCACATATGAATGGAGCAACAGGTGTGATATTCAGCATTGCTGCTTTTATTAAAAGGGGTATCCAACAGTAGAAATACTCCCCCCCCAAAATGCCCAGGCCCCTCCAATAGATTATACTTATCCGGTGTCCAACACCTATGTCCCTCCGGATTGCTGCACGGCCGCCACTGCATCTCCCTGTTGCGCAGATCAAACATGCAGCAATTGGATGAGGGGGAGCAGCCAATAGTAGGCCGTGACAGTGACCAGCCTCCGTAGCATCGCGGGTGATGCTAGGGAGGTTGGTCACTGTCGTGGCCTGCTATTGGCTGCTCACCCCGTCACTGGATGTTTTGATCTGTGCGACGGGGAGATGCTGTGGTGACCGTGCAGCAATCCTGAGGGATGCGGGTGCCGGAGACCAGGTAAGTATTGTCAATAGGAGGGGCCAGGGCATTGTGGGGTGGAATTTCTTAAAAACCCCTTTAAGAGTCTTGGTCACTTTTGTAGATATAGATTTTCTGATACTGACTTACTGTAGACAGTACCTGTTCAAAATTTGGAAACAAACTGAACAAGCATGTTGAAGAACATCTACAATGAAAAGAGTAGAAAGCTGAACTAAGCCATTAAAAAAAAACATACTTTCCACTTTTTAATAAATCACCAAGGAACTCTGGATACATAGCACATAGGAACATTTCTTTACCTTTAGGATCTGCCCTCCTTCTGGATATCTCCTTAATATGTCCTTGAGAAAGTCAACAAGGGGTGGGGTCGTCTGTCCAAATTTACCTAGTGAATAAAACGACATATGTTACATTTAAAATGTATTATTATGGCCATTTGGATGGCACCAAGAAGAATACATACAATAGACTGTTGGAGCCATTCGACCACTCTATCACTTTTTCAGTAGCCCAACAAGAACTCTCATAGTTAGGCCTCAGTAGCAAATTTCTAGACCTGGCCAGCTGGCTCCAAGGGTTAGTCATCCTGGTTTAGGCTACTTTCACACTAGTGTTTCTCTTTTCCGGTATTGAGATCTGTCATATGGTCTCAATACTGAAGAAAAACGCTTCCTTTTTGTCCCCATTCATTGTCAATGGGGACAAAACATAACTGAACAAAACAGAATGCTCTTTTCCATCATGGGATGTGGAGCAAGATGGATCTGTCTTGACCCACAATGCAAGTCAATAGGGACGGATCCATTTTCTCGGACACAACAAAAAACGGATCTGTCCCTCATTGACTTTCAGTGGAGTTCATGGCGGCTCCGTCTTGGCTATGTTAAAGATAATACAACCGGATCTGTTCATAACGGATGCAGATGGTTGTATTATCAGTAACGGAAGCGTTTTTGCTGAACCCTGCCGGATCAGGCAAAAACACAAGTGTGAAAGTGGCCTTACTTCTTCTTTAATAGGATGCATTATAATGACAATTACCTCCTCCTTTTAGTCCCTTTGACTGGAGATTTAAAAAGATATTGGTTTTCCCAGATGTCAGGTCTTGTATCTTGGTCCTGTCACGTAACTATAAAAAATAAATCATAGCATAAGTAACAAATAAAATGCACTGTGAGACACATTACTCTGCAAACAGATTAATTTAATCTTTTATTCTTTATGCAAATGAGGACTTTAGTGCACTGAGGGATTGATTTAATAGGGTTGATCGTGGTGACCGTTGCACTTTAAGGCCCCTTTCCATGGGCCAACTTAGCAGGTATTCATCAGGAACGAACTGTTCATTCCCGATAATTGACTTCTTGTAGAAGAGGTGAGAGCTGCATTTACATGCTGCAATCATCTGCTCTGAATGGGGACAAGCGATCACTACTGCAATCAGCTGTCCCCATGGAGAATCATTGTTTCCGGGCAGCAGAACCCTGTTCACACTGCGCAATCTCCTGCTCACAAACAATGATTTAGGTGATGGCATCGACAATGATTTCACCAGGTGATCAAGAATTTGCTCATTCATTGGGTGATCAGCGGCATATTTACATAGGGCAATTATCGGGAACAAGCATCCCCAGTAATGCTCCTTCCTGATAATTGCCACAATTAGCGGCCCTTCTAAAGGGGCCTTTATACATTCTGCTGTGACTACTTCACCCTATTAATGTGATAAATAGTAATTGGCCACTAAACATAATGTCTCAAAGTTACTGCTACACTGAAGTCTATACAATACATATTGTAATTTGGGCATAGAATGTGTCCTGCACTATATGAAAACAGGAAGATTTCCTTTTAAGACCAATTTCAATGCAAATAAAAATTAATATTATCAGTTTATATTAAATTTCACCAGAATAGGCATGGGCCAACACTATCAGATAACAGAGGTCTAGAATTATCACCCGTCATCAGATCAGAAATCCCAGAGCAAGGAGAGGAAGGACAACATACTGAGGACAATACAACCAACAGAAACCCAGCGAGGAATACTGTGAGGTAATACTGCTCCAGTGGGTTTTAAACAAGTACGACTTGCTTCAAGAATCATTATTCCTACACAGAACGCTCATGTCTAGTTCTGGGAAGACCAACAAATATTGATCGGTATGATTGTTCAGGTTTTGAAGGCCAAATGTATATTCTAGTCAATGCAATTGATTTTGCAATATAAAAAAAAAAGACAAGCTTCACAAGGATGACCTATAATAATCCATACATAATCCGGACCAGATACTGGGGGCATATCCGCAAGGATATAATAACTAAGACCCTCCAGGCCTCTTATCAGTTTAGTCTCTCTCCTTTGTACTTTTTCCAGTTCCAGGGCATCCTTTCTACGGACTGGTGCCTAGAACTGAACTGCATATTCCAGATGAGGCCGCACCAACACTTTGTAAAATAGTAATTTTACTTCCTGTCCTGCAAGTTCATGCCTCGTTCAAATACACAAGATTATTTTGCCGGCCTTAGAAGCAGCTGATTGACATTGTATGCTGTTCCACAATCCCAGACTTTAAAGTGGTTGTACCATATCGGACATTGGGACATATCGCTAGGATATGTCTGAGTTCTATACTGTTCTATATAAGTCCCAGAAGGTGCAACGCGCATGTGTGGCCACCTTCCATTCATTCCTAACGGAGTGCCAAAGATTTTCGGAAGTCCCATTGAAATGAACGGGAAGCGCACAGCGCAAGTGCAGCCACCGCTCCATTCACTTCTCTGGGGCTGTTTGAAATAGCCAAGCCAGTGCTCGGCTATTTTCGGCGCTCCCATAGGAATGAATGGAGGGTGGTCGTGCATGTGTGGTGCGCCCTCCAGGACTTTGCCAGCTCCGTTCTTCTAAGTATAGGTGCGGGTCCCACCTCCTAGCGATATGCCCCAATGTCTGAGATGGTACAACCCCTTTAAAGTCTGGGGTTGTGGGAAGCTTCTTACAAAATGACTAGGAGGTGCAACGTGTGTGTGTGGCCTGGAGGGTCTTAGTTATGAGAAAAGAGGGGACATGTTAAATGGCACCATTCAATATTGCATATGATGCAGTGGGAAGCAGTAAAAAAAATTCAAACAGGGATTGACAGGGCTAGGCAGTGTTCACATTATCCTACCTGGCCCTGATTTTGCCTGAAGTCATACACCTGATTGTGCCGTTCAATATGGCGGCCATCTTCCTGTGGCCTCAGCGAAGCCCATACATTCTATTACAGGTGCAAAGATTGGGAACTCAAACGATGTGACATACAAATCTAAAAGATTCAGTTTCATCTAAAAGTGGACAAATCCGAATTTACCAACACTAATCTAAATAACTCCCAACTTACAAAAACAGCATAGCCTGATGTGCTACGCTGTTTGACATTTCAATAACTCCACCTCCGTTGGCCAGCGCTCAGTCCCATCTCAGCCATGGAAACAACAAGATGGGACAACTCTTAACAATTATGTAAATGTATAAAGTCTGTTTTCTCACTTCCCTTCCCTTAATTCACATCCCTTTATTAAACTTTATAGACATATGCAATTTCCAACTGTACTAGTGAGATGTTTTTGAACATAGAGTTTGTGAACCTCTTAAAATTGGTCAAGGAGGAAAGCATCAAACAAACAATTACCGTACAGTGGCCTCCACTTATACAGCACTGAGTCTGACCAACTAAGTTTGACTTTCTCATGGCCTTGAAATATGAGACAAAACCCATATTACATTTTTTTTTAACCCTGGGCATATATTCCACAAAGAGTGAATCTCCTTCTCACCCTGCATGAGGCATCACAAAGAAACAACAGCTGAAATGACCTGAATATAAAGAAAAGAATTAAAGCACCGATCTTAAGACACGGTCATAGCAGAGTTCATTTAGGCTTATCTAATAAGCTCCTATTGGATCCAGCTCTGTGTCTCTTCATGGTGACCTCCAGAACACTGGACACCTGTTTCACATCACAGAGGAGCTCCGTAATGGTTGATTAAGTTGAATCAAGATGTGGACTCTAGCCAGATAGTGTAATGTTATATTCCTGTTCATGGGCCTCCTTGGAAATCAGGGACACGTGACTTAGTTGCTAAGAAATTGGTTATGTAGAGGAGTTACATACCATCAGAGAACATACCAGGCTGTGCACAGCCGGCAAGGAATGACATTTATTACTAACTGAGATTTTGTTTTACATTTTTACTCTTTAGCCATTTTAGAAAATCATAGCTCCTTCTTAAAGGGGAATATATTCTTTATCATTATAAAAAAAAAAAAAGGTTTCTTATTTCTGTCTCTAACTTTACAATTGGCTGGCGTGTCTTGTTTTCTGTAGCTCACAACTTTACTGTAGAGACTGGCACGGAATGAGCAGAGTCATGACATTATCATTATGTAATCTCTCTAGTAATACTATACACAGAGAAGACAGTACGCCTCTCAGTTGTCACTCTGGTTTTTAATGGAGGAAGCTGTACCCCATTCATTTAAAAAAAAAAAAATGCATAGTCTCTTTTTGCTAAAATGACTTAAAGGGTTTTTCAGGAGTTCAATATTGATGGCCTACCCACAGAATGGGTCATCAATATCTAATCGGACTCCCAACACCCCCGTCAATCATCTGTAGATTAAGCAGCACTTCAGTGAGCGCTATGGACTCCTAACAGCATACCACGCACAGCGCTGTAAACTGTATAGCAGTAGTGCAGAATTGCAGCCCAGGCTCATTCACTTGAATGAAACAGAGTTGCAAATAGTCCATGTGACCAATGAACATGATGTCACTAGTCTAGAAGTGACATGGACTCTTCAAACAGGTGAGGCTCAATACAAGTCAATGGCAGACTGGAACTGCAACACAGTTTCTGTTAGGCTGTGCTTCTCCACTCCACCCCTCAAACTAGAAGATTATAGTTCAGTTAGAAACTGTATAAAAAAAAAGAGTGTAGTCAGAGTGCCTAGTGGTCTGCAGATAGGGACCAGTGCTCACTGAAGTGCTGCCAGGAGACACTGCCAGACTCCACAAATCACCAGAAGAAGATGCTGAGACAGGGATACTCTGCCACAGACCCGGGGTCACCAGGCAGACAACCCATGGCCTTCAGTATCTCCAGACTTGTCTCCCATCGAGCACAATCTGCTACATCATTGATCAGCAACTGCAAAAGGAGCAGCCAGCAGCGGATCTTCATGATTTGTGTGCCCAAGTACATTGAGCACAGCAGAACATCCTTCAGACAACCATTAACAATCTAAATTATATTCCAGAGGATGCCAAAGCGTGTAAGTGCAGTATCTCTGTGTGTGGTGTTCCTACTTGATACTGAATAAATCAAGATGTTTTTAATATTTTGTTTCCATTTTTTATCATTTGCATATTATTATTAACATGTCTATTGATCCTATCATTTCCATAATAATTTCACAACGTTTCCTTTTTGGTGTTGAAATCTCAATGTTGAGGACTGTATATTAAGTCTGTAAGTCCAGCAGCTGACAGTTCAAAAATCCTGATAATCAAACATAAAAGGCAAAAAATAGCCCCATGCGAAATTGAAAGTACTTTAGAAAAACCTTTTTCTGACAGTTCCTCTTTAAATACTTTTTGGTTAGATGGAAATAAGAGCCATTGTGCAATAAATGATTATGAAACTTTCTAGTATACAGTAGTTTCCCTTTATCAACATTTTCAAGGACTCCAAGGTTGAAGTTTTACCCAGCCTGGGCAATCCTCTGTGAGCTCCAGGCCTCATGTACTCATGGGTGAGCCTAAGCGCTTAAAGGGGTTCTCCGAGTTATATACATTGATGACCTATCCTCAGGATAGGTCAGCTGTTTGAAGAGGAGGCACGCGCCGTATCAGCGCCGCCTCCTCTTCACTGTTTACATGCTGGCCGACACAGGGGTAGTGGTGAGTAGGTGTAATAACACCTAACTGCCCCATTCATTTCTATGGGAAGAATTGCTTCCATAGACTTGTATGGGAGCGATTCTTCCCATAGAAATGAATGGCGCAGTTAGGTGTAATTACACCTACTCACCACTACCTCCGTGTCGGCCAGCATGTAAACAGTGAAGAGGAGGCAGCGCTGATACGGCGCGCGCCTCCTCTTCAAACAGCTGATCGGCGGAGGTGCCGGGTGTTGGACCCCCGCCGATCTGATATTGATGACCTATCCTGAGGATAGGTCATCAATATATATAACTCGGAGAACCCCTTTAAGGCCTCATGCACACGACCGTACCGTGTTTTGTGGTCTGCAAATCCCGGATCCGCAATACACAGATACCAGCCGTGTGCATTTTGTATTTTGCAAAAAGGAAAGTGTGGGCCTCAACAGATCAGTCCTATCCTTGTTTGTGATACAGACAAGAATAGAACATCTTTTGCAGCCCCATTGAAGAGAATAGGTCCATATCCGAGCCACAAAAAATGCGGCATGGATGTGGACCCAAATAATGTTCATGTGCATGAGGCCTAAAACTGATCCACACTGTACACCATATTGTGGTAACTTCGTGAGTCAATTTCCCAGTTCATGGTTTCCTCTACAAGCACTGAATTCTGTTCTTTTTGAAGAGAACTTGACCTGATCCACAGCATGCAATGCAGCACAAAGGTTTTTTATTTGTTGTTTGTTTTTTTTTAAATCGCAGACTTCCCAAGTGTGTTTATTCTGTGGCATTGCTTGATCACATTGAAATTTGGTAAGGATGGAGAACTGCAAAGGCTATCACCTTTCAACTGAGAAGAGAAGGTCTGTAGAGGCATTTAGTTTGTGGATGTACAGTAAAAAATATTTCCATTTACCGGCAGCAAACAAAGATTATGAAAATGGAGTGAAATTGAGGTGGAGATTTATCATATGTTTTATGCCAGAAAACTGGCCTAAGATGGGCCCAAAGTTTAGACCAATCATAATTTGCACAAAAATTTGGTGGGGCTTAGAGAGTTCAAGTCTAAGTCAGCCTTTAGCTGGCATAAATTTTAATCTCTGTAGCACATGGAGGGCCAGAAATGCGTCTCTTAATAAATTATCCCACTCCAGCACAGGGGTTCAAGACTGACGTAGGAAACAACAGGTTTGATGAATTTCCCGAGAGTACATTAGAATTTGATAACTATTTACTGTAGGTACTTAAGGAGTACCTAACTTTTCACTAAACTTTGCATTAATCAGTAGTACAGTGTGTGTACATGAGGAATAATACTATTTCTGGCCATTATATCACTTGTATCTGGCAATTATTAGCACTATTACTCTGTGCATGCTGAATCTCTAGTTTGTAGTTCTTCCAGATCTGTTGGGTGGAGACTCGCTGCCATCCACTGCACACAAAGTAGAGGAGAATCTGCTTCCTAAGCTTCATTGAACTTAAAGGAAACAGCATTACACAATGGCTGGAGCTGTGTACTTGCCAACTACTAAACAACTACTAATGCCAACTACTAAACCAGCTGGTCGGCAGGGGTTCGGGGGCGTGGGATCCCCAACAATCAGATAGCGATGACGTGTCCTGTGGCTAGGCAGTTAAAATCCTGGTCATCGCCTTTAAGATATTATTAAACTGTGATGCAGCATTCCCAATATGGTGCATCTTTCTTAATGTACACATCATTTTTGAAACAAAGAGGGTGCAATTAAATAGAGGGTACAATACAACATATATAGCAAAATGATACGTGTTAGGGCACAATTACCAAATGAAATGCTCCAGAAAAGTACATTAGAAAAATAGTGCAAGTCACATATGGCATATTTAGGTAAGAAATGCAGCATTTTTAGAACTCCGTGTATTCAAAACAAGACATGTGGCAGAGGCATGGTGTGCTCATATGGATTACTGGCCAACAATGAAGCGGTCTCTTTGAACAAAGCTCCATTTCATACCAGCAATGATATTATTACATCCTCACGCCCATTCCCATTTAAAATAGCACACTAAAAAAAAAAACAGGGAGCGCAGCTCTGGACTATCAATGTACTATTTCGGGTTAACACCAAAATAAATAATTTATTGCCATGTCTGGGTAGATAAACAGTACAGATCCCCGCACAAGAAGAGTATATGTGCCTCTCTTTATGCAGGGTCTGATTTGTCAATAATTATGATCTTGTCCTCTTATGGTGACCTACCAGATCTCATTTTTGCCTTGCACCTGTCCAGTGGTGTCAGTCCCTGTTATTCAGAGGTTTGGTGCCCTACTCACTAGTTTATGCCCTAGTCCTGAGGTGTCCGGGCCTCCCCCCTTGGTCCTACTACTTTACACTGGCCACATAGATTAGTGATCTGCCGCCAGCTATCTCCCCCCTTCCGATACAAATGTATGAACGACCAAGTGGGTATCGGTTCTCAATGGGAATAGGGTAGTTGGCTACTTCCAGACACCCATGAGAATAAAAGCATAGGGCATATTGAAATCCAGAATTCCAATTCTTCTGTTCCCCAACATCTGCTGTTGAAGAAGAGTCCGGAGGTCCCTCATACAAATTATTATAGTTTGTCCCTGGTCTCACCAAAATCAATTCTATAATTTCTAATGTGCACAATGCCGTAAGCCCTGTAAACTTCAGATTTCATGTTTCCTATTACGTATGATATCATATTATGAGGGCAATCTCTTCTAGAAGCATTTCCTCTAGAGAAGAATAACTTTGTAAATTGAGCTCCTGTACCTCTAAACTTTCAAAAAGAAGAAGGGAAAACTGCAGCGTTGCGGCAATTTTTTTTTTTAAAATAATAAGCCACACTTGTAACCTCAACAAAAACCTGTCCATACACAACCAAGCTGTCCAGTCCCCTTTATGCCCTACAAACAATAATGATAGGCCCCCCACAATACCCCAATTAGTGCCCCCTCAAAGTTAAGACTAACTCCCTGTTCACAGAAGTGGTGTCCCTAAACACAGTAATGCCTCCTCAGACAGTATGACACCCCCTTACTGCCCCGTCACACACACAGTCCAATGTCCTCTTAAGTGGCTCCTACAGAGTATTATCCCCCTATACTGCCTCCAAAATCAATACTAGTATACCCCACAATGAAGGTAGCAAATCACACAGTGCAGGTCGGCTCTAGTCTCTGCTGTTTGCCTGTGCCTGTGCCAAACCACTCAGGTTTCATCGCTATATTCAACTGAACCTGCATCCTGAGTTAAAACTAGGACACGCAGCAGCATTCCCAGAACAGCAGCCAAAATCCAGGACTGTCCGACTGAATCCAGAATGGTTCAGAAGCATGACTCCACATACGGCAAGATATGGCAGCACACGTGTCCTAAGGTTCAGTACTTCATTAGCTGCCTGTACATTTACTTGAGTGCATGAGGTTTTATGATGCCACTAAGGCGCACAAACATGTGAATCCCTGTAAAATGTAGGTTGGGTCCCCTGTGGGCACTGTAGGTCATGCCCATGCACTTCTACGCATTGACCACTGACCTCTTTATTATGGAGCAGGAGACGCTGTTCCGAGACAGGAAAATCGGTTTCTCTGTAGATGAGCTGTTTGATGTCCTCAATGACAGCTGAAGTTGGCACCTCGTATGTCCTACAGCCAACGTACTCGTGTAGGACAGTCACCCTGGACAACCTGTTAAGATAAAGAATAAATGATAGCAATGCTGCACATAAGAAATCAGCATTGAGCAATAAACTGCACTGTGTTTCTGTAACCAATTTCAAAAACTGTGAAAAAAGACTAAAAAAATAAGTAACATACAGCAGACTTGCTTACCTCTAGTACATACTAGTAAGTACTTGAACTGTATACTGAATACTGCCTACAAGTACTAGTTATAATGTGTCTGAATATGACAGCAATATGTATATCTAAATATTCTACTAGCATTAATAATTGTGTGTATACGGTATTATATATATATATATATACATACATACACACAGGAATTTTACTCTCAATGTACTACCCATTGCCATATGTTTATATTTGATAACTGGTGCGCCATGTGGCACCCAGATATCACTTCCACACGCCGGTTATCTACTCATTAGAACAGACGGACCAGCTGCTGATCCCCATCTGTTACTGGTCTAGGCTCTGTGATCAAACATATCCTATACAGAGTAACATACAAGAAGGAAAAACAAGGTCAGGTCAGAGTCAATCTGCAGCCCTTCAGTATTATATAAATATCAAATTAAATATATATATATTAAATGAATAATTGGATGCTTATGCACAATTATATACAGTATCTTATACTGTCTATACTGGGTGTGAAAACGACAGAAAATTGCCTATTTTAGCAAAGGTTATGGAAGTGTGAATGACGGGTTTCACTTGAAAGAACATTTTCCAGGACGCAGCTTCTGTAATTTTTGTGGTAGTTGGTAAATTACCTGAGCCCAAATGGAGTTCCATAGGTTACGATGTAAAAACAAACACTGGTGTCCACAGCCTTTCCATGAAGGCATTTCTTCTACTGCGGACATGCTGAAAATGTTTGGTACAGGAGCAGGTACAGAGCATCCAGGGAAGTTATGCCCATCCTCTATGTGTCTGTGCAGCGCATTTATCGGGTGTTTATGCCATTACACATTAAAAGTTACAAAATTGGGGTTTGATCAGCAGCAAAACAGATAATATTCACTCACATAAGCAAACTGTATATTCATTTATTTACCAGATTTACATATCTAGACGCAGAATAAGCAAAAATCACAGAAAAAAAAAAATAAAAAAGAAAGACAAAAACATCCTGCCTGATACTCCTGGGAGTAGCATTCCTGTGCACTTTTGCCCTTTCTAGCAAACAAACCGCCTTGATTAGGCGTTACATTTTGCTGTGCCGGCTCCTCCTCTCATTGGTTGCTGGTTGCACATAGAGATGACTAGGAGCAGCACACTATGTGCAGGGTCTGCTCTCCTGAATATAGATGTATAGCAGCATAGGTAGATTTAGTGTAGGACCTGCCTGACTGAGACCACCATGACACTGGTAGGTGGGCACAGATGTGCTTTGATCAAAATATATTGGCTGAGAGTCTCAGATTTTATTATATCAGAATGAGGGCTTAGTCCATATATAATGTTGGCATCTATTGTGTTAGTGCATTTTTATTTGTTTTCTCAGATTTTTTTTCTAGACGTAGAATACTAGCACCTTAGACTCAGACCATCAAGTAGACCACACCTTACGGTGCTCATGCCTTATCATCTAGCAGCTCCTGCAGTCTTCCTCTTGTCCCTTCCTAGATATGTAAACATCCCAACTAATGGGCATTCTTCCCTCAGAAACCCAGCCCTGACAAACAAATGTTATGTTGTTGCGTGAGTTACCATATAAAAAATATATATACAAAAAAGTAATCTCATGTAATATAGATAGGAGTGGTGGTAGTAGTAGTTACAGCTGCAATACTCTCACTGTGTTGCTCCCCTGGGGCCGTGTAGTGATCGGAAGGGCACATCTTTCTTCCCTTCAGGGCACTCTCTAGCTCTGATAATCCCCTTGCCCGGTGTTAGTTCGGGGTGTCCTTGGTGGTGTTAGGTTTTTAGGTGCAAGGCAGGGTTATTTTAAATGTGGGAGCCATGAAGAGACCGGATTTAGTGCAACAAGTCCACTGTACTTTACTGAGGTAATTTATTAGATGGTTCACACACACACTGTACACATTAAAGGGGTATTCTCATCTTAGACAATGGGGGCATATCGCTAGGATATGCCCCCATTGTCTTATAGGTGCGGGTCCCACCGCTGGGACCCGCACCTATCTCCAGAACGGAGCGGGGAGCGCTGCGCCTGGAGGACCCCAGGTTTCCGGGGGTCCGGCCACCACCAGGCGCAGCTCCCCGCGCCGCTCATAGAAATGAATGGGAGCCGGGCCGTGCATGCGCGGTGCGCTCCCATTCATTTCTATGGAGCCGACGGAAGTAGCCGAGCCAGCGCTCGGCTAATTTCGGCGGCCCCATAGAAATGAATGGAGGGCGGCTGCGCATGCGCAGTGCGCCCTCATTCATTTCGGGGGCTCCGTTCTGGAGATAGGTGCGGGTCCCAGCGGACCCGCACCTATAAGACAATGGGGGCATATCCTAGCAATATGCCCCCATTGTCTAAAATGAGAATAACCCTTTAAGCGCAGACTTTACATTTGGCATATGCAGTTTACCAAGGCTTTATACGGGATGAAGTAGGCACAAGAAAAGTTCCCCTTAAAGAGAACCTTTCACCTTTGCACATGTATAGCATAGAATGGAAAAAATCATTAAAGGGGTTGTCCCACGAAAAATATTCTGCAGTTTTCAAACCAGTACCTGGATCTGAGTACTTTTGTAATTGCACATAATTAAACATTTTGTATAGCTAGTGAGGTATTAAATAAAATGTATCTGTATAGTGTAAATTAATCTTATTTCTTTGACCTGCTCATTAAGGCTGCACATGCTCAGTTTCATCCTTCAACTGCCTCCTGAGCTGTGATAGGGAGAGCTGAGACACGCCCCCTGAACTGCAGCAGAAAAGACACTCCCCTTGAGCTGTCAACTTGACATAAATCTAGCAGAGCAATGAATGAGGAGTTCTCTGGATCTATGTGAGGTACAGGACTGGTTCTAGCTTTGTTTGAAAGGTATTGTCAGGGACTATATGATGTCTGATTTTAATCTTTTACATTATTCATGGGATAACACCTTTAATTACAAAACAAGCCAAAGTAGATTACAATATATAGTAGGAAGTTGGGTTTTTGCCGATTTATATTTCGCTGCCTACAACTCCTTCACAATCCTATATCTTCTAGATGAAGAAAACTCTTGAAAGTTTTTGGCTGTTTTTTATTTTTGTTTTTTGCATTTAACATGGTACCAGAAGCTGAGGTTTCCACAAATGACTCATGACATGGAGCAATCACAATTTTAACACTTTCCATCACTGAACAGTAGTAGAATGGTGTGACTTGGCGGCGGGACACTTTGAGCTTCGTTTGTACAATGCTTTACAGTCTACATGTCTTCTTCATTTTACAAGAATTTCCCCTCACGAAGTTGGTCAGATGCCAAGAATAAAGGTATTTTCCATCTCCCACTGACTTGTGCTCGTAATACGTTGAGGTTTCAGAAGGAGAGTACAGAGAAAATGCATTGAGTGTGATCCACATGAGTCACCCATGTGTAAGAGGGGCCTTCTCTTTCATGAATATATGGGCATGAATGAGTCACTTGTCATACGAGAAAAAATATAACACATGCCCAGTCCTCTGAAACTTCCTGCACCCTATCAGCCGCGTGTACATATTCTGGAGATCCTGCTCAGGTCTACTCATTCTGCCAGAGCCACATAGCATCAATAATATGGAGGACGTAGAAGAAGCAGGCAACACAACTTTACATTCCTGTGAGGAGTCGCCTGTCTATTAGACTGCAGCTGACATGACATGCTGAGAGTTGTGGTTTTGCAACGGCCAGAGAAACAGGATGGACAATGCGTGGAATTAGACATGGAATTTATCCCCTGCTAGTGTGCTTTTATGAAATAAAGTTCACACAAGATGAATCATGAATGTTCTCATATTTTGCCCAGTGTTTCACTTGAAGCAGCTGTTTTTACTTCAAAGATGCTCATCCCTTTGTAATTTTGGACAGTTGTCACAGCCAGCCATCCTGGACACTATGGAGAACTTAAGTCAACTGGACACCTAGCCTGTAAACAACTGTTCACACTCTTTCTGCACCTCCTGCCTTTCTTCATATATAACCCCCATTTTTATGTACTCTGTGTCCGCTTAGGTTAGTACACAATAGGGAGAGAATATGGTTTTAAAGCATCATAACGGAGCCTATGTGTAACATTATATAAATATTAGACCAAGTTTTCCCCTAGAAGGGGAGGCAGACTTCATCCATGTACTTCTCACAGAACTAAAACAGATCAGGTTAACAGTTAACTGAAAGTTCCTCCCAACTACTTCTAATTAAAACTTTTATGGGACTCAACCCTATCTCAAGAAAAGGAGACTGTAGCAGTGAACGGAAAGCAGGCCGCTCACGCATGGCCTGTTCTTCGTTCACAGCAGCACACAAGGGGGCCCCATTCTTGAGACAGGAGGAGGTGCCAGAAGTGGGACCTGGACCCACACCTACTGGACATTTATCGCATAACCAGAGGATATGCCTCTTCTTTTCTGTTCGGCTCCACTTGGCTCAGCTCTCTTGAAGAGCGGAGAAAGTGGTGTACGGATTCTTAGATAGTCTACTTGATATGAATTTGTGCACCACTCACTCAGGCTTTCCAGGAATCTGTACACCACTTGCTCCACTCTCCAAGAAGAGCCGAGCCAAATCAAAATGATGGGGCACATTGCATGACCACTTCTGTCCATTTGTGATCATGGAGGCCCACCACCCTGGCCACCCCTCCATCAATCAAAAGTTACAACATATTACCATGATGAGTCAAACATGAGTCAAAAGCCTCCAAAAAATGTTAGGTACCCTTTAAAGTAATCATCTGTCACAGCATCAAGCAAAATATCATTATTAAAGGGGTTGTCCCATTATAACAACTTATCCCCTGACAACAGGATAGGAGATGTGTCTGATTGGTAGAGATACATTCGCTGGAGCCCCCATTGAACATGAGAATGGTGGTCTGTGTTCCTCCATTTGAATGGCACAGTGGAAACACCACTCCATTCCACTCTATGGGACTGCCAGAGATAGCACAATAGTACAATTGCTTGGCTATCTCCGGCAGTCCCATAGAGTTGAATGGAGCGGGATAATGCATGCACATCCGCTGCTTCATTCAAAATGGATGGGCAGGGTGTCTCATTCTTGTAACTGGTAGAGGCCCCAGAGGTCAGACCCTTGTCATACACCGTATCTCATGGATAGGGGACATGGGCGGATTGGCCATAGACCTTACAGGGAAATTTCCCGGTGGGCCAAGGGGGATGCCTGGGCCCTTCTCTTGGCCAGCCAGTGGAAGTTTTTGGAGACATATTTTGTGCTGCTGGCAGTATTTTTGATGGACTGTGGTATTTGTCTCAGTTGGGGTGGTATAATGTGCCACAATATGGAATGGCTGGCCCTGCCTTCCATCAATTTAGACCCAACTATAAAACAGGGCCACTTTTAGTATTTTTCCAGGGCCACTTTAAGTTCCCAGTTCGTCCCTAATAGGAGATAAATTGTTGCAATGGGATAACCTCCTTTAAATGCAGTCATTCATGGGAGTGACTCTTATTCCCTGACAACCCTCTATGACTTCCATGTGGCCAAGGTTGTCTTCATGAGACAACCCCTTTAATAAAGTCTACATCAAAGTGGGTTTCATTATTTCTAAAGTCTCAAGGCTTTACACAATCAGCAGTCTGTGTACAAATGTGCTGTACATAGATTTCAATGCCATAAATATATCAATGTCAAAAGCTGTCAGGATGTGCTATTATCAGCAATTATAATAAAAAAAAGTGAAAATTATTCAGTTTTCACAAAAATCCCCCTGTAAGCATTCTATTACACTGTGTCATGGTATAACTCTGCCCCAGGTGGGAATAAGCTAATAGTTCACACGGGAAGTCCTCCCTATCTTGCTTTAGAATATGCCTCCACATGTTGAGTGCCCAGGGCCATCCGGAGTCAGCACCCGGAGTATAATGACGGTTTAGTTTGAGAAGATTCATCGGATTTTATTTACCTGTAAGAAAATGTAACTGCAACTAAGGCTGGGAGATTGCTTCAAAGAGCTATGGCACGTTATTTTGAGCCAAAATTTGCATCTATTCACAGTTTTCCAACACCCTTGCCAATTTTACAAAAAGTGGCAGGCGTGGGTGGGAGTTGCCAGGACCTTGGTGACCTGGCACCAGTTCCTGGAGTGCGGGTCTCTTAATAATTCTGGCACATCATATGCAGTGAGTTCTTATATATATTATTATATATTGCCCCCATAATTTTTTGGCAAAATGGAGCTAAAAGCTGTGGCCATGCATTAACTGTCAACAGGAAAATAAGAAATATACTACAAACAGTGTTTGTTTGGGTTTTTTTGCAGCAATTTTCGGGTCCATAATTTGGTGTGCATGGTGTGTTTTGGGGTTTTTTTTCCAGGCAGAATTCCCATAGACTTCTCTATAGGGATACAAATGCCAGGAAAGAAATAAACGAAAAAAAATTGTGACCAAGAAAATGCCACACATTTTATGGTGTTTTTGTTACTAACCCAAAAATCCCCATAAAAAGAGCAGTGAACAGCAAGTAAAAGCCAATACTGTGAGATCAAACCATGCTCCATGTAAGGGGGAGGAACAACAGGGAGGGAACATCACATGATCGGCAGATGGGACGTCACATTGAAATCTTGCAGGCATGGCAGAAGCTATGTATAATTTAAAGGCTATGAACACCATTGGGGACAATTGTTTATTTTTTTTATGACTGCATTTTACTCATTTGGGGCTGAAATTTTTTTTCAATTGGTCTTTATTAAAAATATTAAAGCTGTTCTGTCATAAAAGGTTAACTGCTTTTCTAGCTGTGTGCATCCTACTTTCACTTTGTGCCGGTCATCTAATAAACCTTATCTCTAAATTACAAAGAGGTCATAAACACTTATTTAAGCCACATTCTTATCAGTAAGATAAGGATTGAGCTTTGATGAGTGTTTATAAGGTCAGAGAGCAGAGATAAGGAGGGTCGGCGCATTTTCTGGAAGAACCAGAAAGGCAGATCTACACCAGCTATGAGGAAGAGTAGATTTGCACTATAATGCCACTTTCTGTCATAAATTATAATAATTATGTTAGGTCCCAGAGACTCCACCCCTCTCACTAAGTCCTGCCCACTTTTTCTTTTTTTTTTTTTTTTTTTTTAAAGGTGTCGAGAACAGCCTAAAATTACAAATAAATCACAAACTTTGGGGAAAAAACTTGCAACTTTATGCCAGAAAACCCATTAAAGCTGTAAAAAAAAGTTATATGAATTTTGTAATTTTAGTATTTGTAATTTTTACTCCCATCAAGGACTTGATCACTGACAGCAGCTTCTCTTGATAATAACTAGAGAAATAGTAGCTTCATGTCAACAGCCATTTGAGTCGGCATCCATAAAAAGTCATTTTCCAGAACCTATATAATGGGATTTTCAATCGACTCACATTGTGGGGAGTGATACAGAGTCAGAATCAATAGACACTCTTTATCATATTGATAGTGATGTATCTGTAGTTAGAGTATGGAACATATCTGGAGACTACAAAACTTACAATAATGAACTTAAAGGGGCTGTGCCACTATAACAATTATTCAACACAGGATAAGGGCTCATACACACAACCATTGTTGGCCGGTGCCCGTATTGCGGCCTGCAAACAGTGGGTCTGCAATATACCGTCTGTTTGTGCACCACATCAGGGAACCCCACTGAACCACTACAGAGTACGTCTGTGGGGTTTCTCTCCATGCCTCCACATCACATCATTTTTTTGTGGGTGGACGGATCACGGACTCATTCAAGTTGAATGGGTCTGCATCCGTCTGCGCCAGCCACACGGATGGTGCCCGTGTATTGGAGACCACAATTTGTATTTGTGTTCTCGAGCCCTGTTTGATCGCTGGGGTATGACCACCAGGTCCAAAAATGCCAGTGAACTAGCTCATGGAAATGCAGAGAGTGCTTCGTCCACCGCTCCATTCACTTTTGAGGAACTTCCACGAACAGCCCCGCCGGAAGTCCCACAGAAGTGAGATGTAGGAGACCACCAGTATTTGACCTGCTCACAATTCTCATCCAGAACACAATATTAATTATAGAGGGCCTTGCCTGCCGTACACCAAGCTTTGTTACGAGTTAGCAATTCAGGATGGGACTGAAAACATTTTTTCAGAGGTTCCTTCAAGGTTGGGAAGCATTGATTTAACAGGGTATTAATAACATATCCACAGGATATGACACAAATGTTTCATAGATGCAGGTGCTACCTCTGGGACATACATGGTCTCCACTGTCCTTCATCCCACATGGCCATCACATCTAAGTGAAGAATAAATTGACTGGAGGCCACACATGTGCATGGCTCACTCCATCCACTTCTGTGAGTTCGCCAAGAAAGCGTGCTTGGCCGTGATTCGAACAGAAGTGCACACCTCTCATTACTCATTCTCCACCTGAATGGAGTGGATAGTGGACTACTAAACAGGTGGAATGTGGAACCCAAATCTGACAGACATTTATGGCATATCTTGTGGACAACCCCCATCAGGCTGAACATTTACAAGTATTTCTTAGTACAATTTACTAAGTAAAATAGCTAGGCACTGATGGGGAACATACCCTGGATGCCGGTATAGTAACCTATATTGTTTTTGCTTATACAGTATCTCACAAAAGTGAGTACACCCCTCACAGTTTTGTAAATATCTTATTATATCTTTTCATGGGAAAACACTGAAGATATGACACTTTGATACAATGTAAAGTAGTCAATGTACAGCTTGTATAACAGTATAAATTTGGTGTGCCCTCAAAATAACTCAACCCTCAGCAATTAATGCCTAAATCGCTGGCAACAAAAGTGAGTACAGCTATAAGTGAAAATGGCCAAATTGTGCCCAATTATCCATTTTCGCTCCCGGTGTCATGTGACTCGTTAGTGTTACAAGGTCTCAGGTGTGATACATTTGGTGTTATCACTATCACACTCTCTAATACTGGTCACTGGATGTTCAACATGGCACCTCATGGCTCAGAACACAATGAGGATCTGAAAGAAAAAAAAAAAAAAATCTCTCTCTACATAAAGATGGCCCAGACTATAAGAAGATTGCCAACATAACACATCTAAAGATAAAATAAAGCTTAAAGGCTATACACACATTTGAAGTCAAATTTTTTATGATTGCATGTAACTTATTTTTTGGCTAAAATCATATTTTCTATTGGTCTTTATTAAAAATATTGAGCCATTCTGGTACAAAGGGTAACTGTTTTTCTAACTGTGTGACTGGTACTTTTACTTTGTGCCAGTCATCTAATAGCCCTTATCTCTGAGAGGTCATAAACACTTATTTAAGCCACATTCTTATTAGTGAGATAAGGATTCAGCTTTAATGAGTGTTTACAATGTCAGAGAGAAGAGATAAGGAGTCTGTCTGCTCCTCAGATGACGGAAAAGACAAAAAATCCACAGGCAGCTAGTAGAGCATGTCGGCTCTGTACAGAAAAAAGGATTCCATATTGTTAAGAAAGACCAATTGAAAAAAAGATTTTTAGCTCAAAATAAGTACAATGCAATAATAATAAAAAATTACCCCCAAAGGTGTACATAGCCTTTAAGATTTTAGTGGGTGCTGAAGCCTCACTATTGTATATGTGGGTGCTGGGTGCCAGAGAAATAGAGCCAACATGACACTACCATCGAGCATGTTCTTTACATAAAGGGCAAGGAAAGTATACTGAATCTTTGACCCAGATGAAGAAAATCATAGCTACAATTTAGGAAAACTTCGGGAGGGCAGCAGAGGACACATTTCACAGTCTGTGTCTACATGCATGTACAAGATTACCCATAATCTATTTTATTCGTTAGATTACCTAGTAATGTGGATTAATTGCAGTTAATCGTTATTTTACTCCTAAAAACGTGAACTTTGATATCTGACTTTAGTTAACCGATTTACTAAGTAATGGGGTACTGATGGAAGGGAGTATGACTACAGGAACAGACTTGACAGATTTTTATTTACCATGGAGTCGCATGGATCTGCTTAAAAGCTGCAGACACAAAACAACTGGAAATGTTTCATTATTTTTTTTCCGAAAAAGGTGGGGAAGCTATTACAATAATAAAGATTCAAAAAAAAAAAAAAAAAGTATACTCGCCATCTGAACCCCCTCCATTCCAGTGCCGCAGCTCTGGACCTCTGCGCAGCGCAAGATTTTAAGAGAAGTCAGGGCCAGGTGTGATGTTGTTTTCACTGTCTGGTCCTGTCAAGGAGGCGCGGCAGTTGCAGAGAGAGCTGAGCCTCTAGGAGTAATGGTAACGCCCCTGTTGCTCCTAGAAGCTCATCTGCATATATTAAAACATAATTTTTCTCAGCAATGCAGACACACATGAACATGGGACCAACACAGATGCCTTTAGCTGCCAAGCGCACATGTAACAGGTCATCCAGTGTCATAGGTACAAAACTGCTGACAGACGCCCTTTAAATTAAAACCGGGTCAGCAGCAACAGATGGGCTAAAATAAAAAATAAAATAAAGTATGAGCACAGTAATGCAAGTGGATAATGAAACACAACCTACTTTAAACTCCAAAAAGATACAAGACATGTTAAAAAGCCAATTTTAAAAAAAAGGTAATAAAGGTACTATATTATAAAAGGTAGAGGAGTAGCTGGCCTTGATTCCAAAATTAATTTGGCAGCTGCATGAAGGAGGCAGCGTGATTCCTATCGCAAGTAATAAAAAGGTTTCTTCTGCTGTGAGTCATGCTAGATAAAGGGCTGCAGTGAAATATGCTGATTAATTCTCCATGGAAAATATGAGATCAGAGGAAAAACACTGGTACAAAGATAAACTGCAGGATGTCCATCCATACAACCTTCCTACAGATACGAAGTCTAAAACCTGCCAGTACTGCCCTAATTTTTTTCGACCCTACTGATATTGACATTTTTAGAGGGGTGCACCTACCCTTTCTGCTACCTGAGGCGAACACTGAAACAGCCCCCCCATGCCAATTTCTTTACCTAACCCCTTTGCCACAAAAGTGCTCATTGCCCATGGCCCTTCCACTGCCCCCGCTTGCCCCTCCATCCATTCACTTAATCCACCAGCTCTATCCACCAAACAATGGACGCGGCTGTGTAGTTGTGGCACCGATCAGCTGATCAGCGGGTGCGCAGGGAGTGGAACCCCAACCAATGCAATACTGATTGTCTATCCTGATGATAGCTCATCAGTCCTAGAATACCTCTTTAATAATGTTGTGGTATGGCATGTGAATCAGAATTCTGGTGCATTTGCAATAATAATTCTGTTATACTGTGACTGCTGCCAGTCCCGTTCTACATCACTATCATCAATCACAGGTCCTTAGACAATAGTTGGGGCTCTCCTACAGATCTGTTGAGTATGCCTTAAAAGAATGCTGATTTTGGATTAGGTACAAATCCAGGGTCAGGCATAGGGGGACTCCCAAGCCCTCAGTACATAATGATCTGAGACTCTCAGCATTAATTAATGCCTTATAGGAAAAAAGATCTAAAAAAGTGCAATCGCCAACGTCTAACTAAAAGAAAAAACAACAAAACATCCCTAAAAGCAGGCCATAAAAACCATGAGACATGTGACATGCACAAAAAATCATTAGATGTCATTTACTTTTTAGGTAAAACAAACGCTGGAGCAAATTCATGTGTGAAGGGGGTCTGAAGAAGTTTTGCGGGTAGAACTAAAAAACGGGGGCCAGAAAAGAAGCATTACTCACCTTCCTGATCCTTGCCACTGCCGTTCCAATGCTGCACCGGACCCCTCTGCTCTCCACCTTCTGTCCCAAGAAATGCCAGGAAAGACTTAGCCAATCACAATTACCAGTGGTTGGCTGAGTGGGGGCTCTTCTGCCATTCCCAGTATGTGGAGCTGGGACAGGAAGTTGAGAGCAGCTGGGACCAAAGCAGGATTGGAATGGCAGTGGAGGAATCGGTGGAGGTGAATGATGCTTCTTTTTTGTTTTTAAAAATTTCTGGTCTTTTTTAATTCTGCCAGGGAAGCCATTTAACAGAATCTGGTCACCCTGGGTTTGCTGCACTACAATTATGTGCACCATGACTTATCTGACCTTATGATCCCCAACCTTTCTTCAGAGCTCTCAAGCCAAACCCCATTATCGTGAGGGGTACCTCTGATTACCAAAAACAGGTTGCAAGTCCAGTGGGATGTCTCAATCTCACTGCACCTGTAAAGTGTCTTGTTTTGCACCAGAATATTTAGGAAACGCTCATTGCACCAAATATATAAAGTGCATGGGGGGCAATTTTGTTTCATTTACAACCTGCTAGATGTGAGGGTTTTTCAGACAACTTTTTTACAAAATTTTTGTGTAGACCTACAGTATTTTATGCCTTGTTTTGGTGCAGTCTTAGAGTGTTTTTGGTGCATACCTGTTTCTCCAAAAATAAGCCCTACCCTGAAAATAATCCCTAGCGCTATTTTGCAGGGTTTTTGGAGTAGGCTTAAAATATAAGCCCTACTCCAAATATAAGCCCTAGATACAGTGAGCTCCTCCAGCGCTAGTTTATGTCGCATGATGTCACTGGAATACTGTAGCCTCACACTGTGCCCAGGATGGTTGCAGGCATAGCAGAATCCACTCACCCAATCATGAGACACGTCTACTGCCTCTTTTGTCCTGCCTCCTGAGAGGAGATACCATAGAGAGAGTACAGTGCCACTGCCAGAGTGGCTCCAGAGTCCTGCCTCCTGAGTGCAGAGAGGAGATAGAGAGATAGGGCACAGTGCAATTGCTTCAGAGAGAATGTGTGTGTGTGTGTGTGTGTGTGTGTGTGTGTGTGTGTGTGAGTGAGTGAGAGAGAGAGAGAGAGAGAGCGAGCCAGTAACATCCACTGACACTACTCCACCAAATAAGCCCTAGCCCTTTTTTCGACGGAAAAAATAGTCTTATTTTCGGAGAAACACGGTATTAACACAGTATTTTATACCAAGGTGGTATAAAAAGTGGTGTAACATTCTGATTGTATAAAGCCCTATTGTATAATGTGCCACAAACAGGGATTTTTTCTCTTCACCACATCATAGATTTAGACAAATTTAAAGGGCATCTGTCAGCAGTTTTGTACCTATGAAACTGGCTGACCTGTTACATGCGCACTTGGCAGCTGAAGGTATTTGTGTTGGTCCCATGTTCATATGTACCCGCATTGCTGAGAAAAATTAAAGTTTTAATATATGCAAATGAGCCTCTAGGATCAACTAGGGCATTGCTGTTACACATAGAGGATCTGTTTTCTCAGGACTAGGCAGTGAAAACATCATCAGACCTGCCTAGTCCTGTCAAAGTACAGAAGGCAGTTGCAGAGAGAGCAGAGCCTCTAGGTGTAATGGCAACGCCCCTATTGCTCTTAGAGGATCATTTGCATATATTAAAACATCAGTTTTCTCAGCAATGCAGGCACATATCAATATGGGACCAACACAGATGTTTTCAGCTGCCAAGTGCACATGTAACAGGTCAGCCAGTGTCATAGGTACAAAACTGCTGACAGAAGCCCTTTAAAAATCCAAATCATTAACTTGATGCAAACTAGAAAATGGTGCAGGCACAAAATTCTGGTGTAAAATAAACCTGCCTTGATATACAGTATCTGCCTCATTGTATCTCTCTCATCATCACAGAACTAAACTCTTCTAGATTTACTACACCTAAAGTCATATTTCCAATTGCCGATTACTGACAATGTAGACTACCCAGAGTCGCCTGTTACACCATATTAATATTAGAATACTTGGAAGTAGGGCTGATGTCTTCTAGATTATTATACCGCATATAAGGCAGAGCCAAGCAGGGCGAGTCTTCCTCTGCAGATGGCACATGAAAAAAAAAAATAGCGAGAAAGATGTAAAGCTGCAGTAACCACAGAGTACAGGACTGCAGACGAGAAATCGTGAGTCAGCAGCGGGATTTAGATTCAGGTCATGTAAATGCAAAGAACAGGGAAACAGTCAATGTAACACTCCAATACAACATCAGGTAACAGGTAATGGGAGGGGGTATAATTAGAGGGAATGTGTCATCAGAAAATTTGTACCTATTTTTCAAATCATGTTTTTATGTTAAATTTTCATTTTTCCATGAAACTGACTATATTTAAACAAAACAACATAAAATCCTGCAGTTCTCGTGCTGGCAACTAATCCTAATAATTGCTGCCACTTCTTGGTCTGTACAGATCACTATACTGGAGTTTTATATTATTCTAATCCCGCCTATAATGATAAGGAGATATCACCTCTGTGTACTGATAAGACGGGATCCACCATTCACAATAGTGGCCAACACCATCTTGATTGAAGATCTTGCACAATGACATATGACGTCACCATTATGGGTCGTGTGAGATTTCGAGCTGGGTTTTCAATCAAGATGGCGGTGGCTGGCTCGTCGCAAACAAATGGATGAGGTAAGTATTATTTATTTATTTATTTTAATTTTAAACTGTGTTTTTACTGTAAGATGCCGTGATCAGCTATAAACGCAGCATCTGAGAAGTACAATGACGGCGAGCAGTGTAATCACTGATCCCTGTCATTGCACCCACTACTTACATAGCTTTTCTACTAATCAGTTGCCAATATTATATTCTATTATATACTAGCAGAAGGACCCAGCTACACCCGGGTATTTTTCATCTATTTCATTTAATGTTTGTGTGTGTTAAAAGATATTGACAGTGACCTCCACAGACCCCCACCCTTTAACACTGACCCCCCCCTCCATACAGTGCCCTGTCTCCTTAAAATGGGACCTCCACAGCAGCCCACCCCATTAACTTTGACCTTCACAGCAGCCTGCCCCTTTAACAGTGAGTTCCACAGCACCTCACCCCCTTGACAGTGACCTCCACAGAGCCCCCCCCCCTTAACAGTGACCTCTACAGCATCTGCCCCTTAACAGTGACCATAGGATATAGTCCCCTTAACTGACCTCCACCATTCTTGGCCCCCTTGACAGAGACCTCCACAGTGACTGCACCTTTAACAGTGACCTCACTGTACCCCGCTCCCTTAACAGTGACCTCACAGTACCCAGCCGACCCTTTAATAGTGGCCTCCACAGTCCCCTCCTCCGTTAACAGCGACCTCCACAGCAGCCTGCCCCCCTTAACAGTAACATCCACAACGCCCTACCCTTTAACTGTGATCTCCACAACAGCCTGCCCCTAGGGAGGCCAGAGGTCAGGTTTTAGGCCGAACAGTCCAGCTTTCAGACTGCCTGTTCTCCATCCGGCGGAGGGCCTGAATGGACACAGGGATGTCCTTTTGAACAGCTCACTCTCAGCAATACTGAGCAGTCTGTGCATGAGCTGCAGGGAGTAAGTCACCCTTCCTCCCACCCCAGCAGCTGACAGAAGTTGATTTTTACCTTCATTTTTTTAATCCCCGTTTTTAATCCCCCGGTTGCAGAGTGGGAGGGGTGTGTGGTCTAACCAGGTCGGCGTGTGGCTTTGCAGGACCTGGGGGCGGGGTTTTTAAGTCCTTCTTTTGAGGGTGGCCTGAACTACAGGTTGATGCCATGGTAATTTATGAGGAAACACAGTGGCTAGCAGTGAAAGAAAACATCTTTTATTACTACTGAATGGTAAATATGTGAAATTTACATTATATTAGGTAATGATCGATGATTAATTAGTCTAAAACATAAGTTATATTTATGGTAACCGGAATACCCCTTTAACAGCGTCATCTACAGCGCCCTGCACCTTTGAAGCTGATCTACAGCAGTGAAGAAAAATGGCTGGGTTGTTATGGAAACCTGTTGTAAAACTGTGTATGAGCAGAGTAAGGGCCTGCGAGCTTCTATTGGCTGATAAGGGTCATGTGACTAGGCTTCTATTGGCTAATGCATTTTTGGGGAATTTCTCAGGAACGGTACGTCCTAGAGAGCCGAGACCCGGTCTAAAACCTTCCCGGACACCTGATGTACCTGTGTGCCAAATTTCGTGATTGTAGCTGCGACGGTGCGGAATCCTTTAGTGGACGGACATACATACATACACTCAGCTTTATATATTAGATGAATGTAACTTTAGCTTAAAGTAGGTCTTCACATATATAGAATTAAATTTATAGGGTTATATCGACTGTTTACTCCCTAACACAGGGAGGCAGCTTGAAAATGCTCAGAGCCAAGACGGCGCTCTAGACCAAAACAATTGTTGTAATTCAATGATGCATTTAAAGGGGTTGTGCAGTACAAAGATATTGATGACCTATCCCCATGATAGGTCATCAATATCAGATCGCTGGGGGTCTGACTCCCAGCGGCACCCCCACTGATCAGCTGTTTGAAGAGGCCACGGCGCTCTGTGCACACTTGGGCCTATTGTAAGGCCAGTGATGTCATGTTTATTGGTCACATGGCCTAGTTGAAACTCAAGTGAATGGGGCTCCACAGAAATGAATGGAGCATGTTGGGAGTCGTAGTTGCACCACAGCTGGAGTGCCGGAGGTTAGCCATCACTGGGACAGGCCATCAATATCAAATTCCTGGATAACCCCTTTAAGGCCTTTTCAGGCCGGCTCATTAAAGGGTTGCTCTCTTTTACTATTCTTGTAAATCTCTTTTACTCAATGAACTCTCTATTTTAAAACCTTGCTCTTCTGAGACATGAGATTTTAATTTACAGAAGTGCCAAAAGTTTCAGATGTATTTATCAGCTGTGGGACAGGGGGCTCTTGGGCACTGATCCAGAGGGGGGGGGGGGGGGATTAAAAAAAAAAAAAATCACCTTTTAGATGCTGCATTCTAAAGTGTAAAATTTTTATTACTTAGTGCACATAAATATTTATTATCATATTATGGCAAAATGGGGCTTTTCTTAAGCCGGCCATACACATTCGATAATTGTTCAGCCAACAGTTTTCTTTCACGACTCCCTCATACACATACACGTTTAGTTTGGCGGAGCAGTAGTATGTACTGTCAAAGGAGAAACAGGAGAAAGCCACAGCCAGGCTCTTCTAGAAGTGGCTTATCTCTTGGGAGAACCAAACGATGGGGAGAAGAAATGCCATTTGCCCGATCCTTCTCTCCCCCAACATAATCTGTATTGGAAGAGTGGGAGCTCCCCATATACATCGGACCCCCACCGATCAGATATTGATGGTGGCAAACCTATGGCACGGGTGAGAGCCCTTGCTGTGGGCACTCACGCCCTGGAAAAAGTCTATGGTGTACCAATATGCCTTAGACTTTTCCTGCCATTCATCAGCACAGGGCGCACTATGAACAGCACAGGCAGCACACTGAATGTAGGCAGCTATTATAGCTAAATGATAAAGTACATGGAAGATATACTATATTAGTATTCAGGGTAAATTGCTGTGTTGGCATTTTGCGATAAATAGGTGGGTTTTGGGTTGCAGTTTGGGCACTCGGTCTCTAAAAGTTTCTCCATCACTGATGTATCCTGAGGATAGGTCATCAATATTCCATTGAAGGGGTGAAACATCTGGGACTAGAAGTGTCTCTGATGTCAGCTGTTACAACAAGAGCATGGCTGTCAATAATCACCAGGCTCCCAATGTTGATTGCACAAGTAAATCATGGAGCGCCAAGAGGTTAACATTATTGGATCAGTCAACAAAATGAACCCCCGAAACAGTCCTCAAATTCTAACCATGCATAAAGATGATGATATCACTATAGCGAAGCATTTCTGCTCACTGGAGCAAGGTGGACACATATTCTGAAAATTTTAAGTGATGAGGAAATTGGGAAATAAGGCACGGTATTTTTTCTACAAGTCATGCTTCTAGGGATAAATACCTTCATAATAATAGCCAAAAAAATATTCCATGATTTTTTTTGCGCCTCACAGAATCAGAAAAGACCTGTGTAATTTCAGGAGCATACAGAGGTACAGCATGAGCTCATGCCATACAACACAGACCCATATGATGTCCATATGCCATCATCAATGCCTTATAGTTGATCGGGAATAAGCAGTCTACTACATGTGTTGTTTGAGCACCAAGAAGTATGAAGGCGTGATGACCTTGCTGTGAACTGGGATAAGAATATACAATACTTCACTTTTCAGGAATGTGCAGCGAGCACGATAACAATACTGATTTCAGGTGATGAAAATCAGCCCCATAATGCAGCAAGTTATGCCTTGGTTACATGATGACTTTCTGCAATGCTCCAGATTGATTTTTACCCATCAAGCCACAGCTGCAGTCCCAACAAATATACAATGGAACTCTTGCAGCATAAGAAGTTACCTAATAATAGGGAATCTGTCAGCAGTTAAGACAAAGCAACAAGCAGACTGCGCTAAGTATGGACCAGTAAGAGCAAGAAAAGCCTTTACGAAACTTTTATTATCAGGAGTAGTGTGAATATGAACTTTTATTCTGTCAGGCACCACAGTGCACTGGAGGCGGAGATTCATGTGCTCTTGATTCCCAACCCCTCCCCTCTGCTCTGAGTGATTACTGTAGTATCCACTTAGAGGTCAATTCAGAAAGCGGAGAGCACTTCGCAGCGAAGCTCTGCCTCCTGTGAACTTACAAGATCAGAATCTGGCAGAATAAAACTTCATATTCAGATGAAACCTGATAATAAAAGCTCTAGAAGAGGTACTTTTCTCCTGCTCTTCCTGGCCCCTTCCTTGTGCTGTCCACAGTTTACATGGCTCCCTGGGTTGTCCATATGCTCTGTTTGGGCACTATGATGTCACAAACAGTGGGTCATGCATTACATAAGTGGTCATTTATCTAAAATAACGCTAAATTCTCCAGAAAAGGCCCTATATAAAATAAAATGAGAGATAATGCTCTCTGCAAAATCTCCCCTGTCTACATGCAAGTATAAAGAGACACACTCCAGCAAGGGGTTGTCTATCCACAGAAAAATACTTAAAGGGGTTTTCGGAGATTTTTTTAACTAATGACCTATCCTCTTGATAGGTCACCCATATCTGATTGACACCCGGGGCCCCCACTGATCAGCTGTCTGAGACGACACTGGCGCTCACAATAGCACTGCGGTCTTCTCGCAGCTCACCAAGCAAAGAACCGTACATTGTATAGCGGCTGTGCTTGGTATCTCAGCGCCTAGGCCATGTACCAATGAACGTGTCGTCCCTGGCCTAGGCAAAGCTAAGAGAAGGCCTTGGTGCAAATGTGCCTTCTCAAACAGCTGATCAGCAGAGATCTCGAGTATCAGACCTCCACCAACCAGATACTGATGACTTGTCCTTTAGTTAAAAAATCTCAGAAAACCCCTTTAATACACTGACTGGATGAACCAACTTTAATAGTCTTAAGTAGAGTTGAGCGAACGTGACGTAACGAGCACTGTACTGCTCGGATCCCCTGCGCTCGCATGGGCGCAGCCATCCGGATCCGTCCTCCTCACCCGACGAATCGGGATGCCTGCGGCCATGCGAGCGCAGGGGATCCGAGCAGTACAGTGCTCGTTACGAGCACGTTCGCTCAACCTCTAGTCTTAAGGTTTCATATGTTTCTTCTGAAACATACTTATTAAAGGGGTTTTCCAGGACAAATGTATTGATAAGCCATCAGTGGCACAGAAATCAGACCCCAGAACTTCATACACTGTGTAGTGGCGGTGCCCGGTTACACCAGCACTGCTTCCATTCCCTTGAAGGAAGTCAGACTCATCTAATATTGATGACCTGTTCTAAGGAGAGATCACCAATAACTTAGTTCTAGAAAACCTCTTTAATTTCCAGAATGACTGGATTAAAAATTACAGTTTTACAAGAAAGAAAAAAGACTTACTTGGCATCCATGGCTTCTGTCATGTTTATCTCATGACTCTTGAAACACACATAGAAAACACTGACTCTTCAGCAATTCTTCTGTGTTCTGTGATTTTCTTGATTTGACCAAGTCTGTGCGCTACCTAACAGCAGACATTTTGCCTTGAATTACTCCGTTATTCCTCCAATTCCATCCGGTATCAGCAATGGCTCGTTTGCCTTTTAAAATGGCGCCTTCACCAATTTTCCAACTTCAGGCCATTAGAAATGAACTCATCGGAGAATTTTCATTTCCTTCTCCCAGCACGGACACTTTTCTTTACTCACAATACAAGATGCTGCTCTTGGTATGCAGCCGGTTCACAGAGGGGTTTCTTCTAACTGACTTTCATTAGAAGCCAACCTTGATCAGAAGTGCAGCACCATACCTGGGACAAGTGAAGAAGAATGGAAGGTCAACTGACAAAATTGCAGACTATGGTGTATAATGTATGTTAGAACATGAATGCTACATCCACCTCCAAGGTAGTGGGCACAAATGCAGGTAGAGAAGACACTTCATCTTCTCTGGCCCTTTGGTGATATGGTGCTATGTGATGAGAACTTGTCATAGATAATATGTTCCTATTATATTTTTTCCATAAATCTAACTTAATCCATAAGGATATATTATGAATGCTTGATAGGTTCGGGTCCTACCTCAAAGAACTGTGGATTGGCTCATTCTGTAGCCTCCAAAGACAATGAAGCACAGCATGGAAGCGCTGCTTCTTTTCCATTGACTTTTATGGGTAAAATAGTTGGTGTGAATGGAGGTGAGGGGTTTCTATTTCCTGAAAGGTGAGGATTTCATAGGTGGGACCAACACCATTCTGTTACTTATGGACTATCTTGTGGAGATGGGAATACCCCCTTTAAGAATTTATGTTTGCCCCATATTTGGAATAAATATATTTCATTTTATTCCTTTCCCAATTAGAATTCATGTTGTATTTTGCGCCTATTTAGTTCTGTGATCTTACAATGAATATATAGAAAATAGTCAAGAATACAAGTTGAGAAAGTTCAGGCTATTAATTACCTGCCAGTCACAGTTCTGACATTTTTTACACACTTTTCAGGCATTTGGTGAAGAAAAGTTAATGTGACAGTCTATAAAATAGGTCAACCAATTCTCTAAATACACTGCATACAACGCTGCTGGTTACTATTGGAAACAGTCAATAAGTTGTTGTCAGATATCTAACAGCTAACAAGACTGCCCTAATAGGAATGATTTCCCAAGGTCCGCGAAAAATGTGAATGAACACGCCCGGTATCCTTATATCGAGGATCTGCAATTTGCAGACTGCAAAATACATATGGTCATGTGCATGAGGCTTAAAGGGGTATTCCCATCACAGACAATGGGGGCATAATGCTAGGATATCCTAGCGATATGCCCCCATTGTCTGTGATGGGAATACCCCTTTAAGAGGGAGTTTTTCCTACAGTACATTACTGTGCAATTTCTGGTGTAAAGAGGTAACTTTCCAGAATGTAAATCACTAAAGAATAGAGAGTTCAGCTCCGAAGCCTACAAAATCGGGAATGCAGCTCCGCACAGTAATAAAGACTAACTCAGGATAGGTTAAAGATAAGGAATGAAATGTTTTTTATAACACTACTCAAGTTTCTACATATTTACTTCTATTATGGTATCAAAATGTGGACCCCCAAATGTCTTCCCCCCTCTTTCTTCTATGTGGTCTTGTTTCCCTTCTATGTATAAAGAACTGTGTTTTCTATGATATTTTCATATAAAAGAAGGCATGTGGACATATGTTTTACATAAAGATGTTATGCAATAAACATTTTTGAAACCTTCATTTTTATAACTTGTGTAGAACAATACCAGAGCATCTGAAGGAAAACGTGTGAATATGACCCATACATTACTCATCCGGATGACTGATAAACCGAATATTTATGACCCCATCCTCAGTAACTAAGAACAACCAAAATACTGAAACACACAGATGAAATGTATGCGAAGCCTGTGTCTCTCTGGCTTAGGGTGCTGCCACACCTTCAGCTTTTTTGATGCAGTTTTGATGGCAAAACAAGAAGAAAAAAGGAGAAATTGTGTCTATCATCAATACTTTCCCTCCTTTTATGAGTCACTGGCTTCAAAAACTGCATCAAGGAACCCGAACGTGCAGCCTTACCATATGAGTTAATGTCTTACTCCAGATGGAGTCTTATTGCATGCTTCTGACAGATACCTATGCTGAGATCTGGTTTGATCTTTTGGACCTTCTCAGCACAGAGCAGGGTTGTGGTTGATAACATTAATTTCCATTTGCAACAGCCTTGGTGAAACTAGAAAACAGCATCTCACTGGGGAGAACCCGCAGGAAGGTAATGCCTCCCTCATGGATAACAACTTCAGAGTCAGATCTCTGTCATCTGGAGGAGAGCCATTTGCATCTTCCTGATGTACCTTTCAGCAGCACTAGGTGGTTTCAGTCAGTCCCATAGACACAGAACAGGGTGGTATGGGCACATGCATGACCACCGATGCATTCGAACTCCTCCTCACTGCGGTAATGCAGCAAGATGGAAGGGTGGACTTGAAACCCCTTCTTGTAATTGGTGGGGATTCAAGTGGTCATATATTTACCACCTAATCTGTGGATAAATGTGGCATAACTAGGGGCGTAACTACCACAGCGGCAGACCGTGCGACTCCTATGGGACCCAGGACAAGAGGGGGCCCAGTCTTAGTTGGGATCATCCCCTCTTCTACTGGAGGTGAAAACTTGGTCAGGACTCTACCCTCTAAAGGAACAACTTTAAGAAAATGAGGGAGTGGAAAAATGGCCCAAGGGTCATTGAAAGGGGATTAGGCAGAAACCCTTCTGTCCTGTGTGGGGGCCTGGTTTGATCCTTGCTATGGGGCCCTTACTTCTCTATGTACGCCACAGGGCATAACTAATTTAAATGCCATTCTATGAAATTGCCCATTATGTGGCCAAAATTACCTATTACTGCTACTAGAGTACTGAAAGTAGACCCTGATCAATTGTAGGTTCTAGGGATTTAAAAAAGTGAGGCGACCCGCCTTAGACGTTATTCAGACGTCAGGGAATCACGGACGTGATCTGTAAGTGTTCTCCATGGACAGCACACATACCCATTGGTTTTAATGTGTGTATTCACACATCCGTGATATGGAAGCATGACCTATTTTTGTCTCTCATGATCCATCATGACCATTATAGTATATGGATTCAAGAGAAAAAAAAAACGAACACAACACGGATGGCGTAAGTGATCCATCCGTGTTTCATGGATCCTGGCTAGTAGACGCTCTTGAAATTAATTTCCAGTTGAGCAGTGGTCAAAAAATGGACACTCAGAGCAAATATAGATCCTTCAAGGATGAGCCACTGACCATCTTGTCCCAGATTTGAAAAAAGAAGGGAGGACAGCACTCCTATTTTAATGAGTGGTGGGTGCACGTCTCCAGGGAAACTGGCAAACTTCCCCGTGCTGGTCGGATAATTCGCGTATACAAGAAGAAGTATGGAGACAGAACATCCTTTAGTTGCAATTCTTTCCAGATGCAACGTTTAGGGCTGAAGAGCTGAAGGTTCTTCAGCCGAAACGTTGCATCTGGAATAACGTCTGTGTCTGTGATTACATCATTGACAAGATGTGTATACAAGAAGTATGGAGACAGAATGTTGTTTTGTTGGAATTTATTCCATACGCAACTTTTTGGCTGAAGAACCTTCAGCTCTTGGGCCGAAACGTTGCATCTGGAAAGAATTCCAAAAAAAAAAAAAGGGCTGTCTCCATACTTCTTGTATACACATCTTGTCACTGATGTCATCACAGACATGGATGAGTGAATAAGGCCAAGACAGAAGAGGAGAGCGGTGGGGACCAGGGCAGCGTCAGAATGGAAGGGGATCTATGAGGTGGAGGAGCAATGATTACTGTTTTTAACCCGTTCTGCCAACTTTTTTTAAGAACTCCACTCTAAAACCCCATTAATCACTGGTATTTAAAATATTTCTTAGTAAATGTATATATGGTAGAAGAAGGTGCAGTCCTTTCTTCCTGGTAGTAATGGAACACACCATCAATTCTATAAACATCCAATGCGGCTCTTTTTGGTAGTGGATTTCTATATGAAAAACAGTTTTATTCTACCAGGTTCATCTGGAATATGGATTAAGCAGCAGCCATGCAGTCATAGGTAAGGAATGTCAGCGTACAACATGCATCATACACAAGTGGCTGATATACAATTTTTGGAGCAGATGCAAATAGCTGAACCTTCATTCCACAGTATTCCTCTTCTACTGAAGATGGACAAACCTACATATGGTACATCACGACTCAGCTCATCTTTCTGCTGGGTATACTTAGGTTACTGCTTCAAGGTCACACCGATCTTCTTAAGGCTCCATTCACACGTCCCGTTTTTCTTTCCTGACTCGATCCTGATTTTTTTCAGGACCCATTGAAATGAATGGATCCAGATCAGGATCGAATCAGGAAAGAAAAACAGGACGTGTGAATGGAGCCATATAAGTCATATCACTACCTCAACTAGTAATGTACAGAGACCAGAGGAAGCTTCAGAGCAAAAATTATATTGGGACCTGTCATTATGGTGCTCCCCTTGTTTTTAATGTTAAAGGGGTTGTCTCACTTCAGCAAGTGAAATTTATCATATAGAGAAAGTTAATAACAGGCACTTACTAGTGTATTGTGATTGTCCATATCGCCTCCTTTGCTGGCTGGATTCATTTTTCCATTACATTATACCCTGCAATCCAGCAGCGGCGCCCGGGCTTACACATTATAGGAAAAAATGCTGGGCTATGCGCAATCACTTCCACCACTGCTGGATTGTAGGCTGGTTGTAACCTCTGGATATGAGCAGTGTATAATGTGATGGAAAAATTAATCCAGCCAGCAAAGGAGGCAATATGGACAGTCGCAATACATTAGTAAGTGCCTTGTGCATGATAAATGGCATTTGCTGAAGTGAGACAACCCCTTTAACTTTACACACTATGTTTGCAACAGAATTTTTTAAGGGTTCAGTGGTGTCCCTCCTGAAGGTCTAACATGGAAGGGTTGACCTTTAGGTTCATCAACCCCTTGCAATACAGAGTAGATGTTAAGGTCCAGCAGATTGGAGGGTGACAGCCTATGAAAAGGCCAGAGCAAAGGCCGACTCTAACTAAGCACTGGTCAGTGGAAGCCATTGGTCCCTTGCAGGGCCTTCTGGCCCAGAGGGTTGAGGAATAGGCTGGGCGCTCTTTTCCTTTTGGTTTATATCTACTAGGCCACATCCTTGAAATAAGTATTTTTAGACAACTGGGTGAAGAAAATACGAGTAAAGACATTCAATAATATAATTTGGTGTTGGGGTTGACCACCCTGGACAAAAGGACCAGGTGTTTGCTTCCCCTTCACCTCCTTTGCATGAACTTTGGGTGAATTTCCAAGCTCCAAACTTGATTACTAGCAATGCCGTTTCTATGGAGAGGGGAGTCCTACACAGTAGCAAAAAGGAAGGGATTTTTTATCAAAACCCTGTCATGAATGGGGTGGCAGAGTTAAAATTAAAATAGTTAAATAGCAGGAAGGGGGTTAAACAAAAAAAACATCTTACCTAACCACTCCGCTCCAGCAACGCAACTCCAACCCACTGGTCACATGTGGTAAACAGGGACATCACTGCTGCAGCCATGTAGTGCAGAGGGGCAATGGAGAAGATGGGGGTTGAACTGATGAGCGCCACTACCTTCTTGCAGCTCACCAAGCACAGCGCTGTACATTGTATAGCGGTTGTGCTTGGTATTGTGCTGAGCCGCTCCTAGGCCACGTGACCGATGAGGGTGATGTCATTGGCCTAGGAAAAGCTAAGAGAAGGCAACAGCGCTCACAGGAGTGCCGGTGCCTTCTCAAACAGCTGATCAGCGGGGGTCCCGGGTGTCGGACCCCTAGTCGATCAGTAATTACATCCCGGAAAACCCCTTTAGCCGCTTCCTTGCCTTTTAGCAATTTTTTAATTCAACTCGGACAACCTCTTTCATTCATCGCGTTCTAACAGTTAAAATGAAGTCGTAGTTTTGGTCCCGTCCTATCATTTGAATAAAGCTGGCTTTACAGTTTTGCATATTTAAAGGGGTTATCCCACAAAAAAGTATTACTGTGCAATGAATGGGATATTTCAAATGAGGTATTATACATGCAAACAAAAATATTGTTCTTTTTCTTCCGGTAACCGAACACCTACCCCCCCCCCCCCCACACACACACCCACCCCGCTGTCTATGTTTCGGGTCCACCTTCTGCATTCAGAAGTGGACGGACATGCTCAGTAGCTTCCCTGCTCCCTTCCTCCTCTCAGTACATTCATAGTGATCTTATGGAGAAGCAGGTGAAGTGGTCAAGGCATCTTTCATTCATTCATCCTTGCTTCTAAATCAATAGAAATATATAGGTATAATGTTGTGGTATGCTCTGTTGCATGTTGTATTAGGGCTCATGCACACGGCTGTTGCCATACTGCAGCCCGCAATTCACGGGCACTGACTGTGTGCACCCAGCATTCACTTGAATGGGTCCACAATCCGGGAGATCCAGTGCGGAACAGAGGCACGGAACGGAAGCACTATGGAGTATATTCCCTGCATATGGGGGGGCAGTTTATGGTATTGAATAACCCTTTTAAGGTACAGCACTGTTAAGCGCAAATTATAATTTTAGATATTTGCAACTCCTAGTACAGGGATCACAACCTTTGGCACTCCATCGGCTGTGAAACTACGACTCCTACCATGCACACTTGCTAAAGTGTTTTCCCATAGCAGTAAAAGGAGGCTGCTGGGAGTTGTCATTTCAGGACTGATCCCTGGGCTACGATATGGAAATGTCTTCCTAATTCTTGATTGAAATTAAATATAAAGTCAAATTCCATGTATTGGTAAATAGTAGTAAAGATGTAATTGTGTCCATCTAGGTTTACAGACCCCTAAAATCTATCCACAGTGCGCAAGTCCAGAACCACGTATCTATTACCCTGCAGCCAAAGGTTATAACCTTTGTACATTGATAGCGCTCACAACATACATGACCATTGTCACTGAAGCAAGCTGTCATCAGATTTATCTGCACACAGAGACAAAGAAACGTATGTCGCATTAACCAAGGCTAATCCCTAGGGAGTAAAGCACTTAAGAGCACCCCATCATTCATGATAATATTAGACCGCAGTCTCTCCTAGAAACAATGGCATCACAAGAATTTACATCACCCAAGCCAGAAATGAATGGGCAGACTATATTAATAGCCCAGCAGCGTTACAGCGTGCAACTGAGGCCGATACGTGGAAAACATCAAGCTTATAATAACTCTTCATACAAGCCTATGGCTAGCCCTGCAATAGACAGTGATACAAATCTCTGGCTGGATGAGCAGCATTAATGTCATTACCCCTCTTCTCAGCTATGATTAAGGACTTGATCTGATCTGACTAATCAGATACTCATCATGGTAAAGAGCAAGAGTTGTACTGCGGCATGGGAAGAGAGGCCAGGCTACGGGATGGACTGCATACCCGCACTGCAATTTGTCAGGTTAGTATAGACCAGGGATCAGCAACCTCCGGCACTACGACTCCCAGCATGCACACTTGCTTGGCTGTTCTCATAACTCCCATAGAAGTGAATGGAGCATGCTGGGAGTTGTAGTTTAACAACAGCTGGAGTGCCGGAGGTTGCTGACCCCTGGTACCAGGGGGATCATGTTCTGTTAGGACTGTATAGGCTTCAAGTCCTGGATCACAATCCACAATGGTCCAAAGTGTAGACGACAAGCACTGGACAGACTCCATCAATCTCGGTTATGACAGTATGAGACCCCTTTCACACGATTGAGCATCCGTTTTTCACGCATCATTTCTGCGTTCAGGAAAAAATGGCAGCACGTTCAATATTGTGCGTTTTTCACACAGCTCTGGCCCCATAGAAGTGAATGGGGCTTGCCTGAAAAACAGAAGGAATCCGGATGCAATGCTTTTTCACTGATGGTTGCTAGCAGATGTAGGTTGTTGTAGGTTTTTTGTCATGCGTGTGAAGAACGAATCAAAAATTGATTGCACCCGTGCAGAAAAAAACAAACACTAAACGCAGACAAGACTGACTGACTTTGCATGTCACATTATCCGTTTTTTCCTGAACAGATCCTGACACAATCCATATTGTGAGGCACCTAGGGCTTCTTACACACAAGCGAGTTTTCAGTCCAGATTGAATTTTTCCCGGACCATCTCTGTGTTAAGGAAAAATCACAGCACGTTCTATATTGTGCGTTTTTCACGCAGCCCTGACCCCATAGAAATGAATAGGGTCTGTGTGAAATACGGAAGCAATGCGTTTTTCACTGACGGTTGTCAGGAGATGTTGAGTCTTATTCTTCACACGCATGATAAACTCCTGCAATACAAACTTTAAAAAACGCAAAGCAATCTCAGACAAAACTGATTGAACTTGTGTACAGAAACATCAGTTTTTCCCTGAACTGATCCTGACACAATTCATATCCAGGAGCGGACTGGGAACTTAAAGTGGTCCTCGAAAAAACCTAAAAGTGGCACCAACATTATAGTTGGGTCCAAATTGACAGAAGACAGGGCAACACATGTAGACGGGGCCAATACAAGTTGGTAAGGTCAGCAATACCATAGTGCAGCACAGAATACCATCCCACAGAACTAAACACCACAGTGCAGCGCAAAATACCTCCACAGAAGATGTCCCTCTGTGGTGGACATCAATAGCTGCCACGTTTGTTCCTCCTCCTCCTCTAATTGTCTCTAATACGAACATGGAGGGGGTTAGGAGGTAAGATGTGGGCCACAACACCAAGCCCTACCTTCTGCATGCTGCCTGGACTTCCTCCAATAATGACCCCTATAGTTCCACCAGACCAGTAGTATGTACCTGGCCAGCGGCAGATGTCCATAGGACTTGGGTGGCCCTATGGACATCTGCCCACTGGGAAATTTCCGTGTAAGGGTCTACGGCCTATGGCCAGTCCGCCTCTGTCTGTATCACTCGTGTGAAAGAGGATCAAAGGTCCTTCTAGCTCTGGATACAGTACATTTAGCTATTTGGGGTCAAGATATTCTGCAAGGCCTGAAATACAGTGTATGAGACAGTATGTCCAATATGCACTGGATTATGGTCCGTTTAACGTTGTTAGGACAGTACAGATTGCAAAACTCTTTATCCAGACCCATCAAGCTCTTATGGGACAGTACAGACTACCAGACCTGGATCTTGCACCCTTCAGCTTACACGGTACACTCAAAGTGCTAGATCCTGGTCCATCATTTACTTTTACTACTGTATAAAACTGCAAACCCTGGATACCCGTCCACCATATCCTGCTGAGACAATAAAGACTATGGGCCCTGGATCCTGGACCATTATATGCTGTTGGGTCATGAATTCCTAAATCTTGTAAATCTTGATCCTGGTTCATTATGTACAGTTGGGTCAAATTAAGAAGCAAGTCCTGTATCCTGATCTACCATGTTCTGGTGGGATGATATATGTTGCAAACCATAGTTTCTTGTCCATTAGGCCCTTTTGTAGGGAACAGCAATCTCACGGCACTACAGCTGTGGTGAAACTACAACTCCCAGCATGCTCCATTCACTTCTATGGGAGCTCTGAGAACAGTCAAGCAAGTGTGGATGCTGGGAGTCATAGTTTCCCCATTGCTGGAGTGCCTATGGTTGCTTATCACTTCCCTAACGGGACAGTATAGATCTGTGATAGCTAACCTCCAGCACTCCAGCTGTAGTAAAATACAACTCCTAAGATGCACACTTGCTTGGCTGTTCATAGAAATCCACAAAAGGCATGGGGCATGCTGGGAGTTGTAGTTTCACCACAGGTGGAGTGTTGGAGGTTAGCCATCATTGGTATAGACCAGGGATCAGCAACCTTTGGCACTCCAGCTGTTGTGAAACTACAACTCCCAGCATGTTTCTTTCACTTTTGTGGGGGTTCAGAGAATACCCAAGCAAGTGTGCATGATGGGAGATGGAGTGCCGGAGGTTGCTGATCCCTGGTATAGACTGAAAGCTTACAATCCTGGTCCATCATGTTCTGTTTTGCAATATGGGCTGCAGGTCCTGTATTCTGGCCAATTCTAATCTGTTGGGATAATATAGATCTCAAGCTTCACATCAAGGTCCATCATGCTCTATTGGTTGTGTGTAGATTACAAGTTTCAGAGTTTTTTTGGGTCAGTATTGACAACAAGTCCAAGATACTGGTCCATGATGTTCTGTTAGAACTGCAAACTTTTGATCCACTTCCACCATGCCCTTCTGAGAAAGTACAGACTGTAGGTGCTATATCTGGGTCCATTATGCTTCGTTGGGGTAGTATAGACATGAAGTTCTGTATCCTGGCCCATTACATTCTGCTGAGACAGTACCTGAATCCTGGACTAGCACGATGGCACAGTTCACACAACAGGAATTTAGGGGTGTGCCAGGTGCCCAGGCATAGCTGGGTCTAAGGCCACATACAAAAGAGATGCAGATGCAGCAAATGTATAATTTGGGACACAGTTTTGAACACTTATTATAATGTTACCTACCTAAGACGATAACATTTCCTGGAGCGCACCCTAATGACATGTTCTGTGGCTGCAAAGCTCTGGGTCCTGCTAAAAATTCATTCAATGAGCAGAACTGAGACAGAAAACTGCAAAGCTACAGAAAGATGCCTGGAATTCTCCAGAGGAGCCAAAAAGATACAATGTAATAAGAGCAAAACAACAAATGTAATGTAACAAAAGCAAAGCAACACATAATACAAAGGCAAAAACAACAAACAGGTACAAGTCTTGTATAGAGAATCAGATACTGATTAGCTGTCAATGAGGAAGCAGCAGGGGGGTAGATGATACTTACAGGCTCACTGGAGTTAGAAGACCCTCAGACTGCAGAGATGTAGGGGCTGAGGGCACAACGACTGGCTGCTGTAGGGGATCTCTCTGCTGTAGGCTAGTGCTGCACAGGGACAGATCCAAACAAGTTCAATGCAGCAGAAGCTATAGCTCCCCCTTCATGCTTCCTCCTTAAAGACACATTTTGCATTTCTTTCTCCAGTCCTCCCAGTTCTGAGCCCCTCTGGTCTTCTGTGACAACTGGAGATCATGTGTGTGAAGTGCAGATGGGAGTTCCCAAGGCAGCACACATCGCCACAGCTCCCTGATACCGTTAGATGCGCCTAGGGGTGGTATGGGCACTGCACATGCGCAGTAACCCTGCAGGATGAGCCGAGGATGCCATGTTTAAGGGCAGTGAGCATGCTCAGATGGCTGATGCAGATATTGTGACTCCATGTTTGAGGGCAGTGCACATGTCCTAGATAGTAAGTTGGATGTAGTTTGCTGTATCTCAGTTATTACTGGCAGCACATTCAGAGAGGTGGGTGAGGAACAATAATTGTACAGTCCTGTGGAGTGAGGACTTTAGTCTAAATGGATGAATTTAGAAGATTATGAACGTAAGTGCAGTAAAGTATAGTTTGTAATGATGAGTACAACTAATAATACTTATAGTAAACACATACTATATGTATCTAATATATAATACAGTATGCATTATAATATATAAATATTAGAGGTAATTATATACTATGGACTAAAACTGTATAAATAACATATAGAATTCTATATACAAACACTATAATACCATATACATAGCATATAAAATAGAATATACACCTTAAAATACTATAATGCCACTATAGGTTACTACATTATATCCTATGTACTATAATGTATACATAACATACATAAAATATTAAATATGCTATGCATTAAATACTATACTACTATATACATAGCAAATAAAAAAAAGAGAATATATACTATAAAATACTTTAATGACACTATAGGTTACTACATTATATTCTATGTACTATAATAGTGTGCGTATATATATTACATAATTACTAAATATGCTGTGCATAAAATACTATGCTATGTACTATATACATAGAAAATATACAGTATAAAATACTTTAATAACACTATAGGTTACTACATTATATTCTATGTACTATAATAGTGTATACATAACATACATAAAATACAAATTAGCTATGCATAAAATATTGAATTACTATATACATGGCAAATAAAATAAAATATACACTATAAAATACTATAATACCACTATAGGTTACTACTGTATACACTATGTAATAAAATACTATATATACAACAAATATAACACACTAAATATGCTATACATAAACTACTATATATATATATATATGTATGAAATGAAAGAGAATATATTATACAATACTATAATACTACCATAGGTTAGTACTGTATATAATATGTACTATTATACTGTTTACATAACATACAGTGCCTTGCGAAAGTATTCGGCCCCCTGGAACTTTTCAACCTTTTGCCACATTTCAGGATTCAAACAAAAAGATATAACATTTTAAATTTTTGGTGAAGAATCAACAACAAGTGGGTCACAATTGTGAAGTGGAACGAAATTTATTGGATCATTTAAACTTTTTTTTGTAATAATAAAACTGAAAAGTGGGGCGTGCAAAATTATTCGTCCCCCTTGCATTAATACTTTGTTGCGCCACCTTTTGCTGTGATTACAGCTGCGGTCTCTTGGGGTATGTCTCTGTCAGTTTTGCACATCTAGAGACTGAAATTCTTGCCCATTCTTCCTTGCAAAACAGCTCGAGCTCTTTGAGGTTGGATGGAGAACGTTTGTGAACAGCAGTTTTCAGCTCTTTCCACATATTCTCAATTGGATTCAGGTCTGGACTGTGACTTGGCCATTCTAAGACCTGGATACCTTTATTTTTGAGCCATTCCATTGTAGATTTTGCTTTAAGTTTGGGATCATTGTCTTGTTCGAAGATAAATCTCCGTCCTAGTCTCAGGTCTTTTGCAGACTCCAACAGGTTTTCATCCAGAATGGTCCTGTATTTGGCTCCATCCATCTTCCCATCAATTTTAACCATCTTCCCTGTCCCTGCTGATGAAAAGCAGGCCCAAACCATGATGCTGCCACCACCATGTTTGACAGTGGGGATGGTGTGTTCAGGGTGATGAGCTGTGTTGCTTTTATGCCAAACATATCGTTTTGCATTGTTTCCAAAAAGTTGGATTTTGGTTTCATCTGAGTAGAGCACCTTCTTCCACATGTTTGGTGTGTCTCCCAGGTGGCATGAGACTTTTTATGGATATCTTTGAGAATTGGCTTTCTTCTTGCCACTCTTCCATAAAGGCCAGATTTGTGAAGTGTTGGACTGATTGTTGTCCTATGGACAGACTCTCCCACCTCAGCTGTAGATCTCTGCAGTTCATCCAGAGTGATCATGGGCCTCTTGGCTGCATCTCTGATCAGTCTTCTCCTTGTTTGAGATGAAAGTTTAGAGGGACGGCCGGGTCTTGGTAGATTTGCAGTGGTCTGATACTCCTTACATTTCAATATGATCGCTTGCACAGTGCTCCTTGGGATGTTTAAAGCTTGGGAAATCTTTTGGTATCCAAATCCGGCTTTAACCTTCTCCACAACAGTATCATGGACCTGCCTGGTGTGTTCCTTGGTCTTCATGATGCAGAACCCTGAGACTATCACAGAGCAGGTGCATTTATACGGAGACTTGATTACACACAGGTGGATTCTATTTATCTTCATCAGTCATTTAGGACAACATTGGATCATTCAGAGATCCTCAATGAACTTCTGGAGTGAGTTTTCTGAACTGAAAGTAAATGGGCCAAATAATTTTGCACGCCCAACTTTTCAGTTTTATTATTACAAAAATTTTAAATGATCCAAAAAATTTCGTTCCACTTCACAATTGTGACCCACTTGTTGTTGATTCTTTACCAAAAATTTAAAATGTTATATCTTTTTGTTTGAAGCCTGAAATGTGGCAAAAGGTTGAAAAGTTCCAGGGGGCCGAATACTTTCGCAAGGCACTATACATGAAATACTATATACATAACAAATAATAGCATATGCACTGTAGCATACACTAGTAAAACTATAGGTAACTACTGTATATACTATGTACTATAATACTGTATTAAACTACTATACAGTCATGGCCAAAAGTTTTGAGAATGACACAAATATTATAGTTTCACATGATCTGCTGCCCTCTGGTTTTTATGTGTGTTTGTCAGATGTTTTTATCACATACAGAAATATAATTGCAATCATATTATGAGTAACAAAAGCTTATATTGACAGTTAGAATGAGTTAATGCAGCAAGTCAATATTTGCAGTGTTGACCCTTCTTCTTCAGGACCTCTGCAATTCTCCCTGGCATGCTCTCAATCAACTTCTGGACCAAATCCTGACTGATAGCAGTCCATTCTTGCACAATCAATGCTTGCATTTTCTCAGAATTTGTAGGTTTTTGTTTGTCCACCCGTCTCTTGATGATTGACCACAAGTTCTCAATGGGATTAAGATCTGGGGAGTTTCCAGGACATGGACCCAAAATCTCTATGTTTTGTTCCCTGAGCCATTTAGTTATCACCTTTGCTTTATGGCAAGGTGCTCCATCATGCTGGAAAAGGCATTGTTGATCGCCAAACTGCTCTTGGACGGTTGGGAGAAGTTGCTCTCGGAGGACATTCTGGTACCATTCTTTATTCATGGCTGTGTTTTTAGGCAAGACTGTGAGAGAGCCGATTCCCTTGGCTGAGAAGCAACCCCACACATGAATGGTTTCAGGATGCTTTACAGTTGGCATGAGACAAGACTGGTGGTAGCGCTCACCTCGTCTTCTCCGAATAAGCTGTTTTCCAGATGTCCCAAACAATCGAAAAGGGGATTCATCAGAGAAAATGACTTTACCCCAGTCCTCAGCAGTCCACTCCCTGTACCTTTTGCAGAATATCAGTCTGTCCCTGATGTTTTTTCTGGAGAGAAGTGGCTTCTTTGCTGCCCTCCTTGAGACCAGGCCTTGCTCCAAGAGTCTCCGCCTCACAGTGCGTGCAGGTGCACTCACACCTGCCTGCTGCCATTCCTGAGCAAGCTCTGCACTGCTGGTAGCCCGATTCCGCAGGTGAAACACTTTTAAGAGACGGTCCTGGCGCTTGATGGTCTTTCTTGGGCGCCCTGGAGCCTTTTTGGCAACAATGGAACCTCTCTCCTTGAAGTTCTTGATGATGCGATAGATTGTTGACTGGTGCAATCTTTCTAGCTGCGATACTCTTCCCTGTTAGGCCATTTTTGTGCAGTGCAATGATGACTGCACGTGTTTCTTTAGAGATAACCATGGTTAACAGAAGAGAAACAATGATGCCAAGCACCAGCCTCCTTTTAAAGTGTCCAGTGGTGTCATTCTTACTTAATCATGACAGATTGATCTCCAGCCCTGTCCTCATCAACACCCACACCTGTGTTAATGGAGCAATCACTGAAACAATGTTAGCTGGTCCTTTTAAGGCAGGGCTGCAATGATGTTGAAATGTGTTTTGGGGGATAAAGTTCATTTTCTAGGCAAATATTGACTTTGCAAGTAATTGCTGTTAAGCTGATCACTCTTTATAACATTTTGGAGTATATGCAAATTGCCATTATAAAAACTGAAGCAGTAGACTTTGTAAAAATTAATATTTGTATCATTCTCAAAACTTTTGGCCATGACTGTACACACTACATATGAATATATCACGATTGGTGCTTCTATAGTATGTAGTACAATACCACATACATATGTAAAATGCTATATATGATTTATAGTAATGATTATTTACACCATATGGAATACACAATAACGAATTTAAAGGCAAAATTAGTTATATGAAAATCAACAAGGTGAGATTTTGAGATTATAAAATCCTTCAGAATAATTCCTAGTGCTCCCTCTAAACTGATTTTGGGAACTTGATTTTGATGTTCACAGATAATGTTGAGCGAAGCAAGCTTCGGATGTCGCTTTGTTCAAAATTTCGGATTAATACTGTACAGAGATCCATATGGAGGTACCAGTCAGAACCAAAGCAGAGTTCAGTTTCAAGTTTTAAAGTTTTCCACTTTAAAAATCAACTACCGAAGTTATTCAACAAAGTTACGCGTGACTTTGCGATTAACTAACTTCGGCTCATCTGAGCCCATACATTTTAATGCTGTAAAGAGATGGATCTCCGTACAGTTTTAATCCGAAGTTTTGAACAAAGCGACTTCAGGTGTAGCATCCGAAGGTTGCTTCACTCAACACTACTCACAGACAGTCATAAGATGTCATCAACTATAGAGCAGAGAGTAGGGGGCAGATCTGGATACTTTTGCCATCAATACATTACACAGGAGAAAATGGAGAATCAGTGGAATCTCTGCTGTAGGAAACGAGGCCCATTTCTATTTGAATGTTGCTGAGAGCCCATTTTGACTTGATGAGCCATTCCTTTATGGACTAGGTGGCCTCCCCCTCCACTACTGCAGGAATATAGAAACTGAAATACACAATTTACAAACTGTAATCACAGCTTCTGATTATCTTGTCAAAGCAAAAAGTATTAAAATATTATCTAAAAATATATACATTAATATTCCAGGATTTTTCCACCAAATAACGAGATTTTCCAGATTATCTATGGTTCCAGATTATTCCATTGATATTAATTAAAGACGCATATTAAAGAGGATCTGTTAGCTTTCCTGAAATGCCCAAAAGTCCAAGTGAGAAGCTGGCTACTAGAACTGTTGTCTCATTATACACTGTAACACTATGTGATTAGCACTGATGGTGTTGGACTGTATGCAGGGACACACCCATGACAGCTGTTAACCAAACCTTACTAAAATTTAATATAAAAAGGTCCTGTCACTAAAGGGTTAAACGGTTCAATTATGTTTTTCCGGACCTCCGATTTACCCCATTACTAAGCAGGGATGGTATAACCTGTGGCGGATGAGCTTGGATACTGTATCATCTGCATTAATCCTAACGTGTCACCGTCCGCCACGTCCTCAGCATTGCTCCAGGGGGATTCTTCGAGCATTGCTGTTCAGCGTCTGGCCTGAAGTGTATCCATTCATTTCATTTTATTTTGTACTGAAGAACGCATAGTTTCTGTGATTTTTGTACGTTTCTCAAATACTATCCAATGGTTGGGGCAGAAATAGCATTTAATGAAACTTGAATAGCAGATGTCCCCCTCTCTTCCCATCAAACACATTCACTAACAGCGACTAGAAGTAAAAAAGACACAGATGACGCCATGTAGATCTATTCTCCATTCATGATGCCAACAAGAGAGGGTTAAAGGACTAGCAGTGCTCCATGCACACCCCATACTAGCTGCATGATCACCGAATATAAAACTGTATACATGATCCAATCCCTTTGAAATGACTATGTAGCAAGGGCGTAACTAGTAACTACTATACCGGCAGACCATGCGACTGCTATGGAGCCCAGTCTTAGTTGGGATTATCTCCTCTTCTACTGGGGGCGAAAACTTGGTCAAGACTCTGCCCTCTAAAGAAACAACATTTAGAAAATGAGGCAGTGGAAAAAATGGCCCAAGGGTCATTGAAAGGGGTTTAGGCAGAAACCCTTCTGTCCTGTGTGGGGGGCCTGGTTTGATCCTTGTTATGGGGCCCTTACTTCTTGATGTACGCCACTGCTATGTACTAAAGTGAGAACACATAGATGTCATGAGTGGTCCCTTACTTAGAGCCAGGCAGGGGCGTAGCTAAAGGCTCATGGGCCCCGGTGTAAGAGTTCAGCTTGGGGCCCCTTCCCTCAGTGCTTTGTAGCCAGGTGCAGGGAAGCACATAGTCTTCGTGCTGCCTGAGGCAAAAAGTGAAATGGCCCCCCCTCCCCTCCCATGCCAAATTCTTGACCTAACCCCTTCCCTCCAGCCAAAGGTGTAACTTGACCAGCATGCATTTTCTATAATACTGGTGTCTTCTTATGTGGCAAAAGGGTCTTTGGGCTCCTGGGACCAGTAGCGACTGCTATCTCTGTTTCACCTATAGTCATGGACCCTGGAGCCAGGACAAAACCAATTGATCTGGTATAGCTGGCATCACCATGTATTACATATGTGGTCACCTGGCGCTAGATCAGATCTACAGAGATCAGCTGAAGGCTGAGGAGGCATCGGTGTGAGGATGGGCCGCCATGTTAGAACATGGAATCTAAAGCTGGCCTTATATCTTTGACTCTGTTCTGTTTCTCCCCTCTCCCAGTTCAAGCATGCTTGGCCAAGTCAGATGTGCATGTGCATTGACGGGTCAGACACAGAATAGATGACAACCAACAGCTATCTAATGTGTATGGCAAGATAAGTCTTATATTGAGAATTACAAGTGTCCCCTACACTAGGCCTAGAGGGTGGCAGTGAAATGATCTGCCTTGCACAGCTTTGTAGGCACTCTAACCATTGTACACTATTAGGCTACTTTCACACTACCATTTTTGCTGGATCCGGCAGGGAATGGATCCGGTTATGAAAGGATCAGGTTGTATTATCAGACGGATCTGTCATGAACTGCAACGAAAGTCAATGGGGGACGGATCCGTTTTCTATTGTGGCAGATTGTGTCAGAGAAAACGGATCCTGTTCGAATCTTGCTCTGCATCCCATGACGGAAAGAATACCACAGCATGCTGCAGTTTGCTTTCCGGTATGAGAACGGAACAGTCACGAGTGGGCTTGCGTCTGGTATCAGACGTTCTGTGCGGCTTTCAAGAGTGACATAATTTGACATGCTTTTTCCTTGGTTTAGTTGCTGTTTACCACATCTCTTCCCCTCAGCTGTTGTGGCTGTGGTCTTCCTCTATTTATTCCCTCTTCTCCCAGGATTCACTGCGGTTTATACTTTCTGCCTACTTTGTAGTGTGTGGTGTGGATCTCGGCTGAGATCCGGTTGCTGCGATTTCTGCTTTAAGATAAGTGACATTTTCCCTTTTGTGGTTTTCCTTCTGGAGTCTCCCGTTTGTCCTTACTCTTGGATGAACGGGTTGACTCTGTCCTGTGTCACTAGCTGCAGGGTTCTTTAGGGTGAATTTATTATTAGGTTCCTGTGTATGAACTCTCCTACTACTAAGGCTTGTTCATACTGGTAGTCAGTCAGGGCCTAGTTTCAGAGTTCCCTGCAGGAGGTGACCGTTTCCCTGGTTTTGGTCTTTTCCTTTCCCTCGTACGCTCGGTGTGGCTATTCCCTCCACACCAGAGCGTGACAGGAACAGAATGCATTTTGGAGCACTCCTTTCTGTTCAGTTACGGTTTTTCCCCATTGATAATGAATGGGGACAAAAGTGAAACTTTTTTTCCAGTATTGAGACCCTATGACGGATCTCAATACTGGAAAATGTAAACGCTAGTGTGAAAGTAGCCTTAGTTGGTGTTGGTTCCTGGCCTCAACTCATTTCCTAAGACCTTATCCTAAGAGTTATCCATCAGCCTCCCGGACTGTCAAGAGACATGTTGAATACATTACATACCACATGGTCTTCAGTCTAGCAACGGAATTCATAAATGAGCCGTCATGTTCTTGCAACCCTATATCCCAAAAAACAGCAGCACAGTCAGAGCAAGTGAATGTGTGTGCAATCCTTCTTGGAAGATAGATTATTCCTCCACTGATAGATTCAAAAACAAAAGATGAGGCAACACTCCAAGTTTGGTGAAAGGATGTTGACCCATAGATATCTGTCATATCTGACAAATATTAGGAGATGGCAAGAATGAGTTACATATCCAAGTCTTTTATTCACCCTAATTATAGCAAATTACATTTAAAGGGAACCAATCATCAACTTTACGCTGCCCATACTAATGGCAGCATAAAGTACAGACAGGTGAGTTGATTTTAGCAGTCTGTCATTTATAAGTTAAAAGTAAGTGGTTGCCGAGAACCAACATCACAATCATTGCAGACTGGGCCTGGAAGTCACTGACACCTGAGAAGAGTCCTGGTTATTCATGAATTCCTGCTCTCCCTGCCCTTCTGCTGATGACTGACAGTCTTCTACCCAGTTTTCTCCCTTTTTCTCTAGGAGAGAACTGCCAGTCATCAGTAGATGGGCGGGAGAACAGGAGATTACGAATAACCATGACTCTTCTCAAGTAGATTTGACTCTTTTCAAGGCCTGGGCTGCAAAGATTATGATGCTTCTCGGCAACCACTTACTTTTAGCTCATGAGTGACACACCGCTGAAATCAGCATTTCTGTCACTCTTTTATGCTGCCCTCAGTGAGGTCAGCATAAAGTTGATGACAATTTCCCTTTAAAGGGATTATCTTGGCGACAGATATTGATTATACATTATCGATATCAGATTTGTAGGTGTTCAGGAAGCTATGCATAAGCGGGCATTCCCGGTCAGGGACAGTGCATTCCCAGGGGCAGGGTTGAGATGCCCTGATTTTACCAACTTAAACGTTGGTAAGTATGTAATCCGAAGTCTGATATCTCAAGGTATCACAAGCTTATTATGCAATTTGTAACAAGGCTACTTTCACACAGTCAGTGTTCGATCAGTGATTTCCATAAATGGTTTTGAGCCACAACCAGGTGCGGTTCTAAACACAGAACTGGCACAAATCTTTCCATGATATCGTATAGGCGCATTTATAGGTGCCAATTGAGCCGGCAATTATCGGGAGGGAATCATTCCTTTCCTATACCTGCTTGTTCGTCAGTGGATGTAAGAGCTGCATTTACATGCAGCAATCTTCACCGATGTACTGGGAAGAGCGATGGATCCTCATCCCCATACAGATTCATTGTTTCCGGGCAGCAGATCACCATTCATACAGCACAATCTGCTCCCCCACAACAATGATTGAGGTGAACGCATGATAGGTCATTTCACCCAATGAATGAGCATTTTACTCGTTCATCGGGTGATCTGCGGCACCTTTACACAGGCCTATTATAGAGAACAAGAGGTCGCACTAACATTCGTTCCCAATAATCAGTCCAATAATTGCCCCGTATAAACCTGCCATTAGACATAGTGGCCAGCGTGAAAACTGCAGGATTTTTTTACCGTCTAAAAAAACGGATCTCAGGTGGAAATTGTTCAAACGGATGCCAAATGTGCAATAGGATCCGTTTTTTTTTCCTGTTCCTATTTAATTATTTATTTATTGTATGCACTTATATAGCGCTACTCTATTCTGCAGATCTTTACAGACATTAGCATCTTCTGATGGATACGAAAAACGGAAAATGTAACGGAGATGTGAACTCTCCCTTAAAAAGGAACAGGACCTGCCACATAATAGGGCCTGTTTATTTCACCTTTGTAAAATCATATGGGCCCCATTGGAGAAGCAAAGTGACAACTTTGCGGATGGGTCACCTTTTCTATCTTCATGTCTGGGCTCCTGATGGCGACCATGGCTATATACTGTACTGTAAGTAGCAATACATGAATAAATACCGATCTGTCTCTCTGCAGTTTAAAGGCTTCTGGTTTCCAGAGAAAACTAGACAGGGTACTGACCTGTAATAAAGAATAGACAATTACTTCATTAAGGGCTCATGCACTTGAACGTATTTTCTTTCCGTGTCCGTTCCGTTTTTTTGTGGACCGTTTGCAGAGCCAATTATTTCAACGGGTCCGCAAAAAAAACGGAATGCACTCCGTGTGCTTTCCGTTTCCATATGTCTGTATTTCCATTCTGCAAAAAAATAGAACATGTCCTATTATTGTCCGTATTACAGACAAGGATAGTATTGTTCTATTAAGGGCCAGCTGTTCCGTTCCGCAATATACGGAATGCACACAGACTTCATCCGTAATTTTTGCGGATCCATTTTTTGCAGACCGCAAAATACATAAGCTCGTGTGGATAAGCCCTAACAATTCCTGCGCTGCCCCCATTTCTCTCAGTTGCCGGCTGCAGCAGTGAAGACATGTCGACAATACATGACTCCTGCAGCCAATCACTGGCCTCTTCAGCACACTGCCGAGGCCAGCGATTGTTTGTAGTGGTCATATGTGAGGTCACCACTGCAGCCAGGAAAATAGATCCCTGCCGGGAGAACCAGAAAGCTGCATGAGATCTATCAGGTAAGTAATCATCTATAAAGTCCATCCCCTTTGTTGTCCGGTTTCTCCATGAAACAGGACGACCCCTTTAAAGGAGTTTTCCAGAATTACATTGCTTTTTTTCACAAAACATAAGCAAAATAAAAAATAACATGCCTATATATTCCATCTAATCACGCTGCCATGTCACCACAACATCCTTGGTTCAGACCACAGTGGACAATTAGAAGAGTTCTTCATGGAGACCAGTAAGACTCTAGCTAAAAGCAGTAACATAATTGTCCATTTCTATAACAATCTGATTATCCACAACATGTGATAACCTGGTATCTTTCAAGGCTCATTTATGCCATAATAAAAGCTTGACTTGGCACACTGACGATACTAATAATGTGCAGGTAATTTAAGGAGAACCCCGCGCTCACCGAGTCTGCACATTTCACCCAACACAAATATACTCTCATCCAGGTTACAATGGAGCGAGATTATGTTTAGTCTGCTGATGACTTCATGCTCATACATACTCTGAAGGCTACACATTCTTTCCATGTAATGTCTTCCTACCAGAACAGCTCAGTATTAGCAGTACTTAGAAACCTAACTGTACAGCTGGTAAGTATCTACCATGTCACCAGGTATGGACATAGCAGGAAATAATCTATAAGCATCTATACTATATATCCTCGCTCATTCGCTCCTCCAATGATCTCAGACTGACATCTCCATTATCTGAACTTCCCACTCCTGTCTACAAGGCTTTTCTCGTGCTTAATATATTCTCTGGAATGCACTGCCCCGGACAATCAGACTGATTCCCAACATACACAGTTTCAAGCATGGGCGGACTGGGAAATTAAAGTGGCCCTGGGAAAGAAACCTAAAAGTGGCCCCATGTAGGTAGGTCCAAATTGACAGAAGTCAAGACAACACAAGTCAGGGCCCACATGAAGGGCCAACACGCCCTTGAGGATCCAAATACCACAGTGCAGCACAAAATACTGCCTCAACAGAAGCAAATACCACAGTGCAGCACAAAATACTGCCTCAACAGAAGCAAATACCACAGTGCAGCACAAAATACTGCCTCAACAGAAGCAAATACCACAGTGCAGCACAAAATACTGCCTCAACAGAAGCAAATACCACAGTGCAGCACAAAATACTGCCTCAACAGAAGCAAATACCACAGTGCAGCACAAAATATTGCCGCCCTCATCACAGTATTTAGGAGGGCAGTTGCGGCTGTTGGCCAGGCCCTAGCATTAACTAGCATCAGATCATTGTGTACCCAGTCGGCAGAAATGAGGAGGGCTTGGGCAAAGGAGAAGGGCCCCCCATAAACCTTTTCCAGTCCCTCCGGGCCAGAAGGCTCCTGCAAGGGACTGAGACAAAATAGGCAACTCCCAGCCGAAGCCGGGAGTATGCCCAGGCAACCATCAGCCAAAGTGGAGGGTATGCCACTTCTGTGCTCCGGCTTCAACCTAGGCTGCCACCCAAGGTGTCGGTACGGAGCTCAACTACTAGGCTGGTTTTGCATGGGGGTGCGGAACCGGAATGGCCACACACACCCCCCTTAGAACTCTAGGGGGGTACCCATAAGGCCGCCGCAACCCAAGAAATCCTAGTGACACACAAAACGTGGAAAAATGAAGCCACTGGCTTCGATCCGGCCATCGCTTGGTCACTTAGCATGGGACGCTACTAGCCCCAGCCATAGACCCTAAAGATGCCGTGTGGTTCTCTGCTCTACATCCTGGCAGGGCTCTGTCCACCAGGAACCTAAGAACAGATACTACAATTGATCTTAGCCAAAAGGCCGACCAGGAAAGATTTTTATCCACTGAAAGTAAACAGTAAAGACTCCTACATTTGCAAGAAAAAGTAAGTAAACCCTTTGGAATTAATAAAATTATAGACAATTGTATGCCACAATGTAAACTAATAGGACACAATCAATTGTACAGTTCATGTCTTTTATTGGGTAGTGTTTCTCCTTGTGGAGAGCACCTAGTAGATGTAAGGAGTCTTACCAGTGGCGTAACTACAACTAACTGAGCCCCACAGCAAATTTTTGAATGGGGCCCCCCCAGAAACTTCCTCGCAACCCCGAACTCACATGCAACCCTCACTGTTGTGGCTAGTGAAGATTGAGCTCTCCCAGACAAGGCCTGACAGCCGCTCCATCCACTTTCTATAGTGTCACTGTATATAATGTCATTGTATAATACTGTTGAGGGGGGCCTGACAATAAAATCTCCCTCCTGAGGGGGCCCCTTGTGGGTCTGGGCCCCAAAGCAGCTGCTTCCCCTGCTTCCCCTATTGCTACGCCCCTGAGTCTTACAGACCATACAGTGCTTCTCTGGGAAAAAGTTATGCAAATTATCTCTTAGGAAAAAGATAAGGAAGCTGTGCCTCTAGGACCATCTTGCCTTGGTCATTTTAAACAGGCCTTGAGAGATAATTTAGAATTATAGCCAAGAAAGGAGCTCTTCTACAGGCAGGTGTTTTGGGGTGATTGAGGCTAGTGTTGATCGAGCACCAAAGTGCTTGTGTGCTCGGGTGCTCTGGTAGAACACTTGGTGATGCTCGAGTGCTCTACAGAGCACCCGAGCACAATGTAAGTCAATGGGAGAAGACCAGGCACCCCCTGCTCGGATGAGGGGAGGGTGTCGGGTTCATAGGAAAAGGTCAGAATCGCAAATTCTCCTCTTTCACTCGTTAAAGTACGCTAATTAACTGAATTTGTACGCATTAGCGCACAATGCGTAGTATTAGCATACAAATTTGTACACATTAGCATACTTGAGCATCAAGCGGACCCGAGGGTAGGCATGCTCGGCCGAAAAGCGAGTTCGGCTTAGCATGCTGGCTCAACACTAGTGATTGCCCCTCATTAGTGCAGAGCAAAGAGAACTGGCTTAGCTGGATGACAGGCCTATCAGGCTATCCACAAGCATAAATAGTCTGTTACTCTGAATTGCTAAAAAAGGACTCTCCCTCCCAGAGGCTACAAACTATTCCACGTGCAGCAAAGTCCAAGTTATCTTTCCTATCTCAGTAGATGCACTGACCTGGTACTAAACAGTCTGTGGATATCCTACCTGCTTTCTCTCAGAATTAGGCCCCTTTCACACGACCGTATGCCCTCCAAGACATACGGTCCATGAGCGGGCCATATGTCCCGGAGCGGCATCGATCGTGCACACGGGAGCACACAGCATCACTGATTACAATAATGCTATGCACACTGGGCCACCCGCGGGGCTATTGTCCCGCACTCATAAAATCATATAAGTGCGGGACAATAGCCCCGCGGGGGGCCCGACGACATTGTAATCTATGATGCTGTGCGCTCACATGCGCACGATCGATGCCGCTCCAGGACATATGGCCCGCTCATGGACCGTATGTCTCGGAGGGCATAAGGTCGTGTGAAAGGGGCCTAAGGCTACTTTCACACTTGTGCTTTCCCTTTCCGTTATTGAGATCCGTCATAGGATCTCAATAGTGGGGGAAAACGCTTCCGTTTTGTTCCCATTCATTGTCAATAGGGACAAAACTAAACAGAACGGAGTGCACCAAAATGCATTCTGATCTCACACCGGACAGCAAAATGCAGCATGCTACAGTTTTCTTTCTGTCATGGGATGCGGAACAAGACACAATAGAAAACAGATCCGTCCTCCATTGACTTTCAATGGAGTTCATGACGGATCAGTCTTGGCTATTTTAAAGGTAATACTACCGGATCCGTTCATAACGGATGCAGACGGTTGTATTATCATGACGGAAGCGTTTTTGCTGATCCATGACAAATCCAGCAAAAACACTGGTGAGAAAGTAGCCTTAGTCTCCTGGTACAATTGCTTTGCTCTGGCAGCGTTTCCCTCCACAGAAATTGTGTTTTTCCTGCAGAAAAATTCTCTTTCCTTCACACAGGCTTCAGTCAGATTCAAAAGCAACTGCCATCAACAACAGGCAGAGCCAGAATCCACTCTTAACTAGACAAAAACTAACTAGACAGGGGCGGGACTATTATATCACCCTGACAACTACAAGACTGTCAGATTTAACTTTATTCTGCCTGTAATCATCCATTTGGGATACACAGTGACAACAACTCACAACATTTAATTTGGTAACATGAAATTAACCCTTGCAGTGATCCACTGGGGCACTGCATGTTTATGGCATTTCAGTCATATTGAGCAGCTACATTTGCTTTACTTAAACGTATCAATGCATGGGAGGCTGAGTCAACCATGTGTGTGATCTACTGTGATCCCATTAACCCTTGCAGCAATAAAATGTTCCTACTGAATGTATAATTCTCCAGACAAGCACAAGAGTGTTTTACTCTTTCAAAACTCAGACTCTACTGACTATAACAGGAATGAAGAGAAAATGACACTGAACACTTTGGGTCTCATACATCAATACTGTATTAGGTCTGTTCGTATTTCAGTCCTCAAAAAAATGGATCCACGAAATACAGATGTCCTCTGCAAGCATTCTGTATTTTTCTTGCTCCCATCAACAGAAAGGACTCTTCTCATCTGTAAATATGGACAACAATAGTGCATGTTCTACAATGAGTGCAATGGCCAAACTGATCTGCAAAAAATGCTGACATGTGCAGGGCCCCATGGAAATGAACGGGTCAATGTGCTATCCGAAAAAAACGCAGACAGTACATGGTAGAAAAATACAGTAGTATGCATGAGGCCTCTGAAATAATTATGCAATTTTGTTGCATAAGGCCCTTAATCGGGAAACCTCAGACCCTACACAAGTGGACTACAGCCTGTAGCTCTCCAGCTATTGTGAAACTACAACTCCTAACTTGCCCTGACAGACTGAATGGTTATGCCTCGCTGGGAATGGTAGGATCTCTATAATGTAACATACCATGGGAAGTCAATGACGAACCCAACATATGTTCACAGTCCTGACACAGCAATGTTTGCCACTATTTTAGGACAGGTGGATGTTCCTGAAATGTGATATCCGGGAATCCAAGAGAGACTGGTATAAGCAGAGCATCTGTTTCCTGCAGGCAACTTCCTGGAAACTTCTCATGTTCTGAGGCAGAAGTCACAGAGGTTTTCTTGGATAAAAATTATTAGATTATTCTTTTGTTCCAGTATTTATTTTGTTTCTAAGAAATATAAGAAATCTATGGATATGTGATATGTAAACCGTTCCCTGTCCCATTAACGGAGACCTCCACAGCACCTGCCCCTTTAATAGTGACCTCCACAGCATCCTGCCCCCTTAACAATGACCTCCACAGCAACCTGCTCCTTTAACAGTGACCTCCACAGCGGTCACCCGTTTATTAGTGACCTCCACAGTACCCCATCTCCTTAACAGTGATTTCCACAACACCCCACTCCCTTAACAGTGGCCTCTACAGCAATCTGCCCCCTAGCACTGATCTTCATAGCGGACTGTCCCCCTAACTGTGACCTCCACCGCAGCCTGCCCCTAGGATGGCCAGAGGTCCGGTTTTAGGCTGGACAGTCCGGCTTTCAGACTCCCTGTCCTTTGTCCGGTGCAGGGCCTGGACATACACAGGAATGTCCTTTTGAACAGCTCACTGTCAGACAGCAGCACTGTGCAGTCTGAGCATGAGCTGCAGGGAGAAAGTCACCCTCCTCCCACCCCTGCAGCTGACAGAAATTGATTTTTACCTTCATTTTTTCAATCCCCGTCGGCTGCGGAATGGGAGCACTGATTGCATGTATCATATGCTTCGTAATAGTGAGATCACGGACGCCCATGCAAGCACTGTGCAATGCTCATTACACAAATCTTGAATGGGGGCCTGAAAAAAGCTGAAGAAGCCTTCAATATCGTCATAAGAAGCGTCGGCTTGAGTTTGCAAAAGAGTACGAACAGTGGACAGTAGAAGATTGGAAACGGGTGATTTGGAGCGATGAGATGAAAGTCAATAGACTGGGCTCTGATGCAAATCGGTCTGGAGCAAACACGGGAAAAGGGGGCTAACGGATCGAGAAATTGAAGAAACTGTCAAATTCGGTGGAGGAAGCCTGATAAATAATCATGCTAAATAGTTGCAAGTCCTATTTCTGTATGAGATAGCCAAGATGATTGTCTATAAAATCATGGCAGTCTCACGTTCAAAGTTGTAGTGGATGGGGAGATACAGTATGGAGCCAAAACATTGTTACCCTTTTGCTTGTCAATGTATATATATATATATATATATATATGTATATATTTCCGAATCTCAGAATTCATGGTAATACAACTGTTTAAACAGATGTTTCTTTTTATACCAATATAACCTCAGCCTGTAGGGCAAAATTACCATAATCAATTCATGCTTTTCTTGACAGAACTACTGTCTATATCCATTTATTCATTATTATTCTCCTTGTGTAAAACATCAGTTTTGGCAAAACATATTTTAAACCACTACTCACCTGGTGTCTGTCAAGAACATCTATATCACCCAACATACAGTACATATCACTGGGTCTCCCAGTGTACAAAGTTTATAGAGCTTTTCAATGTGTTCTCTGATCTCTTTCCAATTTCCCCTCATTTTAGGACATGCCTATAACGTGGTAAAGATTCCCAATGTCCTCCACACAATTACGGCAAGCTGGGTCTCTATTTGGTATCAAATTTGGCTATATTATAGGGAATTTAATATGCTCTATAATTTATATACAGTTTTGTAAGTGCATATAATTGGCTTGATGATAACAGAACATTTTTCAAAATACTTTTCCACTGTTCACTGGTACTGCAGCTCAGGCTCATTCACTTGAATGGAACTGAGCTGAGCCTAGGTCCTGTGACCAATGAACGTGACGTCACAGGCCTAGGAAAAGGCTGCTGCGCTTACCGGAGCATTGTGGTCTCTTCAAACAGCTGATTGGCAGGGATGGCTGGAGTCAGACCCAAACAGATCTGGTTTCTGACGATAGACCATTAATATCAAGATCCCGGAAAACCTCTGTAACTAACTTCTTCCAGAAGGGAATTTCATCTGGTCATTAAAACCCCTGTTTTACATAATTATCTTACATTTCAAGTTCATACAGTACAGGATCTGAATTACTTTCCAGCAGATATCTTGTGGGTAGATACTTTAATAGCAAATTCACATTTATTGAAATTAAAGGGGTTGTCTCACTTCAGTAAATGGTATTTATCATATACAGAAGGTTAATACAAGGCACTTACTAATGAATTGCTTCCCTTACTGGCTGGATTCATTTTTCCACCACATTATGCACTGCTTGTTTCCATGGTTACAGACCACCCTGCAATCCACCAGTGGTGGTCGTGCTTGCACACTATAGGAAAAAGCAGTAGCCTGTGTGCACTCTCACAGTCCTGGCCACCAGAGAGGCTGATGCTTTTTCCTATAGTGTGCAAGCACGACCACCACTGATGGATTGCAGGGTGGTCTGTAACCATGGAAACAAGCCGTATATAATGTGATGGAAAAATGAATCCACCCAGTAAAGGAGACAATACGGACAATCACAATACATTAGTAAGTGCCTTGTATCAACTTTCTCTACATGATAAATGCTACTTACTGAAATGAGACAACCCCTTTCAAATCTGTAGAAGGCATTTTCCTTTATCTTATGCTGCAGTTCTAGCCGGCCTCAGGCCAAACCAGTGCAGACTTGTTGTGCAGCAGCTCTGATATCTATAAAAGGCATACATAATCCAAATTTGTGCACAATGATCATATCTGATTAGATTATTTTATACAGTGACAGGCAGCAAAATCCTATGGTATGATATAAAGCATAGTCACATGAAAAATACATTACGTCCAGAACTATAACCTTCAGGATCCAGGGGCGTAGCTATAGGGGGTGCAGAGGTAGCAGTCGCTATTGGGCCCAGGAGCCTGAGGGGGCCCAAAGACCCTTGTGCCGCATAAGAAGACACACAGAGCACTAAGGGAAGGGGGGACCAAGCTGAACTCTTGCACCAGGGCCCATGAGCCTTTAGCTACGCCCCTGTCAGGATCCCCACTTATCAGCAGTGCTGCATCTGCAGTGAGCCCCTGAGAAGCCAGTGCAGAGGATGGGAGTGGTAGTTACCCTGATGTGATGTGTCACGGGTACTCCCTCAGTTGTTGCTTTCTGGGGATCGGTGCGGTGAAAAGGTGATATAAGGAATCAGGTCAGAAGTAGAAGAGTAAAAGTCTCTATTTACTAAGTGCAAAATAAGAGCTATAGTACATCCAGCAGTAGTGTCTACATAGTGCTAGGGAGGCTCGTCCCCTGCTATTGGCTGCCCCCTCCCCGTTGCCAGATGTTTTGATCCTCATGACAGGGAGATGCAGCAGCGGCCGTGCGGGAAGCAGGAGCGACAGGGGTGCCGGGGAGCGGGGTAAGTATAACTGATATGAGGTGTCTGGGCATTGGGGGGGGGGCATTATAAGGGGTTGGCTAACCCCTTTGTGACAGAACAGCTCAATATTTTTAATAAAGGTCAATTGAAAAAAATATTTTTAGCCAAAAACAAGTAACATTCAGTCAGAAAAAAAATTGCCTCTGAAGGTGTACATAGCCTTTAAGGTGTCCACTGTGTAATGTGGCCTTTTTTGAGTTCTACATCAATGGTGGCCACAGCACTGGGCTCTGCCTAGACAGTAAAACGGCTAGGACAGAGCTAAAGCCGGCCCATCAGAGCCAGTGACGTCATGGAAGCTTCCGCCCAGCAGTATATTATTGTAAATAAAAGAACGCTTGTCCTGCGCAATCCTACGCAGGGCAAGGGAACCATCAGGCAGTCTGCCTGAGTGAAATTATGGGTATGTCTGGGTTCAGATCTGAACCCCTTTAAGATGACACCGGCTTGTACGCACACACGTGACAGCCGACATTCTATCGATTTTCAATAAGCATGGTGGGGAACTTTTTCATTGGCATGAACAGCACCTTTTCTACCACCTGTAGCCACCTGGGACATACATAGATATGTTATGCAGCATCAGTATAATTTTCCCTTATAGACATTTTTTCCTTTGATTCCTGTTATTAGTAGGCCTATGATATCTACTACACCCAGTATCCCACTAAGCTGGTATTAACCAGCGGTAGCCACAGTCTTCGTATACCCACTATTGTCACTTTATGAGCATTCGGCCGATATTAGTGCATTGTTCACATATGTAATTGCAATCTCCTAACTATCATGTTGATGCATTACCATGTGCTAGTTACAACAATGTGCTAATCATTATGGTGCTATTATCACAGAATTAATCATGTCCTTTTAAATAGCTTCATTGTATATTTATCATGTCCTTTTGATATCTTTATTGTATGAATATCATGTCATAATAAGAATTAATTGCAATATATTATTGTTATCTTTTGTATTAATCAGCGGCTATACACTTTCTGAGGCCAAAACGTTGCTCTATTAGTGCTACACTACCTTTTTGGCTGAATAAATAAAGATTTTCATGTGAAACTGCATATTTTGGCACCTTTTTTGAGTTGGCCTGGTCTGGATGTGGTCTAAGTGATGGGTGTCTGAGCTGTAGTCCCTCAACTGCAGCAAGTTCTGGATGGCTATGGTTGCTGGCTACTTTGCTAACTGTAATGTTGTCGCTTTGTAGAATATCTGTAGTTTTGTCTTTGAAGTCTATCTGGAGAAGTGGTTTCACAGATGAGTTGGTTCTCTAGTCCCTAAGACGCTGGAGCAAGAGCAATAGGACATGCTTCCTCACTCTGCAGCGTCCCACTCCGTAACAGTAGTGGGGCCCTGTATACATAAGGGTGGGTGGTCAATAATGACCAAAGATCACAGTGTAGCAGTGCAGTGGGTCACAGTGAGACTCACAAGTTTGTCACAACCGCGACCCCAGAATCGAAAAAAAAAAATCCAGCAGGGTTGGATTTTTTGCAGTTTTGGGGTTGTGGTTGCAGCAATCTTGCAAGTCGTGCTGTGGATGCATTGCTACAACAAGATTCTTGGTTGCATGATACCTGCAGTGTCCAAGATAGCCCTAGCCTGAATAAAGACAAAGGGGGGTGATTTACATAGCGTGCTACTCCTGTTTTAGGCCTAAAAAAAGTTGTAAATCCCCTTTTTGCGACTTTTTTTTACACCTATGCAACAATATTTTGTCGCATGGGGATTTTTACGGGCGTTCAACATTTGGGCATGGTGTAACATAGTAACATAGTTTATAAGGCCAAAAAAAGACATCTGTCCATCCAGTTCGGCCTGGGGCATCCCCGGCAAATCTACTAACATTTATGACTGAAAACAGGTGTAAGGCTACATTCACACTAGCGTTTTTTACAGATCCGTCATGGATCTGCAAAAACGCTTTCATTACAATAATACAACCGCATGCATCCGTCATGAACCGATCTGGTTGTATTATATCTCAGGAAAGAAGGTTTGTTCACAAAAATAGAAGAGGATTCTTTACGGTAAGAGCAGTGAGACTATGGAACTCTCTGCCTGAGGAGGTGGTGATAGTAAGTTCACTAAAAGAGTTCAAGAGGGGCCTGGATGTATTTCTGGAGGGTAATAATATTACAGGTTGTAGTTAATAGATATGGGTTGTTGTTGATCCAGGGAGTTATTCTGATTGCCTGATTGGAGTCGGGAAGGAATTTTTTCCCCTAAAGTGAGGAAAATTGGCTTCTACCGCACAGGGGTTTTTTGCCTTCCTCTGGATCAACTTGTAGGAAAACAGGCCGAACTGGATGGACAGATGTCTTTTTTTCGGCCTTATAAACTATGTTACTATGTTACTATATAGCCATGAACACCATTGAAAGTCGATGGGGGACTTTGCTGCCTTATTCTGTCCGCGATGGGAGTGCAACCAAACGGAACAGAATACATTCTGGAGCATTCCGTTTCCTTCAGTTCAGTTTTGTCCCCATTGACAATAATTGGGGACAAAACGAAAGCGTTTTCATCCGCTATTGAGATCCTATGACAGCTCTCAATAGCGGAAAGGGAAAGCGCAAGTGTGAAAGTAGCCTAAATGTTGGCGTAAACTACTCCACTCAGGAAATGTAGTAGTTTAACTGGACAGGTGCACAATGCCGGAGATGCAGCTACTGTGTTTTTGACCCGCACCTGGTTTTGGCTCACACCATCACTGATGGAAATCACTGATAAAACACTGACCAAATCACTAAATGTGAACCAAGGCCTAAAATAAGCAACTGTGTTGCAAGTTGTTCCTCTCTTTTAGGCTGGTTTCATATCAAGATTTTGCCCTATGTTATACATCTATGTTGGTAAAAAAAAAATGCTTTTCCATTCCAGGAAAAAAAACATACATGTTAACACATACGTTTTTTTTTGTTTTTTTTTTACAGTGGAACTCTATGGTGACATTTTATGGCATCCACCTGAGTCTTCACCGCACCTTTTAAGGCATACATTTTTGTATACCTTTAATGTAAGCAAAAAACGTGATGTAAACCCAGCCTAAGATTGCAGTTTTACATTTCATCACCAGATGGCAGTGCAGTAATATCCTTTCTCATTTGATCTTCAGCACCACCTAATGTCTACTACCACCATGCGTTATTCCTGCAAGGATTCAGTCCGGTACACAAAGTGTTAGACCTTGGCTCAAAGGCCACTGTTGTCAAGGATGTAGGAAAACCGGTTTGCTCTACTTATATCAATTTCTCGAAGGTCTATTTATCGACCGAACTTCATAGCAATGTAACGACTTGCACAGAAGTCTTCATCAAGCAGTAATATCCTGGGTTGAGTTTTGCCATTTAAAGGGACACTACAATCAAAATATGTTATCACATGTTATCACATATTACCAGCTTATATGTGAATATTTTATGAGGTTTTTTTTGTTTGTTTTTTTACAGAAAATGGGAATAGTCTCTCCATGTATTCTACCTAATTTTTCTGGCTCTTTAATTCCCTCTTTCACTTTTTGACCCAAATCCCTCTGTCCCTCTTTGATCCTTAAGGCCTCTTTCACACGGGCATTCCGGAAAATGCGCACGCAATCGCAGTCAGTTTTGACTGCGATTGCGTACGTTCGTTCAGTTTTTTTCCGCGCGGGTGCAAAGCGTTTTAATGCGTTTTTTACGCGCGTGATAAAGAACTGAATGTTTACAAGCATCTCTTAGCAACCATCAGTGAATCACGCATTGCATCCGCACTTGCGTGCAGATGCAATGCGTTATTCACGCAGCCCCATTCACTTCAATGGGGCCATGGCTGCGTGAAAAACGCAGAATATAGAACATGCTGCGATTTTCATGCAACGGCAAACTGATACGTGAAAAAATTTGCCCATGTGAAACGCCCCATTGAAATGAATAGGTCAGGATTCAGTGCGGGTGCAATGCGTTCGCATCACGCATGGCACCCGCGCGGAAAACTCGCTCGTGTGAAAGGGGCCTTAGAGGCTTGGCCTAGTACGAAAAAGAAACTGCTGTGATACGTGCCGAACATATTGGGAGGTATGCATTAACACCACTGTTCAGCACTTCCGTTCTCCTGCTCCATTTAGGAGGAGGAGAACGGATAGGACTGATTCGGCACATAACTGAGCCGAACGGAGCCTATGGACCCCATAGACTATAATGGGGTCCATTAGGTTTCCGCTCAGAGGAAGATTTTTTAAACGGAAACAAAAGTCCTGCATGCACTACTTTTGTCTCTGCTCCAAAATCTTCTTCTGGCCGGAAACCTAACAGACCCCATTATAGTCTGAACTGTGAACGGTCTGAATGGTGATGTGAACAAATCCTTAGTGCAGTGCTCTTCTGTGGCCATCATTCTCTAGGCTCATCAAGAGAACAATAGATCTGTCATACTGTTATCCCAATTCTACTAATCTACTATTTTGCTAACAGATAACATCTTTCCCTTTCAGCAGCAGTAAACTGGCAATGGGTTATTTTAGACCTGTTTCACACTAGCGTTATTAGCCGGATGTTACCCCAATCTCTGTCAGCTCTAGGATCTGCAGAACTGACGGGGTAGTGATAGAGCTGGAACCCATGTGTTGTCCATATTTGTCAGGTCTAGTTCAGCACATCTTGCAGCACAACTATGTTACCCTCCCTTTTACTTCTACCTAGGTTTTATCTATATTTCTGCAATCCAGTGATATCTGTTTGTTTTATTTCACTTTTTTAAGAATTATTGTAAGAAATTTAGAAAGCAAGTTTATAGTCACGGTAAATAAAGATATTTGCTGTATACCTTTTATTGATTTGAGAGTCATTATTTTCCTGTTACATTTTCTTACACAGGTTTTCATAATTTATATTTGCTTTAAAATGTGAAATCATGAAACGGATTTGATATGGATTAATGCAGTATCCCACGACTGCAGTAGTGGAACACTGCGCAAGGGTTAAAAATGTGCTTTTGAGTAATGTATGCATTTCATTTACTTTTGGAGCACGTGATGTTAATAGTCCTTAATTACCATTGCTAGGTGGGGCTGTTGTCACCCTTCCCATAGGGAGGAGAAGAGGAGTTATGTCAAAGTAGAGAGACAGTATTTAGACAGTGAAGAGTGTTGATGCAACTGAACACAGCCCTCAATCTCAATATCAGCCAGAAAGAAGCAAAGAGAAAAAATTAAAAGATATATCTGAGGAGCATTCTGGTGTCGAGAGGAGGTGCACGTAGAAGCTCTGTGGAGCTGTGTCTGAAAGGACTATATAGGCCTGGACATAAATTAGACAACAGCCTAGCCAGCTGTAATAAAAAATACCACATCCTACTGGGTATATTGTGGAAATCATAACTGTGGAAAAGGTGCAGGACTTAGTCTGACATTGGGGGCTGCCAAGTGGTTGCATAGTGAGAAGTGTTGCACCCCTACAGTATTTCTGGATGCTTATGCCAAAGCCAACTAGAGAACTGCAGTGGGAGACAATTTAGAGACCTAATGGCCTATTAACCACTTCTGCAGCAAGGTAACCTGTGAGATCTGTGCAGAAAATATGCCCTCTCTGTGCCCCCCATAACAGTTATCCCCCTTCATAGTAGTAAGGCCCTCTTGGTGTCCCCTTCAAAGTAGTAATGTACTCTCTGTGCCCCTTCATTGTAGTAATGTCTGTTCTGTGTCCTCTTTGACAGTAGTAATGCCCTCTCTGTGACCCCTTCACGGTAGTAATGCTCACAATGTGGCCCCTCAGTAATGCCCTCTCGGTGCCCCCTTCAAAGTAGTAATGTCCTTTCTGTGCCCCCTTCACAGTAGTAATGCCCTCTCTGTGCCCCCTTCTCAGTAGTAATACCCTCTTTGTGCCCCCTTTGACAGTAGTAATGCCCTCTCTCTGACCCCATCACAGTAGTAATGCCCTCTCTGTGCCCCTTCACAGTAGTAATACCTTCTCTGTGGCCCCCTTCAAAGTAATAATACCCTCTCTGTTGTCCCTTCCCAGTAGTAATGGCCTCTCTGTGCCCCCTTCCAGCAGTAATGCCCTCTCTGTGCCCCTTCACAGTAGTAATGCCCTCTTTGTGTCTCCTTCACAGTAGTAATGCTCACAATTTGGCCCCTCAGTGTTAATAAAATGAAAAAAAAACAGTAACTACTCACCTTGTCCCATTCCTGATGATCAGACCCAGCACTCCCTTGCAGGCACAGATCACGCTTTAGCATTGTGTGGGAAGAGCACAGACAGATTCCAGACCTTTAGGCTCCTTCTACACAGACTGGCAGCGCAATCTGTGCCTGCAGGAGGGAAGGAGCGCGTGATGCTGAGCAGTCAGTGAGTGAAAGGACTACCAGCTCCCCAGTGCTCTAGCAATGAGTGCTTCCATCTGTATTGATTGAAGTCCTGATTGCATCTTGCACCCTCCTGACAGCTGTCATCCCTCCCTTCACCCTTGGCACTCCACAGGGGATAATGCACACAATGATGTCTCAATGGTGGTATAACAAGCACCATGTTACAGCACAGGCATAATCTTCACAATGATGTCACAGCACAGCAATAAGGCTCACAGTGATATCACAATAGTATTAGGCTACTTTCACACTAGCGGCACGGATGTCTGGCAGGCTGTTCCGGCGGGTGAACAGCCTGCCAGATCAGTGCCGCCGCTAGTGCATGTGTGTGACCGGAACTGTGCTCCGGCCCCATTCACTACAATGGGGTCGGGCCAGAGTTCCGGTAGCAGCACGACAAACACGCAAAGAGGAGGCCAGACTAAAATTACAACATGTCGTAGTTTTAGTCCGGCTACCTCTCGGCATGTTTGCCGTACTGCGCCCGGAACCCCGGCCCTACCCCATTATAGTGAAAAGGGCCTGAGCGTAGTTCCGGCAGCACAGATCCGGCAGGCTGTTCACCCGCCGCAACAGCCTGCTGAACACCCATGCCACTAGTGTTAAAGTAGCCTTATACTACACAGGGTGATGTACAGAAATAAATCAGTGATGTCACAGCACAGAAATAATGCAAAAAGTAATGCACCCTTTCATCGTCCATATACATCCCACATCCCTGTACATATGTGTGAGTAAAGATGGACCTCTTTAGTTATTGGACCACATAGCAGCTGCTATGCCTGCTACCCAGGTAGTTATGTTCAGGATATTGCTTTCTTCTTATGTGGCAGAGGGGCTTTTGGGCACCCTCAGACACAAGGGCTGGGTGCAAAAGCTGCCTCTCCACCCCTATTGCTCACTAGAAATTCCTGATGGCAACACTGCATCCCCAAAATCAGCAAATAAAATAACAATTTTCCATGTAGTTTTTCACTTGGCCAGCAGAGGGAGACCAAGCATCAGTCTTATTCCATTCATCACCCCTCAGGACTGTTAAAAAGTGTAAGTATAGGGGCATAAAGGACAACTGAAACCTGCCAAACTACTAGATGAAGATTTCAGTTTTGGGCCCATGGACCTCACAGATGTGTGAAATTTATTAGGAGACCTGTGTCTCTTAATAAATCGGTTACATCTTTTGCCAGAAGGCTTTTACTTAGACTGGCATGTGAAACGCCAGTCTTTAGTGAATGCCCCCTATTGAAATTAGTGAGGAATTAAAACGAAAAGAGGGAATTTATGAATGGCTTGCCAAATTGTGAACAAAAGTCGTACATCTTGGTGCAAGTGTCATTTGCAATTTATGCCCGTTTTCTGACATTATCATCACTTTTCCAAAAAGTGTGCATGTCTTGGCTGGAGAGGTCAAGTGCTGCGCATCTGTACGAGCGCAGTGTGCATTGTTAATGGCTGCCTTCAGTACGGGAAGGCAGAGGGAGCCACATACCTCTTCCTTCACTCATAGGTGATCGTGCCACCTAAGGGGTTAATTGACAGGGGGAACGCGATCTCCGCTTCCTGTCAGTGCGGGTGGGTGCTGGCTGCCTTGTATGGAGTGAACCCTCTACAGAGGCCCACTCCATTCACCTGCAGACACATAACGCCGTAAATGTACAGTGTTATGGGATAAGGGGTTAATATTGTTAAATAAAAAAGCTGAAAAAATGCCTGTAAACAAACACCAAAAACACAAAACGCATCAAAAAAGGCCAAAAAGGGTGTGACACTAGCCTATGGGCTCATGCACAAAGAACGTATATTTTGTCCGCATTTTCTGCGGGTCGAATGCGGACCCATTCATTTCAATGGGGCTGCAAAAGATGCAGACAGCACTCCACATCTGTATGTCTGTTTCGTGGCATCCGCAAAAATATAGAACATGTCCTATTCTTGTCCACATTATAGATAAGGATAGGACTGTTCTATTATGGGCCGGACGTTCCGTTCTGCAAAATGCGGATCGTACATGGCTGGTGCCTGTGTTTTGCAAATTCGCAATTTTCGGACCCCAAAAAATGGCTACAAAATGGTATATACCTTGTGCTGTAATACCAAACATAACCTGTGGACAGGTGTGATTCTGCTTTTGGATGAATTCAGTCATTTATTTCTAACACTTGACTATCCCTTTAATTGCATATAATTAAAATAACCTTTTGGAAAACTCCAATTTACATGCAGAGACCTATGAAAATCCCTAGAGACCTCAAAAGAAATATCTTTCCCTGATTGACACAATGTCGATGAAATGTATCAGCCTGGAGTTCAGGCTCTGTAGCGTATTTGATTGTCTAGTGGGTACAAATGTAACAAAGTGAGTATTAGGGGCTGATTCGCACATTCATTTTTATTTATTTTATTTTTTTTTTGGGGGGGGGGGTTTGCTGATTTCTCCATATTTTGCAGTTTTTTTATGCAATGTTTTTCATGGTGTTTATTTCCCTCATTTTTTCCATTTTGCCAGATGTCACTTTAAAGTCTATGGTACTCATTACAGACAACACATACCTATTTGCCTGACGTGTTTTGCATTGCCTTTGTGCATATTTTAGCACTTTTGTACAAGTGCTCCCTCCAGGCACTCTTCCCTTTGAAATCTTTTTCTTTTTCTTTTTTTTTGTTTAAGTGGGGAGGTGTTTTTGGGCTTCTAAAAAAACTCTGAAATTCATGTGGTTTTTAATGGGAAAAAGTCCGAAAAAATGCCAAGGGACATTTTCTTTTGGCCAACATTTGACTGCAATAATTTGTTGCTTTAAAGAAAACTGAGAAAAAAAATCTATATGATAAACCACCCTAAGGCCTCATGCACACAACCGTGTGCTGGCCTTGCCCGTATAATGTACCGCAAATTCTGGTACATAATGCCCGTATATTGCGGGTCCGTTGTTTGCGGGTCGCAATATTGGTAGCGGGCCGCAACAGCCGTGTATGTGGGGCCTAAAGGAGGAGAAAAACAACTGTCCATGGCTTCTTCAAACTATTAACTGGAGGGGTTTTGGGTGTTGGTGTTGGATCCACACCAATCTCATAATGATCACCTATCCTGAGGATAGGCCATCAGTTGCAGTTGCTAAGGGGAGCACTGCCAATTACTGTATTTTTCCCTTTATAAGATGAAATGTTTCTTACAAAGAGAATACTAGTGAGTGTTTCCATTATGAAAGCGCTCACTAGTCTGCAGGAGGCAGAGGGAGAGGTGAGTGAAGTGTTGTAGTCACCTCTCCTCCTTGGTCTTTTCTAGGCTGTGCTGCACTGTCCTGACTGTGAGTCAGAATGTAGTGTGCACACTAGGACCAGACGCAGTACGCAGCCTGGGGAAGACCAGAGAGCATGATTGTAGAAGAGAACGCCAGACCTGGAAAGGGGTGGCGGAACAGGAGAGGTAAGTTTAATTATTTTAAGGTCTGATCAGAGGTCTGATATGGGAGGTCTAACATAGAGGTCTTATATGAGGGAGGGGTCTGACATGGAGTCCTGATCTGGGGTCTGATGCTGGAGTCAGATCCAAGGATCTGATATGGGGGTCTGATCTGAGGATCTGATATGGGGGTCTGATTTGAGGTCTGATATGGGGGTCTGATTTGAGGTCTGATATGGGGGTCTGATTTGAGGTCTGATATGGGGGTCTGATTTGAGGTCTGATTTGAAGTGTGACATGGGGGTCTAATTTGAAGTGTGATATGGGGGTCTGATTTGAGGTCTGATATGGGGGGTTTAATTTGAAGTGTGATATGGGGGTCTGATTTGAGGTCTGATATGGGGGGTTTAATTTGAAGTGTGATATGGGGGGTCTGATTTGAGGTCTGATATGGCGGTTTGATCTGAGAATCTGTTATGGGGGTCTGATCTGAAAGGTAAGGTGCTATATAAGGGGGTATTTTTTGTACTTGGGCAAATTAGAAGGGGGTATTTTTTGCTGGAGCCCATTATAAGGGGGTGTTGTACTAGCACACATTATAAGGGAGTATTTTTTTTGCACTGGCACACATTATAAAAGGGTATGTTTGTACTGGGAAAAAATATAAGGGAGTATTTTTTGTACTGGCACAAATTAAAAGGGATTATTTTTCTACTGGAACACATTAGAAGCTGAAGTATTAGTACTGGGGGCAATGGAGAACATGATTACTAGTATGGGCACAATGGAGGTATTATTACTATTGGTGGCATTGTTAGCACTATGCATTCTGGGAGATAATTATTTCTATTTGTGGGACTTTTAGTCCGCTATTACTGCGGGGGGTACTCTGGCACAGTACCAGCTTAAGACAATTATTTTTGGGTACATTTGTCAATCTGAAATGCGCCTAAATTAGGCATATATCAGGAGCAGATTGTGGCGCTACGGTCAGTAGTGCCACAATCTGCGACTTTTCTCCGCTCACGCCAAGTCTAAAAAAGAGGGCGTGGCCTGGGCGGGAAAGGATCTGCAGGCCTGTTTCATTTACCGTTTTCTACACCCAGCTAGGAAGCTGTCTTACAGCGCCTCTACATAACTTCGCCAGATCCACCGCCTGTTTAGGGGTTTATTAAGACCGGCGTCTAAAATGGTGGTCTTAATAAACGTTCCACGTTATGTTTACACTATTAGTTTCCTTGGCGCAGATACCGTATTTCGTAGGGCACTGTGTGCCAATAATTATTGAAGGGGGCACTATCTGTGTGGTACTAGTATTTTCAGGGGACTTTTTCTGCAGTACAGTATTGGGGAGCACAGCGGGCACACTATTGGGGGTGGCAGGATGGGCTGTTCAAGAGGTGGGAGGATAATGGAAAAGTAGAAAACTAAGATGTCTGTTTGTCAAACTCTGTCTTTTTATATTAAAATATAAAGTCATACTGACATATTGGAAACCCCTATATATCCCAGTAGTAGAATTGCTTATTACTTACAGGATTCTACTATTGGGATATATTGGGGTTTCCAATATGTCTGTATGATTTTATATTTTAATATGTGATTTTACTTATCTATATTAGTAGTATGTAGGATCCTGTGCCTTGAGGGATTATTTGACTTGTATTAATTGACCAGTAAATAGAGGCTGTCAAAAAAAAGGACATGTCCTATTTTTGGCTGTTTACAAGGCCAAAAGGACCCCACTGATATCAATGGGGCTGATTGTATCGCCTGTTTAGACAAGACTGCATTAGACTTATGGCTGTTAAAAAATGAGTATAAAAAGGGACCTTTCGGGGATTAAAAAATACACACAAAGGGAGCTGTTACTCATACTGGGAGGAACTTTTCAGAAGGAATATGTTCACCCACACACAGCAAGGGTTTTCCAAGAATGTCTCTGCCAGACTGTAACATTTCCTTGGCTGCCCGGTTACCAAATTTTTCACCTATCAATTATTGATGGGATCAGGCAGGACCCCAGCTTTGTCAATTTTTGAGTGTGCAAGATCTATAGGCCAAGCTGTAACATCTGCGGGCAAATGTGCCGTAGGATACCATAGAGAACCTGTGTGCCTTCTTGCCTAACTATATCTCATCCTGTATCCAGGCTAGAGCCAGCACAACAGGTACTAAAACCTTCTTTCAACTTTTCTCCAATAAACTTCTCTTTCGCTATAACACTGTAATCACATATATCATTACATTCACACATAGAAAGGTTCAAATACCAACAACTTCTTCTTGGTGCGTTCTTTCTTTTTAATGATTGTGTATATACAGTCTATATATATATATTTACTATGTGCAGTATATCCTGTGCTGGCATAAGGCGTATAACTTTCCTCCCACTTACATTTCATCTTCTAGATAGTATCTGCCATGAAAAAACAACATCATAGGACAGATATTACACGGCGGTTTTGAAGATCTGATCGGGTCTTTTTGACTTAATTCTTTCAGGCTGCCATGGTACATAATGAAAACAATGAGTGGGAGAAGAATGAGGACGTGCATCCTGTGTAGCAGTACAGACATATTTTGCATGCAACTTGCTGGGTATTTACTAAAATACAATGTTTTAAAAGAGACGTTCCTGTAGTGTAATGATTAATGGGAACCTGTCTTCAACTTCATGCTTCCCTCACTGATGGTAACATAAAGTAGCAGACACGCTGATTTCAGTGATACATTTATCACCGTCAGCTAAAAGTAAGATAATCACCATAGTCTGGGCTGGGAAAAGAGTCATGGCTGCCTGAGAAGAGTCATGGTTAGGGCACTTTCACATTAGCATTATTATTTCCATCCTTGTGCTTCCTTATAGGAGCAGAAGAACGAAAATAATGGAAGTGCCGGATTCGGGAAATAACTGATAGAAATGGAGCCTAGTAGAGTAGATCCCATTCACTATCATGGCACCTGTTTGGGGAAACATTTTTGTTAGCAGAAGAAAGAGTCCTGCATGCTGGACTTTTCTCTCCGCTAGTTTTGATGAACTCTGATGTGGAAGCCGCTAACAGAGCGTCTAATGCAGACGTGAACATGTCTTTAGGGTAAATTCACACATGGCCATTTTTATCAGTGTGCGCATCTGTTTTTAACATTAAAAATGGGTATTAAATGGGTTTTCCCATCTCAGACAATGGGGGCATATTGCTAGGAGCATCAGGGCCTGCTACCTCTAATGCAGCAGTGAGCGTTCCTGGTGAGTGCCTGTGGTAAGATTAGTATTTTCTTTTTACATAATGTACACATTTTTAACGGGCGTTACACGGGTGCACATCTGTCTAAACAGCCACTAAAAATGGGCCCATTGATTTCAATGGAGTCCATCTGGCCATCAAAATAGCCAAAACAGGGTATGTCCTATTTTTTTAAAGCTACTATTCACTGGCCTTAAAAAATCTACACAGTGATGTCACATTACAGGGATAATAAATGCAGTGATGTCACAGTACAGGAATAATAAACATAGTGATGTCACAGTACAGGGATAATAAACACAGTGATGTCACAGTACAGGGATAATAAACACAGTGATGTCACAGTACAGGGATATTAAACACAGTGATGTCACAATACAGGGATAATAAACACAGTGATGTCACAGTACAGGGATAATAAACACAGTGATGTCACAGTACAGGGATAATAAACATAGTGATGTCACAGTACAGGAATATTAAACACAGTGATGTCACAATACAGGGATAATAAACACAGTGATATCACAGTACAGGGATAATAAACACAGTGATGTCACAGTACAGGGATAATAAACATAGTGATGTCACAGTACAGGAATATTAAACACAGTGATGTCACAGTACAGGGATAATAAGCACAGTAATGCCCCCTGTGGCCCCCTCCAGAGTAGGAATGTCCCCTGTGCCCCCTCCAGAACAGTAATGCCCCCTCCACAGTAGCAATGCCCCCTCTGTATTAAAAAAATACAAAAAAAACAAAAACACAGCAGCTACACACCTTGTCCCGTTCCTGACGTTCTCTCTTTTCTGTTGGCACAGATCACTCTGCAGCAATGTGTGGGCGGAGCTTATGCAGATTTCCGGGCTGTGGGCTCCGCCCATACATTCTAGCAGCGTGATCCATGCCTGCAGCCTAAATGGTGGAGCAGGGAGAAGTCTCTCTGCTTCACCATTCAAAGCGCTGTGGGCCTGGGGGAGAGGAGGAGCGCAGGGAGGTGAGTGACAGGACCCAGCTCCCTGCGCTCCAGCAATGAGCGCTTCCATCTGTATTGATGGAAGTGCTCATTGCTTCTGGCACCCCTTGAGAGCTGTCATCCGGGGCGGGCCGCACCCCCCGGCCCCACCTCAGTACGCCACGGTGTCACAGTACAGGATAATAAACAGTGATGTCACAGTACAGAGATAATAAACACAGTGATGTCACAGTACAGGGATAATAAACACAGTGATGTCACAGTACAGAGATAATAAACACAGTGATGTCACAGTACAGAGATAATAAACACAGTGATGTCATAGTACAGGGATAATAAACACAGTGATATCACAGTACAGGGATAATAAACACAGTGATGTCATAGTACAGGGACAACAAACACAGTGAAGTCACAGTACAGGGATAATAAACACATTGGTGTTACAGTACAGGGATAATAAACACAGTGATGTCACAGTACAGAGATAATAAAGACAGTGATGTCACAGTACAGGGACAACAAACACAGTGAAGTCACAGTACAGGGATAATAAACACAGTGATGTCACAGTACAGAGATAATAAACACAGTGATATTACAGTACAGGGATAATAAACACAGTGATGTCACAGTACAGGGACAACAAACACAGTGAAGTCACAGTACAGGGATAATAAACACATTGGTGTTACAGTACAGGGATAATAAACACAGTGATGTCACAGTACAGAGATAATAAAGACAGTGATGTCACAGTACAGGGATAATAAACACAGTGATGTCACAGTACAGGGATAATAAACACAGTGATGTCACAGTACAGGGAAAATAAACAGTGATGTCACCGTACATGGATAATAAACACAATGATGTCACAGTACAGGGATAATAAACACAGTGCAGGGCATTGCAGGAGTTGGGATCTTTATTAAAAAAAAAGCCAAAGACATTCATACATTTTTTCCATGAAAAACTGATGCAAAACAGCCATTATAAATGACCATATGGATGCACAAGTGGTTGAAAAATAGCCATTAAAAACTGACATTGTGTCAGTTTTTAACGGACATTATTTTTCACTGTTGTATGCATGTAGCCTAATAGTAACAGCAATTATATAATCTACAAGATATGTCATAGCAACACAATTATTCACACACAGATATCATAGCAGAGGAAAATGTCACAAAGTGATACAAAAGTGCAAAGCTAATAAACACATTACCACAGTGCTGTCATAATAAACACAGTGATGTCACAGTACAGAAATAATAAACACAGTGATGTCACAGTACAGAAATAATAAACACAGTGATGTCACAGTACAGAAATAATAAACACAGTGATGTCACAGTACAGTCATAATAAACACAGTGATGTCACAGTACAGAAATAATACACACAATGATGTCACAGTACAGGGATAATAAACACACTGATGTCACAGTACAGTCATAATAAACACAGTGATGTCACAGTACAGGGATAATAAGCACAGAGATGTCAAAGTACAGTCATAATAAACACAGTGATGTCACAGTACAGGGATAATAACCACAGTGATGTCACAGTACAGGGATAATAAACACAGTGATGTCACAGTACAGGGATAATACACATGCTGATGTCACAGTACAGGGATAATAAACACAGTGATGTCACAGTACAGGGATAATACACACAGCGATGTTACAGTACAGAAATAATAAACACAGTGATGTCACAGTACACGGATAATAACCACAGTGATGTCACAGTACAGTCATAATAAACACAGTGATGTCGCAGTACAGGGATAATACACACAGCGATGTTACAGTACAGAAAGAATAAACACAGTGATGTCACAGTACAGAAATAATAAACACAGTGATGTCACAGTACAGTCATAATAAACACAGTGATGTCACAGTACAGAAATAATACACACAATGATGTCACAGTACAGAGATAATAAACACAGTGATGTCACAGTACAGGGATAATAAGCACAGTGATGTCAAAGTACAGTCATAATAAACACAGTGATGTCACAGTACAGGGATAATAACCACAGTGATGTCACAGTACAGGGATAATAAACACAGTGATGTCACAGTACAGGGATAATACACACAGCGATGTTACAGTACAGAAATAATAAACACAGTGATGTCACAGTACAGGGATAATAACCACAGTGATGTCACAGTACAGGGATAATAAACACAGTGATGTCACAGTACAGGGATAATACACACAGCGATGTTACAGTACAGAAATAATAAACACAGTGATGTTACAGTACAGGGATAATAAACACAGTGATGTCACCGTACAGGGATAATAAACACAGTGATGTCACAGTACAGGGATAATAAACACAGTGATGTCATATTACAGGGATAATAAACACAGTGATATCACAGTGCAGCACAAAATACTGCCCCAGCAGAACCAAATACCACATTGCAGCACAATATACTGCCTCTGCAAAACCAAATATCACTGTATAGCATAAAATACTGCCACCTGCCCCACATTTTGAAACTATATTATTGTCCCAAGTATGGCAATACAGTTAAATTCAGGAGGGCACCTGTGGCAGCTGGCTATATGCATACAGTAAGTGTCTTATGGTCCAATATTTAATAATGCTGAGTACATCAGATATTTATGTACCTGAATGACAGCCAAGAGAAGGGCTTGGGCGGCCCCATGGGCATCGGCCTGTCAGTTTTTCCTGTAGGGTCTATGGCCAGTCCACCCATGATGGCAGCCGTGAACTGCAACATTGTATTTGTTAGGCTATGCTTCTCCAGCTTCACCCCTCCCACTAGAAGGTTCTAGATCAGTTAGAAACTGTATAAACTGTATAAAAGTAGAGCAATCAGAGCCATTGGTTGTCTGGAAATAGGGACTAGTGTATGGTAGTGGAGACTCTGCCAGACGACATGAGTAACCAGATGAAGATGCTGAGATGGGGATACGCTGCCCAAAGACTAAGCCTCAGACCCTGGGCCTCCAGCCGTTGACCAGGGTACCAGTCTTCTGAGAGAGAGAGGGACAGCCTGCTTGGGCTCTTCCTCAGCTTTGAACCTTCTTCTGCCAGAAACCAGCTCAATACCTCACCTGTATTGTTTTGCACTTGAGTTCCTCCACAAAAGAACCACACCATTTTACTGAAGACCCTGACTTTTGTACTTATTTCTCATTGGGTTGCACCACGCCTTACCATCCCTTCCAGAGAGCAGCAACATGTGGTGACACCTCAACGGTGTCTGGGAACCCAGCATAGTGTTGGGGGCCACCCCAAACCTGGTCATTGCATAAGCTTTAAACGGAATCAAAACAAGTGAGTTCAATATGCGGCGCCGTATGGAAGCACCATAGAAACGTGTATGGAAGGGACTGTTAGTGTCGCCATACAGGTCCTGGCACTTGGCTCTGCTGTGTACATGAGGTCTAAGTGTGTAAACACCAGATTTCAGTTAAGTTGTTTGAGGGTTTTTTTTTTTTCTGCCTTTTTCTTTCAACCAATAAACCTTTGATTGCATAGCTTCCCTTTGGCAGTAAAGAAGTTAAGGCGAGGAAATCGCAGGTAAACTGACACTTTAACTGTGCCTGAAACAAACATATTGCATCTCAAGTGCGGTGGAAGCTATGTGAAATTCCGCCACGGGCTGCGTCTATGAGATGAGTATTTGTCACTGGTCCTGCAGCAGTAAGTGATGTCATGGGATCTGTCTCTTTGTGAGATGAAAAGGATTAAGTAAAACCCGCTGGCACTAGGCAAGAATCCAACACGTAATCTTCACTCTACTTTGTGTCACTCTGCAGTGAACCGATCCGGCCCGGCCATTATTAGAAAGCCTCCTCTGAAACACCAGGGAGAAAATGTTTCCACATCCGTAAATCTATGACCAGGGAGTGAACCTGTGTTATTGCCAGTTTGGTATTCACAGGAAGGAAAGGTTCTGCTCCTTCATGCTTGGCAGTGGATCATTCCTCCGACGCTTGGTGCTGGTGTGCCTCTGCTTTGATCTGATGCCGGTTCATTTTATTTCCTGGATTTAGGACATCCAAGATATGTCCAATTTTATATAAAACGAGAAAGATAGGAGGATTAGAAAAGTCAAGCTTTTGTATGTAAGGGAATGATAAAGGGTGGATGAAGACTGTAGGCAGGAGTGGATTGGTCATAGGCAGCGGGCCACCTAAACTAGGTTGACCACATCTTAAATTCCCAAAAGGAGGACACCTTTTTTTTCCGGGGGGGGGGGGTGGAGGTTGATAATTACATATACCCCAGAGAATGGGGACCCGAACTTCCCTTTATTATTTTCCGTTATAACATGGTTATAACAGAAAATAATAGTTAAAGTGGCCTTTAGGGGTTAAAAATAATTTTAAAAAACTCACCTTTTCCGCTTGTTCTCGCAGCCGGTGTCTTCTTTCTTCTTTCCCCTGCAAAAAGACCTTTGGTGACGTCAGCGCGCTCACCAGTGGTGAGCGAGCTGACGTCACCGAAGGTCCTTTTGCAGGGGAAAGAAGAAAGAAGACACCGGCTGCGCGAACAAGCGGAAAAGGTGCGGTTTTTTTTATTATTTTTAACCCCTAAAGGCCACTTTAACTATTATTTTCTGTTATAACCATGTTATAACGGAAAATAATAAAGGTAAGTTCGGGTCATTTTAACAGTTAAAATGATTTTGTTCGACTGCCTCAAACAGTTTGAGGCAGTCGAACAAAATCCCGGACGATTTTGAAATTCCCCCCGGACATTTTTTTAGGTCCCAAAAGTAGGACATGTCCGGGAAAAAGAGGACGTCTGGTCACCCTACCTAAACCCTCCTCTTGGCTAAAAGCCAGGTGTATAAAGATCTTAGGCTACTTTCACACTAGCGTTTTTAAATTCCGGTATTGAGTTCCGTCAAAGGGGCTCAATACCGGAAAAAAACGCTTCAGTTTTGTCCCCATTCATTGTCAATGGGGACAAAACTGAACTGAAGACAACGGAATGCTCCTGAAAGCATTCCGTTCCGTCTTCAGACCGGAGAACAAACCGCAGCATGCTGCGGTTTGCTCTCCGGTCCAGGCATCCGCACCAAGACGGATCCGGAATGACCCCCAATGGAAGTCAATGGGGACGGATCCGTTTGGTGTGGACACACCAGTAATCCGGATCTGTCCTCCATTGATTTCCAATGGGGGGTCATTCCGGATCCGGCATACATACACACAGACTACATACAAACAAACATACAGACATACATACAAACATACAGACATACATACATACTCACATACTCCCGGGACGCCGGCAGCAGGTCTTCACGCGCCTCCTGCACGCTGCGATGACGTTTCCCCACTGCGCCCAGCAGAGGGCGCTGTGGGGAATCGTCATCACTGCGCGCAGGAGGCGCGTGAAGACGTTCTGCCGGCGTCCCGGGAGTATGTGAGTATGTATGTATGTCTGTATGTTTGTATGTATGTCTGTATGTTTGTTTGTATGTAGTCTGTGTGTTGTTTTAATGTGTGTCATGTGTGGGGCCGGAGCGCTGCTCCGGCTCCACACATGTATAGCGTTAGCACGGATCCGTCGGCACCCTTTAGGTGCCGGATCCGTGCTAACGCTAGTGTGAAAGTAGCCTTATGCTCTCAGCATTAATTAATTTAGGCAGTATTTTGTACTGCACTGTGGTATCTGGGGCCATGTTTCGTTTTTTTTCCAGGGCCACTTTAAGTTCCCAGTCTGCCCCTGAATGTAGGATGGCGAAAGGAATTAGGTGCACATATGTAGGTATAAATGCTTTAAACTGATTTCCCTTGGGGGTGACAGACTACAAGAGTCTTACAAGATGAACTATATTCTACAGCAGTGATTTTCAACCAGTGTGCCTCCAGCTGTTGCAAAACTACAACTCCCACCATGCCCTTCTGTAGGCTGATAGCTGTAGGCTGCCTGGGCATGATGGGAGTTGTAGTTTTGCAACAGCTGGAGGCACACTGGTTGAAAATCACTGTTCTACAGTTTTCAAACCAGCACCTGGATCTGAATACTTTTGTAATTGCGTAGAATGAAAAATTTAGCATAGCCACTGAGTTATTCAATAAAATGTATCTGTATAGCGCCACCTGCTGTTCGTTTTTTTTTTTCCTCATTTCTTCGTCCGGCTCACTGAGTTGGCTGCACATGCTCAGTTTCATCCTCCAACTGCCTCCTGATCTGTGATAAAAAGAGAGCTGCAGCAGAAAGGACACTCCCCTTGAGCTACCGGCTTGATATAAATCTATCAGAGCAAGAGGAGCGATGAATGAGGAGATCTCTGGATCCATATAAGGCACAAGGCTGGTTCTAGCTCTGTTGGAAAGAAGTTGTTATGTACTGTAGGATGTCTGATTTTCAATTTTTACATCAATTATGGGATAACGGTTCAGAGTCTTCAGTAAGGGCCAGAGCCGTACACAGGTCTCATAGGGCCCCATAGAAAAACGTAGTCTTGGTCCCCCTTCCCCACCCAGTAGGTGTGTGTCAAATGCTCCCAGGCAGTGTGGAACATAGAGCACGACTACACAGATATCTGATTTGTTTTATTATTATTCTTATACTTTTTTTATGCTGCCTCTGACTTCCATGTTGAAAAAGAGCGGAGCAGGTGCTTCATAAATATGGCGCCAATTCTGAACACCGTATTTCTCAATATATTTACACCAGACAATTGTCTCAGGACCACAGGGGGTCCTGATGTTATGGCCGCAAATCCCAAAGCCCAACCATATGATGTCAGTCTGAAACTAGGGCTTCAGGTTGTGTATTTTATAGGTTATTTTTGTTTTTTAAGTCAAAACCTTGATTGGATCCTAATGGGAGAAATCTATTGCGTAGATCAAACTGTTCCATGTGAACTTGAGCTAAATCTCAGCATGGGCAGGTATTACAGGGCTATAAAGATGGCAATCCTGCCTGGTACTCGTTATAATACGGATTGTTTTATCTGTATTCATTTCCTGCCTTGCAGATTAGATCAAAGCGGTGGTGATAATTGCTGTGATACTTCACTTCTTCCTGTAAATTAAATGGATATTAGATGTCACAGAGGGCTTACCAGGCTTCCTTCCCTGCTGTTATAAAGGTCACAGCAACCTGAGATGACTCATGTCAGCAAATATTGGCGCAGTTGGTTCCTTTTACATTATAAGGCGTTAAGCACAGCTGCATCATGGCTCCGTTTTTCATGGATCCTTAATAAGCCCCCCATAGTAGAGCATGACGCCTTTACTGCACCTCCATATCTCTCTGGTTCAGTGGCGTAACTAGAAATGACTGAGCCCCACAGAAAATGTTTGAGTAGGGTCCCCCCCGGGCAACTTTGCAACCCCCTCCTCCCATAAAACCCCCACTGTGGCTAGTCAAGATCACTCTCTCAGACCAGGCCCGGCAGCCGTTCCGTCCATTTCCTACAGTGTCTCTATATATAATGCCCTGATAATAAAATCTTTTAGTCCTCCTCCTGGGTGGGCCCCTTCTGAGTTCAGACCCCAAAGCAGCTGCTTCCCCTGCTTCCTCTGTAGCTACACCTCTTCTCCAGTTTAATATGGCAGCATGTAGAGTTTTATCCCTGTTGGGTTTTGTACAAATTGATGCCTCCTCCATCAGAAGTCATTCGGGTATGTATTCACGACCAATCCTCTTGGCACATATATATGTGCCATGAGATAAACAACCTTTAGAAAAAAAATGACTTTCTGATACTGTGTCACGGGATGCCTATCCTATATGTGTCTATGTGCAGCCACCTAGAGGTTGTGTTGTGCATTACAGCCTTTTAAGGATTATGCTAGCATGTTGCAAAATTGCTTTGAAATTGTTTCATGAGCAACTGCAGTTCTTAACCCTTTCTGGACCTCTGCCATACATGTGCAGCAGAACGTATAAAAAGGGGTTAGGGTCCGCGCTGCAATAAAGGAACGATTAGGGGTAACACAAAAATCACTGGTTCTTTTTATGCTGCTTCCTCCAATCTCCTCCTTATCCTTCGCAGCTTCTTAGTCTCTGAACCAACGAGTGGTAGTGGGCATGCTTCTCGTGCCTTCAAATAGAGTATTTTACTATTTTACATGCGGGTCTGTGCTATATTGATACTCTCTTTATAGGCGTGAGAAGAATACCCACTACCACTCGATGTTTCAGAGACCAAGAAGCTGCGAAGGAGGAAGGATAAGGAGGAGATTGGAGGAAGCAACATAAAAAGAACCAGTAATTTTTGTGTTACCTCTAAGCTTTCCTTTATTGCAGAGCGGACCCTAACCCCTTTTTATATGTTTTGGACTGAAAGAAGTGGGGACCTACTTCTACAAAGGGACTGCAGCTAATATCAGCACGCAATCTAATACACAAAGCTTTTGTATATATGTGCTGCGGAATTTCGGTCTTTAAAAATGGCACCCGTTTGCGAGTGCAGCAAACGGCATAACCCCTGGGTTTCTGCTGTTTTAAACACTAGAGGCCCGGGGCTAATGTGTGAGATTGGGGATAATATGGATATCGTGGTCATGAGAGCATTTCCCGGCCGAAGACACCTTCCCCTGGCTGAGATCGGGGAAAGACCATTTTTACTGTCACTTTACATCCCAAACAAAATTTAATTAAAACTGATCGAAAAGTCATAAATTGTATCAAATAAAAACTACAGATTGCATTGCAAAAAATGAGCCCTCATACAGCTCTGTGGACATAACTATAAAAAAGTTATGGGGGTGAGAATATTGGGACGAAAAGAAAAAATGTATTATTTCCAAAGTTTTTATTTTTTTCAGCATTAAAACACAAGAAAAACTACATAAATGTGGTATCACTGTAATCATCCTGATGAAGGGCACAGGTCACTTCTACCGCATAGGGAACTCCATAAAAACACCACCCATAAAACTTGAGGCGGAAATACGTTTTTGTTTTTCCAATTCCACCCCATTTGGAATTTTTTTCCATATTCCACTATATCAGGGATGCTCAACCTGCAGACCTCCAGCTGTTGCAAAACTACAACTCCCAGCAAGCCCAGACTGCCTACAGCTATCAGCCTACAGCAGAGCACAGAGTGGGAGTTGTAGTTTAACAACAGCTGGAGGGTCGCAGGTTGGGCATCCCTGCACTATATTGTAGGCAATATAAAATGGTTCCATTAAAAAGTACAACTTGTGCTGGAAAACAACAGTTATGTGAACGGAAAAATTAAAAAGTTATGGCAGAGAGTAAAAAAAATTAAACCGCAAAATTGGAAAATCATCTTCCACAGGCCTTGCTCTCGCACAGTGAAGCCTAAATCCAGCACATGCGTGCTATATTTGCCCTTGTCTAGGCAGAGTAATAATTGTTGGTTCTGTGCATGTACTGGTAGCATGTGCACATGTGCTGCCCGCACAGGGGTAAACGCTGCACATGCGCTGGCTTTCAACTTCACTGTGCACGTGTAAGCTTTTATATAGATAACACTTCAGCAGCATAACAGGGGATAGTTACGGGATGAGACGAGTAAATGTTCAGCAGGACGCTTTGTTCGCTTTGATGTGCCCGGAGGACACTTGTACAGTCATTAGCACACAGTGCAGTTTTTAGAAGGATCTTTTCAGGTCAACTAAGGTTGTGGCAAAGGTGTATAAAGGGTAAATTCTGGTGGCAGGTTCACAAGTTCCCAAAAATACACATTTGCTGCTGAAGGACTACCACAAATGGCTTGATACCCTAGGCCTGCCATCCTCTGGATAGGTCATCAGTATCTGATCTGTGGGGGTCCGACACCCAGGACCCCTGCCAATCAGCTGTTTGAAGAGGCTGCCGTGCTCCAGCGCCATGGCCTTCTTGCAACTTTCCCTAGGCTACAGTAGTTCGTTTGTCACATGGCCCAGACACAGCTCAGCCCCATTGAAGTGAATGGAGCTGAACTGTGATACCAATTACAGCCGCTATACAATGAAATTTTTGCCCATTCTTCTTTGCAAAGTGAGCTCAAGTTCAGTCAGGTTGAGTGGGGAAAAATTTCAGCCTTAGTGTTGAGCGAGCATGCTCCGCCAAACTCGCTGTTCGGCTGAGCATGCCTACGCTCGGGTCCGCTCGGTGTTCGGCCGAACACTGAGTGTACTCGAGCGCAATGCTCGAGTCTCTTCCCCGCACTGTAATGTTGATTTGTACGCTAATGCGTACGTATTTGTAGGCTAATGCGTACGCATTGTGCGCTAATGCGTACAAATTCAGTTAATTAGCATACTTTTACGAGTAAAAGGAGTAAAAGAGGAGAAGTCGCGATTCTGACCTTTTTCTATTAACCAGACACCCTCCCCTCTTCCGAGCGGGGGGTGCCTGGTTTAGTCCCATTGACTAACATTATGCTCGGGTGCTCGGCCGAGCACTCGAGCAACCCCTAGTGCTCGGCCAGAGCACCCGAGCATACGAGCACAGAGGTGCTCACTCAACACTATTCAGCCTCTAGATGTGCAAAGCTTGTAGAGACATATCCCAAAAGACTTGCAGTTGTAATTGCAGCAAAAGGTGGTCCTACAATATATTGGCTCAAGGGGGCTGAATACAAATGCATGCCACATTTTCCAGGGTTTTATTTACTAAAACTTTTGGAAACCATGTATGATTTTCTTTTCACTTCACACATGCTTGATACTTTGTGTTGGTCTATCACATAAAATCCTAATAAAGTTTGTGGGTGTAACGTAAAAAATTGTAAAAGGTTCAAAGGGTATGAATACTTTTTCGAAGTACTGTATATTGGCTCTTATAATTGGTCATTATGGTTATGGTATGGCTATTTGTACACTGTATACTTTATAGCAGGGATGCTCAACCTGTGGCCCTCCAGCTGTTGTAAAACTACAACTCCCAGCATGCCCAGGCAGCCTACAGCTATCAGCCTACAGCAGGGCATGGTGGGAGTTGTAGTTTTGCAACAGCTGGAGGGCCACAGGTTGGGCATCCCTGCTTTATAGGAAGGTGCCACCAGAGAGTCCTCAATCCTCCAGCACGATGCTGGCGCTGCCTACAAAGCAGTTGTGGTGTGATACTGGGTATTTCTTGGCCACTGGGATTGTATGAAAGAGAACATAATACACCACGAGAGCTATGTGGGAACCTGGCCCGGTGATATTTCCTTGATTATACTCCTTATTTCTTGCATCAGCGTTCCAGCACTGGAAGCCAGCCCCGGAGAGGTTTTATAAGTACATTTTATTAAACCACTTGATAATTACAGGCCTGTGGTGCTATTGACAGAACCCAGTCATTTCCATAATTGCTTTAATGTTTAGCCGTGTTGTATTGTTCGTAGGTTAAAATGACTTGATGGTATTGGGATTGTTCTGTGTGTTTTCCTGTGTGTTAATGGTCATTAGTGGTAAAACTGCACACAAACTGCCCTGTGTGAACAAGCCCCAAGGCTTTCTCAGGGAAGGGTTTTTGTTGCATTCCTATGACGTGATCTCATCCCGTCCTGTCTATTAATATTTTTCTTTCCTTTAGGATCCATTTTTGAAACTAATATAGGTCACATTTTCCTTTCTCCTCCCAATTTTAGTTCATTTTTTAATTTGCCTACAGGAAAATATATTTTGCGGGTCATTTACCATAGGCGTAGAAACGTTTGTGGCAAGTATAATTTTGCTGAAAAATTTGCTACTTTTTAGCTTTTATTGACACCCTCACCATTTTCACAAAATGTGGGAGAGGCGTGGCTGGGAGAAGACAGGCCATGAGAGGTCTGTGACCGACTCACTTAACAAGCAGGTGAACCAGAAATCTACTTCAACTTCAGGCTGGAGCAGATTTCAATTCCAGGTAGCAGAAGATGCAACAAAGTTAGCATTCGAAGTCGATTCGCTCATCCCTAGTAGCTATGCATGTTGTTTGATGTTAAAGCAACCCCCAGTTAGGAACTCAAAAATGATAGTCCGAGAATCCGCCAGATAATCGCTGATGAGCATTCATAGGAATGCTTGTTAGTGATTATCTGGCGGTGTAAAGGTGCTCGATCGTCAGGTAATTGGATTGTTTGTGTAGGCACCTAAATCGTTGTTTGCCGGCAGCAGATTGTTCTGTCTAAACAAGCTCTGCAGCCGGCAAACAATGATTGCTTTGGGACGAGATATGGCATTAGCAATCGCTCCTCCCCATACCATTGAGGAGATCGCTGCATGTAGATGCAGCGGTCTCCTCCACTGACGAGTAGGTGATGGCCAGGAAGAAACGCTTTCTTCCTGACAATTGCCTAGTGTTGCATGAAGCAAAGCATTCAAAACAGAATTTGGTCTGAATTCTAGGAAAACTTCAATTTGCAACAAATTCGAATTTCCTCGCTCTTCATGGTAACCAATCAGTTTTTCTTAAGCTGCACATTTTACAAAGTCAAAGTAAGAAGACAGGGAACACAACATCACTTATAATGCCATGCAGCCAGCCATTCCGAAGATAGCCATCCCCTGTGATGTCACAGCTCTATAAAAGTCTGATCCCACATAGTCTCCGTCATTGTCCTGTGGGCTGAGCTTAGGGAGAGACGTGGCAAGTGCTCATTTGCTAGGGACAGTGCTGCTGAAAGCAATTAATAGAAGAGTATTGGAGAGGGAGAGTGCAGGGAGACTGCAGTGAGAGTGCAGGGAGACTGCAGGGAGAGTGCAGGGAGATTTATGATGCATCAGTTTTATTTATTTATTCCTACATCTACTTATTCCTACATCAGCCATAAATGTAATTCAATACCAATAAGATGGAAGCCTCTATTATTCCACTGCCTGCGTGCCAACCAATACCATCCAGTCTGTACCCCTTAGGGGGTCCAGGTCTTAATGATGACCAACCTCATCTTTTTCTGACTTTACTTCTTCCAGATCATCTTTCAAAGTCTCCATGTCCTTTAAAGGTCTGCAAGATGCAGAGAGAGGAGGAGTTGGATGTTCCTGATGACATATTCTCATCGATATTCGATGATGTGGAAAAGGAGGAAAAGCAGATGGCAGAAGAAGGACTCCCACCTGTAGGGAGTTGGAGAAGTGGGTAGGCCAGAGCTGATTAATATTATGTGTTTATTGTCAAATAACCTGCAGGAGATTGCAGGCTAGAACAGCAATAATATGCATATTGTGCCCCCACCTAACTAGCCAAACCCCATACCAACAACAGCCCCTGTTTAAAGGTGCCACATGGCCATTAACAATGAAGGACTATACAGTGAGGTCTTCATTATTAAATGATAGGCAGATGCAAGCTAATTGACCGCGCGGTTCTTCACCGCAGCATGGCCACTCTGTACAGCTGTACCCTAAAGCAGAGTGGCCTGGGTATACCTGATTTATAGCGATTTGTGGCAAATTAATTTGGAACAAATCCAATTTCTTGGCTAAGTTTGGTGAAGTTGCCAAATCAAATGTTTCAATCGCTCATCTCTACCATTGCCTTTAGAATTGTCCTGGCTAAAGGGACTTAAAGGGAACCTGTCATCAACTTTATGTTGGCCTCACTGAGGGCAGCATAAAATTGTGACAGAAATTCTGATTTCAACGGTGTGTCACTCATGAGCTAAAAGTAAGTGGTTGCCAAGAATCAGCATCATAAAGATTACAGCTCAGGCCTTGAAAAGAGTCAAATCTACCTGAGAAGAGTCAGAGTTATTCATAATCTCTCTTGCTCTCCCGCCCATCTGCTTATGATTGGCAGTTTTCTCCTAGAGAGAAAGGGAGAATACTAGGTAGAAGACTATCAGTCATCAGCAGGTGGGCGGGAGAGCAGGAATTAATGAATAACCAGGACTCTTCTCAGGTGGCCATGACTCTTTTCCAGGCCCAGTCAGCAATGATTGTGATGTTGGTTCTCGGCAACCACTTACTTTTAACTTATAAATGACAGACCGCTGAAATCAACTCACCTGTCTCTACTTTATGCTGCCGTTAGTATGGGCAGCACACAGTTGATGACAGGTTCCCTTTAACTAATACTTACCTGCTGCTGATTTTCCTCAAATCTTGCTCCTTGGCTACTTATTAGCCTTTGATTCAGTTCTATTAGGGCAGAACTGTGAACTGTGACTACAGTTTTACTACAGTGTCTGGTCTGAGGTTCTCTAAGACACACCCTCTCTCTCCTCATTGTTTTGAGCTTTGCAGGACAGAAGTCTGAACCAATAAGTAGACCGGATGTATGTTTCAGACTACCTCAGAGTCTCTGTAGGCAAGTCTGTAGCTAAACTGTAATCACAGATCACAGTACTGCCCGAATGGAGCTGAGCTAAAATGCAGCCTAGGAACAAGATCTGAGGTAAATAAATAGCAGGTAACCTCCTCCATGGTTACTGAACTGATTTACATATCAATTTTGGGTTTCTGGCCGGAGGGTTGCTTCAAGTGCTTTCTACCATTAAAAAAACACATACCAAATACAACTAGTAGAGAACCTAAGTATTCCTGAGGGTGGCCAGCAATGAAACTTAAAATTTTCATTTGCACCAAGAGCATGGGAGTAGTCTATAAAACATGTCAATTCTGGAATTTACTTAAGAAAGGAAAGTTACACTAGACAAGTGTGTACTTAGAAAGTATGAAAGAGAAGCAAGTGTAAATATGTAATAATAACCTTGGGCACAGGTGAAAGGCATTAAAGCCTCTAAAACAGCAAATACCACTTACTTCTTCACGCCAACAGAAAAGTGCAGCTAAGAGAGTCCTTATGAGAGAGGTACACGTCATTGTGAAGGAGATGGGGAAATATTGTCATCACAATAGACTGTAGCCAAGTGATAGGCAAGTAAAGTCACTAAACACCACAGAATGGAAAAACAATGTGTAGTGTTAATTAATGTTGCTTATAAGGTGCCAACATATTTGTAAGGGGGTGCAGTGAGAACATCTTTTTGCAGGTAATGGACTGCTCATGTGTCCTTTTTGTGGTGACCTGTATATATATATATATTTATATATATATATATATATATATATATATATATATATATAGTTTGATTTTGCAGGTAAGCTAGATAACAGGTCAAGGTGCCTGTGGTGTTGTCACCTGTGTGGTGCTGCGATGGTGTGAAGTAATGAGAGTCCGGTGGACTGGTGAGGCCCAACATGAGCCTAGTGAAGAGTATGGTACTGCTGTTACACTGGACCACCACATTGATAGGAGAGGGGTCCATGTGAAGTGCTAGATTGGAATGCTGAGAATAGGTTGGGATCTGGTCATTTGGAGAGGTGAGCTTATTCTTCTTCGGGAGGGATGGAAGAGACTAGATTCTGGTTTAGAGTGGTGGTCACCAGAGGTCAGGGGATGTGATGTGGGCTGAGTGGAGCTAAGAAGGGAAGTCACCTTCCGAGAGTGAGGTACAGTGGCGGATTGGGAATTTAAAGTGGCCCTGGGAAAAAAATAAATAAAAGTGGCCCCATTTTGTAGGCTGGTCCAAATGAATAGAAGGTGGGACAACACAAGGGGGGGTCAACAATACCATAGTGCAAAATACCACCCCAGAAGAACCAAATAACACAGTGTAGCACAATATACTGCCCCAAATGCTGGCCCTCTGTGGTGGCCATCAATAGCGACCATCTTCTGTCCTCCTCCAGTTGTTTACAGAGCCGGGGGCTTAGGAGGTGAGGTGCGGGCCACCGCAGTTGAATTGAGGAGGGCATGTGCGGTCGCTGGCCGGGTACATGAGTACCTGATTCTCACAGTGTTCATTACTGTTGAGAGCTCATTATGTACCCGATCAGTGGCAGTGAGGAGGACTTGGGTGGCCTCCTGGGGCATCGGCCTACCGGGAAATTTCTCTGTAGGGTGTATAGCCAATCCACCCCTGGTGAGGTAGAGGTAGAACTGCTAGTGTTCTGTGTAATGTTGAGAGGCTGAGGGAGATCCTTTTCTCTGTGGGCCAGAAAGATAGCTAGTGATGTCGGGTTGCACCACAGACTTGAAATGTGGCCTTGCAGTACAGTCCTGAACTAGACTAGACTGGGTACAGTAGACAGTGGGAGGGTTGTGGGTCCCAGAGAACTAGAATGAAGGACTATGTAACCCTATATGGAACCCTATGGAACCCAATGACCATCTATGTGCTGTGCAAATTCTGCAAATAAATCCCATTCACTTTAATTGAGCTGAATTGCAGTTCTCCTCAGAGTACGGCCACAATCATGCAGTTTTGAAAGACAAAACCACAAGTGAATTCCAAAAACAGTTGTATCTGTCCTTTATACTGTACTTTCCTTTAATGATTCACTCTTCATTTTGGCTTCCGAAACTGCATCAGGAAGCCTGAACTTGTATGTACCATCACAGTAATTAGACTGGAGTGGTACTGTACAGGAAAAAGTTTCAAAGAGGGCCATGGACACTATGGGGTGATTTATCAAGACTGCCACTTTATGAGCCAGTCTTGATATCCCCTGCACTGCCGGAGGATGCTCTTAACTTATGATGAGACACAGGCTTCGTTATAAATTAGGCTCATCCTCCTGCAGTCCGTGCACCTAACCAGAAATCTACAACAGCTCAGACCTACCATGGATTTCTGGTTTCATTTACGCCAGAAAACTGGCGTAAATGAAGATAAATTTGTGGGGGAGGCTGGCCGTGCCCTCTTGCCAAGCCCCCTTTCAGAAAAGTGGTGAGGATGGAGAAAAGTGGGAGATGCGACAATTTTTTTGCAGTTAAAAAGTTGCACCTTCAACTTTTTAACGCCACTTTTTAGGATTGGTCTCTGCAATGAGATATCTGCTGATCACTTGCTAAGGCTAGAAAACCCCTTTAAGTACTGACTGCGCAAATAAAGTTTTAGTATGAATCTCAAAATATTGAACATGTAGTGCAATTCACAAAATTCTGTGCACTGAAGATGGGTTGTCATCCTCTGAATGTAAGCAATTCATGTGTTATGTTAAAGGGAACCTGTCATCTACGAAACACCGCCTGAACTAAAGTAAGCGGTGCATAGGGTAAGTGATGCTGAATCAGAATATGTAAGTTTTATCTTCATACTCACTTCCATTCCTTTGCTGTGCTCCCACAAACAGCAGTAAAATGCATTGAGAGGACTCTTCTTTAAATCCTCTCCATTATGTGAGTGATCACTGGAGTACACTGAGTGCATTTTACTGCAGGTTTGTGGGAGCACAGCGTCGGAATGGAAGTGAGTATGAAGATAAAACTTACATATTCGAATTCAGCATCACTTACACTATACAACGCTTACTCTAGTTCAGGGGGTGTTTTGGAGATGACAGGTTCCCTTTAAGTATATAGATCTTAAAGACCCACATTTATCAATGTATTGACACCTTTTGTTTTCTGGTTCATTAACGCTTTGTGCCACGCAAAAGAGTAAAAAGTGGGAGCAACTTAGGATTTAGACACATTTATGAAATGCAACTTTTTAAAAAAGTTGCAAGAAAATCCCAATTTCTACTTCACACAGACCCAGGTGTGGAAAAAGTACCACAATTTTAACCTGTGTGAAAATCAAATGGGTTTTCTGGGACTAATATATTGATGACATACCCAAAGGATTGGTCATCAATATTAGATCATTGGAGGTCCAACACCCAGCAACCTCACCGATCAGCTGCTAGTGGTAGCTGCAGTTCTGCAGAGCTGAAAAATCTTGCTCCATTCTCCATATAGTGGCCATTCTTGGGAACTACACTCAGCTCCTGTTCATGCTCCCAAGCAATTTAACACATTATTGGCCAAAATATGCTACAGTACATAGCATTTCTGTTGGACATGATGACAGCAGTATGACTGATATTACTTCATTCATATTGTTTCTCCCCCATCAGCTCGTCAAATCTTACGGGTGAATACCGAAAAAGAACTCAATTAAAAGTCAAAGGGGTCCATCAGGCACCATTAGGATCCAATGTATGACTGCAAAACAGCGTTGTTATTTCTGTTGTTTTTTCTCCTGCACTAAGTTAACATTGTCTTTTACTGAAGAGCCTAGAATGACCTTGTCAATCATTTGGTGCACCTCTGACCTCTTCATTTTGATGTTCTCTTCAAGCTTGGCACAGTTCTTCCAGACAAGTGATCTGCACACACTTCACAGACAATGCTTCATTGGACACCAATATGGAAGCAAAGAACCTGAGTGACCTTTTTATAGTGACAGCCGTTTCGATGTCTGACAGGTTAGGCGTCACTCGTAATTGGTTTCAGGTAAATGCTTGAAATTTGGGTAGGAAGTCTACTGAGCATTTACCTACTAAGTGGAGTGTTTCACACAAGTTGTCCTTGTTAACCTGTCACCCAGCCTAATGATCCCTAATTTTTTTTAATAGGGTGTCATCTGTGACACAATATTTCATTGTACATCCACATAATAAGTTTCAATGGTGCTCCTCTACTGAGTCACAACATTCACCCAATATCTGATAGATTCTGAGATAATTGGTATGATTTCAGTAACTAAGCTGAGGTTTTTTGAGTTGGTGACAATGGGACTAATGCACATTTGCAGAGCCATGTACATGGAGCCTTTATGGAGGGTATAAGCACTCTATGTGCGACGGTATAATGACTTTGTAAAGTGGTGGAGGAGCATCCCCTCCTCTTAAAATAAATATATATCACCTGTTGTTGATAAGTAGTGCTAGTGGTGGTGGTCCTCAGGAAGGGCTGTAAACAGCCATAGGGCTAGGGTAAGTCCTTAGTAGCCATTTTTGGAAGGAAATACGGACTCATGGGAAGGTAGGAGCGTGATGGTGCATGACCCATCTGGGTAGAACCTGTGGAGTAGTGAACCCCATTAATGCCTTAGTAGTCTGGAGCAGGGTTCCTCAGCTCCGGTCCTCAGGACCCACCTTCCGGTCATGTTTTCAGGATTTCCTTAGTATTCAGCAGGTGATATAATTAGTGTCAGTCCATCAGGACTTACCACAGGTATTCATTCTGTGGGATATTCTCAAATCATGTAAAGTAGGTGGGTCCTGAGGACTGGAGTTGAGGAACACTGGTCTGGGGCATGGCGCATGCTGGGAGCCTAAGCAGGATGAGGTTTTGAAGCTTGAGAGTTAGACTTGGTAAGAGGAAAAGAAAGTTGTATAACATTCAAGCTCCGAATTTCTCGGCTGATATGTATTTACCTGCAAGTTTGTGAACAACTCCAAAGTTTTCCTGCCTCCCATGACTTTACACCCTCATATAGTGCCATACTATAAAGTTGTTACTGGTCAATATAAACCATGTTTCTAGGTCTAATGGGATGCCTGTCAGTATAACACTGCCAGGTATAATACACTGCAATACAGAAGTATTGCAGTGTATTATATGAGTGATTAAGCGCAAAGAAGTTCAGGTCCCCAAGTAGGACTAAAACAAAAAGTAAAACTATAAAAATCCATATATTAAAAAACCTTGTTGAACCATGGTGAATGTTGTTGAAAAGAAAAATAATAGTAATACCAGAATTCCTGTTTTTTGTTTATCAGGTTTACTAAAAAAATATTAGATTAGAAAAGATCAAAAAGCAATTAAAAAGACATATTGGCCCCAAAAATGGTACCGATGAAGGTTTTTAAAAGGCTTTTAAATAGAAAGGGTTTTTGTTGTGCAAAAGTAGTATCTCATAAAAAATACTATTTGATATCCCTGTAATTGAACTGAGCCATAGAAAAAGTAACATTATTTATGCTGCAAAGTGAATGACAACAAACATTTTAATAAACCTCAAAAAGGAACGTCGGAATAGCTGTTTTTAAATGTTAATCAAAAAGCTATATGTATCTGGAAATTGAGTTATTAAATAATATAACTCACTATGCAAAAAGCAAGCCCTCTTACAGCTACGTTGATGTAAAAATATAAAAGGACCCTTTGCCGGGGTTGACTGGAAACTTAAAGTGGCCCTGGAGAATAACCTAAAAGTGGCCACCATGTTGTAGGCAGGTCCAAACTGACAGAGGAGGGGGCCAACGCCAGCAGGCGGGGATCAGCAATACCACAGTGCAGCTGGAAATACTGCCTCAGCAGAACCAAATACCACAGTGGAGCACAAAATACTGACCCAGAAGTTGACCTTCTGTGGTGTCCATCACCAGCTGCCACATTCTGTCCACTCCACTTGTCTATAATTAAGATAAGGAGCAAAGGGCTTAGGAGGTGAGATGTGAGCCACAGCCAAGCCAGTTTCTGCCATGATCTGAGATGAGTATCTCACCACAAGCAGCAGCAGTCTTGCCGTGGTTTATAGTGGGGGACATGAACTCCTGGCTCCCTTCTCTGCTGTTCAGCCTTACAGGCCTCAGGCATCAGATCATTATGTATCTGGTCAGCAGCAGTGAGGAGGGCCAGGGGTGTAGCTAAAGGATCATGGGCCCTGGTGGAAAAGTCCAGTCTGGGCCCCCATTTCCCTCAGTGCTTTTTGGCCAGAGGCCGGGGAGCACATAGCCTTTGTGCTGCCTGAGGCAAAAATTGAAACAGCATTTCCCCCATGCCAAATTCTTGACCTAACCCCTTCCTTCAGCCAGATGTGTGACGTGACCAGTATGCATTTTCTATAATACCGGTGTCTTCTTATATGGCACAAGGTTCTTTGGGCTCCCTCAGACTTCTGGGCCCAGTAGCGACTGCTACCTATGCACCTCCTATAGCTACGCCCCTGAGGAGGGCTCAAGTGCTCCCCTGGCAATCAGCCCTCTGGAAAATTTTCCTGTAGGGTCTATGACCAGTCTCCCCATGACCCTTAGGCCCCTTTCACATGGTCTGTATTTGGCCCGTATTTTTGTATTAATATTTGTTAGCCAAAACCAAGAGCTGAACCTACAGTGAAAAAATTGATAGTCTCTTCTTTGCTTTGGTCCTGGTCATAATGCTACAATCCCACTGTGTCACATCTTGTCATTCTGCACGTCGTCATAGATCCATGTGCTGACCCTAAGCAAAAAGTCTAAAATGTGATTGACCCTGTGTTTCCTGCTTCAGGCCATCACCAAAGTAATAACAGCTCTGATTGTAGCAATGTCTGTAATTACATAAAACTTTATTAATCTACTTACTGCAGTACTTTGGAATAATTGCTCTCTGCCTAATGCATAATTTTGTAATTAGTCTTACACTGCCTGGACATGCTATGTGACCAGAGTTACAAAAAACTTGCTTCTAAAGTTGTGCGTCTATATAAAGGGATCCTATACTCTTTAATAAATACGGTAATAAAAATATATAGCACTCTGAGAGCTAAACACAAGGACCCAAGCTGAAGGCAGGAAGTACCTTTTGTTTCAATGGGACACCTACAAAAGGGTCTTCGTGGTACTTAAATATTGAAGGCCTATACTCAGGACTAGGGATGAGCAAATTGACTTTGGATGAAACATCTGAAGTCGATTCGCATAAACCTTCATTAGAGTACTCTATGGAGCGAGCACTCCGTACAGTATTAGAATGTATTGGCTCAGATGAGCTAAAGTTAATACTTCGAGAAGTCTTCTACTGTTAAAATCCTTTTGCCGAACTCAGGTTCGGTTCCAAGGTACCACTTGGAACCAAAACTGAGGTCAGTAAAAGGTTTATAACAGTAGAAAATAATTTCCGAAATTACCCGAAGTCTCGCATGACTTCGCAAAATTTTTATTCTCTGACCTGTTAGAAAGGTGCATGATATAATCTGTAGTGATTGTCATTTTCTTATCAGTGACTGTTTCTGTGAGTAAAAACCTCTCTTTTTATTGTAGCTGGGTCATGTGACCAACTCCCTGACCTCCAACTGACCCAGGACAGAAAGCCAGTAACTGCTCTATTCATTCCTATGGGAGCCTCACTTTCAGTCTCATAGGAATACATAGAGAATTAGACTTCCTGTCCACACATAAGTCCGTGTGTGAGTTGGTGGGTCTAATTGCTGGTCACGTGACACAGATAAGAAACTTCAGGATGATATAAGTCAAAAATTCAGACACTGGTAAGAAAATGACATTCACTACAGATTACATCATGTACATTTCTAGCAGGACATGGAATAACATTTTTGTCGGGAGTTCTTCTTTAATGTACTCAAGCTGATTACTCAAGTCAACTTTTAGGGGGGTTTTTTGTGTTTTTTTTTTTTTTTTTTTAGTTTGAAGGGGTGGTCCACCTTCACAACCAATTTATGTTTATGGTTTCCATAAATCTGTAGCTATACTGTCATCCATCCATCCCTTACTTCTAACTAACATACAAATATGTATGCAAGTAGAAAGTGGGGTACAGAAGGCAAGGATTCTGACTGCGGGATTAGACTACACCGGATTTGCTTGTAGTCTGTTACTATGGAGACAGACAGGTCAGCGTAGGAGCTGCAGACAAAATTATTTTCAACTAAGGTTATTTGCAAAGCGGCTTTATTTTTCAAGTGAGATGCAAGAGAACAATAAAAGTGAACCTTCCCTTTAAGAGAGTATAACATCTATGTAAATTATCTATGCCTCCAGACAAAATTTGTAATTTTCCAGCAATAGGATTAGTCTATGTTGTTTGTAAAAGCAGCGCTGCAGATTTTGATTAACTTGTTTATGGATGGCTTTCTTGCTCTCCATCTGTTATTTGTGTGTACACGATGTACCCAAGGACTACAGCTAATTAGAAAATGAAGTTCAAGTGTTGTGTCTTTACGGCTGGAGCAAATTGTTAGTTATAAAATCAGCTTGGATGCTTTATTCATCCTCTCAACAAGATACGTCCCCGATCGTCCAAGCTGATGATCTTTTATGAACCACATTAGCAACAATCCATGTTGAACAAACAGTAGCCAAAAATAATGTTCATATAACAAACAGCAAACAAGACATTGTATGTATAAACTAGATTTTACTATGTGTTTATTATATTGTCTTATGGTTCCCATAATCGCTGCTAGCTGCCTGGAATGATTTGCAAATGGTTTATGCTAAGTGATTTCTGCCTTATTTTGGCTTTTGGCTACACCTACAGAAATGATTAAGGGGTTGTCCAGCCTAGGAGCCAACAAACCTCTGCCACTCACCTGTCCACAGTTGCACCATGTCCACACATCTGCCCATTCCCTGCAGGACCAGAAAATGGAAGTTCAAGTAGATGTGACTGCCGAGGCCTGTAATTGGGTGTCGGGTGTAGTGGGCACAAGACCAAGCCATTTCTTGGTCCTGCAAGAACCAGAAGTGACTGGGAACGATGCAGTGGCAGGACCACGGAGAGGTGAGTGTTTTTTTTTTTTTTTTACATTTTACATTGGAGCTGTCTGCACCTAGGACAGGAAAATCTCTTTATGCTCACGAGCCTATTACAGTTATGTGCAGTCTCTGAGATGTACAGCGTTGGAAGTGATGAGGTCAAGTCTATTGATCATGAAACTATTCATGCATAGGTGAAGACTCCATCCACAGAGCACCTGTCCTCTAAGGTGGGGGGAATTATGAGAATAATAGACTTTAAAGAGGTCTCCTCTCACTGACGTATATGTTTTACCAACTGCTTGCATTTCTCATAAAAAAGAAATGTTCAGGCATTGTATAATGCTTTGTGTGCATTCCCAAAAGCTGCCTTCAGGTGGCACTGTTTAGTAATTTATGACCTTCTCAGCAGAGGGAATTAGCTTTCCCCTCTGAGAGAGGCACTTTCTAGTCAGAACTGTATCAGCCACTGCAGAGTTTTGAGCTCTGTCTGCCGTTCAGGGCAGATGCCAGTTCAGCTCCAGGAGAAACATCATTCCTGTTGAGAGAACAATTCCTGAGGGAAAACTGGAAAAGACATTCATAGACTGTCCAGGATCACAAGGCCTTGTGTGCTAGCAAGATATTGGCTGTTTATGGTTATAGACTTTGCTGCTTGTGGAAGGAGTAGTTAACGGCACCTTTCACACATATATATATATATATAACAGTTTGTCCAACCATGTGACCATTTGCATCCTTCAGTCGGAAACTGCAGAGCTGATTGTGAGACTTTTTGCATGTGGATGGTTTGTAGTCTCTGGCACCTACCACACTTTCTTTCTATGTGTGTGGATGGTTTGTAGTCTACATTTTTGAGAATGTGATCATCTTGGAAAGGTTGCAGAGTGTTTAGAAGGAGCTCAGGGACTACTACTCCTATTATCATGGCTGCCATTTGCCTATATAAAGCTATTGGAAGGAGACTGCAATGTGACGTACCTTGGATCTGTGTCTTGATATTGCTGGATTTACTACAACTCCCATTCTGCACTTTAGTAGAGACTTGTTTATTTTCTAAAACTGGCCTGGTTACTGACTCCATCACCATTACCGGCCACAGCACCTACACCTCCTGCCTTGCACCTGTACAACACTCATAACACCAAAGGCACCCCAACTACCATCAGGGAGGAGCCCCAACAACAGGGTGTGCCCCAAGGGAAGAAAGGGTGCACCCTCATATCACTTTCCTGGCACTAGAGAGCGTCATCGTGAGGGTTGCCACTGTGAATGATTATTGCAGCCGGAGCCACTACCACTCCCATCTACTACTCTCTCTCCTCCTGGGCTTGCAGCAGTAACACCCAGTTAAACTTTTGTTGCAAACTGCTCACAATTAGGTATGAGCAAACCCAAGGAAGTTTGGGTTCGCCAGATTCGGCCAAACTTCAGGTCAAAGTTCGGATTCGGGACCCGAACTTGACCCAAACTTCATCCCGAACCCACACCCCATTCAAGTCAATAGGGACCCGAACTTCACTTTATTAAGACAGACTTAAGACAGAATGCAAAATAAAATGGCCATCCAGGGGTTAAAAATAATATAAAAAAAACTCACTTCATCTACTTGATCGCACAGCCGGTGTCTTCTTCTTAATTCTTCTTGCAGGACCTGCAAAAGGACCTGCGATTATGTCACAGCGCTTGCCATGTGGTAAGTGCGATGACATCATCGCAAGTCCTGCTAAATGAAGATAGAAGGACCCGAACACTGAACCCTGAAAAAGTCCAGATTCGGGTACGGGTACCCGAACTCGCAAAGTTCTGTACTAACCTGAACTTTGCAGTTCGGGTTCGCTCAACTCTACTCACAATTCCTTCATAAACTTCTAGTAGGAATAATATAGGACCTGCATAATATACAGTCAAAAGAGAAGCTTCTCCAGAATTTTTAGTACATGGGGAATGCAAGTAGCTATTAAAACAGACATGTCAGGAGAGGGGGCAGGTCCTCTAACATCTGACCACAAAAACATGAAAAAAATGCTGTAGAAAACATCAATTAAAACGCCCCCCGAAAAATGCCACAAGATATTGCATGTGAATCCAGCCGTAAGATAGTTTTTGGCCAGGCACAAATTCAGCCATAATTCCTTGTCAACAGCCATGCCTCAGGCTTTCTATAATCCTGATTGATAACAGCAACAGCAACACAGGATTTTAGTTTATACAGACATGTCCGCGGCATTATTTTCTTTAAACCCGTCACACTCATGAATTATTTGTATTGCTCAACTAAACACTGCTTGAAGTTTGTACTTAAACTGCCATAAAAGAAAGCAGATGCAAATAAACTTAAAATACCAGAAGAAGAAAAATTGCACTTTTGCAGAAAGTATGATGTAATCCACACTGAACACAGCAGTAAGGAATTTTGCCTGCATACGATGGGCATTTGCATGGACCTGAGCTGCTTCATGATGGCACTATGGATCCAAAACACCGAAGCAGTGAGGACCTGTGGCTGCTAGGTCATAGATTTCAAGTACAAAGTATAGTAACATAGTAACATAATTTATAAGGCTGGGGTTTTCACATATTAAGTTATGGCATATCCTCAGTATATGCTATAAAAAGTTCTCTAGGACCCTCACCTGTCTGGAGAAAGCTGTGATTTCTGTAGGACCCTCACTTGTCAAGACGAAGCTGTGGATTCTCTAGGAACCTCACCACTCAGGATGATGGTATGGACTCTCTAGGATCTTCACCTGTTGGGAGGAAGGTGTGGATTCTTTAGGACCCTCATCTGTCAGGATGAAGGTGTGGATTCTCTAGGACTCTCACCTGTCTGGAGGAAGGTGTGGATTCTGTAGGACCCTCACTTGTCAAGAGGAAGCTGTGGATTCTATAGGAACCTCACCACTGAGGATGATGGTATGAACTCTCTAGGATCTTCACCTGTTGGGAGGAAGGTGTGGATTCTCTAGGACCCTCATCTGTCAGGATGAAGGTGTGGATTCTCTAGGACCCTCACCTGTCGGGAGGAAGGTGTGGATTCTCTAGGACCCTCATCTGTCAGGATGAAGGTGTGGATTCTCTAGGACCCTCACCTGTCGGGAGAAAGGTGTGGATTCTTTAGGACCCTCACTTGTCAAGAGGAAGCTGTGGATTCTCTAGGACCCTCACCTGGTGGGAGGAAGGTGTGGATTCTCTAGGACCCTCATCTGTCAGTATGAAGGTATGGATTCTCTAGGAACCTTACCTGTTGGGAGAAAAGTGTGGATTCTCTAGGACCATAACCTGTCAGAAGGAACAGGAAACCTTTGACTTAGGCTAATTTCACACTTGAGTTTATTTTTTCCGGCTTTGAAATCCGGTTTAGGGTCTCAATACCGGAAAAAAACGGATCCGTTTGATCCAAATGCATTCTGAATGGACAGTAATCTGTTCAGTTTGCATCAGGATGTCCTCCGTTCCGTCAGTTTTACGGTATTTGGCCGGATAAAATACCGTAGCTTGCTGCGTTTTTTTTCTGGCCAAAATTCCGGATCAGTCACTAAATTGCCGGATCCGGTATTAATTGCCATAGAGATGTATTAATACCGAATCCGGTAATAAGTTTTCCGGAAATTACTGCGGCAACGGATCCGGTTTTCCATTGTGCGCCTGTGCCCGTATATGGCAGGAAGCTGGTTTTCAGCTTCCTGTTTACAGCGCTGAACGCCAAGGGAGAAAGAGCCAGCCTTCGAGGGAGCAGCCAAAAGGTGAGTTTGTGGTGTTTTTTTGTTGTTCCCCCCGAACCACCAATGACCACTGTTCCACCAACGATTTTACCCCTGAACCACCAATTATTTTAATAATGGTGAAATTAAATCAAGAGGTAGTCACCTGAAATGGTATTCCAACAGTCTTGAAGGAGTTCCCAGAGATGCTTAGCACTTGTTGGCCCTTTTGCCTTCACTCTGCGGTCCAGCTCACCCCAAACCATCTCGATTGGGTTCAGGTCTGGTGACTGTGGAGGCCAGGTCATCTGGCGTAGCACCCCATCACTCTCCTTCTTGGTCAAATAGCCCTTACACAGCCTGGAGGTGTGTTTGGGGTCATTGTCCTGTTGATAAATAAATGATGGTTCAACTAAACACAAACCGGATGGAATAGCATGCCGCTGCAAGATGCTGTGGTAGCCATGCTGGTTCAGTATGCCTTCAATTTTGAATAAATCCCCAACAGTGTCACCAGCAAAGCACCCCCACACCATCACACCTCCTCCTCCATGCTTCACGGTGGGAACCAGGCATGTAGAGTCCATCCGTTCACCTTTTCTGCGTCGCACAAAGACACGGTGGTTGGAACCAAAGATCTCAAATTTGGACTCATCAGACCAAAGCACAGATTTACACTGGTCTAATGTACATTCCTTGTGTTCTTTAGCCCAAACAAGTCTCTTCTGCTTGTTGCCTGTCCTTAGCAGTGGTTTCCTAGCAGCTATTTTACCATGAAGGCCTGCTGCACACAGTCTCCTCTTAACAGTTGTTGTAGAGATGTGTCTGCTGCTAGAACTCTGTGCGGCATTGACCTGGTCTCTAATCTGAGCTGCTGTTAACCTGCGATTTCTGAGGCTGGTGACTCGGATGAACTTATCCTCCGCAGCAGAGGTGACTCTTGGTCTTCCTTTCCTGGGGCGGTCCTCATGTGACCCAGTTTCTTTGTAGTGCTTGATGGTTTTTGTGACACTTTCAAAGTTTTCCCAATTTTTCAGACTGACTGAGCTTCATTTCTTAAAGTAATGATGGCCACTCCTTTTTCTTTTCTTAGCTGCTTTTTTCTTGCCATAATACAAATTCTAACAGTCTATTCAGTAGGACTATCAGCTGTGTATCCACCTGACTTCTGCCCAACACAACTCATGGCCCCAACCCCATTTATAAGGCAAGAAATCCCACTTATTAAACCTGACAGGGCACACCTGTGAAGTGAAAACCATTTCAGGTGACAAGAGTGTGCAAAGCAGTAATCAAAGCAAAAGGTGGCTACTTTGAAGAACCTAGAATATAAGACATATTTCCAGTTGTTTCACACTTTTATGTTAAGTATATAATTCCACGTGTTAATTCATAGTTTTGATGTCTTCAGTGTGAATCTACAATTTTCATAGTCATGAAAATACAGAAAACTCTTTGAATGAGAAAGTGTGTCCAAACTTTTGGTCTGTACTGTAGATATATATATACATATATATATATATATATGCACCCCTTCTCACACGGTCAGAAGTTACTGGATGGACCCAGAAACGACGTCGGCGTTGGGCTCTAAGGCGTCTTCTCCAGAGTGACACTAGGATTAAAGCCTGAAATCCAAAGTCAATGTGGTCTGGCAACATCTTGGCAGCCTCTGAGGGGTATGTAACCTGCTGTTGTATTTTATACCCACTGTAAGATTTGCATACAGAATTGGTTACACTTTTTCTAAAATTACATATGACATTGATTTTTTTTCAATTTAAATTCTTTTCTTTTCAATTATGTTAAATCTTCATTTTCATGTGAAATTGGTTCTTTTCTATTTTCCTGTAATTACATTTTAATAATTTGCATGTGAAGTGTCTTTTCTTTTCTGGTATTCTCAATTCAAATACCGTATCTGTTTTTCCGGATGTAACCGGATGAAAATGGAATAAACGGATCCGGTATTTCAACGGATCCGTATGACTGTTCGGGATTAAAAGGCTTTCCGCTTTTGTCCAATTTGCCGGAACCGGCAGGTACGTCCGCCAACGGAACTGCCTGCCGGATTCAGGCAAAGCTAGTGTGAAAGCAGCCTTATTCACAGTGGCCACTGTCTCTCTAGAATTCAATGTAGAGAGTGGTGTGTTTGTGCGTGGACCTTTTCACTACAGTCTTGGATCATCATTCGGAAACAGAATTTTATATAAAGTAGTATGAGCTACTCTACTTTATTGCATCTAGAAACATTCGCACTGAGTCCTCCAGAGTTGTAGCTGCTCGTGCTGGTGGCACCTGGCTAATAGTCGAGAACCTCTGAACAGGGCATATGGATAAGAGTTGTCTAAATAGGATAGCCCCTGTACTTTCTTATACAGTCCCTGAGAATAATATAAACTATGAGAACATATGACATAGAAAAAAATAGATTTTTACAAGTTAGTGGTTACCTTCAGTAACATAGTAACATAGTAACATAGTTTATAAGGCCAAAAAAAGACATCTGTCCATCCAGTTCGGGCTGTTTTCCTACAAGTTGATCCAGAAGAAGGCAAAAAACCCCTGTGAGGTAGAAGCCAATTTTCCCCACTTTAGGGAAAAAAATTCCTTCCCGACTCCAATCAGGCAATCAGAATTACTCCCTGGATCAACAACCCCTCTCTAGTAACTATAACCTGTAATATTATTACCCTCCAGAAATACATCCAGGCCCTTCTTGAACTGTTTTAGTGAACTTACCATCACCACCTCCTCAGGCAGAGAGTTCCATAGTCTTACTGCTCTTACCGTAAAGAATCCTCTTCTATGTTTGTGTACAAACCTTCTTTCCTCCAGACGCAGAGGATGTCCCCTCGTCACAGTCACAGTCCTGGGAATAAATAGATGATGGGAGAGATCTCTGTACTGACCCCTGATATATTTATACATAGTTATTAGATCTCCCCTCAGTCATCTTTTTTCTAAAGTGAATAAGCCTAATTTTGATAATCTTTCTGGGTACTGTAGTCCACCCATTCCAGTTATTACTTTAGTTGCCCTCCTCTGAACCCTCTCCAGCTCTGCTATGTCTGCCTTGTTCACAGGAGCCCAGAACTGTACACAGTACTCCATGTGTGGTCTGACTAGTGATTTGTAAAGTGGCAGGACTATGTTCTCATCACGGGCATCTATGCCTCTTTTGATGCAACCCATTATCTTATTGGCCTTGGCAGCAGCTGTCTGACACTGGTTTCTACAGTTTAGTTTGCTGTTCACTAAAATTCCGAGTTCCTTTTCCATGTCAGAGTTACCTAATATTTTACCATTTAGCATGTACTGGTGACTTGCATTATTCCTTCCCATTTGCACATACATTTGTCAGTGTTAAACCTCATCTGCCACTTCTCTGCCCAAGCCTCCAGTCTATCCAGATCCATCTGTAGCAGTGTACTGTCCTCTTCTGTGTTAATTACTTTACACAGTTTAGTGTCATCTGCAAAAATTGATATTTTACTGTGCAAGCCTTCTACAAGATCATTAATAAATATATTGAAGAGAATAGGGCCCAATACTGACCCTTGTTGTACCCCACTAGTGACAGTGACCCATTCTGAATATGTGCCATTAATAACCACCCTCTGTTTTCTATCACTGAGCCAGTTACTTACCCACATACAGACATTTTCTCCCAGGCCAAGCATTCTCATTTTATATACTAACCTTTTATGTGGTACCGTGTCAAATGCTTTGGAGAAGTCCAGATATAAGATATCCATTGATTCGCCGCGGTCCAGTCTAGAACTTACCTCCTCATAGAAACTAATTAAATTGGTTTGACATGACTGATCCCTCATGAAGCCATGCTGATATGGAGTTATTTGCTTATTTTCATTGAGGTACTTTAAGATAGCATCTCTTAGAAAACCCTCAAACAGTTTACCCACGACAGATGTTAAACTTACCGGCCTATAGTTCCCGGGCTTTATTTTTGGACCCTTTTTGAATATTGGCACCACATTTGCTATGTGCCAATCCTGTGGAACACACCCCGTCAGTATAAAGTCCTTAAATATCAGAATTAAGGGTCTGGCGATGACATTACTTAATTTTCTTAGGATACGGGGGTGTATGCCATCTGGTCCTGGTGATTTGTCTATTTTAATCTTTTTAAGACGCAACTCTACTTCTTCCTGGGTCAGACAGGGTATTTTTAATGGGGAATTTACTTTTATATTCTGCATTTCATCTGACAGTTTGTTTTCCTCAGTGAATACAGTGGAGAAAAAGATATTTAGTAGCTTTGCTTTCTCCTCATCGCGCTCTGCAACTCCCCCCTCATTACTCTGTAAGGGGCCGACACCTTCAGGTTTATACTTTTTACCATTTATATAATTAAAGAACATTTTAGGGTTAGTTTTACTCTCTTTGGCGATTAATCTCTCGGTCTCTAGTTTGGCTGTTTTTATTTGTCTTTTACATATTCTATTTTTTTCCTTATAGTTTTTCAATGCTTCCTCGCTCCCCTCCTGTTTTAGTGATTTAAATGCTTTCTGTTTGTCATTTATTGCTTTCTTTACAGCTCTATTTATCCACATTGTTTTTTTCTTGTTTCTTAACCTTTTATTCCCATAAGGTATGTACCTCTCACAATTAGATATTAGGATGCTTTTAAAAATCTCCCATTTTGTGGCTGTATTTTTATTTTTGAGGACTTTGTCCCAGTTAGTTAGGCCTATGGCCTCTCTTAGTTGACTAAATTTTGCTTTTTTGAAGTTTGGTATTTTTGTTCCTCCCTGAAGAAACGCTCTTTTGAATGACAGTTGGAAGTTTATTATATTATGGTCACTATTTCCCAGGTGTCCCCCGACCTGCACATCTGTTGTTCTGTCAGGTCTATTGGTTAATACTAAGTCCAGTATGGCCGTCCCTCTAGTTGGGTCCTGAACCAGTTGGGAAAGGTAATTGTCAGTTGGGTCCTGAACAGTTGGGAAAGGAACCTGTTTCCTTTATGAGATGTACAGGTTTCAGTTTCCCAGTCTATATCTGGGTAGATGAAATCCCCCATAATAATGACCTCATTATGTTTTGCCGCCTCGTCTATTTCATTTAGAAGTAGATTTTCTGTGGACTCTGGTATATTAGGTGGTTTATAATAAAGTCCTATTAGTATTTTATTATTGTTTATTTCTACCCACAGTGACTCCACACGTTCATGTCCCTCACTTATATCTTCCCGCAGTGTGGGCTTTAGACAGGACTTTACATAAAGGCAGACTCCTCCCCCTCTCCGGTTTTGGCGATCCTTTCTAAACAGACTGTAACCCTGTACGTTAACTGCCCAGTCATAGCTATCATCCAGCCATGTCTCAGTTACTCCCACTATGTCATAGTCCTCCTCACACATCACTAATTCCAGTTCACCAGTTTTATTAGTCAGGCTTCTGGCATTAGTGTACATACAGTTAAAAGGTTTATATATATTTTTTCCCCTACACCTTTCCTTCTGCACTGTTCTAGTTCCTCCTTCCATTCCTCCCTCAGTTCCATTACGTTGCCCCAGGTCTCTATCTGCACTATCTTCCCCATCTATAATGTAGTTACCCCCCCCCCCAGTCCCTAGTTTAAACACTCCTCCAGCCTTCTAGCCATCTTCTCCCCCAAAACAGCTGCCCCTTCCCCATTGAGGTGCAGCCCTTCTGAAAGCGGATGCTCCGTATACCACAGCGCTACTGATATATGCTCCTTTTCTCTCTTCAACTCGGCACCAGTTTGATAAAGACCACTTTGGGCCGAAACGTCACGTGTGTTGGGCCGTATTTCAAAATAAACATCAATCAACGTCTTTTTGGCTGAAGTATTTCATTATTGATCTGTGTGTCCAGGATGCTGCTGCCCACTTCCTCCCCCCTTCCCCTACAAATTGCCTTGCCTGTGCTCTCCTCTTTATCTACAGCCTGTTTAAACATCCCACCTTGGTTCCCTTGTTCCCCTCTCCATACACGTCTGCCGTGTACAACTTACTACTGCTATCTCTAACAGTGAGAGAAGGGAGGGAGAGAGCAGAGAGAGCATTCAGAAGCAGAAGTGTGCTGATGGATTTATGCCAGATTCAGCAGCACCAGCATCTAGACCAGACATCCCCAACCTGCGGCCCTCCAGCTGTTGCAAAACTACAACTCCCACCATGCCCTGCTGTAGGCTGATAGCTGTAGGCTGTCCGGGCATGCTGGGAGTTGTAGTTTTGCAACAGCTGGAGGGACGCAGTTTGGGGATGCCTGATCTAGATGAAGGATTTACACACACTTTGCAAAAGAAAACTGCTAGGAAAGTTTTAATGAAGACGGTTGATAAAGTTACTTAAGATTGTATTTAGGATGCAGATAAACAATAAAAAGGTGTCCACCACCTCTGTATGTAATACTCTGACACAGTGCAAATAAAGAATGTCGTTGTATACAAAGCATGAATGTATTTAGCACCAATGTTTGTATCCCAAATAGCAGTAGATTCGTACTTATGTTAATAATTATTACATGATTTGTCTATCCAGGACACTCCCTGCCCGTATGCCTTAGTAGAACATTTGGATGTCATTCTCCTCCTAGAGCAGTTAGCGGTAAGTTATTTAGTATAGGATTGCCTATTGGCTTCACTGGGTGCTGTGTAATACCTTAATTTACTTAAAGGGAACCTGTCAGCTCCGAAACACCCCCTGAACTAGAGTAAGCGGTGTATAGTGTAAGGCTACTTTCACATTAGCGTTTTTAAATTCCGGTATTGAGTTCCGTTATAGGGGCTCAATACCGGGAAAAAACGCTTCAGTTTTGTCCCCATTCATTGTCAATGGGGACAAAACTGAACTGAAGACAACGGAATGCTCCTGAAAGCATTCCGTTCTGTCTTCAGACCGGAGAACAAACCGGCTCCACATATGTATAGCGTTAGCACGGATCCGTTGGCACCCTTTAGGTGCCAGATCCGTGCTAACGCTAGTGTGAAAGTAGCCTAACTGGTGCTGAATCTGAATATGTAAGTTTTATCTTCATACTTCCATTCCGACGCTGTGCTCCCACAAACCAGCAGTAAAATGCATTGAGAGGACTCTTCTTTGAGTCCTCTCCATTATGTGAGTGATCACTGGAGTCCACTGAGTGCATTTTACTGCAGGTTTGTGGGAGCACAGCGTCAGAATGGAAGTGAGTATTAAGATAAAAATGACATAACCGGACTCAATGTCACTTACACTATACACCGCTTACTGTAGTTTGGAGGGTGTTTCAGAGCTGACAGGTTCCCTTTAAAGAAGAACTCCCGCAAAAAAATGTATTCCATGTCCTGCTAGAAATGTACATGATGTAATCTGTAGTGAATGTCATTTTCTTACCAGTAGATGAATTTTTGAGTTATATCATCCTGAAGTTTCTTATCTGTGTCATGTGACCAGCAATTAGACCCACCAACTCATACAGAGACTTATGTGTGGACAGGAAGTCTAATTCTCTATGTATTCCTATGGGAGCCTCACTTTCAGTCTCATAGGAATGAATAGAGAAGTGACTGGCTTGCTGTCCTGGGTCAGCCAATTTACATAAATATTAAAAATAATATATGTCGACACTTATTAACCTTAGAGAGGAAAGAAATATATTGTTTTAGTCAGCATGATCAATTCTAAGAGGCAATATGCCTGGTTTAATAGGGCTGATCATGCTGATAGAGGCTCTTTAACTAATAGCTACTTTTCTCTAGAGACCAGTATACTGCCTGCATTGCCTTTGCCTGCTCTCAACTATTTACATTGTATTAACAAAGAATATATTGAGCTTTCCACGGCGCGTCTAAGTGCTGTCATTAGGATTAAACAGTTAGTTCACTCCTGAAAAGAAGAATTTCCATAGCGCCCACAGGTTACGATAATAGAAGCTTGTCAGAGTGAGACATTACTTCACACCTAATTTAGAAAATTACTATCTATAGGTCAGCGGTAATGCAAACTACCATTTCTCTAGTGTAAACAGAGGCAGCGCTATATACAGATAGCATGAAACCTGATGTGTGATCAACTCTTCACTGATCATACAAGCAAATCATGTGTCTAGAAAGGGGCTTAATAAAGAAAATGTATGTCTGCAACAGTGTTTTTAAAAATAAAAAAGTTACTTTTCCAGATGCATTCCAGCACCATGGCTCCTGGCAGTCCCCACCACACTTGAAGTGACGGTGGTTCCCTCTTGTTCACAAGACTACTGCAGCCAGTCAGTTCCCTCAGTGATCATGTGTCTAGAAAGGGGCTTAATAAAGCAGCTTAATAAACTATATTTTCACCCTATAAGGCGCACCTGCCCTAAGGTGCACCTAGGTTTTAGAGCAGGAAAATAAGAAAAAAAATTCAACTCAGTTCAGACCCCAATGTTAATAAGACCCCAATAACTCCTCAGATGAGACCTCCAATCAGACCTCAGCTCAGACCCAATGTTAATAAAACCCCAATAACACCTTAGATGAGACCTCCAATCAGACCTCAGCTCAGACCTCAACATCAATAAGACCTCAATAACACCTCAGATGAGACCTTCAATCAGACCTCAGCTCAGACCCCAATAACACCTCAGATGAGAGCTCCAATCAGACCTCAGCTCAGACCCCAATGTGAATGACCCCCAATCAGATCTCGGATCAGACCCCTGAATGTGAATGACCCCCAGACCTCAGTACAGGCTCCCTTGCTCAGAGCAAATAAAATTAAAAAATCCACTTACCTCTCCTGCTCCAGACACCTGCTCCGCTCCAAGGATCCAGCTCCATATCTTCCTGCCGTGCACTCTACTGTGACCGATGAGCACAGCATGAGATCACAGAGCGCTGACGTCCTCGCACTGTGCGCAGTCACAGCACAGCCAACCAGGAAGCGGTACATAGCCCAGGGAGTGCTGCATTCACTGCTTCAACCCATAGGACGCACTGGGGAAAAAAGTGCGTCTTATGGGGTGAAAAATACAGTATGTCTGCAGCTGTGTTCAACTGGCCCACGACCAATCTACTTTCCAGGAAACTGTTCATCTAGGAATGCTTTACCTGACACCCATAATGTGGTGGTGTACCATCTTGCTGGAAAAACTCAGGGAACGTGCCAGCTTCAGTGCATAAAGAGGGAAACACATCATCATGTAGCAGTTGAATGGCCCCCAAGGTCTCCCGATCTGACCCCCTTAGACTTTTATCTTTGGGGTCATCTGAAGGCAATTGTCTATGCTGTGAAGATACGAGATGTGCAGCACCTGAAACTATGGATACTGGAAGCCTGTGCTAGCATTTCTTCTGTGGTGTTGCTATCAGTGTGTGAAGAGTGGGAGAAGAGGGTTGCATTGACAATCCAACACAATGGGCAGCACTTTGAACACATTTTATAAGTGGTCAGAAACGTGTAAATAACTCATGAAATAATAAAGTTACGTTAAAACCAAGCACACCATTGTTTTTCTTGTGAAATTCTTAATAAGTTTGATGTGTCACATGACCCTCTTCCCATTGAAAAACTTAAAGTTGGATCCAAAATGGCCAACTTTAAAATGGCCACCATGGTCACCACCCATCTTGAAAAGTTTCCCCCCTCCCATATACTTATGTGCCACAAACAGGAAGTTAATATCACCAACCATTCCCATTTTATTTAGGTGTATCCATATAAATGGCCCACCCTGTATATGTATACATACTGTGCTTAGTTCTGGTACTGTTCACGTTCTGAGCTTGGTTCTGGTGCTGTATTTATGTCCTAAGCTTGGTTCTGGTGCTGTATATATGTACTGTGCTTGGTTCTGGTGCTGTTCTTTTTGAGCTTGGTTCTGGTGCTGTTAATATCATGAGCTTGTTTCTGGTGTTGTACTTATATAATGAGCTTGGTTCTGGTGCTATATATGTACTGTGCTTGGTTCTGGTACTGTTCGTGTTCTGAGCTTGGTTCTGGTGCTGTATTTATGTCCTGAGCTTGGTTCTGGTGTTGCATATATGTACTGTGCTTGGTTCTGGTGCTGTATTTATGTCCTGAGCTTGGTTCTAGTGCAGTATATTTGTAACGTGCTTGGTTCTGGTGCTGTATTTTTGTCCTGAGCTTAGTTCTGGTGCTGTTCATGTCCTGAGCTTGGTCGTAGTGCTGTATTTATGTCCGAGCTTGGAATGACACCATCTATGCTCCTACTGTATTTGAAATATATTAGCCACGCCATATTACGTAAGCCACATCCTGAAAAAAGGCCACTCTCATTTTTGCTGCCACCTGTTAAGGCACTCTCCACCAGTATGAATGGCGCCGCTAGCTTGACACCTCTGGTAATTGGGCATCCATTGGCACATCTCTGGGTACTTTCATTGCTCTTTTCTCGCTCCACAGACATTTGTAAGAACCCAAACATAAGGAGAATCATATAAGCACATCCTTTATACTTTTCAATTCGTTTGGATGCCATATAAAAATCTGACACAAGAAAAAACGTCTGGAAAATACAAAGCGCTGTAATAGACTGTATGATTTAACACTAAATGACCCATGGGTAATTGTAAATATAAAAACAGTGGCGCAAAAGAGAATCTCAGCTGTTGCCCCTAGCGACCAAACAAATTCCTTCTTATATTTTTCAACCTGCTTCAGAAAGTTGAGAGCTGTAACGTGATTGGTTACTGGAATTTCCTTTTTGCACTAGTTTTCTATACGAGTATGAAGAGCTCAGGCTCAGAGGATCTTGCTGTAGAGAAAATGGAGGGGGCGGGAATCTGGGAGGGGCTTATCTCCTAGGAGACGCCGCTGAGCTCTCCCGCTGCTCTGGCAGCTCTGCTCACACAGCTCCGGCTGCTGCGCAGGAGCTGACGAGCTGAGGGGAAGCTGCGGCTGTGTGAAGTGTAAGCCTGTGCTACCCTGCACGGAACACCACCGGGGGACTCACCGGGCCGGCTGCAGCAGGTGGGCGCCGCGGTGTATGCGTGTGTGCATGGCAATAACTGGGCTGTGAGAGTGCGGTGTGTGCAGAGGGGGTGAACTTACTGTGACATGTATATACATCGCATATACAGTATATACCATGCATAGGTTGTCCCCCTTTAGTGCTGTGTGCATGTATGTATGCATATATAATCTTACTATATGTGTGTATGTATATATGTACTATAAGTGTATGCATATATAGATATATAATTTTTATTTTTTACTTTTTTATACGTTACATTTAATACTAAAGGATGTCAGGAGTGGTTGATTTTAGTAAATTTGCCTGTGCACCATATTTTGGTATTTTGCATAGCTATTTTGTAACATTTCCGTGGTGCACGGTGCTGCTCTGTTCCTGGAGTGCCCTTCTCTGTGTTTTGGGGTCTACCATGCTGTCCACCCCAGTTTTTGGATGTAAATTTGGAGGAATATGTTTTTGTATTTTGCTAAGAAAAGTTATATTCCTGTACGCTTTGCATGAAGAATATCCGCACTATTTGTGCATTTGTTTTTGCAGTTTTTGGTACGTTTATGTGAACAGCCCCATTGGAGTCTATGGGGAAAACCACCGTACAGAAAGTGCGGAATCAACCATTGACACGCTGCAGATTTTAAAATCTGCAAGTCCAGTTTCCTCACGCATGGGTTCATGAAATTTGGCAAGTCTTGTTTACTTTGCTGGTACTGTATTTGGCAGAAGTTTTTTTTCTGCAGAAAAATCAGTGCAGAAAAACCGCACATACCGGTAATCTGCAAAGTTTGTAGATAGTCTTATGGGAAAAATGCATACTGTAGCATATGGATTGTGGGGTTTTTTTTTTTTAGTTTATTTTTTTTTTTACAGTGTTGCGACCTATGTTTTATAAAGCAAAAAAAAAATAAAAATATATATATATTTTATTGAACTGTATATCGATCTGATAGTTTACTTTTGGATACTACTTTTGCTATTCAGGTGTCTCTGTGGCCTGCAGGATCGCCCAAGATCACCGCATTGCTATTATGTAATGTGATGTTATATACTGAACTTATTAACCCCGTCATGACACCATAGATTTGTGTGCAGACTGTGATTTTGGGTTCATGGAGTCTGGACATTACCCTCGGGTTTATGCCATTCGTCTGGAGTTACACATTTCGGTTCTTCGTGGCAATTTTCATCAGTTTTGGGTCAAGTTCTCCATAATGTCATTTTATAAGATGGTGCAACTTGTGCCCAATTTGTAAAAGCGGAGCGTGCGGAAGGATACATGTTGATTAATTCCTAGATTTCTTAGGGTCCCTTCACATGTGACGTAATACAGTTGCGGGAAAATCTGCCTCGTAAATAGTCCCCCTCGTATTTTATGGAGTTTAGATTTGTCTCCTGTGAAGTTGCTGATTTTTGTACAGCCTGGTTTCTCCATAGGTTTCAATGGGAAGTCATAATCCGCAATGAAATTCACATTGAAATCTGCACGAACCTAAAAATACAGGTGTAGATTTTCACACTAAGTGTGAAGACGTCATCCTTACACGATTTTCACCTCATGGCCCGTGTACTTTATACCAATATTTTGCACCAGACATGACGCAGCTCATTAGTAAGGCCTCGTTCACATTTCTATGTCCATTTGACGCCCGTGAAGACTTCAGTGAAGAATTTTCTGTCTGGTACTTGTGCCCGTTTTTTGTCCTACATGCATCATCCGTATTCTGCTAGGGTGCAAAGTAATTTCTAGAGCTTCTCCTATCAATGGTCCGTGAAAAACCGCTGACAGAACACGGATGCGGTTTTTCGCGGACCTATAGACTTCATGGGGCATGTTTGGTTCACGTCACTGATCAAAGTGGTGCATGTCTCTGTGATTTTTTTCTACTGACCCACCATCGATGTGTGAACAACACATTAAAGTCAATGGGTACTTGCGTTGTCTGTAGAGAACCATGAACAGCACACGTCTGTGATTCACTGAAGTGTGAACGAGGCCTCAGTTTCCTACATGTTATGACTCTGACAAATGACAGCTCCTTCTACATTTCAAAACGGTTGATCAAGGTGCAAAAGGTGTCAAAAATAAAATAATTAAATTTTGTGGTCTCCCGCACCCCACCAAGACGCAGCATGCTCTGATGCCTCAAGCACACGGCCGTGTCTGATTTTCCTCCTGCAAGAGAGATGTGAAAAACAGATATCTTCAGTGTGCGTTCATTTTTTTTTTTTTTCCTTACTCCTATTAATAGAAAAGGCCGTTCAGATCCGTAAAAACAGATAAGTATAGGGCCGGCGGTGAGATTCTGGTATTCAGGGGGTTAAAAAATAAAAATGTGTGAATAGCTCTATGAACTGGCATGGATCAATGTACTAATCTCTTAACAGATTGCACGCTGAAAAAAATACCGTCATGTAAATGACCACTCTGTGTTTTTAGGGTATTTCCTAATCATCAGACTTCACACTATTAAAAAACAAAAAAAACAGCAATTGTGTCGCGTCCATTCTCTACAAAAGTACCAAGACATGTTACAGGCTGAGTCTTCTATACTCCAGATAGATCAGGGCTGGCCAACCTGAGGCTCTCCAGCTGTTGTAAAACTACAACTCCCACCATGCCTAGCTGTAGGCAGACTGGGCATGCTGGGAGTTGTAGTTTTGCAACAGCTGGAGAGCCATAGGTTGGCCAGCCCTGAGATAGATCATCACCATCCCATCAGCCATAGGCCTCATGCACACGAACGTGTGCCGGCCATGCCCGTTCTGTGGTCCGCAATGCACGGGCACTGACCGTGAGGCCACCGCATGTGGATCACGGACCCATTCACTTGAATGTGGTCCGTGATCCGCATCCGAGGGTCCGCACCGCAAAAAAGTAGTGCTTCCGCGGTGTTCCGATCCGTGCCTCCGCTCCGGATCGCGGACCCATTAGGCCTCTTTCACACGAGCGTCGCGGATTTGTTCAGGATGCGTTGCGGATGCGTTGCGTTTTTAACGCACCCCCATTCATTTCTATGGAGCCTGGGCTGCGTGAAAAACGCAGAATATAGAACATGCTGCGTTTTTCACGCAACGCAGAACTGATGCGTGAAAAAAAACGCTCATGTGAAAAGCCCCATTAAAATGAATGGGTCAGGATTCAGTGCGGGTGCAATGCGTTCGCATCACGCATTGCACCCGCGCGGAAATCTCGCCCGTGTGAAAGAGGCCTTAAAGTGAATGGGTCCGTGATGCGGGCTGCACACGGCCGGTGCCCGTTGATTGCGGACCCGCCGTATGCTGCCCGCAATAAGGGCCATTGCCGACACACATTCGTGTGCCTGAGGCCATAGTCTGGAATTGTCATGTAACACTAGAAAATCAAAAAGTAAAAAAAAAAAGCAGGTTGTTATACAGGGGAATATGTAAAAGGTACACAGCGCATCGCGGATGCAGATCTTTTCACTTGAATGGGTCCACAATCCACTACGGAGCGCTTCCGTGGGGTTTCTCTCCGTGCCGCCGCACCGCAAAAAAATAGAACATTATGCTGTATTCTTTTTGCAGTGTGAATGGATCACGGAGCCATTCAAGTTGAACGGGTCCGGATCTGTCTGCGGCAGCCGCATGGATGGTTCCCGTGCATTGGGGACAGCAAATTGCAGTCCCCAATGCACTCAACGGATGTGTGCGTAAGAGGCCTTACATGAGTGTTTCTGAGCTGTCAGGAGTTCAGAGATCAGGTCTCTGTCAGAGCAGCAACATGATGGGTAACGAAGATACTCGGCTAGGCTGAAACTTACCTCTGTAGAACAAAAACTGCTGAAGATATTTAATAAAGACCAAGTGAAAAAATGATTTTTAGTCCAAAATGGGTAAAATGCAAACAAAAAAAAAATTGCTCCTGAAAGTGTCCATAGCCTTTGAAACTAACACTTTTGTCTAGAAATGCGACTCCAGTTTTCCATCTAGTTTTTTAACTTCTATATAAATGTCTTATCCTTGTCTATTTTTTTTTTGTGTGGCCGTGGAACGGACCACTCTCTGTTCGTATCTTTTGGGGCCCCTTATTGAAACGAATGGGTCCGCCTCCAATCCACAAAAAATGCGGATTGGATGCCGACAGAAACTATGATCAAGAGACCTTAGAAAAAGGGGTTTACTTTTTATTTTTTAATAACTGCATCGCTCTTCTCCGTTGGTTGTCTGATATTTCAGCTACACCCTCTCCCGTCTCCAGAATGGGCCTCCGGAGTAAAGGAGAGCTCACTGCACTTACACAGCGTGCTCTCCATTCATCGCAATGGGCATTCTGAAAATGGCCAAGCTCTTTTATGACATCCCATAGTGGTGAATGGAGAGCATACTGCGCAAGCGCAGCCACTTCTTCACTCAATGCAGTGGAAGCTTCAGTAATCGTCAAGCTATTTTTGGAACGGTGAACAGAGGTCAGCCATACATGCATGGCTGCTCTGTCTTCATGGGCTCCTATCTGGCGATAAGTGTGGGTCCCACCTCTGGGAACGACCACTATCTAACATTGGTGGCATATCCTAGCGATTTGCCATTAATGTCCCAGATGGGTCAACCCTTTTAAGGGCTCATGCACACGATCGTGGTTTTGTTCCGCATTGTTTGCGAGGCCGGTATTCGTGTTTTGCAGATCCAAGATTTGCAGACTGCAAAAAAAGGATACGGTCGTGTGCAGGAGGCCTAAGGGCCCCTGCCCGTGCTGCAGTCCGCAATGCACGGGCACTGACTGTGGGGCCGCCGCATTCTGATCGCGGAACCCATTCACTTGAATTGGGGTCCGCGATCCGGATCCCCTGGTCCGCACCGCAAAAAAAGTAGTGCATGCACTACTTTTTTGTGGTGCAGAGGCATGGGCAGGAACACCACGGAAGCACTCTGTAGTGCTTCCGTGGGGTTCCGATCCATGGCTCCGTTCCGCATATCCAGGATTGAGGACCCATTTGAGTGAATGGGTCCTCTATCCGTGATGCGGGGTGCACACGGCCAGTGCCCGTGTATTGTGGACCCTCAGTAAGCATGAGCCCTAAGGGTCCTTGCACACGACCATGGAGCAGGGCAGGAGCGCATGGCGTCATTAGTTGCTATGACGCCGTGCGCTTCCTAAGACCGCCGCTGTACAGTGATATACTGTACACGCTCGTATAGAGTGTATAACTGTACAGCGGGGGCCTTAGGAAGTGCACGGCATCATAGCAACCAATAACGCCGTGCGCTCCTGCCCTCAGAAGCAGCACGGTCCGGGTTTTCACGGACCGTCCCGGACCGTTCTCCACAGTTGTGTGCAAGGGCCCTAAGGCGCAATGTGTGGTGACGAATGTATTACACCCGCACTGAATCCTGACCCATTCTTTTTAATGGGTCTTTTCACATAAGCGATGTTTTTCACGCATCAGTTCGCCGTTGCGTGAAAATCGCAGCATGTTCTATATTCTGCGTTTTTCACGCAGCCCTGGCCCCATAGAAGTGAATGGGTCTGTGTGAAATTCGCATTGCATCCGCACGCAAGTGCAATCTCTTGCACTCCCTTTAATTCCTTAAATACTCTGCAAGTGAAAACCATTACAAATGACTGGTCTGGTTACTAATTGGCGATGTTATATAAGCCGCGGCCCCTCGCTCACTATCATGGCACATTCCCTGGCATAGGAACTGTTTGCTAAAAGTATCCCTTACAGATTAGATGTGATCAGGTTTTTGGTTAGCCAGAAGGAACGATCAGAGGTTTCCCTTTCATTATAAGATGAATGGATTTTTTTAAGACTCATGGAACGAACTCCTTAAAAGAAACCAGTCATTTTATCCGTGTGCGGCCCTCATGCCAAAAAAACCTATGGTGATCTGCCGGAGAGGTGAACTCATTGTTCTCGCCTTGGCATGGGCACTGTAAATAGATACAGAATGGTAATTCTTCTTGCAATTAGATATGGTTTAAGACGTTCACCATTGAAAGCGCAGAAACTTTGATCTCCGAGCTGCCGCGCATCTCCCCGGTCCTGCAAGGGTTACCTGAAATGCTACTGTTCTGCGGGGCTGGTTGAGGCTGAACAAAAGACAGATGTGCAATATACTGCGGAGCTGGCCTCTAAATACTGCATGCTCCGTCCAAGCGATCAGAGGGATTTATATCAAAGACACATCTGAGGGCTGAGCCTCCAGATATTTTGGCTTTATGATACCGCTAGCTGTGATAAGTAACTCATTTAGCTGAAGGTTGGATTAAGCCTACGCCAAGTCAGACTTTGTAAAGGACTGGAATAAAGTCCTGAGAAAATGCAACCGTAACTTTACTCGTACCATGCATTCATAACCTCATGTACACTCCTTTATTAAAGAAATACAGTTAGGCACTTTGCCAGGTTTAGATATACTGACGAGAAAGGGGTTCTCCGAGAATTAAGGAAATTAAAATACTTAAATATTACTTTATTATAAATATATTCCCAAATACCTTTCATTAGTTATAATGGCTTGTTTTGAGCAATCATTAGGAGAAATAAAATGGCTGCCGTCCTATTAGTACACACAGAACCTGTTCTAATCACACAGGAGGACAAGTTACTTCACAACACTGAGGTAAAGAGCTGCCTCATCCTCCTCTCTGCTCTGCTTGTCAGGGATTATGATCCTGAATACAGATGATAAGAACTTTAGCTGAATCTGTGGAGTTCATGAGCAGATGTGGCTAATAATCAGAAGCACTTGTATGCTGTCTCCATTACCACCCTCTGTCCTGTCCGTCCTCTCTGTACTTCATGTCTCCTCATGGACTCCATTCCTACAGAGATTCATCTGAAGATCTTATCATATGTATTCAGGATCATAATCCCTGAGGAGCAGAGAGGAGGATGAGGCAGCTCTTTACCTCAGTGTTCTTCAGTAACTTGTCCTCCTGTGTGATTAGGACAGGTTCTGTGTGTACTAATAGGACGGCGGCCATATGATTTCTCCTAATATTTGCTCCCTAGACAAAATGAGCCATTATAACTAATGAAATGTATTTGGGAATATATTTATAAAGTAATATTTACGTATTTTTAATTCCTGGAAAACCTCCTTTAAAGGGGTTGCCTGGTTGAGAAGACTCGCTACCTGTTGGGGAATTCAGAGTTAATAGATTGGGTCTGGTTTTTAGCAAGGCTAGCTGTAAGGAATGTCTCTGCCTCTGGAGGACCCAACACATCCATGCCCATGAACATAGGACCACAGATAGCATGTCACAATGCACGGGTACTGGCCTTGTGCACTCTGTGCTGCAGATGCGGACGTGTTGACAGGGGTCTGCAAAATACAGCAAAAGAGAGGACTTGTCTTGTCTTTTGCTGTGCGGAGGCACAGAACTGAGAGCCCACGGAAGCGCTTTGTAGTGTCTCTGTAGGCTTCCCACCTGTGCTTCGGCTTCGCAAAAGATAGGATCTCTATGCTTGAGAATTTCTTTGGTCTGGAGCGCTGTATCAGCGCAGCCTGTCTAGTTTGTACAGTCCCTGTTGCCCAAAACATTAATCTTGGCGTGATCGGAGGAACATAGCTCTCTAGATCACCGGACTCCTGCCATAAAGGCCAGCATAAGAGTTAAATCTGATAGATGACATGGTCAACAGCGACTGCGGCATCTAGGCAGTTGGATAGACAGGGCTCCTTCTGCTAATATCAGCAATGGCAACTAGGGGCCTAACAAAGGTCCCTGGGACTGACATGACTGTATGTCTATTAGGCCTCATGCACACGGCCGTTGCCAGCCGTGGCACGTAAACAGCGGGTCCGCAATATACAGCCACGTGCTCCCCGCATCACGGATGCATACCCATTCACTTGAATGGGTCTGCAATCCGGAGCTGCGGTACGGAACGGAGGCACGGAACCCCACGGGAGTTCTATTTATTTTTTTTATTTTTATTTTTTTTTTTGCAGTGTGGACAGATCACCGACCCATTCAAGTTGAATGGCTGTGTACACTGTGCAGCAGACGCAGCCTAACAGAGTGCCTGTCACTGTTACAGTGAGATTATAATGCACTGATGTACAATGTATACCTCTTCATTTTGAAAGCAATGTTCCCTAGTGAGAGTAAAAAAACAAATAAAGGTTAAAAAAAAGCTTATTTAAAAAAAAAAATAAAACAATTTTATTTAGTAAAAGTGGTAAACATACACACATTATATCACACCATGCTTGCTGGAACCCTTATAATAAGGCCGCATTCACACATCCTTATTGCCGCCAGGCTACTGTTGTGGACCACAAAACACAGGTCCGCAAAACACTGGCACCGGCCGTGTGAACTCCTCATTGACTTCAATGGGTCTGCGATCCGCACAATATGACAAAAGATGTGATATGTCCTATCTTTTACAGCGTGGAGGCACCAACCCCAAAGCACATGGAAGGGCTTCAGTGTGTTTCTCTGCAAACACAAATAACGTACAACATTGCCATAGTCATAGAAAACATTGTGGTGCTAGTGCTACACTTATTTTGCAAAATTGCGATTCTTGGCAAATACATTTAGTACAAAATTATTTGGGCCCGTCCACCAAACGTCAAGGTGATCTCTATAAGACGGGAACCTAACACTAAATACTACCTGTTATGTGCCATAATGGCCACCATTAAATTCAGGGAGTGCAGGTTCCACATGCATGCTGGGTCCACTCTGCCTTTGCCATTTTTGGTGCCTTAAAGGGAACCTGTCATCTCCGAAACACCCCCTGAACTAGAGTAAGCGGTGTATAGTGTAAGTGATGCTGAATCCGAATATGTAAGTTTTATCTTCATACTCACTTCCATTCCGACGCTGTGCTCCCACAAACCTGCAGTAAAATGCACTCACTGGACTCCAGTGCTCACTCACATAATGGAGAGGACTCAAAGAAGAGTCCTCTCAATGCATTTTACTGCCGGTTTGTGGGAGCACAGCGTCAGAATGGAAGTGAGTATGAAGATAAAACGTACATATTCGGATTCAGCATCACTTACACTATACACCACTTACTCTGGTTCCCTTTAAAGGCCTCCATTAAATCCATGGATGCAGGTACCAACATGCATGCTGAGCCCACTCCATACCTCTGCTGGTGCCTCCTATGTAGTATATTGTGTCTGATTATGATATAGGGAGAGTAGGCACACCCCTATACCCACATAAGATAAGACCAACCTCTGCTCTTATGTTTCTGGGCACACATTTTTTATGTTAAGAGGGAGAGGATCTTTGATATGGAAATGTAGTGACATCTTGTATATTCTTTCCTGTTGCACAACGTGAGACGGTATGACAGGTAAGAACAGCCAGCCATCTGATAGATTCCCGTGTGTATCGCTGTGTAACACATGTACAGACATGAACCAAGTTTAATTGCTTTTCTACCTGGAAATAATCGTGTAAATGATTTATGATTTCCACTTTGGCAAAACATTGTAATTATACCATTAGGCGCTACTGATTCAGAATTTCCCTTTTTCTAGAAAGTTAAAAGGGATTGTCCTGGCGACAGATATTGATGACCTCTCATCCTGGTGACCTATCCGACAAGATGTACCCATGCCGCCATGTTGTGCAGTCCCCAATGCACGGACACCATCCGTATGGCCTGCACTGACAGATGCCGACCCATTCAACTTGAATATGTCCTTGATCCGTCCGCACAGCAAAAAAAATAGAGTACGTTCTATATTTTTGCAGTGCGAAGGTGTGGAGCAAAATGCCATGGAAGCACTCCCACGCAGTGCCCGTATATTACAGACCCACTGTTTGCATGCCGCAATATGGGCACAGCCAGCACACTAATGGCGTTAAAGGGACATAAATGTTGTCTTGCGTAAAAATGTGCAAAAGCACACATGTATGACGACAGTGTATAGGAAATGGTTGTCTGATACTGGTTTATTTTAAAAGGTCCAGGCATCCGCACCAAGACGGATCCGGAATGACCCCCAATGCAAGTCAATGGGGACGGATCCCTTTGGTGTGAAACACCAGTAATCCGGATCTGTCCTCCATTGATTTGCAATGCGGGGTCATTCCGGATCCGGCTACAGAGATAGATACATACAGACAGACATACATACATACACACATACATACTCCAGGGACGCCGGCAGCATGTCTTCACGCGCCTCCTGCGCGCAGCTATGACGTTTCCCCACTGCGCCCAGCAGAGGGCGCTGTGGGGAATCGTCATCACTGCGCGCAGGAGGCGCGTGAAGACGTTCTGCCGGCGTCCCGGGCTGGAGCATGTAAGTATGTATGTCTGTGTCTTGTTCCATGTTAACATGTGTGGGGCCGGAGCGCTGCTCCGGCTCCACACATGTATCAGCGGCAGTACGGATCCGTCGGCACCCTTTAGGTGCCGGTTCCGTGCTGCCGCTAGTGTGAAAGTAGCCTTACTCTGCATTGGACTGTTCCTCTGTTATTCCTGTTAAAAGTGTTGGAATACATTGAGGGTGTTACCAGTTAGGGTGTGTCCCTGCACACTCTGACACCGTCCAATCAGTGCTGACAGTGCCAGACTGTGTAGGGACACGCCACTTTGACAAGGGGAATGATAACACCCAGCTGTCAATTTATTCATTAATTTGTAGGAGGAAGAATCTATTCCGTCCAGAAAGTGGAGTAGATTGTGTGAGGTGCGGCAGTTTTATAGGGCACATATAGTCAGGCTTCAGAGGTCCCTATCACGGCCCACCTCCTCCTGCCCAATTTTTGAAAAAGTGTCGAGGGTGTCTGAGAAGGCTAAAAAAGTTGCAAATTTTGTTGTGGCACAGAAAACTGTCGTAGAGCTATGATAAATATGTGTAGACTTTTGGTGTTACTATAATCATTAGGGCTCATTCACATAACTGCATGAAAAGGCCCTCATCTGTTTCACAGTTTTGCAGAAAGGGTGCGGACCCATTAATTTCAATGGGGCCGCAAAAGATGCCGTCAGCACACCGTGTGCAGTCCGCATCCGTAGTTCTGTTCCGCAGCTCTGCAAAAAAGATAGAGCATGTGTCCTATTTGTGTCCAAAATTGCGGACAAGAATAGGCATTTTCTATCATAGTGGCAGCCATGTGCGGTCCGCAGATTGCACACAGGCTGGTATCCGTGTTTTGAGGATCTGCAATTTTCGGACCGCAAAGCACTACGGCCGTATGAATGTAGCCTTAAAGTAGCATCTGGCTGCCCCATTTTATACATCAAAATAAATAACAGAAAAGGAATATTAGTGCACAAAAATAGATGCAAACAATATATACTGTATAAACTAAGACCTCATTCTGATATGATAAAATCTGAGACCCTTAGCCAATATATTTTGATCAAAACACATCTGTGCCCACCTACCCAGGTCCTACGCTAAACCTAACCATGCCAGTGGGCATCTATATCTAGGAGCGTGGACGCCGCACATATAGGCGTGTTGCTCCTAGTAACCTCTATGTGCATACAGCAACCAATGAGAGGAGGAGCAAACACACTTATGTTGGTTGCTGTATGCACGTAGAGGTTACTAGGAGCAAGACGCCTATATGTGCGGCGTCCACGCTCCTAGATATAGATGCCCACTGGCATGGTTAGGTTTAGCGTAGGACCTGGGTAGGTGGGCACAGATGTGTTTTGATCAAAATATATTGGCTAAGGGTCTCAGATTTTATCATATCAGAATGAGGTCTTAGTTTATACAGTATATATTGTTTGCATCTATTTTTGTGCACTAATATCTCTTTTCTGTGATTTATTTTGCACCATTTTATACCTAAAAACAATGTTGTAAAGGATGCCATCTGAAACGCCACTTAAGACACTGCAATATGCAGTGTGTGAATCTAACCTAAGAATAAGGGCTCATGCACACGAACGTGTGCATTCAGTGCCCGTACTGTGGACTGCAAATTGTGGTCCACAACGCACGGGCACTGACAGTGGGGCCACCGCATGCAGATCGTGGAACCATTCATTTGAATAGGATCCGCGATCCGCATCTGACGGTCCGCACCGCAAAAAAATAGTGCATGCACTACTTTTTTGCGGTGCGGATGCATGGCCAAAAACACCACGGAAGCACTCTGTAGTACTTCCGTGGTGTACCGATCCGAGCCTCCGTTCCGCATCTCCGTGATTGCGGACCCATTGAAGTGAATGGGTCCGCGATCCGTGATGTGGGCTGCACACAGCCGGTACCCGTGTATTGCGGATCCGGCGTATGCGGTCGTGTGTATGAGCCCTAAATAAGATTAAAACACGCCTCATCAGTTACACGAAACAGAAAAAGTTGTGCGCTCAGTAATGAGCGTGACATGTTGCGTGTAACGCCTTTTGAATTTGCTACTGGGTTTGACTCGATCTCAATTGTCGGAAGACCTTTATTTGTAAAATTAGCTCAAAAATAGCTTTGTCCTTGGTATTTCCCACTTGGAATATTTTGAGGCTGGCAGAAGATAATTAGAGCACACTAATTATTAGTAGACTTGTGGGATGAGGAGCTCCTGAAAAGAAATACCTGTTCTCCAACAAGCCTTCTGGCTCGGAGTCAATGGCCGTTGTTGCGATAGCCTGGGGAAGTGAGATGAAAGTGATCATTCTGAAGCGAATGTTAAAAGACTGAAGCCATCCAAGATCCGGCAGCAGGAGAACGCCTTCAGCTGCAGGTCTTGACACCGTGCCGAGCAGTCTGAACCCGGGGTCTTTTCAGCTCTGACCTTGCAATTATCTAAATATGTAGATGCGAGTCTACTTCTCCTTTTATGTGTGAGAGAATTCTCCTGGAAGGAAATCGCTGCACTTACAAGAAAATAGTACAAACAAACCTCATCTGGTCATTTACCTCGTCCAGAATAAAGTGTTTGTACTTTGTGGTTTTTTTTTTTTTTTTTTTTTCCTTTTTTTGCCTTCCCAGAAGCTGCTCGGAACAACTCTGAACTTAAAAAGTCTCCATTGTTTCACAATAAACAATTCAATTAATTTCCTGCAGTCTCCAGATGGTTTATGTGGCATGAAACTGCTCCGTGTGATCCAGGAACATTTAAATGCACCATAAACTCGTACTTAGCAAGCGCGACGCCACGCTCCTAGACTGTGATGTTTATCGGTCAGTTATTACTACCTCCCATGTGAACGTGAGGTGTACGGTATGGATGGCGGAGCTATGAATTGGTCAGGAAGTTAATGATTAGGCCGCGATCCATCGTTTCGTGGAGATCAGATTAGCCGTACTAGCTTGAGTGGACAACACCAAAAAAAGAAAAAGACGCAGGACCATAAGTCCAATAATAAAAAAAAAAATCATAAATTTAGAAGTTCATCATTAAAAACATCATAAGAGAATAAAAACGGAGCCCACCGATGCAAAAATGAAGATGGGCTGTGGATGTAAGGAGGACAAAAATCCATAAAAGTCTTAATAGAATAATACCACCCAACAATAACCCAAATGGAGCATAGTAGTAATGAAAGTAAAGAGAGTGGCAAAAAAAACCACTAACACCAGGGAACCACCCACTTGAGACCAACATTTTCGCTCGGTGAAGAATTCGTCAGGTATGGTGGGTCTACTGGTATTAGTGTATTTTGGGATTTTTTTGTCACTTCTGTTGACTTTCTTTACTATGGTACTTTTTTTGTTTTTTGTGGGGGTGATATCCCGCTATGACATTGTCTGTAGACTAGCACCAGTCAATTGCAATACCAGACACAAGGCACGGTGCTGTCTCTGCTGGAAAAAGTCAAGCAACATTCTGGACTCAGCCTCCCTCTAATGAACCCCTCCCTAAAAACCAACTTTATTAATTCATATTAAAATCAATTATACCTAATAGAGTGTATTAAAATAGGTACGACACTGCGTCCTGTAGATCTGTAATGTAGGAGGTTCACTAAATAATAGCCTCACTGTATGGAAGATTCTCTGCGTATATTAGCCTCTATACCTCCACCATAAATCTCACAACTGGGTTCAAGATGCCCACTAGATTATATTGCTTAGGGCGCAGTGCCATTAAAATAGCAGTTGATGTGCTCTACTGTCGGCCCAACATGTTTCACTGCCTAAAGCGGCGTCATCAGGGGACTACAGACAACAGCGAGATTGGCAAATCTTGTCTGTCGTCCCCTGATGACGCTGTGCTTTATCCTTATAAGGAAGGTGAGGTGAAAACGCCAAGGGGTACAGCATGTTGTGTATCTGAAAAGTAGCAAAAAAACAAAAACACCACCTAATGAAGAAAAAACTCCAGGAGGGAAAAAAAACCGCTTGTGTGTGTGTGTGCACACGTAGCTGCTGTAGATTTCAGACTTTGTGTAAAAGAAGATAAATGTGAGGGCCTGCTGACCCTGCCTTCTCCAAGCCTCCTTTTTGGATAATGGTGAAGGAGGCGTACAAACGTCGTTTGTGACAAAGTTTAGTCACAGTGGAGTTTAAAATGTCAAAAACCTTTTTTCGACAGAAAACTAGCTCAAGGAGATGATACATCTTCCCCTTTGACTTTTCAGAGCCATTACAGCTATGAGACCCCACTCACTAATTTCTGATGGCAACAAGACCAGAAAATGCTAGAACCTAAGTTGCGCTAGCAGGTGGTTTCTCTTCAGGTTATATTTGTGTCTATGATGTATACTATACTAGGGAAAGATTCAATCTTCCATCCGGGTCTCCACTTATACATATGCAAAGTTTCTTTGTTTTTTTTACGTAGTGTTCGACCACGAAGTGTCTGCATGGTGACGGTGCTCCACAGACTCCAAACTCAGGGCTGATCACGCTTGTGTTGTGTTCCTTTCAGGTACCCGAGGATTGAGGGGGTGACCAAAGACATGGACTGTACAGCAGCTCAGACGAAGGGACTCTTTTTGCTAAAGATGCTTTGGCTTATACTGACATGCATGGTAAGTAATGTGGTGGAAGAAAGTTGCTACTTTAGAACCGTCTGGAAATCCCTCGAGGTCTCCGATTGCGTTCTGCAGTATATACTGTCACATTAGAGAATCCTGTTTATCAGCAGCAGTGAATAATCACATGCCGTCTTGTACAAACACGCTCGGCATAGCTGTGGTGTCTCTACATAACACATCCAACAACTTCAAAGTCTTTCTACTTCAACTGAATCCGGATACCATACACAGGGAGAAAAATGTGTGGTTAATAAGAAGCTACCAAGTAGAGGACTTGCATGTTAGTTGCGGTTGGGTGGTGGATTATTTTCCATTTGTTAGATTGCCATAAGTATTATGGATTTATACTGTATTTTTACATTTGTCCTGCAGCACGGTTACTCTGACACGTACTTGTTTTGAGGACTCTTTAACTCCTGTCACCCTGATTTTGGACCATTTTCTATAGTAATACATGAGTAGTACTGCAAAGATGGAGTCCAGATGACTATTTTTTATTTTCCTACAGCCCCCCATTCCCTGAGCTGCATTGAAATACGTTGTCAGGACTGCTGCGCATGCGCACACAAGTCCTCTCCATTATGTTAGCAGGGGCAAATTGGCCATAGACCCTAAGAGGAAATTTCCCAGTGGGCCAATGCCTAGGAGGGCCACCCCAAACCCTCCTCATGGCCTCCAGCAAGGTTCATAATGATCTGATTCTCTCTTACACACCTGGCCAGCAGCCACACATGCCCTCCTGAATTCAGCTGTATCAATGTCCTCAGGACAGGGATACAGTTGAATACTGTGGTGCAGGTGGCAGTATTTTCTGCTATACTGTGATATTTGGTTCACTTGGGCCTATATATTTCCCTGCACTAATGTATTTCTGGCGCTGTCTACATCTGCTGTCCCACCTTATGCCAATTTTGACCTGCCTACGACATGGGGCCACTCTTACCTTTTTTCTAGTGCGACTTTTAGTTCCCTGTATGTTAGAACAGCATAGCAGTCCAGACTGTGTATTTCAGTGCAGCTTTGAGTGCTGACAGTGGGGTAATGGGAGGCAGTAGGAAAATAAAAAAATAGTGATCTGAAGTACTATGCCTGTATTATTGTAGCTAATAGTCCAAAATCGACTTGACCTCCATTCATTGATGTATGGAGGGCTTTAGTAAATCTTAGTCACGTCTAGGAGGCAGCCATAGTCTCTGCACAACCTCCCATGGAGCACTTGATACACAGTAAAAGAGAAGGTCCAATAACCAGGGTTTTTCAACCCCAGCTTTACCTATCACTTGACAATTTGCTCCCCAGTAGTCAGAATAGTGTCCCAATACTTGTCCCCCAGTGGTTCCCCACTAATAATAATAATTGTCACCCCTCTTCCTCAGTAACCATAGCTTGTCCATCCCATCTTTTTCACTAGTACCAGCAGCCATGTTCCTAGTTTTTAATTCCTCCCAGTAGTCACAACAGCATCAACGCAAGAGGAGCACACATGAATGTCATTACGTGACAACTGACTGTTTCTACAAGGAGAGATGACATTTGATGACCACCTTTCCATTCACCTCTTGGGACCGTCCAAAAATAACCAAGCCAACTTGGCTATTTTCTGAACTCTCACAGTGGTGTGGTCCCGTTCTGGAGATTGGTGTGGGTCCCACCTCTGAGACCTGCTCCTGTCTGTCATTTGTGGCATATCCTAGTGGTAGGCCATACTTATTTGAGGTGGGACAACCCCTTTAAGCTAAAATGTGTGCTGGTTATGGTACTCCTGGTGGGGTTAGGGCCAGAGATCCTTCCACAAGGTCACCCGTTTTTGAAATTCATCTCACCCAACTCTTGTTTTTACTCAACACTTTCTTGAGGGAGAATCAGGAGCTCCCTATGTTGTTTGCTTCCTCTGAAAACTGAGGATTTGTCTGTCAGTAGCCTAATGTGTATGGGGGGCCTTTGTATGAATTGAGTCTTATGGATTTCCACCATTTCCTACAATCAAACAGTCCTTTTTGTGTTTTGCCTCCAGCAGAGGACATTCAGCATCTACTATTTTTAGATAAGTAAAGCCTGACTTTTTGCATTTGATGTTCTGGCTCCTCTCTCTGCCGCACTGTAATGGTTCCCCTCCCACTTGCAGCTGGCATAGTTTGGCACAGTTCCGTTAATAAACACTAATTCATCCACCAAAATCAATTATTCATTTAAGTCCGTGAAGATTAATTGCTTCTAAATAAACGTGTGATCGTGCTGACATCTGCAGCCCATATGTTAATGAGAGTGCTCTGAGCACGTTACTTACTGGACACGTAAGGTAGACATTGACCATGTGCGCCACTTCTCTGTGGGGCTGTCCTGCTGCATGAATTATCCCCCCCCCCCCCAAATATCGGACTCATCTGCTGTAATATATTCTACATATTACATTAATTTCCTGATGTGTACTTAAAGGAGTATATGCTTCTTGTCATTTGGGACAATGAAGGGACTCTGTCAGAGTTGAAGATATCTGCTTATTTACTAGGTAATGAGATCTCATTTTTCAGGGTATGGGTAATGATCCTGGATCGCAGATCAATGCAGAAAATGGCAAATTGGGAACCCTACGGAAACTCAACTTCACCAATTTCTGAAAAGAGGGTTTGCACCAGTTTTCTGACATCAACGAAGAGCTGCCGGAGAGTTCAGTTTAGGTGCACGGGCTGCCGGAAAATGCCCTTCATTTAGGCTACTTTCACATTTGTGGAACAGCTCTCCGGCAGGTCGTGCCGGCAGAGAACAGCCAACCAGAATTCTCCGAATCTGGCGTTTGGTGGATGTTAAATGGAATGCCCATGAGACCCATTGACCATAATGGGGTCCAGCGAAGATCTAGCCGCTACCCGCCAAATATGCCGGGAATCAATCGGACAAAAACTGCTGTACGCAGGGTTTTTTTTCTGGCTGATTCCTGGCATTCCATGCAAGAACAGCCTGCCGAGAGCTGTGCTGCAAATGTGGAAGTAGCCTTATGACTAGGCCTGTGCCTTGCCGTAAATTGAAGGGGTTATCCAATACTATAAACTGAACCCCCCCCCCCTAATGAATATACTTACCCCGCTCCCTGCGCCGCTCCTGGCCCCCGCACCGCCGCTGCTGCTTCTCCCCGTGCGTGGATAAAAACATCCGGTGTCGAGGAAGAGCAGCCAAGGGCAGGCAGGGACGGGCCTCCCTAGGGTCATAGGGGACAATTTTAAAGTATTGGATAACTCCTTTAAGGGCATCCTCCAGCAGTGCCGGGGAAATCATAGGCCCTGATTTATCACACCTTCACTCCAGAATTCTGTCTTCAAAAAGTCGCACGATAGGGCTTTTGCGACTTTTTTGCGCATTTTTTTGCGACTTTTTGCATGTGTACACAACTCACTCCAGTTTTGTAATATGGGTGGAAAAGTGGGTGTGGTTAGCTATGTTAATGAGTTTCACTCCAGATTTATCATTGCGACTTTTTAAAAAAAGTCGCAAAATAGTCGCAATCTCACTCCAGGAGGAGGGTGGAGTAGGAAAAGTGGAGTGGCTTCTCTAGACAGAAGTGTTAGGTTTAAGGACAAGCCACATTTATCAAACAACCTGTGACGTTTGATAAATGTGGCACAAAGTACTCCAACACAGACTGAAGCAAAACTGACTTCAAATATTCTCCTAATGATAAATTCCCCCCATAGAGTGTAGAAATCAGGTTCACATTCATGGAATATCCATTTCCGCTGCATTGCTTTGGCTGTCGCTGTACCAAAAAGCTCTTTTTATCAATGGACCCCCAAATAAGGATGGCTTTTGTGAGAGGATTGTTTAGAACCAGCTTGCTATCTCAGAATATGGCTTTTAGATTTAGATTAGGCTAGCTTAAAATGTTCAATTTATACAGTATGCTGAGCATGTGGCCCTGACATGTGCCATATGTTTGCATACTTCGTCCGTGTTTGCATAAGATATTTTTTTGCGCCAGACAAGTGTATGGAAAAACTTAATAAAAGGGCGGTCAATGTATGGGACCCAAACACTTTTAGCGTACGTGGTTGGACATTATACTGTTGACACATCCAGGGACATTTCTCAGCATCTACCCTGTACACGTGCTCTAACTATTAACTTGGGAAATCCTTCTCACAGAAGGAAAGCGATATCCATACACGACTCTGCATCCTATACAGCTATTGGTTTAATCGTCCATGGTTTGAGCTGAAGATGCTTTTCTACCATCTACGACATCTAGATGTACAGCCTGACATTAGTTAAAGAAGAACTCTCGCAAAAAATGTTATTCCATGTCCTGCTAGAAATGTACATGATATAATCTGTAGTGAATGTCATTTTCTTACCAGTAGCTGAATTTTTGACTTCTATCATCCTGAAGTTTCTATTCTGTGTCATGTGACCAGGAATTAGACCCACCAACTCACACAGCACCTTATGTGTGGACAGGAAGTCTAATTCTCTATGTATTCCTATGGGTGGGTTCACTTTCAGTCTCATAGGAATGAATAGAGCAGTTACTGGCTTGCTGTCCTGGATCAGTTGGAGGTCAGGGAGTTGGTCACATGACCCAGCTACAATAAGAAGAGAGTGGAAACTCTCAATTTCAGCCTCTGATAAGAAAATGACATTCACTACAGATTATATCATGCACCTTTCTAACAGGTCAGAGAATAAAAATTTTTGCGGGAGTTCTTCTTTAAGTTAGGAGTCAGTGCTCCAGACTTAATGATTCACAGAGGGAGCGTTTAAAACCTTCCCTTAGGCTTATTTCTCAAAATAACTGTGTCCAGCAAACATTGACGGTGACAGTAATATTGCCACATTGGTCCCTCGAAAATAATTATGCCGAGGTGCCTCCCCCAACAGTGTTAGTTCTCCCCAGTGACACCAGTAGTAATAATTCATTCCCAGAGTGCCCCAATAGTGATAATGTTTTCCAGAGTTCCGTTTTTATATTTAGAGCCCTCCATAGTGTGCCCAATAATAATGCCCCATAGCAATAATAATTCCCCCTATAGTGCCTCAAGTAGCAATAACTCCCCCATAGTGCCCTCCCTTAGCAATAAAAAAAAAACAGTGCCCCCAGAAGTAGTAATGACCCCCTGTAGTGGCCCAATATTATGCTTCCCCCTAGTGGCAAAGAAAATTATCAAAATTAAATACGCCCATTCCATGTCACTGTTCTACCCTGTGCCCTGGCCCAGACGGTCCTGATGACATCATCCACCAACTGTGCTGTCCTACCAAAGACTAAAGTCCTAGTGGCCTATGAGTGTGAAAGGCGGAGCAGGAAGACATTGGCTCCCTGCCTTGCTGCAGTATGTTTACAGTTAAATAGGGAGCGGCCCTATGTCAGTGCCCTAGCAACCAACAATGAAATATTGCTGAATCTTAGGGCAGTTTTGCTTACCCCCTCACCCTATGGCATGTACCCCCTAGTTTACGCCTACTGCAAGTTGAGTAAAACTGCTGTAGAGTATCTCCGGGAAGAGGCATGTGAGTACCTCCATTTAATTTGTGGTAGGTGCGAGAAGCTATCCTGTCCGCGGGGGATATTATTCCTGCAGATGGATGAATTACTACGGTTCTAAAGGACTAAGGAGGTTTTACTAGATGTGTCTGTAGTAAAGTGGCCTTTCAGAGTGTGGCTCCTGGATGAAACTTTGTAGTCATGTAGTCTGTTGTCATGGAGACACATAGATAACATGCATTATAGCTGTAGACACAAAACAGTAGGATTTCTTTAATCAAGACTACAATTGCTTACTTTTTATTGATACAGTGCATCTTTAAAAAATTATACATACACTTGCCTTTTTAATGTCGTGCTCATCTGTGATCTAAATCTGAACAAACAAGTATAATTGCTTACTTTACTTTTTCTGTGCAGAGCATTGCAGTAGTTGCTACATGTTGGCATCAGCCTCCAATGAACTGGGATGCCATGCATTAATGCGTCATTTCGAATATGGTATTTCCAGGTAGCATTTTCCTAAAGCATCAACAATGATTTTTTATTTTTTTTTGCTAGGTTACCAGAGCACTTTGTGAAGTTGGAGACTGCAAGGAGCAGGAGTACTTTGATAACACCGGGAACTGTCGACCCTGCAGGCAGTGTGGCCCAGGCAAGGAGCTATCAAAGGTATAGTGGTTCTTACGGACTAGTAAATGTGGTGTGCATTATAGTACATATGTATAAACGCCCCACCGAGGGTGAAGGAAATGGTACCACTTACCCATGGAAGAGACAGACATTCATTAAAGAAGAACTCCCACAATAAATTTTATTCTCTGTCCTGCTAGAAATGTACATGATGTAATCTGTAGTGAATGTCATTTTCTTACCAGTGTCTGTATTTGTGAGTTATATCCCTGTGATGCTTCTCATCTGTGTCATGTGACCAGCAATCAGACTCACCAACTCACACAGCATCTTATGTGTGGACAGGAAGTCTAATTCTCTATGCATTCCTATGGGAGCCTCACTCTGAGTCTCATAGGAATGAATAGGGATGTGACTGGCTTCCTGTCCTGGGTCAGTTGGAGGTCAGGGAGTTGGTCACATGACCCAGCTACAATAAGAAGAAAGGGGATAACTCAGAATTACAGTCTCTGATGAGAAGATTGCATTCACTACAGATTACATCATGCACCTTTCTAACAGGTCAGAGAATAAACATTTTTGCGCGAGTTCTTCTTTAATGGAGCAATGGTTGCTGCAGGGGGATGTGTGTGTGTGTGTGGTCAGACCAAACGGCAGCTCATTGCCATGGCCTCCAAGGGCACCGTTGGTTTCTGGGGTGACTATTTTAAGAGAAGGGATTGTCTTCATGAAAATGGAGGAAATGTGAAGCTACAAAGGTCTTATTTGAACCTTTAAAGGGAACCTGTCATCTCCGAAACACCCCCTGAATTAGAGTAAGCGGTGTATAGTGTAAGTGATGCCGAATCCGAATATGTAAGTTTTATCTTCATACTCACTTCCATTCTGACGCTGTGCTCCCACAAACCAGCAGTAAAATGCACTCACTGGACTCCGGTGCTCACTCATATAATGGAGAGGACTCAAAGAAGAGTCCAGTGAGTGCATTTTACTGCAGGTTTGTGGGAGCACAGCGTCAGAATGGAAGTGAGTATGAAGATAAAACTTACATATTCGGATTCAGCATCACTTACACTATACACCGCTTACTCTAGTTCAGGGGGTGTTTCGGAGATGACAGGTTCCCTTTAAGTGTCATTTTAATCTAATTCAGCATGAAAAACTAGCTACTTTTGCAGTTCTCAGAGTGTGACATTTTGTCCTTACATCATGATAATGGCGCCTCTGGTGTTTAATTTGTATAGTAAGGTGCATGCCCACATACTGAGGTGGTCACACATGTGCAGTTCTATCCTTGAACTAATAGCAGCCAGGTCTACTGTAAGAAGGTGTGACATTCAGGGCTCATTCCATTTTTTTTTTAATGGGCACCCGTTCATTTCAATGGGGCCGCAAAAGATGTGGACAACACACCTTGTGCTGTCCTCATCCATTGCTCCGTTCCGCGGCCCCGCAAAAAAGATAGAACATGTCCTATTGTTGTCCATTTTGCAGACAAGAATAGGCATTTCTATAATGGGGCGCAAGTTACGTTCTGCAAATTGCGGAACACACATGAGCGGCATCCGCAAAACACGGCGCGGTCGTCTCAGTTATCCCTTACTTAGTTTCAATCCAACTTTAAAAAAAAAAATAAATTGCAGAAAATAATTCCGGGGGGGTGGGGGTAGTGAAACTGGAGAGTAGCATTACTAGATGAAAGTATTAGGTTTAAAAATGCGCCCAATGAAGAAAAAAAAAAAAAACTCCAACTCAGACTGAAAAAAAAAAAACTGACTTCGAAATATTCCCCTGGTGATAAATTCCACCCGCTGACTATAAGGAGTGATCCAGGGGGGCATGACATTATGTACTGGGCTTATTGCAGGTTTAGGATTTGGCAGTAACCTCAAACATCTGTTGAAGCGGAGATGAATAAGATGTGGATGGTTTTGATTTACAGTCAGCTGGAGAGCGCACATCTCTGGAGCTGCAGAATCGGCGCTCAGTAAAAGAAGGAATGTGGCCGTAAAAGTGGAATGACATAGATTCCTGGAAGACGGCTTACTCGTAGGAGGGGATTTTCTTCATGCAGTGTTTGCTGGGGTTTCTGTCATTTTCTTGTACTGAGAACGAAGACACATTTACGTCTAAGGCCTCATTCACACGTCCGTGTCCGTATTTCGGTCTGCAAACCACGGAACACCAATTTATAGACACTTTCCGCGTGCAATCCGCATTTTTCTCACTTCCATCACTAGAAATGACTATTCTTGTCCGCAATAAGGCAGGAATAGGACATGTTCTATAACAGGGGTCAGCAACCTTCGACGCTCCAGCTACTGAAACTACAATTCCCAGCATGCTCCATTCATTTCTATGAAAGTTCTGAGAACTGTAGTCTCACAACACCTGGAGAGCCGATGGTTGCCTACCCCTGTTCTATCATTTTCTTAACAAACACACGGATGCGGAGAGTACACAGATGACATCCACGTGCTGTCTGTCTTTTTTGTGGACCCATAGAAACAAATGGGACCGCGCGATCCACTAAAACTAACCTGATGCTTGTTTTGGCCAAAGTTGCCATGTAACCCCAGCCTGTCAAGTCAATTTAAGAATTTGATTGAGCCGCCATTTTAATATCGAGGTGTAAAATTTTTGTGTAGCTTTTTTTTTGGTCATTCCTCCAGTAAGCTGGGTGACTACCGATACAGCTGCCATCACTTCTCACAGAGGGGTTGTCACTCAGCTTTAAACAACTTGGCAGACTTTCCATGGTCTAAGGTTAGCATGGCCAACCTGAGGCTCTTCAGCAGTTGTAAAACTACAACTCCCACCATGCCCTGCTGTAGGCAGTCTTAGGTTGGCCATCCTTGGTCTAAGGGGTTCACGTTATATACTTAAACCGATTTGATGTTCAGGGTAGTGTTGAGCGAATTCATTCGACCTGAAGCTGAATATCCTCATACTTCATATTAATGAATCGATTTCCCTGAAATGGTGGAAATGTTTTTTTTTTTTTTTTTAAATCATACCTACTTCATTTGAGCGCGAAGAGCCGGCCGCCGCCATCTTGATTGAAGACCCTGCACAAAATCCCGTGCGGGGTGACGTTTGACATCACCACACCTCACGAGATTTCGCGCTGGATCTTCAATCAAGATGGCGGCTGGCTCTTCACGATCAAATGGATGAGATAAGTATGATTTGATTAATTTATTTTTCACTTCAATATTAATGTCAGATGCCACGATCAGCGATGAACGTAGCATCAGAGGGGTACAATGACGGGGAGCAGGGCAATCACCTTGCCAAATCATTGCACCCACTACTTACAAAGAAATGCGCTTCATGACAAAGTTGAATTTTTTTTTTTTGTACTTTGCTCATCACTAGTTCAGAGTGTGGGAAACGGGAGCAGCGTCCTCTGTGGAAGCTTTTACGTCGGCCATATTGGTTAACTTATCACCGATTATCGCCTTTTCCCCCCACCAATAAGGGATTTTTGTCTGTCTGGACTGGTGGCGATTGTTTGGGTGGGGAGGAGGGCTTGCCAATTGCCTATTTAAAAAAAAAAAAAAAAAAAAAAAAAAAAACGCACACATTTGACAATTGGACATAAGGAAAGGTTTTCAGCCTGTGGACTGGGCAATAGTTCCATTCCCTGACTGCAAGCAGACAGACTGAAAATGATTCGGCTATATTTACGCAAAATCGGAAAGCTTTAATCTACTTAGCTTCAGCATCTATTCACATGTGACACGGATTCTGGTGCTGAATTCCTCGTAAAATACGATTTCGGTCCTCTTCCCTCACGTGTGATTGGTGTTTCCGCAACCCCATTTACATACAGTTCAAAATTTCTGCTTGGATTTTCGCCACGGAACTATGTGGCATGCTATTAATTGTGCACGGAAAAGCCGAATGTTAGCCCCATTGAATGGCAATAGGGCCATTCCTCGTGTGGATCCCACTCATACCTGCAGTACATCCATGGCAGAGGTCAGCCTTGGACTTCTGGGATTTTAATGGCGATGTGTGAACAAGGCCATACACTATCAATCTATGTAAGAGAAAAATTCTCTTTCTAGCCCAAAACAACCACTAATATTCGGGTCTATAAAATGTCCCCATGACCAGGCTGAACAGGAATGCGGGAATAGTGGAGCGGCAGACATCGGTCCTGTAACTTATTAAATTATATTTCCATATTATATTGAGAACTATAGGACATTCTCACAGTTTTTTATATATTTTAAAGGAATCCCTTTAAATGCGACAATTTTTTTTAGACTTTTTTCATGCAGTTTGCAGGCCGTTGTTTCACTGCCGATGTATTTCCACCCTTGTCCCCATCGATGAGCATTGCTGTGAGGGGCCAGCGCGGCATGACATGTCTTTGGCAATGCCCAGAGATAGGTGTGGTTTCCATTCACAGCGGTTAAGTGGAATGCCTGCGTGTGAACGTCTACCCGGCTCCTGCTCATTCACATGGCTGACTTCATTAGAAAACAGATACCTCACTGAGCTCGGCCATAAGCTGCTGATAATGCAGCAGTGGGAGCCCTCGAGAACCCTTTATCATTCAAATGCCCCAGCCTTTCTCATACGCAGCGGATGGCTAGCCCTCGCCTGTAGGAGTAAAAGAGATTATTAGCCCTGAAAAACACATTGCAAGCCGCTGGTAGCGTCTTTGTCTCTGACCAGAACTGTGATCATTAAGACGCTGGATCTACTAACTTTGTCTAGAGAGAAGACCAATTAATAATTACCCCCCTTTACCAATGTGTATGCAGCACCATCTCTTCCCCCATCCACGTACGACATCTTGTATATCCTATTAAAATACCTGAAAAAACGCCATTGCCACAACGTGCTGCAATAGAAAAATAGACCCAAACTTGGGTAAAGAAAAAATGGCTTAGTTGCCCATAGCAACCAATCAGATTCCACCTTTCATTTTCCAAAGGAACTGTGAAAAATGGAAGGAGGAATCTTATTGGTTGCTTTGGGCAACTAAGGCTACTTTCACACATGGAGGCCATGTTAAAAAGTAGTCACATATATACATGTATAATACTCTATGGCGCACGTTTGATGCCCGCCGGGTGCAGTCACAAGCTCATTTCTGAGACTTATGTGCAGCTTTTGAGAAGTTTCCTATCTATTAATATAATGCTCCTAGACCTCGTCCAGTAGAGATTTCTTGTGACTGTCATGGCTATTTTCTCCCCTAGGAATGCGGCTTTGGATATGGGGAGGACGCACAGTGTTTACCCTGTCGACCGAATAGATTTAAGGAAGATTGGGGTTTCCAGAAATGCAAGACTTGCCTCGACTGTGCATCTGTCAACCGCTACCAGAAAGCAAACTGCACCGCCACTGGGAACGCCGTGTGCGGAGAATGCTTACCAGGGTATGAAACCTGCTTTATACTGTACATCCTGTGCTCTTGTATGCATTCTTTGGTTGTCCAGCATAGATGGATGAATCATTGTATCGCAGATGTAGCAGAGCTGAGTTTATTGGTTGACTCCTTGGAATACCTTATTAGTTCACCTTGATAACTGGACGTAGGTTTACCTGCAGCATGGCTTCAAGTACCTCTTTATGGAAAACGTGGAAAATCCAGGAGTGCAGACCCTTTCTCCACCTTCAGTCTCTCCTGTGTGGTTACCACTAATCAGAAGGTTCTTGCACATCCTTCTGCCGCATGCCTGTGCTCTTAAAGGGTGTCTGTCAGCAGTTTTGTACCTATGAAATTGGCTGACCTGTTACATGTGCACTTGGAGCTGACGACATCTGTGTTGGTCCCATCTTCATATTTGCTTGCATTGCTGAGAAAAATTATGTTTTAATATATGCAAATGAGCCTCTAGGAGCAACGGGGGCGTTACCATTACACCTAGAGGCTCTGCTTTCTCTGCAACAGCTGTGCCCTCTGCACTTTCACTTTAGGAGTCCGGGCCAGCATGGACCTGTAAATGAAAGTGCAGAGGGTGCGGCAGTAGCAGAGTGAGCAGAGCCTCTAGGTGTAATGACAACGCCCCCATTGCTCCTAGAGGCTCATTTGCATATATTAAAACATCATTTTTCTCAGCAATGCGGGCACATATGAACATGGGACCAACACAGATGTCTTCAGCTGCCAAGTGCACATGTAACAAGTCAGCCAGTGTCATAGGTACAAATCTGCTGACAGATGTCCTTTAAATCAATGTCAGGGGTTGTAGTGATCCGCAGGGGAACCTGTATACAGCCTTATCTCACTACATGGGCACCTGCAAGGCAAAAACAATCATTCCCTATACAGCTATCTGGGCTGGTCATACAGGTGAATACTGAATACCCTATAACATAGCAGCATCTTTTACTAGTACTCTGTGTTATGAAATTCCACTGTTATTCCTCCTGGAAATGTTAATACATTGAAAACTAGGTGTTACCATTCCCTTTGTGTCATTCCCCAAGTGTCAGTGTAGAAACATATGCTTATTGACATAGGAAATGGTAACACCCAGTTATCAATGTATTCATACATTTCCAGGAGCAATAACAGAGTAAAGGCACAATACAGAGTTCGAAGGTGCCACCAGCATTGTTTTTTTTTTTTGTTTCCCCTCATAAGGAATACATTTATTTGCTAAAACAAGACAAGTCATGAGAAACCACAGCTTCTCTTGTCCTATCTCAGTGATTTGTGGCAGGTGACATACTCGGCTCTGCTACATCTGTTTGGAACCTTTTTAGGATAGGTTCTCCTGGATTCCAAATCTTTTTCTCATCTGTCCTCCCTGTTTTTTCGTGTAGAGTGGGCATTGAGTGATAGTCCTTTGCCGGATATAATACTTTATTTTGACAGGCGTAGATCAATTAAATACAGCTTAGACGGGCTCGGTTGCCGCTCATTAGCCCTTCTGCATTTCAATAGCCCACTGCAGAGGTTTGTCAACATGAAATGAATTCCCCACATGGTACGAAACTACTGAGCGTCGCCCCTCTTAAGAGTGGAGAGGAGCGAAATATTTTTCTAATGAATTAAAAAAAAAAAAGAAAAAGGGAGCTCTCAATTAAAGCGAGGAACTTGTCCTGAATTCTTAATTCCATCTTCCTTTGTGAAGAAACAAATGCCCTTAGGCCTCGCTGCCGAGACTGCGCCGCCACGGGGTAGTAGAGACGTACAGGAGGAGTTGTCGGATCAGGACTACCTCGCTCATCGTACACCAATGATGGGATTTATGAAAGATTAGATGTTAAATGACCAAGCTCAGATAATGCTATGACATAACACATTGCCACCATGCACAGCTGCAGAGCCCCATGGACAGGGGCCGACTGGGAAACTAAAGTGGCCCTGGAAAAAAGCCTAAAAGTGGCCCCATGTTGTAGGTGGGTCCAAACTGACAGAAGGCAGGGCAACAAACGAAGGCAGGAACAACAGAAGCAATACTACAGTGCAGAACCAAATACCACAGTGCAGCACAATATACTGCCCCAGCAGAACCAAATAACAGTACAGCACAATATAGCGCCCCAGCAGAACCAAATACCACAGTACAGCACAATATAGCGCCCCAGCAGAACCAAATACCACAGTACAGCACAATATAGCGCCCCAGCAGAACCAAATACCACAGTGCAGCACAATATACTGCCCCAGCAGAACCAAATAACAGTACAGCACAATATAGCGCCCCAGCAGAACCAAATACCACAGTACAGCACAATATAGCGCCCCAGCAGAACCAAATACCACAGTACAGCACAATATAGCGCCCCAGCAGAACCAAATACCACAGTACAGCACAATATACTGCCTCTGCAAAACCAAATACCACAGTGCAGCACAATATACCACTTCTGCAAAGCCAAATACCAGAATAGAGCACAAAGGATGACGATACTGTTGAGTTAGGGAGGGCACCTGTGGCTGTTGGCCAAATGCATAAGTACCTGATGCTCCTAGCATTAATTAATGCAGAGAGCATCAGATCTTTATGTACCTGGCTGACAGCTATGAGGAGGCCTTGGGTGGCCCACCTTGAAATTTCCCTGTAGGGTCTATGGCCAGTCCGCCCCTACACATTGAGGATCCCCTAAAGCCACATGTGGCTGCTAAGCCAGTAGTTGGAGAAGATTGCCATACAGCACCCCAATCTGGACCCACACAGCCGATCTTCAGTGCTGATGGTCAATGAAAATGCCCTGACTACTACAGCAACTATTCTCCGGATACCAATACGAGCACAGGCTTCTCTTTTTTTTTTTTTTTTTTTTTTTTTTCGTCTTTCACTGAAACTCTCATACAGGACGACTCCTCTCCTCTTCTCTGGAATTCCCTACCACACATGGATATAGGTGACAACTACACATGGATCCAGTTTTGGGGAGGCGTTATTTTATACTAACTAAAATTCTGGTAATGCCCCTGATCCCTTTACCTCCTCCCAAATGAAGTGGACAGTGGCGAGCGCTACCCCTGGTGAGAATTTTATAGACCGTTTTCTGCTTCATAAAACCTAGTTTTTCAAATACCTCATTGGGAAATGTTGAGTCGGTAGAAGGGGTCCTACGTTCAGGATCCTCATCTCTTTGCCAGAGTTGGCATGTCCATGCGTTACATAGACGGTCCATTGAGGACTGTGCAATGCCTCACCTCCTCTGTGGTGGTGTTTTAGTGTTGAGCTAACTTGTGGTTTCATGTTCGGCGTACAAGGTTCGGGTTATCTAAGAATTCCGTCATGGATTCCGCAACTTATGGTCCGTGGTTGCGTAATCCATAACAGAATTCTAAGAGAAACCGAACCCGAATCTTGTACGCCGAACTTGAACTTGAAACTTGATGTTCCCTCAACACTAGCAGTGTTACCAGGGAATGTGACACTTGTTGCAGGATTCCTCCACCTATCACAGCTGACCACGGGAAGTCCCAGCAGTGGGACCCCCATTCATGCACCCCATATTACCAGAAAACAAGGCCTTACATGTTCTTCTTTAAAGCACAGAACAGATTTACAGTCTGGCAAGCCGCTAATCTGCGTGGGCTATCAGCGAGAAGTGAAAATGTCACATCCTTCTTTTGACAGGCACAGAAGGTGTAGATCGCAGTTTACCTTTACCTTCTATTTAGTACATTTTTGTGCTCCATTTTGGCAGATGAAAGATATTTGCTGTAAATGCCAATTCCTATCTTGTGTAAAAATGGCATCATGCGTTTCAGGGCCGCTCTTTGCTCGCATTCCTTCACAACACTATGAAATTCCCATTTACTTTTCGGCATGCTTGTAACTTGCTCTCACTACCCCGGGTCATTTTTCGGCCCTTTGAAGGCTTTTCTGCTTCTGATTTTGTTCGTACATTTTTAGGGTATTTGTTCCACTCTGCTTGGTTAAGTCCACAGACTTCTCTGTTGTGATTCCAAAGTTGCAGTGACCATGCCTGACTGAAGTAACTCGGAGCAGCCATGTTGTCAGGAATGCAGCAATTGTTTTTACATGCCGCACAGTGATCTCACGCTACAGAGCAGCCTCGTAGGGGGATAACTCAGAACATCTTTAGGCTCTTGTTTTACTTAAGTGGGAAGCGTCTGCGGATGCAGCGAGGACTGGCTCTTCCCTTAGATGATTTTTTCAGATGTAATATCCTTAGGACATTCATGTCATTATTTAAACCACAGATTGCAGGACGTTCAAAGCCAGGTCCAGAATTTCCCAGGAATAACCACCACCCTTGTCTGGTCCTGTTGGTGAGCATGTGTCTGTCAGCAGTTTTGATCAAGCTGACAGCACTAGTTAGCGGGTTGGCAGAGCAGGACAGGGCTTTTTATTATTGGGAGTAGTATGAAAATGAAGTTTTAGTCTTCCAGGTTCTGCTCCTGCAAGTGCACTGGAGGCGGAGCTTCACTGTGAAGTGCTTTCTGCACTCAGCTGCTTCCCAGCCCTTCCCCTCTGCTCTGAGTGACAGCTGTAGCATCCAACCAGGAGACCTCTACAGCTGTCACTCAGAGCAGAGGGGAGGGGCTTACAGGAGCAGAACCTGGCAAAATAAAACTTCATATTTACACTACCTCTGATAAAAGCTTCACAAAAATTGTTTGTCCTGCTCTCCCCAGACCCTACTTAGCGCAGTCAACAGCTTATGGTCAAAACTGCTGATAGACCAATGTTGGCCATATTATGAGGCCTGGCCTAATGATCTGGGGAGAATAAGGTCATGTGAGGGGAAGACAACGATCAGAAGAGATTTTTTTTTTTTCTTTTTTCTTTTTAGATTGAAAGACATTTCCTATAGGGAAGAATATTATTCACAGGTCTTTTTCATAGCTCATAGGATCTGAGGATGGGCAATTGATGAGGCTTCTTCCCATTGCTCCTGGACAGCTGTACAATGCTATGCCATACTCTCCTATTGATATACCCTCCTCATTCCACCTCCACCACCCATTGGTAATGTGATCTTCAACATGCAAAAACCTTTGTTCTATTTGGAAATCAATTTTATCAGTTTTGATTTTAGCAATTTTCATGGTTTTCCGAGACTTTGGGTAGGTCATCAGTGTCTGATCATTGGTGTCACCCAGACCCCCACCCATCAGCTGTTTGAGGAGGCACCAGTGATCACAGTAGTGCCGCGGCCTTTTCTCGTCCATTTCATAGCGGCTGTACTTGGTATGGCAGCTCACTTCAATGGGGCTGAGCTGCGCCAAGGCCATGTGACCAGTGAACGTGACATCACATGACATAGCCTAAACTGAGAGAAGGCCGCTTCGATACCGCGAGTGCTGGTGCCTTCTCAAACAGCTGATCTGCGGGAGTCCTGGGTGTCAGACCCCCACCGATCAGATACTGATCATTAGTAGTGTAGTCTTGGAAACCCCCTTTAAATGACCCTGTTTGTACCAAAGTAACAAATAGTAACTGTACTGGAATGAAAGTATGAGTAGAAGATGGAGGGGTTAAGTCTTAGAAAACCAGATGTGGAAGAAATTTCATGAATATGTAACATTGTGTGTTACAGGTTCTATAGGAAGACAAAGCTCGGAGGATTCCAAGACATGGAGTGCGTTCCCTGTGGGGATCCTCCGCCAACATACGAGCCTCAGTGTAAGTAGATCACATCAGTTACTTAGGTTCTCGTGTTGGTGGTCCGTCTATTTTATGTTTCAGTTTCGTTGTACTCCCCTCCTGTATATGTATCTGTTTGTATATACATATATTTTCTCAGAATTTGTGGCGCTCTTTTCTTCTGTTACTCCTCTTAGAAGTGTATTAATAAATTGGCCGCTAGACATTACCATTCCCCTTGTCAACAGCTCTGGGCGGACGAAAAGCGTGTGAGGACAATACGAGGTCCAGCTTTGGGTCAGATGTCTTGTGAATTGCGTGGGAGAGACTTATGAGAGCTCTGAACGTTAGATTTCTACACAATTTCATTTGGTAACATCCCACTTTGTGACCCTTTCACGTGTAAGATTACGTTTGTGCAGTGGATTTGTGAGGTTTAATCTAAGTTTTTCTGGTTGTCAGCGTGTTTCCGTGCAGACATTTGAGGTCAGGCATGTATCTCATGAAGAGAACACATCTTTGTTAGGACTCGTGCACGCGACCGTATGTATTTTGTGGTCGGCAAAAAAAATGGATGACATCCGTGTGCATTTCGTATTTTGCGGAACGGAACAGCTGGCCCCTAATAGAACAGTCCTATCCTTGTCCGTAATGCAGACAGTAATAGGACGTGTTCTATTTGTATGTGGAACGGACATATGGAAAGGGAATGCACACGGAGTAACTTCCGTTTTTTTTGTTTTTTGTTTTTTTTTTTGCGGACCCATTGAAAGGAATGGTTTTGCATACGGTCCGCAAAAAAAATGTAATGGACACAAAAGAAAAAGCGTTTGTGTGCATGAGCGATTATGGGACGATTATGACAATGGTTTTGGTTGGCTATTGTTTTTTTATTTGCAATTTATTCCATGTTTTTTTAAATGCTTTTTAAATTTATAATTTTATTTTGGCAAATATGCCCCCCAAGAGGTTATTACAAAACACAGTCACTCTGCCAGAGCTGATCGGGGTCTGCTAGGGATGCTGCGATGCCAGGGAGGTTCGTCCCAGTCTGCCATTGGCTGCTCCCAGCACATCCCCCGACACCGGATGAGCACGGGGAGAAGCAGCAGTGGCGGTGCGGGAACCAGGAGCGGCGCTGGGAGTGGGATAAGTATATTCCATGTGATGGGCCCAGCACATGGGGGGGCTGTTTATGACATTGCATAACCCCTTTAACTGTATCTTCCTTCTGAGGACAGTTGAATTCAGAAGAGGTCTATTAGTATCTGATGCTCCTGAGAGCAACAGGACCTTCTGTAGCAGGATGGTGGCCATGAGAAGGGCTCGGGCCCTCCCCTGGCCATTGGCTCAACAGGAAATTTCTCTGTTGGGTCTATGGCCACTCTGCGCCTGAAAGATATCACGGAAGCTTCCATTAGTCTCATTGATCCTCCTTTCAGAGATCCAGTAAAAGCTAGGAAGTCTTTAGGGCAGTGCCCACTGGGAACGGGTACAGGTGGCACTAGGAGAGCTATTCTACATACAGTGTATATCTTCATTCAGCTTAGTGGCATTGACGATGGAAGGTTTTTGTTTTTTATTAATGGTTGTAATTTTTAATTAGTTTATTTGCAGTTTTTTTTGTATGTTTTTTTTTTTTTCTATACAGTACCTTATGCCCAAAATATTGTGCAAACTCATCCGACAAGACCGCGCACTCTCTTTAACAAAATAGCGTCATTTTCAATCCCTTACAGACGACTCCGACCTCTACTTCTTGGGCTACAGTCAGAGTAACCCTGAAGCCTATTATAACATCTCGTCCCGTATCGTGTTGACTCTAGCAAGAGCCATTGTTGATCCAAGCAGCCATGAGTTGATAAATTGACTCTCCCCTATAGTCGGCGGCTTAGATCTCGGTTGTGAAATATTTTTCAAGAAAGCTCTGATGTGAGCATTGAAAGCAGCTCGTCTCCAGCAGATGTGTGTGTGTATTACAGGACGGCGCACACAGATTAGATTTCAACCATAAAACCCAAGTGGTCTGCGAGGAGGAGGCAAATATTTGTAAGCCCTCTTCAAGTGCTTTGGTGGCCAATGAAAGTGTTAATGCCTGTGGGGCCCCCATAAATTAACAAAGTCTTTTGTATCCCTGAGATACTTTGGCAAGTGTTTTGTTTGCCTGTGAACACTTGTAAGGGGCATGAACTTCCTGTGCTAAAGGCTTATAGAGTGGAGCGAGTTTATTAAGACTTTGATCAGAAATTCTAAGAACTAGTAGCAGTTGATTATTACCCAGCTGGCAATAAATCTCCCGTCTTCCTTTTATTCACTGCCCGGGCGTTCAGATATTTGAAAGCAGAAAACTGGTTTAAACATTTACCCTCCGCCGGAGGAGGGATGGTGGAGACCTCCTTGTAGAAGCACTCAATTTACAGAGTTGATACCCAGCACTTTGGGCGGTCGTTTTGGTTAAAGAATTGTTAATAAGATAAAAATTTAATTTTGGAAACAACTTTTTTAGATTTTTTTTTTCATGCATATAGAATTGATTTTTAGTACATACTGTAACTTGTTTAGGTTCTGCCTGGTTTTATAGGGTTGTTCCTGTAGATAGGTGCTGTTTAAAAGGATTTCATATCGCTTATATGTATGTGGAATATCCACTGGATAGGCTATAAATGTCTGATAGATGCAAGTCCCACCTGAGAAACCCATGTTCTTGCAGCAGCACAGATCCGGCGGGTGAAGGGTGCCGCCGGATCCGTGCTGCCGCAGGTACATGTGTGGGGCCGGAACCGCGCTCCGGTCACACAGTGTCACATACTTTAGCAGACACATACACAGACATACATACATGTTCCCGGCAGCTCCGCACGGCACAGGAGGAGGAGGACGGCGCGCACATAGGAAGATTCCCCACAGCGCCCTCTGCTATGTGCGCGCCGTCCTCCTCCTCGTGTGCTGTGAGGAGCTGCTGGGGCTGCCGGGGGCATGTAAGTATGTCTGTGTCTTTGTATGTGTATGTGACACTGTCTGACACGTGTGGTGTGCAGGTGACGGAATGAAAGTCAATGGAGGACGGTTCCGTTTACTAGTGTGTCACACCAAACGGATCCGTCCCCATTGACTTGCATTGGGGGTCATTCCAGATCAGTCTTGGAGCTTCTAGGAGCATTCCGTTGTCTTCAGTACGGTTTTGCCCCCATTGACAATGAATGGGGACAAAACTGAAGCGTTTTATTCCGGTATTGAGCCCCTATGACGGAACTCAATACCGGAATTATAAAACGCTAGTGTGAAAGTAGCCTTAGGTGCTGGTGCCAGAGATGGGACCTACACCTAGTATATGTTTATGGCCTATTTGACAGCTTTATCTACACAGGATATATTATCCATCACAATAACATTGCTATGAAAGGCCTTCAAAAACAGCAGAGACATATCGGTGTCGGTTCATTTTTCAAGTATTTTTTCATTTCAATAACTTGTACACATGATGTGTTTGCACAAGGCGCATACTCCTGCACTTATCAGTAATGGTAGATAAGAGTCATTTACACTGAAGGTTGAGAAATCCCTGTCTGACAGAAGAGATTACTCCTTTACATTGGGTAAAAGGAACTGTTTTTGACCATTTTATGGTCTGAAACTGAACTGCCCTCCACCACCTGCCTGTGTTCAGTGAGGAGCCAACATCACTGGAGTCCTGGCTACCTAATATTTCATGTAGATCTGGCATTTTCTGTAGCCCTTTAGGAAGAAATGAATCTTTGTTATTTTTATGAAAGCTCACTGACCAAACTGAATGTTTTTGAAGCACGGGAAGAAACGGCAGTGGCTTGGAGATGTGGTCCTAGGGTAGCTTTTCTGACCACTGAGCCACCATGTTGCCATTCTGACCTGCCCTGCAACCCTTGCACTGATTGACTGTATTAAAATGCATCCATCTGATAAATAGCTATATATACAGTCCTGGCCAAAAGTCACCCGGTGAACAAAGCATTGAAATTTTCAGTTCATGGCCAGGCAGGTGGACAATCAAAAACACAGTAAGGGCTCATGCACACGAACGTGTTTGCTCAGCATCCAATCCGCATTTTATCTGGGTCGGATGCAAACCCATTCACTTCATTGGGGCCGCAAAATATCCGGACAGCACACTGTGTGCTGTCTGCATCCGTATGTCCATTCTGTGGTAGCTGCAAAAATATAGAACGTGTCCTTTTCTTGTCTGTTTGTCCATAAAATGGACAAGAATAGGACATGTTCTATAGAGGACAGGACGTTTTCTTCTGCAAAATACGGAACACACATGGCTAGTATCCTTGTTTTGCGTACCGCAAAAACGGCAACGCCCATGTGCATAAGCCCCAATTAGAATAAACTCCAAGCACTGATTAGGTAAGAATGGGTTGCCATCAGTCAGGGGTTCGCCCTGAAGCTGATATCCAGCATGCCAGGGCGAATTGCAGAAGTCTCGAAAAAGAAATATTGAGTCTTCTCAATAAAAGTTAAAAAAACACTGAAGCAGAACTGAAACTTATTGTGAAAACCAAAATCTGTCAGTCTCAAAACTTGTAGCCCCAACTGTACAGCCGGCACAGACCAAGTTTAAAGGGGTTGTCGCCCCCAGAGGACCTTTTGTGCAGGACCCTAAGACCATTGCCAGACCTGTGGACAGAAGAATACTTGCCTGCTCCCAGACACTGGGTTCTGGCTCCCTCACTTCTCCACCACTTCCACTCTTCTGGGGTCTACATCTGATTTGATACAGGCCATGTGGTTGCTGAAACCAATGACTGACTGCAGTGGTGTTGTGTCCGCCATGCATCATGTGACCCAGTGATGTAACGCATGGAGGGGGACTGGTCACCGCTGTGGCCAGTCATTGGCTGCACCGGTCACGTGACCCATGTCAAACCAGGTGTTGACATATTGAGTGAAGGAGCCTCAACCCAACGTCTGGGAGCAGATGAGTATGCTTCCTCCCGTAGGTCCGTCCACGTAGGGGGTCTGCCCAGGGGTGAACAACCCCTTTAATGCAAATAATAATAATTATTATTATTATTCTCTTTCATTCATTTAGGAAGGAAATAAATGGTGAAATCCCGGTGCAGCTGCATGTCCTGCACTGAAGCACATATGGACATAGGTCACCAGGATTTCATCCTAATAATTTGGCATTATCATGTAACGAGTTGAGCAATACGGCTGCATTTTTTAAATAGTGCCACACCTGTCCATAGGTCGTATCTGGTATTGCAGCACAAGACCATTGAACTGTATGGAACCGAGATGCATTACCACACACAACCGGTCGATAAGTGTTTCATAAGAAAGCAGCCATGGTTTTTAAAATGATCTAATAGTCTATCACTTGTCCCACAGCAGTTTGCCAAGCCCTAGGTTGCTGTGTCATTTTCATCCCAAGGCGTTCAGGGCCAGATGCACCTTCCTACAACATTGAAAAAAAAAAACTGTATCCATAATTATCTCTTAGTTGCTTATAGGCATATCCGTTCCAGCATGCCCTTCCTGATGTTCCAACGCCCATAGGGGCCTACATGATTTTTTTTTTCCTCTGTGATGGTTGTGTATTTAAAGCGGCCTTTGTTTTAGTATTAGCTCTGATGAGCTATTGTGGAGCAGAATCCGAGGCGGCCCCTTTTTAGATTGAAATTCTTAATCATCCTGAACGCACACCCATTAGTTATTTAGTTAACATTCGGGTCCTTAAATCATTTGTGACAGCGAGGGCTGCTGAAAACACCATCCAGATGGGGGAACTGATGTGTGTGTTTAGGTTTTCACATATCTCCGCTTGATCAAAGTTCTCGGTTAGAAGAATGTTATACATTCAGGCCATCAATTTCAGAGTCTGCTGCCTTTCTTATCCTTTTATCGCATACATGGAAATCTTATTTGTGTTGCGTGGACAGTCTTGGCTACAGATCATTTTGGTGCACACGTTCTAAACTTTAGCAAAGTTTTTAAAAGGTTGTGCTGCCCTTTATACACGTGCACATAAGGGCAGATTTGCTAAGCAAATTATACCAGAAAACTGGTCTGCACCCCATGCACCAGATTATACACTTTAGAAACTTTTTGTACCCCATTAGAGAATTGTAAGTCTAGAAGAGAAGGCTAAGAGGAGTTCTAAACTGTGCTGGATTTACAAATGGCGTATGCCACAATTTGGCACAAAATACTTGTCTGAAGTAAGCTAACCAAGAGGCGGCATTGAGAAAAGTGTCTAACATGTCTATCAAGCTGTGCCAAATCGCTTTGCATGTTCCAGTGTGACAAATTTCATGCATATTCAGCACGCCTGGTCTATTTTAAAAGTGATCATCCCATGATTAGTGTAAAAAAATGAAAATCAGACATCACATGGTGCAGGATAGTCTCTTTCTAACAAAGCTAGAACCAGCCCACATGGATCCAGAGATCTCCCCATTCAGTTCTGTGACTGCTGTTCTAGAATTATTTTAAGTTTACAGACCAGGGGCGTGTCCTTTCTGCTGCAGCTCTCTTCCTGTAACTGTCAGAACTTCTACCAGTAGATATGGCTGTTGACAGCTGGAGGATGGAAGATCATACCTCAGATCAGACCCCCATTCCTCATCAGACTTCAGATCAGACCCCCATTCCTCATCAGACTTCAGATCAGACCCCCATTCCTCATCAGACTTCAGATCAGACCCCCATTCCTCATCAGACTTCAGATCAGACCCCCATTCCTCATCAGACTTCAGATCAGACCCCCATTCCTCATCAGACCTCAGATCAGACCCCAATCCTCATCAGACCTCAGATCAGACCCCAATCCTCATCAGACCTCAGATCAGACCCCCCCCCATCCTTATCAGACCTCAGATCAAACCCCCCCATCCTTATCAGACCTCAGATCAGACCCCCCATCCTTATCAGACCTCAGATCAGACCCCCCCATCCTTATCAGACCTCAGATCAACCCCCCCATCCTTATCAGACCTCAGATCAGACCCCCATCCTCATCAGACCTCAGATCAGACCCCCCCATCCTCATCAGACCTCAGATCAGACCCCCCCCATCCTCATCAGACCTCAGATCAGACCCCCCCATCCTCATCAGACCTCAGATCAGACCCCCCCATCCTCATCAGACCTCAGATCAGACCCCCCCATCCTCATCAGACCTCAGGTCAGACCCCCCCATCCTCATCAGACCTCAGATCAGACCCCCCCCATCCTCATCAGACCTCAGATCAGACCCCCCATCCTCATCAGACCTCAGATCAGACCCCCCCCATCCTCATCAGACCTCAGATCAGACCCCCCCATCCTCATCAGACCTCAGATCAGACCCCCCCCCATCCTCATCAGACCTCAGATCAGACCCCCCCTATCCTCATCAGACCTCAGATCATTCCCCCCCTATCCTCATCAGACCTCAGATCAGACCCCCCTATCCTCATCAGACCTCAGATCAGACCCCCTATCCTCATCAGACCTCAGATCAGACCCCCAATCCTCACCAGACCTTAAATCCAACCCCATTGCTTATTAGACTTCAGACCTCAGATCAGACCCCCAAATCAGACACTCATTGATTATTAGACCTCAGACACCCATCAGACATAAAATAAATTAACTTACCTCTCCAGCTCTGGACCACTCCTCCACTCTGCAGGTTCAGCAGCCCTTCCTGCACTCTCCGCTCATCCCTGTTCTTCTCCGGTAGTCTTAGTACGTGCACTACGTCCTGACCCTGTACACAGTCAGGACAGTATGGTTTCTGGAGAAGACCATGGAGCGGTGAGTACAACCAGTGCTAGCAGAACTCCCCGCGCCGCCTTCATACTAATGACCCTTTGCCTAATGAAAGCACTCATTAGTATTCACTCCATAAGATGCACTGCCACCCCTCCCCCCCCAACTTTTGGGAGTGGGAAAAGTGCATCTTATGGAGCAAAAAATACGGTGTGATGAAGGTGTCACTATTGCTTTTGCTGCACCCAAGCTCCACCCCTTTTAGTGGTTAGCCCCTCCCTCACTGTTTTGTTGCTGCCTGGTCCTGTCAATCAACACCCTTGTATAAGGTCTAGTGAGTAATTTGGGAATCATTTGCTTGTCTTCTGCTGGACCATTGAGGCCCCGTTTTATGCTTGGATCCTTATTGTGTGAGAGCCTGAGACCACCAGAGGATCCTCTCATAGGTCAGTCGGATCCTGGACACTGGGGATTTTGAGGCAGCTAGAAGACTTTTGTACTTCCATGTGGCCTTCAGATTCTGTATAAGTGGCACCAAGCCCCCAATCTTCCCAGATGCCTTGTGTCGATTTGAGCCTAGTGTCATTGCTGATAGTGATGAAAGTTGTCTGGTGCGGTCTCCTAATTAATAAATTTGATAAGCCCTGCAGTGAAGAACGAGCAGCTGAATGTGGAGAGGAGAGTAATGGCGGTCTTACACTGCCCAATCGTCGGGCACATTTTTGGGAACAAACCTTACTACGGAAGCTCATTCCCGATAATCCGCCTGTGTAAAGGTGCCACAAATCTTAAATGCGAATACCACAGCCATCGTTTCTGGGCGGCAGATCTTGCTGTGTGAATAGCAGTCTGCTGCCCAAAAACAATTTATCTGTTTTAGGATGAGCGATGACTACTGCGGTGGAGGTGAGTTCTTCACCTCCACAGACGACCGGGCAATTATCAGGATCATCTAAATCCAGCATAAGCCACTGCCAGATACCTCTCTTATCTACCCAAGAACAAAATAATTGGTCTTGTTGAAATCCAGCAGCCTGATCCATCTTTCCCTGTCACCAATGGTCGGGGAGGAGAAGTCAGGAGACCAAATTCATATTAGTTTGTTGGCTGATCCCACTGAAATCACCGGGTTTGGCAGACATTAATGTGATATGCTTGACCTAGATTAAGATTAATCCTAGATTTGCACATACTAACCACCTTGTTGTTTGTGAATTGTTCTTTAATGGCGGGTTCCTCCACCTATAGCAGCAATCATTTCGCTAAAGATTTCCCATAATTTAGTACTTTAGCCCTCATACATCACGTGAGGGTCTCTCTCTCTTTGCCGGGAACATGCTGTGCTTCTTGTTTTGTAGACCGCTGGATGTAAAGAAGATGAAGTGAAGCCCACCACTAGTATGTCCCCTCTCCACATTCCTCCACACAAGTTTCTGAGCAGTGGGGAAAAAAAATGGCTTTGTTCCTCAGTAAACCTCACACGGCCACTTGAGCAATTGTGCATCCGACACATCAGAGGTGCATGAGAGTGTCTCCTGTACCCGCTTTCTACATGAATGGCTTCTCGGCTTGTGTTTGAGGAGTCACATTACACTGGATGTCTGATCTTCCCTCTCAGCCTAAAACAATTGGTGTATTCTTTGTTGAGAGAGAGAATGTTTTAAAGGGCTTCATTGTGCCTCCGTGACCCGTTCAGCTGTGTGTATTTATCTCATTACAAAAGGCATAAATGTAATGTCAAGCCAAACAATGTGTGTGCCAAGCATTCATAACTCGCTCTTAGGTAGGAGGGCGAGAGCCGCCGAGCCTGCGTGCAGCACATTTCCAGTTACGAGTTGCTTGGACCTCGTTTATATCTTGTGCAAGATGCAAGTACTTTGGGTTGTGCCACCATCTGTGATCCAGATAAAAGTTAGAAATGGAAAACCAAAGCCCATTGGTGTCATGCTGAGCTATGGGCACGGAGCTTGTCAGGAGAATCACAAAGTCCCTGTGGCGCCATATAAGGGAGAGGTAGACGTTATGTTCCGCTATATGGCATAAAAAAAACTTATAAAAAAAAAAATCTGTATGAAATCTAAGGCATACAGAGATGCTTTAGCACCCCATAGATTTCCATGGGCGTCATATTATGGCTTCGCACAAATTGGAGGTTTATAAAACATTTGCATGGATGAACCCTTGGGCATACTTTACATGGGTTCTCCACTCTACTTCTTACAAAGGTCAAAAATGTTATTCCATGTCCTGCTAGAAATGTACATGATGTAATCTGTAGTGAATGTCATTTTCTTACCAGTAGCTGAATTTTTGAGTTATATCATCCTGAAGTTTCTTATCTGTGTCATGTGGCTAGGAATTAGACCCACCAACTCACACAGCACCTTATGTGTGGACAGGAAGTCTAATTCTCTATGTATTCCTATGGGAGCCCCACTTTCAGTCTCATAGGAATGAATAGAGCAGTTACTGGCTTCCTGTCCTGGGTCAGTTGGAGGTCAGGGAGTTGGTCACATGACCCAGCTACAATAAGAGAGTGGAAACTCTCAATTTCAGCCTCTGATAAGAAAATGACAATCACTACAGATTATATCATGCACCTTTCTAACAGGTCAGAGAATAAAAAATTTTGCTGGAGTTCTTTAACAATAACAACAACAAGTTGATCACAAAGAGACCCCCTCAGCTGGAAATCTGGCCATACACATTAGCCTAAAGTTCAAAATCAAAGCATCAAAATGGACAATTTCAACCAAAACAAATGTTAGCCAGTTGAAACTTGACAGACAATAGTTTTAGCCAACTGAAAGACCATTCATGGACGTGGATGTTCCCAGAAAGATCTGTTTTCCATCACCCAGTTTCATTGTCTGTTCAACCAGCTATTATCTCATGTGTATGGCCAGCTTTAGCATTCAGTTTCCCTGTGGCACCATCACAGGGTAAATTGTAGCATTACACGATGTCTGCTCAAATCAATGGCTTGTCAAGAAAGAACATGTCCTCTAAAGTGAGAGACACGCTCCACCGTGGCCAAGAGTAGAAGATCCTGAACAGAAAACCTCTTTGAGTGAGTTTTCCTAAACTAGACAGCTGATTTACCAGTTTAACAACTACTAAATACCTCACAGTGTGCATGAAGTGCTTGAAAATGTGTAAAATTGTGCGTTTACCATTACATTTATCATGGCTCTTTGACAGAGAATGTTCTCATTCACCTCAACATCCATCCAAGCCAGCTGCCTACCAGCATGGTTTTAGGAGGCATACAAACTTCATGCAGATGTTGGCCTGGTTGGAAATTGATGTCTTTGTTTGCAGTTGGGCTAACCAGCGTGCCCCTATGAAAATGTCAAGAGATAGTCATCACCAAACAAGTCCAGACTTCCTAACAATGAACAAAAGCCTACTTAGATGTTTCTTTTCAGAAAACAGTTTTACACAACAAGTAATATGAGGGCAGTGTTTAGTTTCAGACAGAAGGCTATCTATATTTAAGAAGAACTCCTGCAAAAAATTGTATTCTCTGACCTGTTAGGCTACTTTCACACTAGCGTTTTAAAATTCCGGTATTGAGTTCCGTCATAGGGGCTCAATACCGGAATAAAACGCTTCAGTTTTGTCCCCATTCATTGTCAATGGGGACAAAACTGAACTGAAGACAACGGAATGCTCCTGAAAGCATTCCGTTCCGTCTTCAGACCGGAGAACAAACCGCAGCATGCTGCGGTTTGCTCTCCGGTCCAGGCATCCGCACCAAGACGGATCCGGAATGACCCCCAATGCAAGTCAATGGGGGTGGATCCGTCTGGTGTGACCATAATGGTAACCGGATCCGCCCTCCATTGACTTTCAATGGAGTCCATTACGGATCCGGCTACACATAGACACATACAGACACAGACACACACATAAACATAAACATACACACACATATAGACATACAAACACACATACATACTTACATGCTCCCCGGCAGGTCTTCGGAGCGTCAGAGGGACAGGACGGCTCACACAGGTCACGATTCCCCACAGCGCCCTCTGCTGGGCGCCTGGTGGAATCATGACGATTCCACCAGGCGCCCAGCAGAGGGCGCTGTGCGGAATCGTGACCTGTGTGAGCCGTCCTGTCCCTCTGACGCTCCGAAGACCTGCCGGGGAGCATGTAAGTATGTATGTGTGTTTGTATGTCTATATGTGTGTGTATGTTTATGTTTATGTATGTACTGTGTGACATGTGTGGGGCCGGAGCGCGGTTCCGGCTCCACACATGTCACTGCGGCAGGCCTGATCCGGCAGCACCCTTCACCTGCCGGATCAGGCCTGCCGCCAGTGTGAAAGTAGCCTTAGAAAGGTGCATGATATAATCTATAGTGAATGCAATCTTCTTATCAGAGAATGTATTTGTGAGTTATCCCCTCTCTTCTAATTGTAGCTGGGTCATGTGACCAACTCCCTGACCTCTAACTGACCCAGGTCAGGAAGCCAGTCACTTCTCTATTCATTCCTATGAGACTGAGAGTGAGGCTCCCATAGGAATGCATAGAGAATTAGACTTCCTGTCCACACATAAGGTGCTGTGTGAGTTGGTGAGTCTGATTTCTGGTCACATGACACAGATGAGAAACATTAGGGAGATATAGCTCACAAATACAAACTCTGGTAAGAAAATGACATTCACTACAGATTACATCATGTACATTTCTAGCAGGACAGAGAATAAATTTTTTTGCGGGAGTTCTTTTAAGAGATCGATGTACCTATCATGTCCATACAGTAGTCTGTATGAACTTTTGTGTAAACTGCCATAGTACATAGGACCATGGTAAAAACAAATTGTCATCAATTTCTAACAGTTTTCATAGGAAATGTCGATATCTAATTTTACCTAAGTTGGCCAAATTGCACATGGAGAGTAGACCTTCGCTTCCCATCTGTTATGTGGACTGATATGGAAGTACTACGCCTAGATACAAAATGCATGATAGCCAAGTGTATCCTTCCCTCAAAACCCAAAGCCAAAGGACCCCAAAATTGTTGTCGGAGGCCAAATATCAACATTTTCTTCATATAGCCAGTGCCCAGATACATTCTGACGTTGTATAAGATTATAAAAAAGAGCCTACTTCTCACCAGACACAATGCCAGTGTTGATGGGCTGTGCCCATTATTGCAGTTCATCTTCATTCAAATAAGGGCTCATGCACAGGAACATGTGCCAGTCTGGCCCGCAATATATGGGCACCGGCCGTATGTGCACCGCATCACGCATGCGGGCCCATTCACTTGAATGGGTCCGCAATCCAGATGGTGCGGAAAGAAGGTATGGAAACACTAAGGATCATGGACCCATTCAAGTCGAATAGGTTTGCATTCGTCTGCGCCAGCCACGCGGACGGGGCCCGTGCATTGGGGACCGGAATATGTGGTCCCCAATCCATGGAATGGGTGGCACATGTTCTTGTGCATGAGCCTTAAATATACCATACCTGCAATACCAGCCTCAGCCAGAATGGTTCTGTGTATTAGGGGAAAAACAACCCCTCAATTTTTTTTTTTTTTTTTTTTTAAGAAAATATTAGAAATTGTAGACAATGAGTCACTAAATTATTTGTAAATGTTGGGCCTCACATTTTTGTACTATATCTATATCCTACAAAAAATAATTGCACCTGGTCCTTTTGCGTCAAGTACTAGAGATTTTGGCTACTTTCTGCTGCAGATGACTGGTCCTCCTCTGTAGATATGTTGTGATTGTGCGGTGGCAGCTCAGGGAAAGCGTTCTGGAGAATATTTTGGAGTCTGAACAGAGCAATCTGAGCCTGTGCCCTTCCGATTGTGGTCTTTGTTCGAGCTCCCAGCTGGCAGCCTCGTCCTCTAATCCTTGTGGAAACTTACATTTCAGGCACAAAAGCTATTTTATGTCTTATCCTAGGGCACAGATGTTGTGGAGAGGATGTAGAAGAGGAGGACGGCTCTGTGCGCTCTTTACTTTTTATTACATGCTTTACAGCAGCACTTCCTTTTCTAAGTCCTATAAATCACCTTGTAACTATCAATAAAAGCTGAAATTTACGTCCGTCACTGCACTACCTTCAGATATGTACAGTCAAAGCGCCTGTCTGGTTTAGAAAACCTGTTAGGCAATGTTAAGTTCACAGGCTGGAGTCCCAATTTCAGGACCATAAATGAGCCGGGGCAAACATTGACTACGTAGAGTGCCTCTCACTGTCCGGAGGAACGGGCTCATCTGTGCAGGGGCGGATTGGGAACTTAAAGTGGCCCTGGGAAAAAAACAAAAAGTGGCCCCAATGTTGTAGGTGGGTCCAAAGCGACAGAAGGTGGTGCTCAAAATACCATCCCACAGAGCCAAAAATACCTCTCCAGAAGCTGTCCCTCTGTGATGGCCATCAATAGCTGCCATGTTCTGTCATCCTCCTCCAAATGTCTCTAATATGTATATGGGAGGTGAGATGTAGGCCACAACACCAAGCCAACCCTACCTTCAGCATGCTAACCTCCTCTAATAATGACCTCTATTGTTCCCCTAGTAGTATGTACCCGGCCAGCGGCAGTGAAGAGGGGTACTATCTAAAATACATATCCAGCTAAGTCAGTTGTGTTGATCACTTGCTTTTATGGCTGGTGGTGGATTTCTGACATTTATGGTTTGATAGCCTCACGTTGAGTCGGACAGGTTTTGAGGGATTGGTTAATAGGATAAATGGGGCTGATGAAATCTTGAGGATCTTCCTTGAAGCATCTAATGATACCTGCTTCCTCCTTCCCTATGAACCCATTTGTGAATCTGAATCCTACATCTTCTGTACACACGATAGTTTTATACTCAAGGAGTTGCGTTTTGATCGTGGCGTGCCTTCATATAAATGCAATTGTTACAATCTGAGGAATGGCCTTTCTTCTTCTCCAGGAACTTGCAGTTGATCTCCTGTCATCAGAAGACTTCAGCACTTCTTAACCCACGTGCTAAAATAACTTAACCAGAGTGCAAGGTTACAAGCCCTGTCACATGTTTACATTATATCCACCGTGCACAATGATTGGGATGCAGATAGAATATGCCTTATCCAGAATCAATATTTGTGGAAAAAGAAAGCCTTATCTAGAGTCTATAAACCTGCTATACCACTGATCTTCTGCTGACCTTACTATAAATCACTAATCTAGAATCAACACCTTCTAATCCCGGCCCATTGTGTGTGACTTACTGATTAAGCCATGTTTATGCACCCAACGTCACATTGCACAGCAGTAGATGTGTCAGAATTTTGTTAAGCTGCACCTTGCATCTACTCTGTTATATATTAAAGGGAACCTGTCATCTCCAAAACACCCCCTGAACTAGAGTAAGCGGTGTATAGTGTAAGTGATGCTGAGTCCGAATATGTAAGTTTTATCTTCATACTCACTTCTATTCTGACGCTATGCTCCGACAAACCGGCAGTAAAATGCATTCAGAGGACTCTTCTTTGAGTCCTCTCCATTATGTGAGTGAGCACAGGAGTCCAGTGAGTGCATTTTACTGCAGGTTTGTGGGAGCACAGCGTCGGAATGGAAGTGAGTATGAAGATAAAACTTACATATTCGGATTCAGCATCACTTACACTATACAACGCTTACTCTAGTTCAGGGGGTGTTTTGGAGATGACAGGTTCCCTTTAAGTAATTGTATTAAGAGGAGTTTCCTTTTATATCTATTAGGCTTTGTGCATGTTCAGTTTTGAGCCGGTGTATATGCCTGTAAAAGCTACCGGCATATAGATCATGCAAATCCATAGGACTCTGTTCAAGGAAGTGTCCCTTGGGTCTCCATCTGGCCAGTATTCCCCAACTTCAGTGCAGTTTCCCATACAGAAACCCAATGCTAAACCTCCAACCTGGGAATGCCAGGAAATCTTCCCAACATATTCTGCCAACAAAAGGCTCAAACACAATGTACAGGGAGCTTTACATAGATGGTTTCCTGTGTAAGAGGACCTGCCCCCTCTCCTGACATGTCTGTTTTAGTAACTACTTGCATTCCCCATGTAATAACAATTCTGGATCATCTATTCTTATGTCTCTATGTTGTGCCATTCCTTCATTCTTCCTACTAGAAGTTATGATTGAGTTCCTTGCAGTTTGCAGTGAAGGTCCAAATGGGTGTTACCAGTTGGGGGGGGTGTACCTGCCCAGTCTGGCACTATCCAATCAGTGCTGCCAGTGTAGGGACACCCTTAAACTGGTAACATCCAACTGGACATTAATTGCAGACTACTTGCAATTCATTCATAACTTCTAGTAGAAATAATAAAGGAATGGCACAACATACAGACATAAGAATAGATGCAAGTAGCGACTTAAACAGACGTCAGGAAAGGTGACCGGTCCTCTTAAAGAGCCTGATCTGTTTGTGTAAGGCTCTGGGCATTTCATAGGTGGTATATGTAGGGAAGAGTTCACCATATATACCTCTGATGGACAGCTCTGACATATGCCACTGACATATTTCGCCCATAGGGTCCATTATAAAAAAAATTAAAATAAGAAAAGTATACAACATCTTGTACTTTTTTTTTGCTGCAGTCATCTGCCTGTATTATAAAGCCCAGTCCAATAAAGGACACTCTTTTGACCTCCTTCGAGTGAATACAACCTTATTGAAATGCAACAGGTTTTCTCAGCATACATGCTTGAATATGCTAAGAGCCTAATAGAGTAGGCAGCTTTGAAGAAATACTCATAAAGGTGCTATGACGAGTTATCCATTCACTAGATATTTGGGACTTAAAAGCCCTTTTACACGGGCCGATGTGTCTCTCTGCCCGAGCGCCGATCAGCGATATCGGCGCTCGGGCAGGGAGCCTTTACACGGCCTGATGAATCGAGCGCCGGGCCGCACGAGTGATCGCTGTATGCCGATGTGCGCCCGACAGATTGGATCTTTTGTAGAAACCAAAAGATCCAATCAGCCGACGAACGAGCGTTTTGCTCGTTCGTCGGCTGATTAGGGCCACTTTTACACGGGCCGATTATCGGCACTAGCGTTCCTAGGAGCGATTTTTCGGCCGATAATCGGCCCGTGTAAAAGGACAGTTAGGCATAGTCCCAGTGCCAGGTTACCGCCATCAGTGTCCTCGTTGCAGAAGCTTTTTATTTTTTTCAACATTTGGTTAACATCATATCAATATTAGAGTTTCCAATGCTTGGATACTTTGGTGTTGAGCGTGCTAAAATCTTACATGTATGATTTAAAACAACATCAAGACCTCTTACACTTGGCAGGGATGGGTGCACCGAGCCTTCCTGGATCATTTAGAGTCCCTATGGCTGCACAAAGGGATTGTTGGCCCTCCATATGGGTGGGGATTGACCATATTGTTTGCAAAAACTGGATATTGTGTAATTGCTTGAAGGCTCACTTCAGAGCTGAACTCTATCTCCTGACATATCCTATCAGCATGTGAGAAAAGTGCACTGGTACTGGTCTACCCACACCAGTTAGTCGCAGTTCTTTGCACATCCCTTTTTTTTAGCACTGGGGATCTTCACCATACCCTTTGAGATATTGAGCTGTTGATAGCCATTGAGTTGACCATGATATGATACAGCAGTATGCAGGCAACCTTGTTTTCTGAAGAACGGAAAAGACACTTAGATATGGCACAAACTTGAGAAGCGACCAGACCAGTTCTTAGGATTGCCTGCCGTGGTCTTGATTGATTGCAGTGTCTGAATGTTGACACAACGATGAGAGAAGAGACCAACTTAGAATAGGACACTTGATGTTCTGCTTACATGACACGAAGAATTACAACCATTCTCTCAGTAGATTCTTTAAACACATCTCAGCCTTTAGCACATTGAAGACATAAGCCCATACTTCACTAAGTTGTTAAGTTCCTGGAGATGATTGTTTGTCCTATTTAGAATATCCATTGCCGGCTCCTATTACACCAAAGAATGGTGGCTCAGTGTAGAGGCTGGGCATACCGGGTGAGACGTCCCAGCGAAACTTCTTGGTGGTGGAAGATCTCCCATCCACAGACCCCTCCATCAGTGGTGTAACAACTGCCCCTAGGCACTGGGATGTGGTGGGGGAAGATATTGCTTTATGCCATGCCCTGGCCTACCACATTGATCAAATTTCTACTTCTTACATTGCTGAAAAAGATAGAATTCTTCAGAGGCAATTGTTAGTTTGTGTTTTTTTTTTTATTATTATTACCGTATTGTACAATTTATAGTGCGGCTGCCTCGCTCCTGGGACCCCTGGCAAACTGGTGAGTCTGCTGGTGAAAGCTGCACCCACTGCAGGGCCAATAGGGAATTACAAGGACGACTCAAGTTGCCAGAACCGGTGGCCGGTCTCGTCAAGTGAGCCACCGTTTTAGCTGATAAAGGGGGCGGAGCTCCTCTATGATTGTCTAGGCATAGGGACAAGGGGTGTCTATGTGAGACAACCCCTTTTAAAGCCTCGTTGTATCTAGTTCCTTTCTCACTGGTAGGTTGTATCTTTCCTGGTTGGTGTGATAATCCTTTCTCCATGGATTAGTGTGCTGTTTTTTTTTAATTTATGCTCCAATGTAAAGCATGGTGAAGAGACAGTAGATGCAATTTGAGCAAAGTTGATTTCAAACACATTTGACGCAGAGAGTCTTGCTCTCCCAGTGCCTCCAGCCACCACTCTACTTGTGCCTTATTTATACTGCACGGTCTACAGCAGGAGGTTTGGCGCCATGGCTGTACCTTTCCAGTGTGACTGCTTTGTGAGGTCTTTTGTAGAGTAGGTGAGGCAAATAACCATGTTCTGCTTATAACTGAACCAAAGCTAAGTCAATTTAGGAAATAATTCATGTGGAAAAACCGTCAGAAGCGTCTGATAAATGAGTTTATGTAGAGAAACACAATCTTCCACTGTAGACGAGCCGCTCTCCTATGATTGCTCCTGGCTTTGATGATTGTGGCTGCCTTCAAAGCTCATTTCTGCTATTTCATATCTCCAAATCCCTCTCCGCGGCGCGCCGTCTACTGACGTGGGATGAATTCGTTCTGGTCACTCAGCTATTTCAGAGGTTTGGAAGATAAGAATGGAAATGTGTATGGGAATGTGGAGAAGCTGGCGCTTTGTGGTGGCGCAGACGAGTATTTTTGTGCTTGGCTAGTGGAGAACGTTTTGACAACTGCGGTTTGACCATAAGCTCTTTTGATATTGGCCAAAGCTGAAAATATGTGTTTGATTCCACATGGTACCGTTGTGTCTCAGCATCGCCCCTTGTTATGTGGTGAACAGAACCTCTCAATGCGTGTGGACAACCGCATGACTAAGAAAATAGGTTTTCGTTAAAGTTGCTGTCTGTATTAGGGAGTCCTCCTCCACCTAGTCAGGCCTACAGAGGGAAGCATACTTACCTGCTCCCCTCTATTGGATCTTGGGTCCTTTGGTCTTTTGCTGCAATCCCATGTGTCGGCATCCGATTTGATAGGGGTCACCTACTCCCCTGCAGCCAATGACTGCCCGCAACGCATCACGTCAATGGGTTATGTGATGCTTGGGGAACACATCACTACTGCAACCAGTCATTGGGTGCAGCAGCATATGTGACCCCCTTTCAAACCAGATGTTGACATGTAGCTCATCGGTGACAGCGGGGTACCGAAGGAGCTGGAACTCAGTTGCAGGGATGAGGTAAGTACACTTCCCTCCGCAGGTTCGATAACATGGGGTCCCTGAATGTGGACACGTCCTTTAAGATAAATGTGTGTGTTTTTTTTTTTTTTTTAATATACATTATTGTAAAATTACAATTATAGGGCATCTTCAAATCTGTCCTTGTGCTGATTTATTGTTAATTCAGATAAATTGAAGAAGACACATGTATACTTGCAGATGGTCCCCTTCAGCAGTTAAACTCTGTATACCATCGTACCTATTGGCCTTAGGACATTCTGCATACTCTATATACATGTGTATACCTTATTGGATCTCCGCAGAAGGAAGAAAACTGTCTGTAGCTTTTTCTCAGGGTGCATTGCTTGTAGGACCCTCTAAGCCAACCAGCATCCCCGGCAAGGAAAAACAGTCCCCTCCGAGAGTTACAGTGACCTGGGCGCAGAATAATTCAGTGCCTTCTGTACATTATCACAAGAACAGCAGATTTGCTTCAGGCTGTGTTTACACATGGCAGTCATATTGTGATTTCCGACAAGCTTTTTACAAAATTGGGAAATGAGAAACATTTTTCCAACAGTACTATGTTAAAGGTCACATAATGTGAAGTAATAGTAGTACGACTTTATGCTAAGACTGTGCTCACACACTGGCTGAGAGTGAAACCCATGTGGTATGCCCATATCCCGCATGGTGCAGCCAGTCACTGGCCTCGGTGGTCTTGTGCCATACACCGTTGAGGCCAGTGATTGGCTGCTGCGGTCACTTGTGGTATATTGGCATGTCACTGCTCCAGTCAAAACAGTATGTCAAAACTGCAGCCCGATGGAGAGGATGGAGCAGCAGCCCTGGATTAGAGGGTCTTGGTAAGGTTTGGCCACCAAAAAGAAAGGTTTGTCCAATAACAAAAGAAAAATGGAAAGCATATGTAACATTGATAAATATCCCCACCTCTTTCAAAAAGTTGGCACGGTTACATTTTATTTAATCTGCAACTATTTCTTCTATTTCTTTACAGGCAGCAAAGTAAACCTCGTGAAGATTACAGCTACAGCATCAAGTCCCCGGGACACGGCTCTGGCCGCTGTTATATGCAGTGCCTTGTCCACAGTGCTCTTAGCCCTGCTTATCCTCTCTGTTATCTACTGCAAGCGCCAGTTCATGGAAAAGAAGCCTAATTGTAAGCATGAAAGTTTCCTTTCTTCCTTAAGGCTGTATTAGACCTGCAAATTAGCAGCTGATGGGAGCAAAGCGTTCCTTCCCGGCAATCGGCTGCTTGTTAGTGGAGGAGACTGCTGCTATTACATGCAGTGATCTCCTCCTGAGTATGGGGAAGAGCGATCGTTAGGCCATCCCTCACCCCCATAATGATTACTGTTTGCTGGCAGCAGATTGTGATTACACAGCATGATCTGCCGCCGGCAAACGAGGATTCCAATTGCCCAATGAATAAGCGTTTGATCGGCGGCAGTATTACACTGCCAGATCATTGCTAACGAGTGTTACTACAAGCGGTGATCTGGCAGACTATGCTGTCTCCTGGGGAGAATGGAGCCACCACCTCTTCCTCAACCAGATACAAAAATTTTCTATTGGAGACTAAAGCTGACTGTGCCCTGTCCTCATTTTCCATTATTCTAAATCTCCCTAATTCTCAACTTTTTATTATGATAATTATATTTATAGTGACATAAACATTAAGGTGCTTTTATACACAAATGTATTTTAGAAGATTCTGGCCAATCTGAGGTTGCGAATGTCCTGATATGACTGGTGCCGAGCTGCTAGTAGCCTTCACTGCTGTCAGCACAGTGCAATTACAGCTGTGGGCTCAACCTTATCAATGTCTGTTATGTCTGACAGTCTGCCTGCTAGAGATAATTCAAATAACAACCACAGTGATTTCCCTCCTCCCCTCCCTTTTTCCCTTCCTTCCTTGCTATTTCCTTCCCTTTTCCCCTCATTTTTTCCCTAACATCCTTACTCCCTCCTTTCCCTCACTTCCTTACTCCCTCCTTTCCCTAACATCCTTACTCCCTCCTTTCCCTCACTTCCTTACTCCCTCCTTTCCCTAACATCCTTACTCCCTCCTTTCCCTAACATCCTTACTCCCTCCTGTCTCTCACTTCCTTACTCCCTCCTTTCTCTCACTTCCTTACTCCCTCCTTTCTCTCACTTCCTTACTCCCTCCTTTCTCTAACGTCCTTACTCCCTCCTTTCTCTAACGTCCTTACTCCCTCCTTTCTCTAACGTCCTTACTCCCTCTTTTCTCTAACGTCCTTACTCCCTCCTCTCTCTCACGTCCTTACTCCCTCCTCTCTCTCACGTCCTTACTCCCTCCTCTCTCTCACGTCCTTACTCCCTCCTTTCTCTCACGTCCTTACTCCCTCCTCTCTCTCACGTCCTTACTCCCTCCTCTCTCTCACGTCCTTACTCCCTCCTCTCTCTCACGTCCTTACTCCCTCTTTTCTCTCACGTCCTTACTCCCTCCTCTCTCTCACGTCCTTACTCCCTCCTCTCTCTCACGTCCTTACTCCCTCCTCTCTCTCACGTCCTTACTCCCTCCTCTCTCTCACGTCCTTACTCCCTCCTCTCTCTCACGTCCTTACTCCCTCCTCTCTCTCACGTCCTTACTCCCTCCTCTCTCTCACGTCCTTACTCCCTCCTCTCTCTCACGTCCTTACTCCCTCCTCTCTCTCACGTCCTTACTCCCTCCTCTCTCTCACGTCCTTACTCCCTCCTCTCTCTCACGTCCTTACTCCCTCCTCTCTCTCACGTCCTTACTCCCTCCTCTCTCTCACGTCCTTACTCCCTCCTCTCTCTCACGTCCTTACTCCCTCCTCTCTCTCACGTCCTTACTCCCTCCTCTCTCTCACGTCCTTACTCCCTCTCTCTCACTCTTCCTCCTCCTCTCTCTCACTTCTTTCCTCCCCTCTCTCTCTCACTTCTTTCCTCCCCTCTTCCCCTCCCTTTTTTTTCTCTTCCTTCCTCCCCTCTTCCCCTCCCTTTTTTTCTCTTCCTTCCTCCCCTCTTCCCCTCCCTTTTTTTCTCTTCCTTCCTCCCCTCTTCCCCTCCCTTTTTTTTCTCTTCCTTCCTTACTCACTGCTTTCCGTCCCTCTTCCACCCTTCTTTCCTTCTCTTCTTCTCCTTTTCCTTTCTTAGTCCTTAATCATCCCTCCTTTCCCTCCCGTCCTTTCTTACTCCCCCCTTTACTTCCTTCTCCTCCTTTCCCTTTCCCCCTCCTCCAACCCTCTTCTCCGTCCCCTTTCCTCTTCCCTTCCTCCCTTCCTTTCCCCCTTTACTTCCTCATTTCTCTTCCCTCCTTACTTCCTCCTTTCTGCCTCTGAGTATAACATCTTCCTTTCTCTATTATAAAGGGTCTGGCCGCTCTCAAGAAGTGCAGTACTCTGGATCAGAACTGTTGTGCTTCGACAGACCGCAGGTCGCTGAGCATAGGACGTACTGCCGCTGTCAGCAAGAACCTCCACAGGCTTGTGGTAAGTAATAATTCACACACTGAGACACTTGATACGGAGCTTCAGATACTGTCATTTAGACTCATCCATATATGTTTCCCCCTTAGGCCCCGTTCACTTGATTCCATCATTGTGTTGTGAAGAGACGTACAGCATTGAGCCTGGTTCTATCTTCCCATCACACAGCACATTGTTCGATGGGTAAGTGGCTTTTCTTTTACTCATATTCATCTTTAACCCTTCTAGGACACTTGAGCAGTTGGCGCATCAGGTTTAGTCTGCCCATATAATGAGGATCAGGGCTACGCTATAATACATAGCATCTCATCAGAGGAGATCCCGCAGTCACATCATTTGGATGCCAATCACGATCAAGGCCCATACTTTCTATGGGCAGGCAACTCAAGATCCGTTAAAGGACAACACTGATGTCTGACCATATATCCTTCTGTTAGGGCATACTTCGGCATGTCAGCACATCTGTACCTATGACACTGACTGACCTGTTACATGTGCACTTGGCAGCTGAAGACATCTGTGTTGGTCCCATGTTCGTATGTGCCCGCATTGCTGAGAAAAAGGATGTTATAATATATGCAAATGAGCCTGTAGGAGCAACGGGGGCGTTGTTATTACACCTAGAGACTCTTCTCTCTCTGCAACTACCACGTCCTCTGCACTTTGACAGGAACAGGCAGTGTAAACGTGATCATGCTTGACCCTATCAAATCGCAGAGGACGTAGCAGTTGCAGAGAGAGCAGAGCCTCCAGGTGTAATAGACTCAACCAGATTATTTTCTGATATTTTCTGTGACTTTATAACTTATTTTTGGCTGTAAACTGAGAATTCTTGAGCACTGTGTGGGCTATGTGACTGATTTGTGCAAGGTAATTTTTAGAATCATTTAGGGACATTTCTAATAATTGCTGTTTTTTCAGGAATGTGGATTCTGCACCGGACATGATTCCAGCATATTTTGGACCCACATCACACTCGGCCTGCAGAGAGCTTGCAGAAACTTGGCCTCTTATGCAAACAACTCCTGGCAGTGATAGCTCCCCTGTCTGTGAGCCATATCCGGAGCTAATAGGAGGAGATGCAGACACTTTGAACAAAGATACAGAGGAGCCAAGTATTTTACACACAAATAGTGTGCCGAGTATCAGTGCAGAGACCGAGTCCTCAAAACATCTTCATTTATTCGAGCTGGATGCTTGTCAAGGTGCTGAGGGAAACCAGCCTGAGGAAGAGCACTTTTCTTGTGTCCCGGATGAGAATCAGGTGAAGTGGCGTAATCAATGTGATCCAGTCCAATGTATCTGGCAATTATCGGCAACAAACGAAATGTTTCCAATAATTACCTAATCGTCAGGGCAGATGAGGGCTCCATTTACATGCAGCAATCACCTCTGCTGCATGGGGGCAAACGATCCCTACAGAGATCTCATGTCTCCATAGAGTGTCTTGTTCCTGGGCAGCAGATTGCTGCTTAGATATCACGATCTACTGCACAGAAATGATGATTTTTAGTGAGATTTTTTTTGGAGGATTTGCTCGTTCATCAGGTGATCTCTGGCATCTTTTACACAGGCCAGTTATCTGGAACACACATTTCTACAAATGATCACCCTGATAGTTGGCCTGATAATCGGTCCGTATAAAGGGACCTTTAGGCTGCCCTCGGAGATACCGGTAGTGTGCTTCACGACCAGGAACCGCAATGTACTGTAACTTAGTGCAGTTTTTCAATGTTTTTTGGGGGGCTGTTCATGTTTACAAGCAAAACACTTTCAAATCCTCTGCTGCCCCTGTACAAATGTATTAAGAAACCACGATAAGGCTATTATCACACCACAGTATACGTTGGTAAAAGCTCATGGTAGATATGCCAAACATATCTATAGGGCTTTATTCACTTATTGGAGGTGAAAAGAGCTGTCAGTGCCCGTGCTGTGGGCTGTAATTTGCAGTCCACAATGCACAGGCACTGATTGTGGGGCCGCCGCATTTGGATTGCGGACCCATTCACTTGAATGGGGTCCGCAATTTGCATCCGGCGGTCCGCACCGCAATAAAAGTAGTATATGCGCTACTTTCTTGCGGTGCGGAGGCACAGCCAGAAACACCACGGAAGCACACCGTAGTGCTTCCGTGGTGTTCCGATCCGTTTCTCCGCTCCGCATCTCTGTGATTGTGAACCCATTGAAGTGAATGGGTCCGCGATGCGTTCGCATGAGCCTTTAGTTTGAGACAAAACAACGCTACGACTATGAGCACTCTTAACAAAATGTTCTGTAGATACTGCACCTGGTGGGTTAATACTTTGTCTGGTATCTGGATATCATTGCTCATTAACATTCCATTGTTGTTACCTTTGTTCCATTTTTTTTTTCCATTACAAAGTAATAATCATTTGATTGATTTTGTTGTTTTTCAGAAATGCTGAGTGATCTCTACTTCAAGATCCACCATTTAGAGGTCTATTTCTAGACCACCAGACCAGAAGATCTACTGGAACAGTCTTCTGGAGATCTTCTTCTAGACCTACCACCAGCAACTCCCACCTGGAGATGGATTTCTGGATTTGACACTTGGAGATCTGCTCCTTAATTTCCTGCAAGGTTTATAGAACAAGCCTCCATGTTTTCTACGAATCTGCTTGATGTGTGACCAGTTGCTCACCCTTTAAGACGTCTTAAGAGATCATGATAGACCCGAGGATGTGTGTTTCCTGGGAAGGAATTTCTTTTAGCACATTGATCCAATGGAGATATGCGAGGAAATTTCTTAATCAAAAACAACTACTGGATGAAGCTGACTGGAGAAGACAAGTGTGGGACTTAATTGTGAAGCAGAATGTAAATGTGATTTTTCATTATTTATGTGGTGACCTTCATTAAATTGTACAGTTCATCTTTGGACTGCAAAAATATTTAAAGCACGGTTCCCATTATTTTCTATGGGCTTGCACGGTGCAGTTAAATGAGTATTGTATGAGGTCTGCACATTACAACTCTTTCTTATCTGCTGAATACATTGACTGCCTCCCTAAATAGTTGGATTGGTTTCCTGGAACATCTTGCCTGATAGAGCCATGGTCACCTACATTGACTTTTGTAGATGTAATGCACTTATGCTGGACCCTTATTAACCCCTTTATGCTGGGGAATGTCTATTCGATCGCATGTTAATGACTTTTTGAGACACCGCCACGTGTATTTTCTATAAGCACTATTTCTGTGACGTATGTACATTTATATGAAGCCTTTTATTGTATGATAGGTCTTTTTTTAAGAATGCTTGCTTTTGCTTACAATGTTTTCTAGACTATTGTTATTTAAATTTGTAGATGATTTTTTTTCATGACATTTGTGGTGTCTCCACAAGGGTTATCCACTGAGCTAGTTGGCCCATGGCCCACTATTTCTGCTTGATCTGATAAGGCCACGATGGACTTTTATAGGGGACCAGCAACTAATACAGGGATCAGCAACCTCCGGCACTCCAGCTGTCCAGAAACTACAATTCCCAGAATGCTTCATTTACTTTTGTGGGAGTTAGAAGAACAGCTGCGCATGTTTGCATGCTGGGAGTTGTAGTTTCACATCAGATGGAGTGCCTAAGGTTGCTGATCCCTGATAATAAAAAGCTGTCCGTACACTTTAGCTGTGTGTTTAGTGGCATCAGTTGACCATGTAACATGTATAGGGGCCTCAACTCTCTTCCAACAGCAGATGTCGAGGCAGAGAAGGGTTGAGCATTTGTTTGATTTCAACTTGCCTGATTCTTATGTTCTTGCAAAAAATAAGACACCTGCCAGAAGAGTCTGGCAGCAGTTTTATCTCCTATTTACAACACATGCATGCATATTGGAGAAGTTAGCTGTCATCTCATGTGTAGGGCCATTTATACACTATAAGAGATTGATCAGATTGCTCTAACACAAGACAAGTCCAATACCATGCACTTCGGACTAGTTTCCAAGTCTGAATGTATAGCCCTGGTGCTGAAAGGCAAGTCTTATTGTGCTCTCCATATTCCTTTTCCTACAACTTTTTCCTCCTGAGTCGACTCCCACAGCTTTCCTTATATCTCTCTCCTTTGCTGGAATGCTTGGGGCTTGTAAACCAGTTTGCTTCCATTAAGTGATGCTCTTCTAGTCTTCATCTCCATTTACTTCTCAGGTTCAACCAACCTGCAGGAATCAAGTTCTACGGTTTCTCTCCTTTAGTACAGACAACCAAGTGGAACTTGATTCCTGCAGGCTGGTTGAACCCGAGAAGAAGGAAAGAACAGAGCAAAGCAGCAGGAGTCGACTAAGGATACTTGTAATACAAGGAGGAACAAGCATAAGAGAAGGAATACGGACAGCACAAGTAAGCTCTGGGATGAACTATACATTATGTCATGTGTATGGCTGGCTTTAAAGGGGTTATCCCATGACTAATGTAAACCATGAAAATCAGACATCATATAGTACATGACAATCTCTTTCTAATAAAGCTAGAACCAGCCCTGTACCTCGCATGGATCCAGAGATCTCCTCATTCATTGCTCTGCTAGATTTATATAGAGCTGACCGCTCAAGGGGAGTGTCTTTTCTGCTCTCCCTATCACAGCTCAGGGGGCGTGTCTGAGCTCTCCCTATCACAGCTCAGGGGGCGTGTCTGAGCTCTCCCTATCACAGCTCAGGGGGCGTGTCTGAGCTCTCCCTATCACAGCTCAGGGGGCGTGTCTGAGCTCTCCCTATCACAGCTCAGGGGGCGTGTCTGAGCTCTCCCTATCACAGCTCAGGGGGCGTGTCTGAGCTCTCCCTATCACAGCTCAGGGGGCGTGTCTGAGCTCTCCCTATCACAGCTCAGGGGGCGTGTCTGAGCTCTCCCTATCACAGCTCAGGGGGCGTGTCTCAGCTCTCCCTATCACAGCTCAGGGGGCGTGTCTCAGCTCTCCCTATCACAGCTCAGGGGGCGTGTCTCAGCTCTCCCTATCACAGCTCAGGAGGCAGTTCAAGGATGAAACTGAGCATGTGCGGCCATCTCACTTAGCAGATCAAAGAAATTAAAAAAACAAACAACAGGTGGCGCTATACAGATACTTTTTATTGAATAACTCGGTGGCTATGCTAAATTTTTAATAACGTGCAATTACAAAAGTAATCAGATCCAGGTGCTGGTTTGAAAACTGTAGAATATTTTTCGTGGGATAACCCCTTAACAAACAGTGGTTCCTACTCATAGAAGCTTACAATCTAACAGGGATGAGGGGAGCGACACAATTACTACAATGTGTTGGTTCAATAAAGTAAATAGTGACACAACAAGGGCAGCAACTTAAAGACGGGAAATATATATGGGACCAGATCAGGGCCTGTGGTTGTAATTGTAACAATGTGAGGAGTATAGTTGTTTGAGGCAGACTCCTGTAAGTTGGGTGCAGCATGAGAGAAGTTCTGGAGACTAGAGTGAAAGGAAGTTATCAGGGATGGTGATAAAAGTGCAGCACGGGGGGAGATATTTAATTATATGATCAGAAGTGGAAATGAAACTATTTTGTAAATCTCCAAGCAACGTACATTTTTTTTTTCCCATTTTTGTGTTTGTATCGCTAGCAAAGCAGGGTTTGGTGTTCTAAGATACCTGGTCTTACATGGCTGATTTTTAGCAAGACTTAGTGCACACAGAGCTGTATCCAAAAGTTTGGAGCAGAAATCAGATTTATGTTTTGTCGCAGTAGTTAGCCTTGGGTTTTGGGCAGTGTTTCTATGAAAAAGTTTAATGCAACATATAAAATCTACAATCACATTTCCAGGCTGCATTTTCAAAAATTGTGAAATCTGTGAAGTTTTCTTTCCAAGCCTGAAACACTCCTGCAATTTCTATGAACAACATCTACACAATCAGGGAGATTTAGCAACATTTTTGCAAAGGAGAAGTGATGCAAGAACCAAACCTGTTTGTGTTTTTTTTTTTTTTTTTTTTAAGGACCTTTGGCAAATTAAAGCTGCAACCAAATAGGTTGCCATCAATAACTACTCCGCTTTCTCTTTGCATCAGTTTTGATAAATCTCTTCCAGTTAATTTTGGTAAAATATTGGTGTTTTGGTTCCAACATAACAATGAAGGAAATACCGTGTAAAGATCTCTGTATAAATTGTACAGTCCGAACTGCTTCTTGTATGCAGTGGACACCGTGTATTAACGCTGCCTCGCAGGACAAGTGACATTGAGGTCTGTAGCTATAGCTTATGCTGTGGTTGATATGGATAATTAGTAATGTCACGTTACGAGGCTCTGCGACTAATGTAAATGAATGTAAAACTGCAGACAGCTGGTTCATGGAAACCTCCAGATACTTGCTTATTTGTAAATCTGAACATTTTTGCCTTTTTAATATCTCTATGTAAATACATTGTTTGGAATAATTAAACTTTTGCACTTTGTATATGTGAGACTTGCATTACTAGTTGTGTCACTAGAATGCTATTCCCCTGCTTGATGTGACAAATGGCATGGAGAGACACCATATGAGTGAACAGTCTCCTAAATTACATGTTTGGCGCACGTACCCCTTTTAAAAGGGTATTCCCATCTGTGGTGTTTATGGCACATTGATAGGAGACACCATAAATAGGTGTAGGTTTGCTCGGCTATTTTTGGAAGTCCTTTAGTAACATAGTAACATAGTTGATAAGGCCGTTTTCCTACAAGTTGATCCAGAGGAAGGCAAAAAACCTGTGAGGTAGAAGCCAATTTTCCCCACTTTAGGGAAAAAAAATTCCTTCCCGACTCCAATCAGGCAATCAGAATTACTCCCTGGATCAACGACCCCTCTCTAGGAACTATAACCTGTAATATTATTACCCTCCAGAAATGCATCCAGGCCCCTCTTGAACTCTTTTAGTGAACTTACCATCACCACCTCCTCAGGCAGAGAGTTCCATAGTCTCACTGCTCTTACCGTAAAGAATCCTCTTTAACAGTGACTTTAGAAAGCTGCGTATAAGTGGTGCACACTCCATTCATGGCGGGGCCCCATTCCTGAGATAGGAGAAGGCACCAGGGGTGAGTATCCATACCTATCAAACATTTGTGGCACATCCTATCAATAAGTCATCAATGTCTCAGGTGGGAATTACCGCTTTAAAGACGTCCAGGCTTTACTAAATGATGGCCTATCCTCCCACCAATCAGATCTTCAGATGTTTCCCCATCAGCAGAAATCTTCTCTGGAACTATGCAACTTCGTAGTGGACTGTGCTGCCACATCCTAAGGATAGGTAATCGCCTAGTAAAGCCTGGATAACCTCTTTAAATTAAGCTGCCTATAAACGGTGTATTATTTCAGCCAGGTGCAACTTAGTCCAGAATTCATCTGTGTATAGCAACCAGAACAGCGCAATATATTCCGACAGGTGGAAAATCTATTAGTATTTTGCAATCTTTCCCCTTTGGAGCCCCACAGTGCTACTGGTCAAAGGACAGGTGGCGGTCTCTACAGGACAGGTCCTTCAGAGGCTCTTTGTAACTGCACTCCCCTCTGGGCAAGAGATAAGGAGTCTGGAAAGAGGACCCTCTTTTACTAACATGGAATTCCCTAATGGGAAAATTAAATTCAATTTTTCCAAACTACACAACTCTTTCAGTGTTCATTTTGACCCCGTACGCATTGTGTGAGGCCACCATCATGTGACAGCCAGTAAGAGCACACAACTGGTATTTGGCAGATCTTCAATGTTTACTTTGCATTTCATTTTTTTTAAATGTGGTTTGTGTTCATTTTCATATTTTCTTTTTTTTTTCCGGAAACCAAACACAAGTTTAATTTTCCCAAATTGGATTTTCTTTAGTAGTCACTGGGTCTCATTTATCAAAACTAAGAGGGGGAAAACTGGTCATGTTGCCCCTGGTAACCAATCAAGGTTTAGTTTTCTTTTCTTTATGCTGCTATAGGAAAATGAAAGCTGCTCTTTGACTGGGTGCTATGGACAATTTTTTGATGATACATTCCTTTAAGAACTTCTAAGCCAGAAGCAAAATGTCCTCTTATGAACCGCTCTTCTTTACTCTCTGTAAATGTCTTGACCCAAGTCATCCTGTAATATAATTTTATGGGTATATATTTGATATGCTGTTAGGCCTCACATTCCCTCAGTGTACAGGTTCCTCTCATGTGCATGTGGAGTACAGTTTATGTGGTTTTGTCTGCTCCACTCCAACATGTAAACACTGAGGCAGTGAACTTAATATCCCTGCAAAGAAAGCCGAGGATTATCTGTGGTATCTGTGACATCCAACCAACAGGCACTTGAAATGTATCTTAAACACTTGATCCTTTTCACAGTAACGTATTCACACTGAGGATTTGGTAAACTCGCAATTCTTTCTAGGTAAAGTTGACCTCTGAACCCACAAAACTTTGGTTGTTAAGTAAAAGGTTTGCATGGGTGCCTGCGTGAGAGAAGCATCTAGCAACATAATATCTTTTAGGGCTCATGCAATACATCCGTATTGCATCTGTTTTTTTTGCAGATCCATTGTAACAGTGTCTAACCTTGTCCGCAAAATGGATATAGACTCATTGAAATGGATGGGTCAGGATTCAGGGCAGGTGCTATGCGTTCGTTACACGCATCGCTTCTGGATGGAACACTCGCTTATGGTCCAGTTACATTAGACAATTATTGGAATGAACGTTCATACGAACACCCGTTTCCAATAATTGACCCATGTAAAGGCAAAGTCGATCACCCGATGAATAAGCTAGTTCGTCGGGTGAATGCATCATCTATGCTGAACCCTAAACCCCATCATTTCTGGGCAGAAGATTGTCCAGTGCACAATACAGTGAAGGTGATAGTTGCATATGGTTTGTTCCCGATAATAGCCTTCTTAGCTGGCCAACAGGATAGGTTGGAGCACTAAAGCTGGCCATACAAAGTCAATAGCTTTGCTCCCACTCCCGATTGAAACACTTTTAAGTTTGGCCGCCATGTATGTGTTTTCAGTGGCGAGAGAACAGAAAGTAGTTGCCAGAAACTTCTGGCAGTGGCTTACCTGCTAAGAGAACAAAAAGATTAGGTGAAAAAAATTCAGTTTGCTCCGATCCTTCTCTACTTCCTGGAACCTATCCCATACACATTAGACCATCGTCTGAACCCACCAGGTAGACAATAGACCATTGTGTATGTGGGCCTTTAGAACAGAAGTCCTGAGCTTTAAGTACGGTCGTGCAGTGAAGCGGTGGATGAGCATGCATGGCTCCACTCTATTCAATATCTATGGGACAGATAAAGAGAACCGAGTACAGGACTATGGATAGGTGATCAATATCAATAGTGGGAAAATCACCTTTATGATAATAATAATCTATAATTCATATGGCTTTACAATCAGAAGGTTCACTTACAAATAAAATCATAAAATCATGCATTACATAGCAACAAGTCAACAATTAAAACAAGAGGAATGAGGAGATACCTTTCAGAACAATACGTAATACAGATCTTCAAAAATATGTATACTGGATGAATAATTCAGATGAGTGGTCTGGTATACAATGGTGCTTGAAAGTTTGTGAATCCTTCTGAATCTTCTATATTTTTGTATACATTTGACCTAAAACTATATCAGATTTTCACCCAAGTCCTAAAAGTGGATAAATAATCAAATAAATGAGTCACAAATATTAGACTTGGTTATTGTCGATTAGTCTTGCACATTGGCTCAGAGGAATTTTATCCCATTCCTCCTTAGCAAAACAGCTTCAACTCTGTTATGTTGGTACGGTGAGTACTGCCACCATCTAATGGTTTCCTTTCTCCAAACATAATGCTTCTCATTTAACCCATTAGTGACCTGTTAGAGAAGGAACCCAGCTGTCATGTAAGAGCCAAGCTCCTGCTCTCCACTGTATGGGATACCATACCATGTCCGCTTGATCTTTGGTAAACTGTAGACAGGCAGCACTGTTCTTTTTTTTAGAGATGTGTTTTTTTCCTTGTAGTCCTGCAATGCACACCATCGTTGTTCATTGTCCTCCTAATGGTGGACTCATTAACATTGGCTAATTTGAGAGGCCTTTAGTGGCTTAGAGGTTACCTTGGGTTCCTTTGTAACTTCGTGGACTAATACATGACTTGCTGATCTTTGTTGGTTGACCACTCCTGGGGGGGTAATAATGGTCTTGAATTTCCTCCTTTTGTACACAGTCTTTCTGACTGTGGATTGGTGGAGTCCAAACTCTTTAGGGATGGTTTTTTAGCTTTCTCCAGGCTGATGCACATCAACAACTCTTCTTGTGAGGTCCTCAGAAATCTCGTTTGTTCATGCCATGATAAACTTTCACAAACATATGTTGTGAAGGTCAGACTTTGGCCTCACAAGCATTTTTGCTATCCGTAGATGTATTTATATATCAAATATATTTATGTATTTATGTAACAAAATCCTCTGCTAATGTTCATGAGTAGGGCATATAATTTCCATTACCATTGGAAATACGCAGCATGTCCTAGTTTTGTGCACATTTACTTCTAAATATGCCCATTATAGTCTATAGGAGTGCTTAAAAAAATGCAAGAAGGAAGGAATATGCATTTTAATTCGAATTAATTTCTGAAACAATATTGATGACAATCTGGATGGTATATCATCAAGAAACTGTACACATTCCAGAGCTGGAATATGGATGGATTTTGATATCCTTGTGTGTAAGTTCCTTTTATAGGTCACTGTTCTTCAAATGAAACAGATGGCCCACTCACACCTGATTGTCATCCTATTTATTGGAAACAGCTCATTTCTCCTTCAAATTATCTGCTACTACTAAAGGTTCACATACTTTTTACTCACAGAAGTGAAGTTGGATCATTTTCCTCAGCAAATAAATGACCAAGTCTAATATTTTTGATTTGTTTGATTCGGTTATCGTTATCTACTTTTAGGACTGATATGAACATCTGATGTAGTTTTAGGTCAAATTTATGCAGAAATATAGAAAATTCTGAAGAGTTCACAAACTTTCAAGCACCAATGTATGGATGGAAAACTGAAATGGATGCATCTGTTTTTAAACAGACTCCATAGACGTTTTACAGCTGTAACATTAATAAAATTAGAGGAAAGCTTCAAGATGTAACATAGACCCTGTGCGTCCAAAAATATTTGAGTGAGGCCATGCTTGGAAAATAGTGCCCATCTCATACCTAAAATTTTACTGCTGATCCCGAGATTCATGGGGCTCTTCATAGAGGCAGCTCCTTCTGATATGAGAATGTTCAGGTCCTAAGAGCAGCCCACACTATGGGGGTCATTTGCTATCCAGAAATATGCCTATAGTAGACGTATTTCTGGCGCAGATTGCGACACAAAGGTTATTTGCGCCGCAATCTGTGACTTTTCCCCCCGTCACGCCAGGTCTAAAAAAGTGGGCGTGGCATGGGCGGGAACGGGCTGGCAGGCTGCCTCATTCATCATTTTCTATGCCTGTTTTAGGTGAAGAAAATGGTCTAAATATAAGACAGCAAGGTAGCTGGTTTACATTAAAGGGGTTGTCCAAGTTATTTTTTTTGTTCTTTGTATGTTTTTAACTAGTCAAATATAACAGCTTTACCATGCACTTTGTGCTTCTAAAGCTGATGCTTTCTCAGATTTCACTCAGGGTCACATGACCTGTGATGTCAGTTTCTCTCCCTGCTCTGCTGATGTTTCATGCACAAGCAGATAAGAGTCTGTACACCAGATGTCACAGTGCTGGCCACGCCCCCCTCCACTGGCTGAGCTGCTGTCTGCTCTCTACCTGGATTTTATCAGATAAAACATTAACCCCATCAGCAGCAGACTCAGGGCTGAATGCTGTACTAAGTAGCTGCAGGCAGTGAAGAGACAAATGCTGGGCACAGGAGCTGACAGAGGAGTTCTGCAGAGCATTGCACAAGAAAGGTAGGGGGAAGTTCCTGTGTGTATCAGCAGTGTCATTGTACAGCTGGGACTTGTAGTCCTACACATACAACATGCTGCTGAGTATCCTAGCAGGCAGACATGTCACTCAGGCCAGCACTTGTATTCACTCCCTTTGCAGAGCAGGGGGAGGGGCAGAGATTGTTGTTACTGCGTGTAAACAAAGGACCAGAAGAGAACCAGGGAAATATAGATTTTTTTTTTGCCTTAAACTTGCTTAACTTAGTTATATATTGCCCATCAGATTTACAGTGCTATATATATTTTTTTCATAACTCAGATAACCCCTTTAAGACTGGCGCTGGATACACTGAAGTTATGTAGAGGCCAGCGCTTCTTTATAACTTTGGTGGATCCACCACCAGATATAGGGGTTATTAAGACCGACGTCTAAAACGCTGGTCTTAATAAATTACTATATATATATATATATATATATATATATATGTATATATTTTTTAATGTTTGTGTGTGTTTCAGTTTAGGTTGGGTGTAAACTTTGTTTTTTGCTGTGAGCTCTTATGGCTTTAACTTAGCATTCCTCTGAGATACCTCCGAGCAGTAGATTAAATTAATTATCTGTCTCCCTGCACCTCCTCTTGTGACTGAAGATTACTACCTGCAGCACATTCCACATCGGTCTCTGGCTCTTTTCTCTTTTTTCCTAAGACATAACAAAGGGCATAGTGTCTGCTTCTCTCCGCACAGATTGAGTGCGCGGTTTGTGTGCTGCATAACAAAGAGATACAAAGCACACTTTGTGCTAGCGGGGTGCAATCTAATCCATATTTGGTTTAAGCATCAGTGTTGGAAAAACCCACTTGGCCTTCGCAGTGCATCTGAGCCATTTTGATCATATCCCATCATGCAATACTTCCAGCGGGAAGTAACAATGGCCAGTGGATTTGCCAGCAGCCCTGCTGTTTTTCACATACGCGGTGAATGGCTGGATTAGAGGGGAATATTTCTGTTGGTAGGCAGGATGGGGAGAGGATTGGTTTGGGTCTCTTCAGAGATCAGAGCAGAAAACACTGTCTTCATAAGATGTGTGAGAAAGGAAGAATTCTAAAGAAAATCTACTTATACCCAGAAATATCTATAAAAACCACTCAGTAGAGGAGAAAAATGCACAGATGTGCATAGTGAAGAGGAGCATAGTGTAGATGAAGTAAAGATAACAGATGAAAGAAGACAGATTCCTACTAATGGCTTGAATGGAAGCAGCGATGTACAGATGGATGTGGTTTACTGCTCTGTCCTAGTAGACTTGGTGCCCATTGTATCTTCCATTTATAATGCAAATAACAATGTTCTGCCAGATCCATCACACAGCTGCCACCTCAAAAACAATTGTGAACCTACCAGTTATAGGCTGGAAACCATACGGAAAGGTCTTTGGGATGTCCTGTCTTCTGCTTGGGTCTCCAGTCTTCTCATCGAGGCAGCCATCCCCTCCACAGTATGGGGAGGAACGATCGCTAATGCTGAACCCCACACACGTTGTTTGCCGGCAGCAGAGTGCTGTTCAGAAAGCGTGATTTGCTGCCGGCAAACAACGATTTAGGTGATGGCATGTAAGATGTGATTACCTGATGAACAAGCGTTTTGCTCGTTCATGGGGTAATCGGTGGCACCTTTACACCGTCGGATCCTACGAATGCTTATTAGCGATTATTTGGCTGAGAAAAGTATGTAAAGCGGTCTTTGGTGGAGATTCGATCACTGGGTCCCCCGCCAAACACAAAAACAAAGGTGTTCCCCCATTTAAATGGAGCAGCAGTGATGCCTGTGCTTTGCTGCTCCATTCAGCTCTAATGGACTGCTGGAGATACTGTAGCTGATTACTTCTACTCACCTATCTCCGGCAGTCCCATTGACTTGCGTGACTGCTGTTATATTCAGATAGGGGAACACAGAGCAACTAATGGTAATATCTATAATATTTATGGTCAGTATTCATTAAGTGTTAGTTTAGAGGTTACTAGTCTATGCCCCATACTTGCCAACGGTAAAACGATTTCAGACCTAGGTATCATCCCTCATTCAAAAACTAGCAGAGATCCTCAGCCGTGTGTAATACAGTAGACTGGTAATACAATGTGACCTCTCCACTTCAAACATTTCTCATGCAGAGATCAAATGCTGTGTTTTGTATATTGTTTTATACTCATTGTACGCCAATAGATAATCCCATCAAGGGCTTTGAGGGCAGCCTTGATTAGAACAAAGTGGAGAACTCGTCTATTCCATCTATTGAATGTGAACCAGATCTGTCTCAAGTGGTTTTACTTTGTTTAAAAGTACAAAGAGCTAATCAGCCGGTTCCCTAGAACAGGTGCCCCCTACAGCAGTCCCTGAAGAACGCAGAGCTTCAATCTAAGAAAAAACTTAGTTCTCCAGAAAATTCTTAAGCATTTAAGAAAAAAAAAAAGAAAAACTACATAAAAGCTCCTGTGTTTTTTTACAATTGCAACAAACTGATTTGGGTTTATTGACCCAAGGCCCTGGTTCGACTTGGTGCTTATTCCAGGTCCTAGCCATTGTAGCATTTTATAGTGCAGATGCCTGATGCTACTTTATAGTGAATGGGAATATTTAAGACTCCATTCATACAATGGGACTGGATTTTTCTCCTACCACGGGTCTACTTTAGTGCTTTTCTTGATAGAAAGCCGCCATGTTTTTCTTCTCTGGTAGCGCCCCCTGCTGTTTCCCTTATGGCTGAAATTCTGGTTCATCATCCCCTGCATTCAGAGGTGGACCGATTCTCACTCCATCCCATCATTGCCAACAGAGTGATCTCATAGAGAAGCAGGAGAAGCGTTCAAGACACCTTTTATTCATCTCTACTTCAATTCATAGAAATATATAGGCTTATCTTTCTCTAGACAGTGGAGAAGGAAATTCGGGGGCAGAACATACTATAGTGCTATTTATTAGTGGAATTGCTGGGATGTGTGTGAAAGACTATTTTCTAGGCAGGCGAGAAAGCAGTTAACAAGAGCTGACTGCATTGCACTCCCGGGAGATGCAGGTGCCCACAGAGAAGAAAAACAATCACTATTAGAGGTGCATTGCGGCGGTAATGCAATTGACAATATATGGCTAAACCCTCACACTGATGTTAAAATGAGACTTTTGCCAATATATTCTTATATCAAGAACATACCGGAGCCCGAGCACCGTGTCAAAGTATCTCAGAGTGGCTCGGGACCTAACGCTAACCTACCTTGCCGTTGGGCAATTGCGGAAGGAGCATATAGGCCGACACACAGCAACCTACTCCTAGTTACCTCCAGCGTGAAATCACACATACAATGGGAGGAGACTATGAGCCCCACCTACCAATGACTCATGTGACTCAGGCTGCACGGGTGCACCAGAATGTTACCATAAGATGTAAGTAATGGTACATTCAGACCTGGAGTTGCCACACCTCCAGATATAAATGTTCAAATACAATCACAGAAAAAAACGTGGTCTAAAATGGCAGAAAATTGCTCAAGCCCCATATGCTGTTGTGCATGCCTGCAGCGGACCACATGTACAACAAAACCATCCTACACAAGGTAACAAATTGTGTGGATGCGGCGAGCCACTCTGAGATACCTTGACGCGGTGCTCGGGCTCTGGTATGTTCTTGATATAAGAATATATTGGCAAAAGTCTCATTTTAACATCAGTGTGAGGGTTTAGCCATATATTGTCAATTGCATTACCGCCGCAGTGCACCTTTATTAGTGATTGTTTGATTATATAGTTCGCCACATCCACACAATTTGTTACCTTGTGTAGGATGGATTTGTGGTACATGTGGTCCGCTGCAGGCATCCTCCATTGTATGCATTTTTGCTGGGGATTGCTGTTAGCAACGGACCACATGTGCAGGAATTCCTCCTCCAGTTTCATATGTGCAACAGCATATGGGGTTTGAGCAATTTTCTGCCATTTTAGACCACGTTTTTTTCTGTGATTGTATTTGCCCACAGAGAAGATAACAGAACTGCAGAGAGGTGAGTTAAAAAAAAAAAAAAAAGCTAAAAGCTAAAATTTCACTGGGGAGCAGCATTGTTTGCATTGATATAGTTAAAATAATGGTGTGCATTTCTCCAGATACTATTTTGTTTTTAATTCATGAGATAACACTTAAGCTTTTCTGAAAAGACCTACCTTTTTGCTTAAAGGGTATGGATCACCACATAGCTCTAAGCCAAACAGTCAGCAACTGTCCAACCACACTTGTAAGCAGAGACCCGTGATGACTCTGGCATCTCGATACATTCTGTCAATCCTCTGAAAAAATATTTTTTATAACACGCTGTGACGGGGACCTCATGTTCAGCTTATTTCTCATCATAATGTGCTTGTGACAAGGCATAACCTCCATCTTCCGCTTATCAGCCATGGACCTACAGACCCTATTAGAGTCATATATCTTACAAACATTCAGGGGGAAAATGGGCCCTAAACCATTTCTGTGTTGCTGGTGGCTTCACTTAATAAATGTTTTGTAGACTGTCCGGAGACAAATCACCTTGGAATGTGGTGGTGGTGGTGGGGGGGGGGGGGGGGCAGGACAGCATGGACTTCATCACCTTCTGATCATGGACCATTCAGGAGGTGCTGGATGGTTGGGGGTTCATAGTGTTCACTCCCCTTCCTACCAATGGGTTGGGGGGAGTGATGAGAAGACAAAGTAAAGAAGTCGGGTGTGGTAGCTGTTAGTTGCTGTTTTGTACTGGAAGGGTCAGGATCTGGATTGAGGCCAGATCCTGGGACCAAGTGTAAAGATTGCCCGATCAAGGAGATGTGTTGAGGCCATCTCCAGAGATATTTTGTTAAATTGGATTACAAATAAAAGAGCTGAGCTCCAGATGGATCGTTTGGCTGTTGAATGAAGGAACCTGAAAACGACGCCCCATGACACATGCAAATTACCCTTAAGATTCAAAGAGGGCGGTGCCATTACACCTCATTCATCCAGAGGATCCCCGGATTGGCCATAGACCTTACAGGGAAATTTCCTGGTGAGCCGATGCCCAGGGGGCCACCTGAGCCCTCCTCACAGCTGGCCAGTGGAAGTTTTTGGGGATGTATTTTGTGATGGACTGTGGTATTTGGCTCTGTTGGGGTGGTATAATGTGCCACAATATGATATTGCTGGCCCTGCCTTCCATCAATTTGGACCCAACTACAAAACGGGGTCACTTTTAGCATTTTTTCGAGGGCCACTTTAAGTTCCCAGTCCCCCCCTGCTCCCTGTCTTCTATGCCATGCCTTCACTGCTGTGATGGACAGGACAGGCAGTCTGTGAAGTCTTGCGGGATCACGTTCTGTAGATGTGCAGTAAAGGGATGGAGACAATCTCCATCCTTTTACCATGAATGTACAGAAAGCGATCCTACAAGACTTCAGGGACTGCTTAGCCTGTAATAGAGACACAGCATAGAAGACATGGAGGGGAGCCTCTGGGTGCAGCGTCACCACCCTCCTTGCAACTCAAGGGTAATTTGCATATTATAAAAATACTTTTTTTGGAGGATTGACAGAACAAATGGAGATGCCAGAGACATCACGGGACTCTGTTTACAAGTGCAGATTGACAGCTGCTGACCGTTTGACATAGTGGTATGTGGTGACAGATGCCCTTTAAATGAAAGCATGAAACAGCAAGGTACTAATAAAATGAGGATATTTTGCTCATGAATGCATTTAAAAAAAAAATGTTATCAACTGTACCTGAACAACCCAACAAGCATGGGGTCATGCTCCACCTTTTTGTGGCTCATGCCCTGTACATAACATTCCTAAATAGACTATGCCCACTTCCTAGTCACTCATGTTGGATTAGGCAATCCTAAGACAACAAAACTGAAGTGCCGGTTACCGATCCTGCAGGTTAAGTAACAGACGCTTCACTTTTGCAGCCTTAGGATTGGCTAATGCAACATGAGTGACTAGTAAGTAAGAGGAGCCTGTGGATCTTCATTAACCCATTAGAAAAATATATGAAAATTGACATTGTTTTAATGTGAATTCAAAGATTTAAGAATAAATAGGCTTACGCAGGATAAGTAATAAAAATATTTACTAAGTGTGACAAATCACATACAGAATAGTCAAGGTAAATAATAATCACGGCCTGCAACATAATGGGGGAGCTCCTGTCGCTGTGCTACCCACATAGCACATGGCCGACCCCCCATGGTAATACAAGAGAAGCTAGTGGCCTACAACATCTTACCTGGATGATGTTCTCAGCGGAGCTAAGGTCTTTGTCTTTGTGCACAAAGGTTTAAAGCTCTCAGCCCCTCCTCCTAACCATGTCCAGTGTGGAGTATGCATGTCTTTTGAGTTAACCCCTCTAGAATGTGGTCTGGTGGTCATCTGCCACAGAACTATGGCTTTATATGTGTTAACTATCTCTAACGCACTACATTATAAGAAATATAGAAGGTAATATAATAATAAGAGGAAGAACCAATTACAGTAGTACTTAATTATGTAAAAATAACCATACAACACAGCATGGAGATATACCTTTCAGGCGTATGTATGCAGATAAATGGAAAAAAGTACTAGGAATTTCAGGGAAGAAAATCATAACCGAGATATGTATCCAAACTGTTCTATAATTGGCTGCATATGGATTTGTGACCTCTTGAAACTTTCTCCACTAACCAATCACAAGCAGCTTATTCCAATGTTATTTCCTGTTTCCTTGATCAAAAATCAGTAGTAACAATATAAGGCGCCAAAGATGTCATATAAGTCTAGAACTGCCTATAATTTGGGTCTGGTTGCACCCTTGTTCTAACCACACTAACCACTTTCCAAAGTTCCTTATTATTACATTCTCAGTCAGGAGCTTGGCCGTTCTTCATACAAAATACGAATGCCAGTGTCCTGTGCAGCCGGCTTCTGCAGAATCGCTGGAATTTAAGAAGAGGTGTGGAGAATGCCAGAGACCGGAAATGGTTAAATGAAATGTGAAATCTGCTGTGCAAAGAAAAATGGCGTCCAAATCTCCAATCTAGTCATCATCTTTCTAACGGGATTTTTGTAACAGTCTCGTAGTATAAAGATCCTGACTGCATGTTCTCCAGCACGAGCGCCAAGTCCGCCTTCTAATTAGACCACACATGAGGAGAGCACAACTGGGACACAGTTTTTGGCATTCATGGAGATTTTGGGGCATTCTACTATTGCAGAGACTGGATCTTACTGCAGTTTATGATTTCCCTTTCACGTATATTATTGAATTATGAAGTTTTGGATATTTGCTAAAATTTTTTCCTTAAAGGGGTTGTCTCACTTCAGTAAATTGCATTTATCATGTAGAGAAAGTGAATACAAGGCACTTACTAATGTATTGTGATTGTCCATATTGCCTCCTTTGCTGTGATTTTTCCATCACATTATATACTGCTCACATGCGCACCTTGTATCTGCGCTGTAATGTGATGGAAAAATGAATCCAGCCAGCAAAGGAGGCAATATGGACAATCACAATACATTAGTAAGTGACTTGTATTCACTTTCTCTACATGGTAAATGTAATTTGCCAAAGTGAGAAAACCCCTTTAACCCCTTAGTAACAGCCAATATGACTTTTTATGGTGGTCACTAATGGGCCTTAAACCTGCAAATACACCATTTTACAGCAGTGCAGGTTTAGCGCTGCATGGGTTTCCTGTCTCCTGCTCAATAGTGACCACGGCATCTAAGTGGTTTCACAGTGAGGGGGGTCTCTTTGTCACCAATCACGTCCCACACAGTGAATAAACCATAAAAAAAGCAATGCCAGAATTACTGTTTGCTTAGCTGCCACAAAAAAAAAAAACAGGATAAAAAGATCAAAAAGTCTTATGCACCCTTAAAGGCTAACAATGAAAGCTAGAAATCATCCCTCAACAATCAAACCCCCGCACAGCTCCATCAAAATTTTAAAAAGTTATAGGTCTTAAGATGCAGCAGCGCAAAAAATCTTGTGCTGCAAAAAACAAACAAAAAACTCCCATAAAGCTACAGCAACAGACAATTTATAGAAAAAGTATATATATATATATATATATATATATATATATATATATATATATATATATACACACACACACCGTATTTTCTGCCCTATAAGGTGCACCTAGGTTTTAGAGGCGGACGATAAGAAAAAAATATTTTTCATTAGACCTCAGGTCAGACCACCAATCAGACCCCCAATGTTAATCAGACCTCAGCTCACAGCCCCAATGAGACCCCCAATGTTAATAAGACACCAGATCAGACCCCAATGAGACCTCAGCTCAGACCCTAATGTGAATGACCCCCAACCAGACCTCAGATAAGAGCCCCATGCCTCTTATCAGCCTGTAATTAACCCCCATATCAGTCCCCCATGCCTGTAATTAGCCCCCATATCAGTCCCCCATGTCTGTAATCAGCCCCCATATCAGCCCCATGCCTCACTTCGGCCCCCATGCCTCTTATTAGCTCCCATTATGAGCCCAGCATGGCATAGTTAAAGTAAATAAACCATTTACCTCTCCACTTCCATAATAGAAGCGCTCATTAGCATTCACCCCATAAGACACGGGCATTTTTTCACCATTTTTTGGGGAAAAAAGGGTGTCTTATGGGGCGAAAAATACGGTGTGTATATATATATATATATATATATATATATATATATATATATATATATTGAGAGAGATAACATTATATTAAACCGTATAGCTCTCAGAATACGATTCTAAAAAAAAAAAACAGGCCGGTCACTAAAGGGCCGCTTTGCAAGCACCACACTACCATGCTGCATGGTCGTACCCTTATTGATTTTGATTGAGTGAGAGCTGCAGCGGATAAGACGGCATACAACTCAGTTTACTGTTTTCACCTGCAGCTGTAGCTCAGTCACTAAAAGCAGTTCTACAAAAAATCTAGGTGTAGCTCCAGCCTACATGTGTCGCATGCAACACAAAGGGAAAGATTTATTTTCTTTGTGCCTGATTTCTGGCATAAAAAAGTCGCAAACACAAGGTTTTTAGAGGCCACTGCAACAATATTTTGTTGCAAATGGCATTTTTATGCCACCCTTACCACTTTGAAAGGAAGTGTGGCAAGGGTAGGAAGGGTGGCCAGCAACTATGACAGATTTACCTTAAAGGGGTATTCTCTTCGGAGACAATGGGCGCATATCGCTAGGATATGCCCCCAACTGTCTGATAGAGGCGGGTCCCATCGGTGGGACCCGCACCTGTCTCCTGAACGGAGCTCTGAAAGTGGTAGAGGGTGCACTGCGCAGCTGCCTAACATTCATTTCTATCCAAGAATCTTTCAGACAGTGGGGGTATATCCTAGCAATATGCCCCCATTGTCTCAGATGAGAATATCCCTTTAATTTTCGTCAGTTTTCTGGAACAAATGAAGACAGAAATCTATGTCAACGGGGGCGTTGCTGTTACTCCTAGAGTCTCTGCTCTCTCTGCAACTGCCCCACCCTCTTCACTTTGATTGACAAGGCCAGGCAGTGAAATGTTATCACACCGGGTTCCGTCAATAAAAAAAAGTGCAGAGGGTGCACCAGTTGCAGAGAGAACAGAGCCTCTAGGTGTAATGGCGACGCCCCCGTTACTCCTAGAGGCTCATTTGCATATAATAAAACATCATTTTTCTCAGCAATGCGGGCACATATAAACATGGGACCAACACAGATGTCTTCAGCTGTCGAGTGCACATGTAACAGGTCAGCCAGTGTCATAGGTACAAAACTGCTGACAGTTGCCCTTTAAAGAATGTTCTAGTCTCAAAAACTAGCAAAAACTATCTACAGAATTCTTAATTTTTTTTGTACTGTCATTTTCCTTTAAATAGATGTGATATTGTAAAGGACTGCCGGGATTAGTCCCTGTACGGTCTTTAATCATCAGCCAAACGACAGTAGGTTTCTTTCAGTAAATATAAGTAAGGCTGTTTTGAATAGTGCCCATTCATCTGCCAGGTGCGGGCACACAGATAGTCTGATACTCGCTAAATAAAAGCTACATGAAATGTCTCAGACACTGTGCAAGACAGTCTGTAATTTACTGTGATGAGTGAAACCACCATGGCTTGATCTATTCCAGTGCTGACAACCAGTATGGAAGAACACACAATGGAAATAAACTGGGTTCCGCACATTCCAAAGCCGCAAAAAGTGGGGTCAGGCAGAGTGCAGTGGACCGGTGAGGTCACGTTAAAAATGGTGGCATAGCCACGCTGAAAAATGCATAAAAGGTTCCAGTAAGTGAAACAGCAGCAAAGGCTGAAGATCAGAAAAAACTAATTGTACACATATAGCTGAATGTGATCAGATACTCAACTCCCTGGGACTCGTCTTGTAACTTACAGCAAGGTTCCTCAAGTCCGGTCCTGAGGGCCCACCTACCGGTCATGTTTTCAGGATTTCCTTAGTATTGAGCAGGTGATATAATTAGTGTCAGTGCATCAGGATTTACCACAGGTATTCATTCTGTGGAATATTCTCAAATCATGACCGGTAGGTGAGCCCTGAAGACTGGAGTTGGGGAACACTGACCTACAGGATCTGACTACACAGGGTTTGTAGTCTCTAAACCTGCATAGGACTGCATGAGAGCTGTATACATAAAACGGTAAGATGATTACTTATCAAGACTATTCATAAATTGGTTCATTTTTAATTTTTTTTTTTAATTAAGGATGCATTAGAACAATAGAAAATGGTTGTCAGCCATTAACCTGTAGGCGTATAGCAGAGCTTCTAAAGGTTCGCTGTGTGAACGCCCCCAGAAGTCTTTAAAGGGGTATTCCCATCCATAGGATATACAATTAAGGCCCCTTTCACACTAGCGTTTTATAATTCCGGTATTGAGTTCCGTTATAGGGGCTCAATACCGGAATAAAACGCTTCAGTTTTGTCCCCATTCATTGTCAAAGGGGACAAAACTGAACTGAAGACAAAGCATTCCGTTCCGTCTTCAGATCGGAGAGCAAACCACAGCATGCTGCGGTTTGCTCTCCAGTCCAGGCATCTGCACCAAGACGGATCCGTCATGACCCCCAATGAAAGTCAATGGGGACGGATCCGTTTGGTGTGACACAATGGTGAACGGATCCGTCCTCCATTGGCTTTCAATGGAGTTCATGACGGATCCGTCACCTGCACACATACATACATACACACATACATACACATAAACAAACACAGACATATACACATACAAATACATACTTACATGCTCCCGGTAAATCATCACAGCGCAGGAGGAGCAGGACGGCGACCTGCTCCTCCTGCGCTGTGGAGACCTGCCAATATGTGTATTTGTATGTGTATATGTCTGTGTGTGTGTGTGTACTGTGTGACATGTGTGGGGCCGGAGCGCGCTTCCGGCCCCACACATGTCCCTGCGGCAGCACGGATCCGGCGGCACCCTTCACCTGACGGATCTGGTTATTAACGGTACATATTCAGATTGGGTCACTGTAACTAGTGGGGTACCACAGGGGTTAGTATTGGGCCCTATTCTCTTCAATATATTTATTAATGATCTTGTAGAAGGCTTGCACAGTAAAATATCAATTTTTGCAGATCACACTAAACTGTGTAAAGTAATTAACACAGAAGAGGACAGTACACTGCTACAGATGGACCTAGATAGACTGGAGGCTTGGGCAGAAAAGTGGCAGATGAGGTTTAACACTGACAAATGTAAGGTTATGCATATGGGAAGGAATAATGCAAGTCACCAGTACATACTAAATGGTAAAATATTAGGTAACTCTGACATGGAAAAGGACCTACGAATTTTAGTGAACAGCAAACTAAGCTGTAGAAACCAGTGTCAGACAGCTGCTGCCAAGGCCAATAAGATAATGGGTTGCATCAAAAGAGGCATAGATGCCCGTGATGAGAACATAGTCCTGCCACTTTACAAATCACTAGTCAGACCACACATGGAGTACTGTGTACAGTTCTGGGCTCCTGTGAACAAAACAGACATAGCAGAGCTGGAGAGGGTTCAGAGGAGGGCAACTAAAGTCATAACTGGAATGGGTGGACTACAGTACCCAGAAAGATTATCAAAATTAGGCTTATTCACTTCCATCATCTATTTATCCCCAGGACTGTGACGAGGGGACATCCTCTACGACTGGAGGAAAGAAGGTTTGTACATAAACATAGAAGAGGATTATTTACGGTAAGAGCAGTAAGACTATGGAACTCTCTGCCTGAGGAGGTGGTGATGGTAAGTTCACTAAAAGAGTTCAAGAGGGGCCTGGATGTATTTCTAGAGGGTAATAATATTACAGGTTATAGTTACTAGAGATGGGTCGTTGATCCAGGGAGTTATTCTGATTGGCTGATTGGAGTCGGGAAGGAATATTTTTCCCTAAAGTGGGGAAAATTGGCTTCTACCTCACAGGGTTTTTTGCCTTCCTCTGGATCAACTTGTAGGAAAACAGACCGAACTGGACGGACAGATGTCTTTTTTCGGCCTTATAAACTATGTTACTATGTTACCTATCCTCAGGAAAGGTCATCAATATCAGATTGGTGGAGGCCCAACTCCCAGGAACCCTGGCGATCAGCTTTTAGAAGAGGACGGAGGGCTGAGCTGCAATAGCAAGCACAGCCAATATATGATCTACAGCGCACTGCTAGGTAAGTGCACGGTAGGCCGCCATTCACACCAGAGCACTGGTGAGCACTGCAGCTTCCCGAAACAGCTGATTGGCAAGGGTGCCAGTACTTGGAAGCCCAGTCAATGTGATAATAATGACCTATACTATGGCACAGAGTATGGAGGCACCTTCTTGCAGACAAAGAGCGCAGGGAAACACTGTGGCAGGCACCTGAAACAGGGAGTTCTCCGGGAGAATTATTGGTGCACACCAGCTGGGGAGCTGAATTTGGTGGCACTCTCTAGCAGGCACTGTGTATGGGGGCAATCTAAATTCTATGGTGGTTCCTTGAAGTCATACAATGATACAAGTGACAGGGTTATTCTGAATGCTCATTTCCATCTGCACACAAACGTTAGTTATCAGGTCTTAGATTTTTTTTTTTTAATTTTACATTTTTTATTTAGTTAAATTTTTTTTAATGTTAAAAAATAAATACAATTTCACAGCAGTACAACACAATTATATCCAACAATATACCCGGAAACCCTTCCTGTTCCTAGATATGTCTATGGTCCCAAACAAAATTCCCATTATTCGGCTGGCAGCACATGCAGCAGGTTCTGATGCAGAAAATATTCTGTTCCATACACCCGTATTGGGGTTGGAAGAAATCCACACGCTTCCCGCCAAAACAACCCCATTCAGAAGGAATTTTCTGCAACAAAATCTGCCGTGTGTGAAGGCGTCCTTACAGGTTTCAGCATCTAGTGAAATATTCATGGCCCATTCATTGTGATGAAATTCCGTTCACTTGTAGCTCTTCTATTTTTCTAGGTAAAAGTATAAAAAGGTAGGAATTCGGCTTCATAAAATGTTAAATTATTAATTTACATAGCGCTTACATGTTCCAAGCGCTGTACACAGTCTCAATTGGGGCTAGCCTTCAGCTGTTCATATCCTCCATGTTGAATAAATTATGTAAAAATCTTTTCTACTGAATACATCACATTGTCAAAAGCCTAACATGTAGAACTATAGTGCTTAAGGGCTGATATTCGGGCAGTCTATTGGCGCTCGTTTGAACTGACCTGATTACACAGGCCGATCCAAAAAACTGATAGCGGGAGGAATGATCGCTACCGCAACAAAACTGACCGCCATCAGTCAGTTCTGTTGATTATCGGCAGGACATCCACGATTACACAGGGTTAAGTGCCGTGGAAAATCAGGCATCTTTAAGGCCCCATTCACCCGCCATGATTTTTTCTCCGCGTCCGATCCGCAATAACGGATCTAAAATGCGGATAGTATGCAGATCCATTCATTTCAATGGTTCCCGAAAAAATGCGGACATCACTCCGTGTGCTGTCCGCATCCGTGTTTCCGTTCCGATTGTCCGCAATAAAAAAACAGCATTTCCAACTTTCATCCCGAAATTGCTGTCCGTTGCCCAATACAAGTCTATGGGATGTCCGTAAATGCGGAAGACATGCGGAAAGGCATCCCCATGTCATCCATTCCAGGAGGGTAGAAAAAAAAGAAAAAAAAAAAAGATTTGATTCCTCCTCGGATCCGCAAAAAAACGGATTTATGGAAAAACGGAACGGATTTCCTGGAAAAAGAGTTTTTTGCGGAACAACGGATCCGCAAAAAACTGACCGTTTTCCAGGATGTGCACAAATACGGACGTGTGAATGTAGCCTAATACTGGATCCTGATTGGTCGTTTGCTAATTCATTGGCTGATTGTTATATGGGCTAATGAACGCTTATTCCCGATAATTACCCTGAAAATCGTGTGGTCCAACAGGGCCCCAAAACAATACATTATTGTGTGTGTGTTAGGTCAATGGAAACGTAATGACGCTGATGGTAAAAATGTTAGTGTCACATTCCATGTCCGATGCAAAGAAGTTTGTGGCTGCTTCCATGCATTGGTTTTTGAGTGTGTTTTTTTTTTTTTATTTCTATATTTTTTTGGTTTTGGCTTTTGTTTTTTTTTTACTCACACAAAGTTTTACTGTAGTCATTTTTCCCTGTAGAGAAGGCTACCTAAAAAAATGCCACACCCAAGCTTGTTGTGATTATAAAAAAAAAACACCCCAAAAGTTACGAAAAAAATACAACTACAAAATCACAGTGTTTGTAGCCTGTGTTATAATATCATACTGTCCAGCTTGTAACATCTGCCTGTGGCATTTTTATTTTCTTTTTTTGCTCCCTAAAAACACCCTGACAAAAAATTCTGGTGTTTTTGAAAAATAAATCTACGTGTGAGAATTTTTACTTTTAGCAATTGGGGACTATGATATCTGTAGGGCTCAAAGTATCTGATATTCAGACTTCAGGCTGTAAGGATCAGGCCACCAGTGCACATTAGATACTGTAGCTACATGGTTTATTATGCTGCAGGGGATGCACTGAATGTGAACACAAATTGTGCCCCAGTCCTAGGAGATCAGCTCTACAGTATTACAAGCCAGAATATAGAGAACGCGTCTTGTTAAATGGTCCTTACAGGGGTTGTCCCAATGTCATATTACTAGGCAGGGGCGGATTGGCCATAGACCTTACAGGAAAATTTCCCGGTGGGCCGATGCCCAGGGGGCTGCCTGAGCCCTCCTCACAGACGGCCAGTGGAAGTTTTTGGGGATGTATTTTGTCCTGCTGGCAGTATTCTGTGATGGACTGTGGTATTTGGCTCTGTGGTATAATGTACCACAATATGGTATTGCTGGTCCTGCCTTCCATCAATTTGGATCTGACTACAAAACGGGGCCACTTTTAGTATTTTTTCTAGGGCCTTTTTAAGTTCCCAGTCCGCCCCTGTCGCTAGGATATGCCACTGATGTCAGATAGGTGCAGGTCCTACCTGTGGAACCCATTCCTATCTCCGTAACAAGGCCCCTGAACTGCAGCAGCATGCTCTCCATTCATTGCTATGGGAGTTCTGAAAGTAGCCGAACGAGAACCGCTGTTTTTGGAAGTCCCATAGCAGAATGCACCCGCCTCTCCATTCACCACTATGGGACGTCTGGAAAAAGGGGGGCTGACACTTGGTTATTTTCAGAACCCTCAAAGCAGTCAATAGAGGGTGGTCACATGTGCATGGCTGTTCACTTCGGGGCCACCGTTCTGGAGATAGCAACTGGTCCCAGAGGTGGGACACACACCTGACATTGATGGCAGTAAGGGCCCATTCAGACAGGTCTGCAATAATGCGGACCCGCAATACTACGGTTGCCGCCCGGCGTGTGTTCCACAGCGCTGAGGAACACACGGCTGGGCGCTCCATTCAAAATGCCTATACTTGTCCGCTCATGCTTTTTATCTTTTTATGCTGAGCCGCAGCACGGAGCTGGCTCCGTGCTGTGGCTGCCCACTCCCATAGAGGTGAATGAAGCTGCATCTATTCCGCAATATTGCGGAATAGATACAGCCCAATTCATACGGTCATGTGAATGGGGCCTTATGTGTGACTGTCATGAGAAACTATGTAAAAAAACAAATAAAAAAAAGTTTTTTTTTTTGTGTTTTATGAGGCATATGACATTACTGTTGCTTGTAAAGACTCTATGGGAGAAGAGAAGCTACAAAGAGCGCCTCCTCCTCTACTGGAGGACTGCACACTCATACATTACACAGACAGCTCATTGATTAGACATGGTACTTCCCTGTGAATGTATCTTTAAATCTGCATTGGACCCCACACTGATATATATATACCGTTCTACAGACTCTGAGACTCATAGCTGCACTAATTATTACAAATTATATCCATTGTATCCCGTGTTCTGTATTCTTCGCAGTCTTCTACTCCGAGTCCATAATAAACGTCTCAAAGTCTGGATCCAGATCTGAAACCAGTGCATCCACAAAGTCATCCACTGACGGACACTTCTGAAGCATGCCTGCAAATGAAGAGATCCATCATTAATGTTTAAAACATACCACATCTTCATCGTTTCAGGTTATTATTGCAATTTACATATTCGGGGGGGGGGTTATCCTGCACTGACAAGTTCTAACAAGAGTGAATAATGTAGAAATTGTGCACTGCCGAACTGGGCGTTTGAGAAGGGTAAGGCTGGCCATACACATGAGAGCCGTCAGGCTAACAACTCTCTCTCCTGGTCCTCCTATACTGAGCATGCATCTGTTGTGAAAGGGAGAGGCGAGAAAGCAGACTCCTCTCATCTCCCCCGTCATCTGCCACAAACCGGAAAAATCACTGGGCTTGGCTGATATTTGGACCCCTTCAATCTGTAGGTTCAGAAACTATGCACATGATTTCTCCACCAACTTAGCTCAAGTCTATTTAGAATATTCACAAAGCGAGAGTCATCATAGAGACTGCTTGCTTGAATCGGTGTACATGCTGCTGTAATCACAGGACTTTAGTAAAAAAAAAAAAAAAAGTTCCCTCTACAGACATCTTGTAATTTATCTGTTATTTTATCTCTGTATTATCTCTCAGCAGGGAGGAAGTAAAGGGCTGCAGTAAGGCCCCTTTACACTTTCTGATATTTGGGCAGATTATCGCTAACAAGCATTTAAAGGTGTCGCTAAATGCTCGTTCATCGGGTAATAGGATCATTGGTGCGGTCACCTAAATTTACGTTTGTGGGCAGCAGATGGTGACACGAGAGCAGGCACTTGTTGGGAAGGAACACTTCCTTCTCGACAATCGTCTGCTCCATTGTGCGGTGTATAGGGGCCTTTATTCAATTCTGCCCTATAATAATAAATGAAATGTCAAGTGGATCACTGGAATATCACATTATCATGTAGCTGATGAAATCTAATCATCTCAGAATGGTGTATGCTTCTGGTAACTGCATAGAAGGGTTCGGATATGTATAGTGGTCTCCTGAAGCCTTGAGACTGTCTAACCGCACTGAGCTGCAGAAATATATAGAAACCTCATAACTAAAGTCATAGCAAAGTATCACAAAAGTGAGATGAAACCTCTTTTATTCTTTCTGGAGATCCAGCTAGTGGTGAATCTTATGAGCAATAACTCCCTGGGACCAGGTATAGATCTGTCAAAGAAGGAAGAAAAACCTGACTCGTCTAGTGCCCCCTATATGCTGTACTAGACAGGCAGTTTTTGGAAACTCGACTGATCAGAGAAAAATTAAAACTTGATTTAAAGGGAGTCTTTCACCTGTTTTTCACCTATATAACTAAGAGCAGTGCCCCTTAGGAGATTGCAGACACATCCCAGACATACCTATGTGCACTGTGTGTGTATTACATGTCACATCCCAGACATACCTGTGTGCACTGTGTGTGTATTACATGTCACATCCCAGACATACCTGTGTGCACTGTGTGTATGTATTACATGTCACATCCCAGACATACCTGTGTGCACTGTGTGTGTATTACATGTCACATCCCAGACATACCTGTGTGCACTGTGTGTGTGTATTACATGTCACATCCCAGACATACCTGTGTGCACTGTGTGTGTATTACATGTCACATCCCAGACATACCTGTGTGCACTGTGTGTGTATATTACATGTCACATCCCAGACATACCTGTGTGCACTGTGTGTGTATTACATGTCACATCCCAGACATACCTGTGTGCACTGTGTGTGTATTACATGTCACATCCCAGACATACCTGTGTGCACTGTGTGTCTGTATTACATGTCACATACCAGACATACCTGTGTGCACTGTGTGTGTATTACATGTCACATCCCAGACATACCTGTGTGCACTGTGTGTCTGTATTACATGTCACATCCCAGACATACCTGTGTGCACTGTGTGTGTATATTACATGTCACATCCCAGACATACCTGTGTGCACTGTGTGTGTATTACATGTCACATCCCAGACATACCTGTGTGCACTGTGTGTGTATTACATGTCACATACCAGACATACCTGTGTGCACTGTGTGTGTATTACATGTCACATCCCAGACATACCTGTGTGCACTGTGTGTCTGTATTACATGTCACATCCCAGACATACCTGTGTGTACTGTGTGTGTGTATTACATGTCACATCCCAGACATACCTGTGTGTACTGTGTGTCTGTATTACATGTCACATTCCAGACATACCTGTGTGCACTGTGTGTGTCTGTATTACATGTCACATCCCAGACATACCTGTGTGCACTGTGTGTCTGTATTACATGTCACATCCCAGACATACCTGTGTGCACTGTGTGTCTGTATTACATGTCACATCCCAGACATACCTGTGTGCACTGTGTGTCTGTATTACATGTCACATCCCAGACATACCTGTGTGCACTGTGTGTGTATTACATGTCACATCCCAGACATACCTGTGTGCACTGTGTGTGTGTATTACATGTCACATCCCAGACATACCTGTGTGCACTGTGTGTGTGTATTACATGTCACATCCCAGACATACCTGTGTGCACTGTGTGTGTATTACATGTCACATCCCAGACATACCTGTGTGCACTGTGTGTGTATTACATGTCACATCCCAGACATACCTGTGTGCACTGTGTGTGTATTACATGTCACATCCCAGACATACCTGTGTGCACTGTGTGTCTGTATTACATGTCTAGAAAAAGCACTTTTATTCTGCTGGAAAATAGCTCCCAAGTGCCCAGCTCTGCTGCTGTAAGTAACCTAAGCAAACCAGACTGGAGAGGGTAGGGCTGCTTTGGTAGCAGATAGAAAAATGGTTCTTACCTTTTGAAAGCTGATATTCCAAGCTTTCAAATGATACCAAAATCACAGCATTAGATCCAGTATATCAGAAGATATAGCTGTTAGAAATCGAGTCAGGAGAGAAAGCTATTTTTAGTTTCACTTTCAGCTGGGCACTTGGGAGCTGTTTTCCAGCAGAATAAAAGTGCTTTTCCTGGACATGTAATACAGACATACAGACACACAGTTCACACAGGTATGTCTGGGATGTGACATGTAATACACACACAGTGCACACAGGTATGTCTGGGATGCGACATGTAATACAGACACACAGTGCACACAGGTATGTCTGGGATGCGACATGTAATACAGACACACAGTGCACACAGGTATGTCTGGGATGCGACATGTAATACAGACACACAGTGCACACAGGTATGTCTGGGATGCGACATGTAATACACACACACAGTGCACACAGGTATGTCTGGGATGTGACATGTAATACACACACAGTGCACACAGGTATGTCTGGGATGCGACATGTAATACACACACACAGTGCACACAGGTATGTCTGGGATGTGACATGTAATACAGACACACAGTGCACACAGGTATGTCTGGGATGTGACATGTAATACAGACACACAGTACACACAGGTATGTCTGGGATGTGACATGTAATACACACACAGTGCACACAGGTATGTCTGGGATGTGACATGTAATACACACACACAGTGCACACAGGTATGTCTGGGATGTGACATGTAATACACACACACACAGTACACACAGGTATGTCTGGGATGTGACATGTAATACAGACACACAGTACACACAGGTATGTCTGGGATGTGACATGTAATACACACACAGTGCACACAGGTATGTCTGGGATGTGACATGTAATACACACACACAGTGCACACAGGTATGTCTGGGATGTGACATGTAATACAGACACACAGTGCACACAGGTATGTCTGGGATGTGACATGTAATACACACACACAGTGCACACAGGTATGTCTGGGATGTGACATGTAATACACACACACAGTGCACACAGGTATGTCTGGGATGTGACATGTAATACAGACACACAGTGCACACAGGTATGTCTGGGATGTGACATGTAATACAGACACACAGTGCACACAGGTATGTCTGGGATGTGTATACAATCTTCTGTGGGGCACTGCTGTTAGTTATATAGGTGAAAAACAGGTGAAAGACTCCCTTTAATGCATTACAGGTCAATGAAATTCGATTTGATTAAAAATGCACCCATCAAAGCAGACATAGAAAACCATGATGCTAGTGTGAACAGAGCCTTAAATGGGTTGGCTCATCTCAGACAATGGGGGCATATCGCTAGGATATACCCCCGTCTTATAGGTGTGGGTCCCACCACTGCGACCCACACCTATATCGAGAACGGAGCCCCAAAAGCGATGGAGGTCACACTGCACATGCGCAGCTGCTCTCCATTCATTTTCTATGGGGCCTCCCAAAATGCTGGCTCAGCTATTTCCATTGGGCACACAGAAGAATGGGAGCGGTGGCCGGTCATGTGCGGTATGCTCCCATTCACTTCTATGCGGAGCGCGCTTCGTGGTGGCCGGACCAGGAGTCCTCCAGCCACCACTTTTGTGGCTCATTCCTGATATAGGTGCGGGTCCCAGCGGTGGGACCCGCACCTATAAGACAATGGGGGCATATCCTAGCGATCTGCCCCCATTGTCTGAGACGACACAACCCCTTAAATCCTGTATTAGACTGCCCGATTTTTCGGCAGATAATCTCTAATGAGCATTCACATGTGTAAAATAGCCGCCGATTGCCAGATGAACGAGCAAATCTTTTGACATGTTAAAAAATGATCGTTTGCAGGAGGCTAATAACTATCTGCCGCAAGAAATCAACTATACAGTATTGGAACGAGCAATGGCATAGAGATCGTTCCTCCCCCATGCTGCAGAGGAGATCGCAGCAAGTAATAGCAGCAGTCTCCTCCACTAGTGAGCAGGCAATTGCCGGGAGGGACACGTCTGCCACATTGGGCTATGTAATACAGCCTTTAGAGTCATTTCATTGACTGTGGCCCAGGAAGATTTTAACTTTTTATGACAAAAATGAACAAAACCAGGTATTGGGGCTGATAGGTTTTATCTTTTTATCTAAAGAAAAGAGTCCAATAGCCAGAAAAACCTGGTCCTTGAAGCTTGGCATAAGCTGGCACTAAGCCTGGAGCCAGAACTGGGTGCCCTCTATAGACTCCTCTGTTACTTTGATGTGGTTCTTTACAAAAAAAAAAAAAAAATCCTCCCATGTAAAAGCAAACATGACCCGGTTGTGGACTGCCACACCTTGTGTACATCATGCAAATAAAAAATGCCTTTAAGAATTTGGCTTCTCTCGGAATAATTATAGGCAGCGTTTATTAAAAATACAATCTATCCCTGAATAAACATAGCCGGAGCCATTTCCCGAACCTGCCTGCAGCTCTGACAGTTGAATCAGCATCAGGCACTGAGAAGAAAGAGCCGCGGGCAGAGAAGAGCGATTATACATAGTGTTCCTGATGCATGCAGGGAGCCGCTTCATGCAAGTGCTGGCACGAAGAATCAATAGCATCAGGAATATAGCTCTGAACCTCCAAATAAAAACCTAATTACTAACATATTCCCGGTACAAGATCGGGAGGGGGAATGTGGATGGAATCCTGGTTAACCTCCGCATTTCTGACAAAGGGGAGCGTCTCATCCAAAGCCCCTCTGGCCTGTATTCCTGGTGTTCATGAGGGTTGGCTCTTTTACTAGAAACAGCGCCACTCTTATCCATTGGTGGTGTCTGTTATGGCTGGAATATTCTCTTAAGGGGGTTTTGCAGGATTTTACTACTGATGATCTATCCTCAGGATAGGTCATCAGTATCTGATCGTGGGGGTCCGACACCCGGGACCCCCGCCAATCAGCAGCTCACTAAGGACAGGACCGTACATTGTACAGCAGCTGTGCTTGGTATCGTGCTCATCCCCTTTTACTTGAATGGGGCCGAGCCGCTCTTCGGCCACGTGACCGATAAACATGACGTCACTGGCCTAGGAAAAGCTGAGAGAAATCTGCTGAGCTCACAGGAACGCCGATGCCTTCTCAAACAGCTGATCGTGGGGGTCCCAGGTGTCGGACCCCCACTAATCAGATACTGATGACCTATCCTGAGGATAAGTCATAAGTAGTAAAATCCCGGAAAACCCCTTTAAAGTGGCTGTCTCACTTCAGCAAGTTGCATTTATCATGTAGAGAAAGTTAATACAAGCCACTTACTAATGTATTGTGATTCTCCATATTGCCTCCTTTGCTGGCTGGATTCATTTTACCATCACATTATACACTGCTCGTTTCCATGGTTATGACCACCCTGCAATCTAGCAGGGGTGTTTGTGCTTGCACCCTATATGAAAAGGTGCCGACCTCTGTGGTGGCCTGGACTGCGGGAGTGCACATAGGCACACATGCGCAGCAGCTCCCGTCCCGCCCACCTTGTATCTGTGCTGCAGCAGTGGCCGTAACCTCTGGATACAAACAGTGTATAATGTGATGGAAAAATGAATCCAGCTAGCAAAGGCAGCAATATGGACAATCACAATACATTAGTAAGTGTCTTGTAGTAACTTTCTCTACATGATAAATGCCATTTGCAGAAGTGAGACAACCCCTTTAAGAGAATATTGCAGCCATACCAGACACCACCAATGGATAAGAGTGGCGCTATTTATGGATAAAGAGACAACCCCTTTAACACCTTCAAGATCTGGCCAATTAATCTCTTTACGTGTTTGCCTTTTCCTCCCCGTCCTCCAAGATCTGTAAGCAATTTTTTTTTTTAACTTTTTCATTCACATAGCCATATGAGGGCTTTTTTTATGGGACAAGTTGCATTTTGTAATTGCATCATTTAATTTACTATACCCTGTTTGTTTAAAAAAAATTGGGGATACATAGTAACATAGTTTATGAGGCCGAAAAAAGACATTTATCCATCCAGTTCGGTCTGTTATCCTGTAAGTTGATCCAGAGGAAGGCAAAAAAAAACCCTGTGAGGTAGAAGCCAATTTTCCTCACTTTGAGGCCCCATTCACACGTCCGTATGTGTGCACATCCTGGAAAACGGTCAGTTTTTTGCGGATCCGTTGTTCCGCAAAAAACTCAGTTTTTCCAGGACATCCGTTCCGTCTTTCCGTAAAGAACGGAAAGGATGTATCCATATGTCATCCGTTTTTTGCGGATCCGCAAAAAACGGAAGGATGAATAACATCTTTTTTTTTTTCACCCCTCCTGGAACGGAATCCGCAAATACGGATGACATGCGGATGGCTTTCCGCATGTCTTCCGCATTTACGGACGTCCCATAGACTTGTATTGGGCTACGGACCGCAAAACAGGAGGAAAAGTAGGACAGGAGGATTTCTGATTGGTGCAATGTCCGCATTTTTTCGGGACCCACTGAAATGAATGGATCCGCATACTATCAGCATAATTGTCCGCAAATGCGGAAACGAATGCGGAGAGGATGCGGATGCAAAATACGGACGTGTGAATGGGGCCTAAGGGAAAAAATTCCTTCCCGACTCCAATCAGAATAACTCCCTGGATGAAGTTAGAAACAAAAATGCACTTCTGCCGTGTTTTTTTCGGTTTAGTTTTTATGGCATTCACTGTTCACTAAAAAGCTAACCTTATAGTGCAGGTCACTACGATTACAGTGATACCAAATTTATATAATTTTTTTTGTTTTAATAATTAAAAAAAAAAAACAACAAAAAAACAACCTTTGAAAAATGTTATTCTTTGCATCGCCATATTCTGACACCCATACATTTTGAAAATATTTCCTCTCAGCCATGTGTAGGACCATCTTTGGTGGGAACCACGTTGGCTTGATGCTGTTGTTGGGGGAGGTCTAACGTGAGCTCAACCCTTTATCCATGCAGGCGCCATCTTGCAGCATTGCATAGCTACATATTTCATCATAAGGTTAAATAATGTTTTCTTAATATTTACTCAATACCCACAAACTGTGTCTATTTCAGGAGGATGTTTTAACCACAATTTAATAAAGATGGGCTTGTATGCACGCTGGATACCTTTTTTTATACAATGTACGGTGCTGTGCTTGGTGAGGTGAGAGAAGGCTGCTGCGAGCGCCGGGGCCTTCTCAAACAGCTGATTGGCGGGTGTTCCGGTTGTCAGACCCCCACCGATCGGATACTGATGACCTATCCAGAGGATAGGTTATCAGTTAAAAAAAAATCTCAGAAAACTCCTTTAAAATATTTCAGTTCTGTTTGAAGGCTTGATTTTTGTGTGGTGAGCTGTTGTTTCTATTGTACCATTTTGGGGTGCATATGACTTTTGAGGACTGTTTATTACATTTTTCAAAAGGGGAAAAGTGATAGAACTAAATGGCAAATTGGCCATATTGTGGGAAATCTATAGGATTAGTGTCCCCAATGTTCTCCGCAGGGTATCAATGCAGCTAAACTTGGAGCTTTACCTACACAAACGCTGTATCATGGTCACTGTTCTTCTTTACCAAGCAGTCTACTGAGAGACACATGGACCACCAATGACCAGCATAGAAAAACACGTTGTAAAAGGGTTTTCCAAAATTAGGAAAAAACAGCACCACTCTTGTCCATAGGCTGTGTCTGGTACTGCAGCTGAGAACTTTTTATAACTGATCCTGAACAACCCCTTCACCACCTGGCCTGTAGAAGGGTATCATAGCTGCCAATTCCATTTATTACAGAAAATCCTCCAAGTTATCTCTATAAAATGGGAAGTGAAGGTTGTAAAGATACTACAAATGAGTTAGCCATTGACTACAGACAGAAGCTCTGAAGGTTTACAACATAGTTTAGGAACCAAGATTGACTAGCGATGGGCCGCTCCCAAGCCCTAGGCCATGGTGAGACTCACCTCCCCTGCTTTGAAGTTTCGGCCCTCATGAAAGGAAACCACTTCGTTTAATTACGGTGGTGACAAGAGAGTCTCTCGGGTTGAGGTTGTGATTTATGAGTCTGGAACATGTAAAGGAGGGTAAACCGTAATATGTTCACAAGTGTCAAGTCCCTTGTCCTCTCCCTCTGCTGAACTGACCGGCTGGAAACAGAGGACTGCAGAAGACTCTCAGATAAGGACAATAGACCACTGCACTTGTGCAAGGACTGCTGATCAGGCAAACCAGCGTTCAGTCCTGACCATTGCCCATGTAAACATGTCTGCTGATCAGCCAACGAACCAGCAAATGGTCTGGTCATTTGTAACGGATTGTATCTTCTATTTGGACATTGAAGTCATCATTTGTTGGATCTGTGTGGAGATGGACGATCACAGTAGTGATCATTCATCCACATACAAAGGGAAGGATTCCTGCATTGAAATGAAGCTCTAATGCGGCTTGCCATCGGATATGAATGTTTTGCTCTCGATCACTGCCCTGTGCATAGTCATGTGTAATAGCCTCACTATACAACTCCACACAAACCAGCAGTGATACAGTAGTTATAGCCTGAGCATCACAGGAACACTCGAGGCAATACAGTGTTATACCTAGTGCAGTGGGAACATGACATAGAGATTCTTGTCCTGTAATGCCAATGAATGGCTCAGGTCCTTCAAGAGTGGGCTCCTTATTCTAGGTTGTACAGGGCATACTGAGAGGGGTTGTTCCTTAAAGGGGTCATCCCATAACTAATGTACAAAATGAAAATCAGACATCATATCGTACATGACAATCTCTTTCTAACAAAGCTTGAACCAGCCCTGTACCTCACATGGATCCAGAGATCTCCTCATTCATTGCTCTGCTAGATTTATATCAAGCTGACAGCTCAAGGGGAGTGTCTTTTCTGCTGCAGCTCAGGGGGCGTGTCTCAGCTCTCCCTATCACAGCTCAGGGGGTGTGTCTCAGCTCTTCCCATCACAGCTCAGGAGGGAGTTGAAGGATGAAACTGAGCATGTGCGGCCTTCTCAGTGAGCAGGACAAAAAAAAAAAAATTGGAAAAAGAATAAACAACAGGTGGCGCTATACAGATATATTTTATAAAATAACTATACTAAATTATAAATTACATGCAATTACAAAAGTATTCAGACTGGGTGCTAGTTTGAAAACTGTAGAATACTTTTCATGGGACAACCCCTTTAAAAAGGTTGCCCAGAATTCTTATATTGTGGCATAGGCCATTAATATCAGATCAGTGAGGGGATCTGATACCCCAAACCCCCGCCAATCAGCTGCAACTACACTGCCCCATCCATTGTGTAGTCAATGGAGGTGGTAACTGCAGTGTTGCTCCCAATGTAGTGAATGTGAGCAACGTGCAGTTACCAGCTTTTTTTCTTCTTCCAGGAAGCAGATAACCCTTTTAATGTTGAGCAGCCAGCAATCCAGGACATTACATGTTGATGCCAGGACTAGACGGCTCTGGTGGAGATTAGACGGCTCTGGTGGAGATTAGACGGCTCTGGTGGAGATTAGACGGCTCTGGTGGAGATTAGACGGCTCTGGTGGAGATTAGACGGCTCTGGTGGAGATTAGACGGCTCTGGTGGAGATTAGACGGCTCTGGTTCTTTATACAGCGGTGTATTGTGAAGCCAAAATCTACATAAAGATCTAAATAAGATATGATAAGAAATGTACATGGGATCGCGGGGTCTTATTTATCATCCTCCACATCTGCGCTCTTTGTAGTGTCTGCCCTTAAAGTAATCTTACGATTTGCCCACCGGGCCTTTGCAGAGATAAAATCACTGTATTGTACAGAGGAGTAAAAGTGGATCAAAGGCGAGAACATAATGACCAAGCCAAAACAACAAAAAGTAACAGTATATCTTCAGCAACAACGCAGGATTAGATGTCAGCGCAAAATGATGTCCTACTCCCAGGCTACGAAAGGACACCGAGACGAGATGACCTGGCCAAAAACGCTGTGTTAATCAAATGCGTAAAAAAACCCCAGACATTTCACTATCGCCTTAAAGGGTATTACAGAAAATAAATGTCAATCTTTACAGCATGAGAACTTTTTAGTGCATTTTCTGGATCGATTTATCACACTTTTCAAGATTCACTGGAAATCTTCCTACTCTCAGTTCTGGTCATGCAAGAGCATGGCTCATTACAGGACGCCCCTCTGCGGTCAGACCTGTAAATGAAGGTTCTTACTGAAAGGACCATAAGCGAAGATTTTGCATAAATGTCAGGAATTAAGCATATTGAATAACCGTACAGCTTTTCATTATAGAAAGCTTCATTTGGTGAAACATAGACGTGGCTATTGGGCAAAGAGAAGCTGCAGGCTACCAAGCATTTCTGTGCAGGGGAAGATGTAGTATTTTAGGGCAGCCGTGTAATACTAGGACTACTCGGGTGGGAGCCGTTTCTACAGAGTGGTGGATTTCCTGTATCACATCTAGGGATGAGCGAATTGATTTCGGATGAAACATCCAAAGTCGATTCGCATAAAACTTTGTTTTAATACCACTTTGGTACAACTTGGAACCGAACCCGAGTTTGGGAAATGTTTTTTTTTCTTCTTTTACAGTAAAAATTCATCTATGACGTTATTACCCGAAGTCTTGCGAGACTTTGCAAAGTAATAACTTCGGCTCATCGGAGCCAATACATTCTAATACTGTATGGAGCGCTGCGCCGTACAGTATTCAAATGAAGTTTTATGCGAATCGACTTTGGATGTTTCATCCGAAGTCGATTCACTTATCCCTAATCACATCCGTACGCAGTGAGAAAACTCCTTTAACTTCTGACACTTCAATTAATCCCTGTGCTCAAGACCTCTGTTTGTGGTCACTGAATTAGCAGCCAGAAATTGATACTTCCAGGGACTGACTGGCCATAGTGCCTACAGAGTAATTTCCCGGTGGGCTAATGCCCAGTGGGCCACCTGGGCCCTCCTCATGGCTGCCGGATGGGTATATATCATCCTCTCAGCATTAATTAATGCTAGGAGTATCAGGTACTTAAGTGGCCGGTGATCGCAGATGCCCTCCTGAATTCAACTGTACCTTGTGCTGCACTGTGGTATTTGGTTCTGCTGGGATGGTATTTTGTGCTGCACTGTGGTATTTGGTTCTACTGGGGCGGTATTTTGTGCTGCACTGTGGTATTTGGTTCTGCTGGGGCGGTATTTTGTGCTGCACTGTGGTATTTGGTTCTGCTGGGGCGGTATTTTGTGCTGCACTGTGGTATTTGGTTCTTCTGGGGCAGTATTTTGTGCTGCACTGTGGTATTTGGTTCTGCTGGAGCAGTATATTGTACTGCACTGTGGTATTTAGTTCTGCTAGGGCATTATTTAGTGCTGCACTGTGGTATTTAGTTCTGCTGGGGCAGTATTTTGTGCTGCACTGTGGTATTTGGTTCTGCTAGGGCATTATTTAGTGCTGCACTGTGGTATTTGGTTCTGCTGGGGCAGTATTTTGTGCTGCACTGTGGTATTTGGTTCTGCTGGGACAGTATTTTGTGCTGCACTGTGGTATTTAGTTCTGCTGGGGCAGTATATTGTGCTGTACTGTGGTATTTAGTTCTGCTGGGGCAGTATTGTGTGCTGCACTGAGGTATTTGGTTCTGCTGGGGCAGTATTTTGTGCTGCACTGTGGTATTTGGTTCTGCTGGGGCAGTATTTTGTGCTGCACTGTGGTATTTAGTTCTGCTGGGGCAGTATTTTGTGCTGCACTGTGGTATTTAGTTCTGCTGGGGCAGTATTTTGTGCTGCACTGTGGTATTTGGTTCTGCTGGCGTGGTATATTGTACTGCACTGTGGTATTTGGTTCTGCTGGGGCGGTATTTTGTGCTGCACTGTGGTATTTGGTTCTGCTGGGACAGTATTTTGTGCTGCACTGTGGTATTTGGTTCTGCTGGGGTGGTATTTTGTGCTGCACTGTGGTATTTAGTTCTGCACTGTGGTATTTGGTTCTGCTGGGGCAGTATATTGTGCTGCACTGTGGTATTTGGTTCTGCTGGGGCGGTATTTTGTGCTGCACTGTGGTATTTAGTTCTGCTGGGGCAGTATATTGTGCTGCACTGTGGTATTTGGTTCTGCTGGGGCGGTATTCTGTGCTGGACTGTGGTATTTCGTTCTGCTGGGGCAGTATTTTGTGCTGCACTGTGGTTAAGTTCCCAGTCCACCCCTGGATACTTCTCGGCAATCCTCTGCGATTCTAATGAAAGACTCCAATCCTCATGTTCAGTAACTGCGTGGTTTCTGTTCAATGCTATAGAAATGTCTCCTGCATTCAGAGACATGTCACATTTTTATAGAGGAGCTGCTTAATTCCTTCGTGCACAGGGCTGGACCTTGCTTCTGATTGTCATAACCTAGAGCAAATGAGTAGCTAAACTGTAAAATCACTGCGTGAAAGGTCCTGGATGGGTAGTAGTGACGTGACACCTCTGCTGTTAAGTGTTTGCAGTAAAGGATGGATCATGGGTCTCTGAGCAGCCTCGTTGTATTACACTGCCCATTTTCAGGAACAAGTGTTCATAGCACGCTCGTTTGTTGGCTAATTGCATCTTTTATTCAGAATGAAACGCTCCCTGGCACTTAGCCTGGTGCTTCTACGGTAAGGCCTCAGTCACAGTTACCTTTAAATTCCGGTGGCCTGATCTGGCTGAGGAGCTCATTGCACCCGGCACTGCCGTATACAAACATGTACCACTGGATCCCCATTGACTGTAATGGGATTCGGCGGCTTTTCCGGTATAAATGCTGTGTTTCGGCTGGACAAATACTCCTGTATGCAGCAGTTTTTGTCCGTCTGAAAGCTGGCATTTATGCCGTTACATGGGGTGAAGACGTAGTTGCTGCATCTGGCCCTGAAGCACAAGACACCAGTATTAGGGCTCATGTACATGGCCGTTGGACAGCCGTTCCGGCATTGGGGACCGCAATTTGCAGTCCCCAATACACGAGCAACATCCGTGCTGATTACGCAGACGGATCCAGACCCATTCAACTTGAATGGGTCCGTGATCCATCCGCACCGCAAAAAAATAGAACATGAGATTAGACGAATCTCATGTAAACTTCTGCATCAAATTCGCATCAAAAACCATAACACGTGCGGATTTTGATGTGGATTTGGTGCAGAAAGAAAAATGCAAGAAAATTTGGGGGAGCGGTGTGTGTCAATCCTCCACCGATCTGATACTGATAGACTTATCTTGAGGATAGGTCATCAACATCTGCAGCCTGGAGAACCCCTTTAAGTTACACCACTGCTCCTGTCCATAGACTGTGTTTGGCATTGCTGATCGGCCCATATACGTGTGAACTATGCTGGAAGTGTACGGATTAGCTTCTGCTTTCCAGAACCAGGTTGGGTTTCCTGGTATGAAGGCTTTCAGTTTGCCATGAGTAAACCGCCCCTTAATGAAATATTTCTTTACTCAGAGCAATTAGGCACCACCCGGATAATGGGCCGCACTCCGGCGCAGTAATCTCCACTGGAACGGAGCCATCCTTCCACTTCTCCAGGAGGTTAAAGATCTCCAAACACAAGGATAAATATTTAGTCACGTTCTGCTCCTAAACTAAACTGAACTTTTTGGCATCACACTGGAATCTAAGTGGGTTTTTGAGGTGAAGCCATAACTACATTCGTGCATTGTAAACTGGTGTCAGATTATCAGATATTTTGGATTACTGGATGTTCAACTGAAAAGAATGTAATATTAACTTGTAAGGGTCTTCAAGAAGTTGATCCACAATACAATGTTACCGCTCCATTCAACCCGCGTCAGGAAGCGGGCACCTTGCTTGGCAGAGCCAGTTGGTCAGTGGATATACTGTGGGGTCACAGCAAAAATCCCTTAAAAAGGTTGCCCTGTACTTGCATATTGATTGCCTATCCTCAGGACAGGCCTAAAATATCACATCGGCAGGGGTTTAATATCCCGCAGCAGTGCCGGTGGCTATGGCACTGGAACCACACAGCAAAGTCCTGAACAACCTGTTTAGAATAGAAGAGATCTTAATCTTCCGTAGTTCTGTGCTAGAAAGAAGTACCAGATTATCAGACGTCTGGATTACTGGGTGCTGGATTTTATGGATGTCATTGTACACACACATGTTAAAGGGGTTCTGCAGTTGTTTAAAACTGATGATCTATCCTCTGGATAGATCATCAGCATCTGATCGGCAGCGGTCCGACACTCGGGACCCCCACCGATCAGCTGTTTGAGAAGGCAGCGGCGCTCCAGGAGCGCCACAGCCTTCTCACTGTTTACCACAGGCCCAGTGACGTCACGACTAGTATCACTGGCCTGGGCGAGGCTAAGCTCTGCTCACATGAATGGAGTTTAGCCCCGCCCAGGCCAGTGATACTAGTCGTGACGTCACTGGGCCTGAGGAAAACACAGAGAAGGCCGCGGCGAGGCTGCCTTCTCAAGCAGCGGATGAGCGGGGATCCCGGGTGTTGGACCCCCCCCCCCCCCCCCCCCGATCAGATGCTGATGATCTATCCAGAGGATAGATCATCAGTTTTAAAAAGCTGCAGAACCCCCTTAAGTATCGAGTTGTAGAAATCAGCACTTTATAGGAAGTGAATGGGAGCAGCGCTACAGGATGGAGCTGTGGGGTGCTGATGCTCCTGTTAACAGTTGATGGGAGGGGTGCTGAGACTCAGACCTCTGCCAATCTGACATTGATTATCATAGAACCCCTTTGAAGTGTATCCGAGTTGTACAATCATAACTGTTATGGAACAATTACGTTTGGGGTTCGCCAATGTTTTATTCAGCCATATTAGTCCCTGTTTCAGCTGCACAGCTAGATGCATTTCTCTCACAAGCAGGGGCATCTCCCTTCTGCTAGCACTGTACAGCTGTGACATCCATTCTCTTACTTCCCACTATGTTTGTTTTCAGCTCTGGGACTCATAGAACAGTTAGGCCCCTTTCACACGGGCGATGTTTCCGCGTGGGTGCAATGCGTGATGCGAACGCATTGCACCTGCACTGAATCCTGACCCATTCATTTCAATGGGGCTTTTCACATGAGCGATGTTTTTCACGCAGCAGTTCGCCGTTGCGTGAAAATCGCAGCATGTTCTATATTCTGCGTTTTTCACGCAGAACTGGCCCCATTGAAGTGAATGGGTCTGCGTGAAAATCGCATTGCATCCGCACACAAGTGCGGGTGCAATGCGGTTTTAACGCATGGTTGCTAAGAGATGTTGTTTGTAAACATTCCGTTTTTTCGCACGCGCGTGAAAAACGCATTGAAACGCTTCGCACCCGCGCGGAAAAAACTGAACGAACGTACGCAATCGCAGTCAAAACTGACTGCGATTGCGTGCGGATTTTCCTGAACGCATCCGGACCAAATCCGGACACGCTCGTGTGAAAGGGGCCTTAAGGGGGATAAATCACCCTTACAGACATTCAGGAGGCCCCTGTGGTGTTCAGAAGCATTGTAGAATCAGTTCTTTTACCAAGTTGACAATCTCAGCTATCTCTGACACGCCCTCACTTCCTCTCAGCCTTCTTCTGTTTCTCTGTTATCAGGGACACATCTTGACAACAGGCAGGGGACTGCTGCTTAGGGTACATTCACATGACTATGCCGCAGTTTTAGCACATCTCACATCTCTAACAAGGACTCTTTAAGGAATTCTTTTTATAGCTATTTTTCTCTCTAAGGGTGCCATATGGCCTAAATATCATATAGCACCACTGTAAATCAGGCTCAGGAGACGAGCATATTTATGGGGATCCATGTGTCACTCATGAAGGAACTATTTTTTAAAAAGTTTAAAACTAAAAAGTTTGCATAATGGCTGTACTTCTTTGTACAATCGTGAATGTGAAAGAACAGGTGTTTTTTAGGCTTCCCTACTGTCTTCTCAGTCTAATCCTGTGATGGCTAACCTCCGCCACTCCAGCTGTGGTAAAACTACAACTCCCAAGATGCACACTTGCTTGGCTGTTCTCAGAACTCCACAGAAATGATTGGAGCATGTTAGGAGTCATAGTTTCACCACAGCTGGAGTGCCGGAGGTTAGCCATCATGGTCTAATCATTCCCCTATTCAGCTGTACAGCTAGATGCATTTCTCTCAGAAGCAGGGGCATCTCAATTGTGTAGAATCTGTCAGCACTGTACTGCTATGACATCCTTTCCATTACTTCCCACTATGTTTGTTTTTGGCTCGGAGCTCACAAAACAGATAAGGAGGGGGGAAAATCACACCTATTGAAAGGCACAAGGCTCCTGTGACCTTCAGAAGCAGTGTAGAAGCAGGTCTTCTATTAGGCTCAGGAACTCAGCTAGCTCTGACATGCCCCCCACTTCCTCTCTGCCTCTGTTCCTAGGGAAGGAACTTGCCTTACAACAGGCAGTGGACTACAAATTAGGTGGAAGTGAGACCCCTAGTGGCCCCGACTTTACAGCTCTTTTTTCAGGTGGAGGCAGGCAGATTTTTTAAAATGAAGCGATTTAGAAATTTGCACCATTATGTGTTAAATGAAACAGGGACTAAAAACTGAAAGGAATGTACTAAACATCCACATGTAAAACTGACAGATGTCAGTTTCCTAGTTACATAAAAATGTAAAATAAATATAGATTTCTTTCGGTACATGATCACTATTCATTGTCTCTTGCATTCCAAGTATTTTGCCAATCAACGTAACCTCATCTTATAATGAGCACCTCGCCCTTACTGCTGAGCACAGGACTCTGTCAATTTAAGGTGACATCTTTGGCTTATGCGCTCAATGATTCCCAGGGATTAAGGTAATTTTAATCCCTGTTGACATTTGACTAGCGTCTGACATATGCAATAACAAATGTCGCAGTCAACTCCTATGCTAGATTACACTGATCAATAAAGATTGGGCACTGGTTTTATAGGACATGACTGTACTTTGGCATTTGCATAACCCAGTCCCACCATGTTCAATACCAGCAGACAAGGAAACCAGCAGTGCTGTCAATAAGCTCTCCTACTGTATACTTATCCCTGCTAATATCTGCAAAACCTTCAGCAACATGGCTGGTGGAATGGCCCAGTTTAAGTAATGCAAATCACAAGCTTGTTGACTGTCCCTTTAAGTGTCTAATGATAACAACAAACTAGGTGTTTTTTATTATGAACATATTACTGTTTTCACACTTACCACCGAAACACACTTGGTAGGTGAAGGTTTCTGCAGCTCACTTGTCAGCTATGTTCTGTAATGTGGAGACGGTTTGGTCAGCACTAGCAGAGGTTGGCATGATAATGAGATGACTCTGCAGATAAGGCCTAGTCTACTCAACAAAGCTTTAGAAATCAAGAAATCCTGGCACTCGCTGTCTCTTCAATCAATCATAAATTATATGAATTGATTGAAGAGAAAGCGAGTGCTGGGATTTCTTGATTTCTAAAGCTTTGTTGTATAGACTGGAACTTATCTGCAGAGTCATCTCATTATCATTAGAGGGAAGTGGATTTCATGACCGCTCTATTGTACTGTTGGAAACCTAATGAGGTAGGATAGCAACACTACATATTATACATACAGAAAAGACTCTGTACATAGTAACCCTGTCACTTGGAGAAAAAGTTGTCAAATTGGTCCCTTTCCCAACTGGAGCTTACAACCTAAATTACAAGTTTATAAGCTGGAAACCAGAATAAACACGGGGAGAACAAACTCCGGGCAGATGTTACCTTTGGTCGGATTCAAACCCAGGACTCCAGAACTACAAGGAAACAGTGCTAACCACTGAGCCACCGCTACGCCATCAATAACAGTAAGATGGGCCTTAATTGCAAAGTGACCCCCCAGGTTGTCAGTGAGACTCAGCTAGAGGGGACGTGTTACTAAAAGTCATCATAAGACGATTGCTCCTGTAGAACAGTCCTCAGGCCACACAAGTTTCTCACTCACTTCAGCCTCATGCACACAGGCGTAGATTCAGGATGAGGCCACAAAGAGGGGGACAACACATACCCCCGTAAGTCCATTCTGCAGCCCCGCAAAAAAAATAGAACATGTCCTATTCTTGTACTTTTTGCAGACAATAACAGGACTTGTCTCCAAATGGGGGGCGGAAAAGAAGGCATGCTCACAGCCAGGATCTGTGTATTGTGGATCCACAATTTGCAGATCTCAAAACGTGTGCATGAGGCCTTATACTCATCTTAGTGTTACAATTTTTTTTAGAAGTGACAGGTAAGTTTGGCAAGCAACTCAACTGGTGAGGCTCAGGAACCACCAATGGCTGATGAGACCCCGGTAGAAAAGGACTGAACAGGTCTGGTCTATGCAAGCAATACAGGAAGGAAGTATGTGCCTCCAAAATGGCCGCACCAAGGAAAGTTTTTAAAAACAAAAATTAAAGAGCTGCCACATAAAAATTAAGACATCTACTCTTGTGACTTGAACAGGGCAGGGCCTTCCTGCTGAAGTGAATGGGACGGAGCAGCTGTAATTATACTTGCGCTCTGCTGCAATGTTGAAGGCGAGCAAGTAATAAGTGAAGAGAACACAGCACTCATATGAGTGCTGTGTTCTCTTCATACAGCTGATCTCCTGAGGATAGGTCATCAATATAGAATAAGGAGACATCCCCTTTAAGATGCATCATTTTGCACCAAAACTTAGGCACAAAATTGTGTTACAAATTAAGTCAACCAATCGATGGTATAAAGTCAGAAAATAGTGCCTAACCATGTGTAATGAAACGTTGACAAGAGACAGGTCATTGGCTACAAAATGGTTAAAACTGTGCATGTGCTGGACCACGTGGCCACACAGGGTAGCTGGTTTGTCTCTTAGCCAATCAAAAGTGAGAGATGCGATACCCAAGCCTTATTTTTAAAATTTTCAAATCATGAGCAAATGCACCTCAGCTTGTGTTAAATAGATTTCCCTCATCTTCTATAGGGGAGAGTTACAGGAAAATGCCTGGAAAAAGCCCCCCCTCTTAATTTACTGTCCAGTCTTATACAAAAGATTTGGATAATCAACTAGAAGGGTCGCTATTAGAGATGAGCGAGCAGTGCTCGTTACGAGCACTGTAACGCTCGGGTTCCGTGTGAAATGCCCACAGGCATTGCGGATCCGTCCTCATCTGCATGTAAGTCAATGAGGACGGATCGTTTGGTATGAGTGTCATACCAAACGATCCGTCCTCATTGACTTACTGTACATGCAGATGAGGACGGATCCGCAATGCGGGCATTTCACACGGGACCCGAGCATTACAGTGCTCGTAACGAGCACTGCTCGCTCATCTCTAGTCGCTATCAAACCCGAGCCAAGGTCTTAAACTGTAAAACAGATATGAAAGAATAAATCGGTGTTCATATTTTTGAGGGCCAGTCAAAACTGCTGAATAAATCCATTGCCCGACTACCCTCTCCTGTCATTTTCTGATATTTCTTTTGTTTTGCTTGTCTGTATGCCAGTTTATTTTGCATATTAATGCTTTGTAAGCACTGTGCCTCCTTGCTTCAAACTTGAATATTTAGGCTTTGTATGTTCTAATAATCCACAGCCTTTGTAAGAGTCTTTTGCCTGAAAGCAGTGTGTGCTGTTGTGTTAGGGCTCATGCACACAAAGGTATTTTTCCTCCGTTTCCATTCTGTTTTTTTACAGGTCCATATGCGGAACCATTCACTTCAATGGATCCGCAAAAAAAACGGAAATGACTCAGTGTGCATTCTGTGTCAGCATGTCTGTTCCACAATAAAATAGAACATGTCCTTTTCTTGTCCGTTTTGCGGACAAGGACAGGACAGGCATTGTTGCAATGGATCTGCATAAAAACAGGTGCAATACAGATGTCATTTTTTTTTCCGTATTTTGCAAATACATACAGTCATGTGCATGACTAGCATCTTTCTGGCTGTCTCAACAGTGTGTATTTGGGCTGCGTTTATTCTGTTTAGGCTTCATTCACACGACCGTATTTTGTTTCCGTGTCCGTTCCGTTTTTTTTGCGGACCGTATGTGGAACCATTCATTTCAATGGGTCCGCAAAAAAAACGGAAGGTACTCCGTGTGCATTCCGTTTCCGTATGTCCGCATTTCCGTTCCGCAAAAAAGATAGAACATGTCCTATTCTTGTCCGTTTTGCTGACAAGGATAGGCATTGTTACAATGGATCCGCAAAAAAAACGGAAACACGGATGCCATACGGAACGTCATCCGTTTTTTTTTGCGGAACCGCAGTTTGCGGACCGCAAAACACATACGGTCGTGTGAATGAAGCCTTAGGGTGTGATTTATGCTCAATTTACAGCCTTAAGTGGCACAAGAGTGCAAGATCGAGTGAGTGGAGATAAATTAACCCTTTTCAGTTGCACCAACGTCATGTGCTGGGACAATGCGTTTGTAACACCACGCACCAAATTTGTCATCTAGTGAGAGAAATCTGGTGCATCTTTAGACTGTCTAAATTTAGGCCTTCTACGTGTTAGACAGGTTTGGTAAATCTGCCCCATTATTTCGCTTCAGTTACCAAAACTTAAAACTAGTACAAATAAGCAGGGAACTGGTTTGACATCTACAACAGAGGTGGGAACCAAAACAACCCTTCTATTGTGGAACCAGATACAACAGATAGTTACAGTATGACTCGCTCACTGAAGAAAGCACAGTAGGAAATGTATATATATACAATATATGTGGAAATGACATGTAAGGAGAAGGATGTCTCCAGCTGGGAGAACATTGTATAGAATCACTGGTTAAAACGAGTGCAGCGAAAACAAGGGATACAGTGGAAAACGCCCTGTAAGCAGTATCTGCAGTCCAAGGATGTGAATTATGGGTTAACATCCAACACTAAGCACATACAGTATGTAAAGTTCTGATAATGCTGCCATTCAAGACTTGACTGTGGACACCTTTGAATTTTTTTTTTATTACTGCAGACTACTTATTTTAGGCTAATACATTTTTCCAATTGGTCTTTGTTAAAACTTTTCAACCATTGTCCTCTGCAGCCTGCACCTTTCATATACAATGACGGCTGCTCTTCTCCTTGATAACTGATAAGGATTCAGCTTAAAGGGGTTCTCCAGGAATTAAGAAAATTAAAATACTTAAATATTACTTTATTATAAATATATTCCCAAATACCTTTCATTAGTTAGAATGGCTGGTTTTCTCTGGAGAGCAATAATTAGGAGAAACAAAATGGCCGCCATCCTATTAGTACACACAGAACCTGTCCTAATCACACAGGAGGACAAGTTACTTCACAACACTGAACTAAAGAGCTGCCTCATCCTCCTCTCTGCTCTACTTGTCAGGGATTATGATCCTGAATACAGATGATACGATATTTAGCTGAATCTCTGTAGGAATGTTGTTCATGAGGAGACATGAAGTACAGAGAGGAGCTGGGGATGTGGCTGTGTCCTGCTGTGTGATTAGGACAGGTTCTGTGTGTACTAATAAGACGGCGGCCATTTTATTTCTCCTAATGATTGCTCTCCAGAGAAAACGAGCCATTATAACTAATGAAAGGTATTTGGGAATATATTTATAATAATGTAATATTTAAGTATTTTCATTTTCCTAATTCCCGGAGAACCCCTTTAAGGCCCCTTTCACGCGAACGATACGGATCGGCTCCGGATGTGTTCAGTGAAACTCGCACCATTTTAAAAGCAAGTTCTGTCAGTTTTGTCTGTTATTGCATTCAGTGTTTCAGTTTTTTCCGCACGGGTGATAAAAAACTGAAGTTTAACAAACAACATCTCTTAGCAACCATCAGTGAAAAATACACTGCATTCGCACTTGATTCCGGATGCAATGCGTTTTTCACTGAAGCCCCATTCACTTCTATGGGGCAAGGGCTGCATGAAAAACACAGAATATAGAACATGCTGCGTTTTTCACGCAGAAATGATGCATCAGCTGTTCGAGAAGGCACCGGCGCTCCTGTGAGTGCTGAGGCCTTTTCACAGCAAACCAAGCACAGCGCTGCAGATTGCAGATATATAGCGGCTGTGCTTCGTATCGCGCTCAGCCCCGTTCACTTAAATGAGGTTGAACGCCGCCTAGGCCACGTGACCGATGAACGTGACGTCACTGGCCTAGGGAGAGCCGAGAGGAGAAGCACCTGCGCCTTCTCAAACTGCTTAGGACTCATTCACATGGCCGTATGCTCTCCGCAGAAATGCGGATCCGTTTTTTTGCAGACCCCTAGACTTCAATGGGGCCACTTCCTGATTTTCACTGACAAGTATAGGACATGTTTCATTTGTTTTGCGGAGCCGTGGAATGGAAGAAAAGGGTCCCATAGAAGTGAATGGGTCCACATCTAATCCGAAAAACAACTTATAGCATACGGCCTTCTGAATTAGCCCTCGTGGGGGGTCCCAGGTGTCCGACCCCCAAAGATCAGATACTGATAACCTACGGTATCCAGACAATAGGTCATCAGTTTTAAAATCAGAAAACCCCTTTAAAACAAAACTGCAATGAGAAAAAATGTGACCAATGCAAAAAAAGTGTCTCATTCATGTGTGCTCGGCGATCCGGCATCTATAGATCATTTCCAGCATCTTCTGTGAATATGCGATAAACGTCCACGTAGGACGACCCCTTAAACCCAGGAAGGAATACCATTGTAGCCTGGATTTTCTGCTATAAAATATAGTTAAACTGTTTTATATGTGTTTCTAGGAAATCTGGGTGCTGACTACTGCAACCCGACACAGGACTGTACCCAGCTCCACCAGACTCCTGACCCACCTGCAGTGCCCCTGGGTCATTATACCAACTCAGCATGGGGAACGGTGGGGGGGGGGGAAAGGCCTAAATTTAAAGTTCACATAAAACATAACAGGAAGAGCAGATGTCAGCAGAGATAGACGGGAGCAGCAGCCAGAAAACGTGCACAGGAATGCGAGTGGAAATCGATCAAAGGTTTCCTGCACTTACGAGAATTTCAATAACACTTGGACACGACATAAAGATAACGCAGCTCTGTGGCTCCCTGATATAACATCACCGAGAGACCCTACTGCAAAACAACGAATGAGCGAGGGCACTGATCGGAAGATGGCGACATTCTGTACATTACGTATGGGATAATGCGAGCGCCGCTGCCTTCTCATAGCTTACCAACCACAGCGCCGTACATTGTCTAGTGGCTATGCTTGGTATTGCAGCTCAGCTTAATTCACTTCAATGGGACTAAGGTGCTACTAGGCCACATGACAGATGAAAAATCTCAGAACACCCCTTTAATTAGCACTTTTCAGCAGGTAACCGCTTTAATCTCTTCGTCTTGATGTGACATTGGACGTGAAGAAACTGTGCACTAGGTGGTACAGTGCGAGGCTCAGACAGTATCGTGCCCGGGCTTTACGGATACCTGCAGAGGTCATTTAGAATAGGACCTATGCATAATACTCTCTAGGCTCTGTGAGATTACCTCAGGACCGGAACCACCAAGAGGGCTATAGCATCTTTCCATGCCCAATGTCAGACTGGGTGGGACAGTGGCATACTTCAACTGAACAGGTCAACCCAAAGATGCTTTCTGCTGTGTGCAGATCACTCGTGAGAGTGTGAACCCTGGATATTTAGGCTCACAGACCCTGGGTATACAATATTAGGGTGGTCACAGACCCTGGGTATACAATATTACGGTGGTCACAGACCCTGGGTATACAATATTAGGGTGGTCACAGACCCTGGGTATACAATATTAGGGTGGTCACAGACCCTGGGTATACAATATTAGGGTGGTCACAGACCCTGGGTATACAATATTAGGGTGGTCACAGACCCTGGGTATACAATATTAGGTCACAGACCCTGGGTATACAATATTAGGGTGGTCACAAACCCTGGGTATACAATATTAGGGTGGTCACAGACCCTGGGTATACAATACTAGGGTGGTCACAGACCCTGGGTATACAATATTAGGGTGGTCACAGACCCTGGGTATACAATATTAGGGTGGTCACAGACCCTGGGTATACAATATTAGGGTGGTCACAGACCCTGGGTATACAATATTAGGGTGGTCACAGACCCTGGGTATACAATGTTAGGCTCACAGACCCTGGGTATACAATATTAGGGTGGTCACAGACCCTGGGTATACAATATTAGGGTGGTCACAGACCCTGGGTATACAATATTAGGGTGGTCACAGACCCTGGATATACAATATTAGGGTGGTCACAGACCCTGGGTATACAATATTAGGGTGGTCACAGACCCTGGGTATACAATATTAGGGTGGTCACAGACCCTGGGTATACAATATTAGGGTGGTCACAGACCCTGGGTATACAATATTAGGGTGGTCACAGAACCTAGGTATACAAGAACTATGTAGAAGAAGCTCAGATGAGAGGGTTGTGCTCCTGTATACGGGAAGATCTCAAGAAGCTTGGTTCACAGAGCTGAGAACAGACGGACACCACTGATAACCATCTTATCACCACAGCTGTTGTTTGCCCAGCACACACTCGGTCAGCCGCACAGACACAAAGATCAAACAGCTCGTGTTCTTACCTTCAACCATGAGGGTAGGTTCCTTTCCTCCACCGTGGGCCAGCATCTCCTTGCGATAGCGCTCTCCCATCGCCCTACAGACAAGACATATCCGGTTACCAGCACCTGCATGCTCAGGAACACAGGAGACAATCTCGCCCTGGCACACTCACCGCCTTTATCTAAAATTTTTCCACATACTGCAACATGCAATGGATTTCAACACATATAATATGGCAGTAATGAAGGAATTTAGTGAATCATCTTTATTAAAGGGGTTCTCTGTATGGCTGGGAATTCCTTTTAATACTGCCAGAGAACTTGCAGGGATTAAAAAAAACCCTCGCCTGACCGGTGCTCTGGTTCCAGTGTGAAGATCCCCTCTCCTCCGCTTGCAGTCCCCACTGGACCGGCAGTGTGATGTGCTGTCTGCGTGCATGTCACTGCTGGCAACCAACCATTGGTGATGTGTGCAGGCATGACATGTGTCCACTGTCACTGCTGAGGCAGCTTATTGTCCGGCAGCTGTGACGTGCAGGCCACAATTCTGGTCCAGCGACATCACCATATTTCTTGTGGGTCCACATCAGATCCACAAAAAATGCTGATCGGATGAGGATCAAAAATACAGGCACGTGAATTGGGCCTTAAATGGATTGTTTCACTTCAGTAAGTGGCATTTATCATGTAGAGAAAGTTAATACAAGGCACTTACTAATGTATTGTTATTGTCCATATTACTTCCTTTGCTGGCTGGATTAATTTTTTTTATCACATTATATACACACTGCTTGTTTCCATAGTTACAGACCACCCTGCAACTCATCAGTGGTGGTCATGCTTGCACAATATAGGAAAAAGCATCAGCCTCTCTGGTGGCCGGAACCCTGGGAGCGCACATAGACTGGTGCTTTATCCTATAGTGTGCAAACACGACCACCACTGATGGATTGCAGGGTGGTCTGTAACCATGGAAACGAGCAGTGTATAATGTGATGTAAAAAAGAATCCAGCCAGCAAAGGAAGCAATATGGATAATCACAATACATTAGTAAGTGCCTTGTATTAACTTTCTCTACATGATAAATTACATTTTCTGAAGTAAGAAAACCCCTTTAAAAGGTGAGTTTGTCACCAGAACACAATCTTTAAAGGGGTTTTCTGAGACTTTTCTACTGATAACCTATCCTCTGGATCTGATCATGGGGGTGCAACACCCGGTACCCCTGCCGATCAGCTGTTTGAGTGCCATGGCCTTCTCTCGGCTCATGAAGCACAGCGCTGTACATTTACATATACTGTGAGCACAGCTGACATATCAAACAGCTGATTAGTGGAGGTCCCGGGTGTCAGACCCCCACCAATCAGATACTGAGGATAAGTCATCAGTATAAAAGTATAGAAAAAAAAATTTCAGGTAATCTCCAAAAGTGAAGCTGTTGCTACTGAAGTGGTAAATAAAATGCAGCATTCCCTATAACTGGCCCCCACCCTGTCGGCTGTGTTTTATAGGGATCATCATGGATTACACAAATGGTTGTCTCCTCCTGAATTTACGGAAAGTGGAAATGTCAGTGGTGTCATTTATGGGTCTGTAACATGGCACCTACAGATGTAGCAGTAATCAGTTTGTCAGCGTAGCAGAGCTGAGATTATCTCTTGGCACAATTAATTTTAGCAATGTTCCAAGTAAGTTAAAATTAAAAAAGACAAATTTAGCTCTGCTACATTTCTTTTTTTTAATGTATTAAATGTCCATTATAAAATTCACAGATGTGTAAGAATGACAGACTCTTACCGATCAAATGGATTTTTCACAAAGCACTGTTTCCACACCATGGAGGCAACCGCTCGGGACATCAAGTAGGAGTAGTATTTGGCACCATAACCGGCTAGGTGACTAAACCTCAGTTGCCAGGCCTACATCAAAGCAAACAGACAGTATTAGGTATAATTAGGGAGCACAGGGGCGGCTGCGTATGGATTGTAGACTTCCAAATTAAATGGGAACAAGTGGAGACAATGCCATAATAAACGGGGCTGCAGTACCAGACACGGCCTATGGACAAAGGTGGTGCTGTTTCTGAAAAAAACAATGCAGGTCATGTTACACATCTAATGTCATACAAGTCTTTACAAAGTCAATGTCATGAGGCAGTAAAACTTGGTACCTACAAGGTGCTAAAAGGGGTCATCCAACCTGTATAATGCCCAATCCCCTCACACAGGTTATACTTACCTTGCTCTCCGGCACCTGCGTCACTTCTGATGCCGGCGCTGCATCTCCCTGGCAACGGGGGGCAGCCAATAACAGGCCATGCCAGGGGCGAGCCTCCCTAGAGTCACCCGCGATGCTAGGCAGACTCGTCCCCGTCACTCCCTGCTATTGGCTGCCCCCCCACGTGCTTTGACCCGTGCAACGGGGAGATGCAGCAGCGGCCATGCAGGCATCAGATGTGATGTGTGGGTGCCGGGGAGCAGGGTAAGTATAACCAGTGTGAGGGGCCCAGACATTTTGGGGGGCATTAGAAGGGTTAGATAACCCCTTTAATGACCATTAGAAGAGCTGGTGCAGAGCTGATGTTGGGGATGCTGTTTGCTCAGTCCTATGTAAAGGATGTGCAGGCGGAGAGCTGCTGCCTGACTCCTGCAGTAGCATGTCCGTATTAGAGGACTGAGCGCACAGCTTACAGCACCCCCAAACGTCGTTTTACGGAGGGCTGTACAAATGGCCTACTGCGCCCTATTCTAACTACTATCTTCGGTTCTGTTCACATCTGAGTTGGCAAATTTTTTGCGCCATACACAGGAGGCACTCAATGGTCCCCACTGGTTTATAATGGAGTTCACTGGGTTCCGCTGCAGAAAAAAAAAAAATTGTCCTTCAACCATGGGCTACTCTCAGTATTATGGCTCACTTGAATGGGGCTGAGCTGCAATACCAGAAATGACCAAAAGTGGCGCTGTTTTTGTTTTACAATCTTATTATGCCTTTTTTAATGAAGTGGTAATTAGTGTGAATGGAGAGCACTTAGAACTTTCCCTGTAAACGATGCAAATCTTCTCACTGGTGAAAGATCTTGTCTTGCTCGGTACAAACTAGGACACTGCATTTCCAGAGAAAAACAGGCGCCAAAGGCAAAATCTGCACCATCGGGATGTGCGTCTGTCTGCTGGAGGTAACACTACAGGTAATACTGGCTCAGGAGAGTCAAGACTGAATTATTCTACAAAACGCCAGGTAGAGGTAACAAGTCGAGGAAGGGGATTAAGACGTTCCAGCCATTTCATCAGATCATTTGCTCGGGGCCTGATATGTGCCATGTGCAGATCATGTTGCTGCCTGTTCTCAGTAGCTACAGCTAATCACAATGTGAAATATGATGTCAATCAGTGATGATTACCCTGTCAAGAGAAATACCACTGTTTTACCTTTAAGGGCTTCACCTTAAAGCGTACTTGAGTTTTCAAAAAAGGTTGCACAATGGCTGTGCTTCTTTGCACAATCATAACTGTAAAGGAACAGTTATGTTTAGGCTTCCCAATATAATTTTTCAGCCTAATTATTCCCTGTTTCAGCTGCACAGCTAGATGCATTTCACTCAGAAGCATGGGCCGTCTTTCCTTCTATGGAATCTGTCATCAGTGTACTGCTGTGACGTCCTCTCTCTTACTTCCCACTATATAACAGATAAGGAGGGGGATATCACACTTAGTGACACACAGGATGCCCATATAATCTTCAAAAGCGGTGTAGAAACAGTTCTTTTATCAGCCTAGGGATCTCAGCTAGATCTGACACGCCCCCACTTCCTCTAAGCTGTTTTCTGTACCTCTTTTTCTAAGGATCTTGTCTAGAGATGAGCGATCGGCCGAGCGTACCCGGGAGCAATTTTCGAGTAGTAGCGTACGCATTTTATAATCTGTACGCTAATGCATACGCATCTTATAAATTTGTACGCTAATGCGTACGCATCTTATAAATTTGTACGCTAATGCGTACAAATTACAAGATGCGTATGCATTAGCATACAGATTAGAAGATGCGTATGCTACTACTCGAAAATTGCTCCCGGGTACGCTCGGCCAAGCATGCTCGCTCATCTCTAATCTTTAAACAGGCAGTGGACTGCAAATTAGATGGAAGTGAGACCCCTAGTGGCCATGACTTTACAGATTTTCTTCTGGTGGACGGAGGCAGAGTTTTTAAATAAAGCGATTTAAAAAATCTGTTATTTACACCATTCTCTATTAAATGAAACAAAATTGTGTGAAGGTACAGGTTGTGCCACAGGACAGGGGATAGGTATCTGATCGTGGGGTCTGACCTCTTGGATGCCTACTGATCCTGACAACAGGGGTCTCGTCCCTCAATATGAATGGAAAGGCCAGTCGCTCTTGCGCACTGCTGCTCCATTCATGCTCTATGGGATTGTCGGGGATAGCTGCGTACATCGCTTCGCTATTTCCAGCAGTACCAAAGAGAATGAATAGAGCAGCAGTGTGCAAGCATAAATGTAAAAAAACCCCAAAAAACAAAAAAAAATAATAGGTTATTGCAGATTTATTGAAGACTTTTAAAAAAAGTTGCAATAGATGCAGTCCAAATCGGGGGTGGGGTGGGGGGGAAACCCTTTGGAAAACTGAGTCAAAGCTCTAGAAGAGCGTAGTTTGTAATGACATGCCAAATTTATCAAGCAATTTTACTAATGTGAGTACACCAAAATTTTGGCATAAATTTCTCCAAAAAATGACTTTGGCAGAAAACAAAAATTGGCAAAAAAATTGTCCCTCAACCATGTGCTGCTCTCAGTATTATGGCTTACTTGAATGTGGCTGAGCTGCAATACCAGAACCAATGACCAATCGAGCAAAAGTGGCGCTGTTTTTGTTTTAAAATCTTATTATGCCTTTTTTTAAACACTTCCTGTAAGCAATGCAAATCTTCTGGCTGGTAAAAGATCTTGTCTTGCTCGGTATAAACTAGGACACTGCATTTCCAGAGAAAAACAAGTGCCAAAGTTTACAAATTATAACTACTAGATTACAAATTATACTATATATATTATGCTATGGGTATTATACTATATATATATATATATATATGTATTATGCTATGGGTATTATGCTATGGGTATTATGCTATGGGTATTATGCTATGGGTATTATGCTATGGGTATTATGCTATGGGTATTATGCTATGGGTATTATGCTATGGGTATTATGCTATGGGTATTATGCTATGGGTATTATACTATATATATATATATTATACTATATATATATATTATACTATGGGTATTATACTATATATATATATTATACTATGGGTATTATACTATGTATATTATACTATGTGTATTATACTATGTGTATTATACTATATATTATACTATGGGTATTATACTATATATACCGTATTTTTCGCTTTATAAGACGCACCTGATGATAAGACGCACCTAGGTTTTTGTAAAGGAAATTAAGAAAATAAAATATTTTGAACCAAATGGTGTGCTTTTGGTGGGTTTTGAACTAATGGGAGGTCTGTGGATGGCACACTGTTATGGGGGATCTGTGGATGACACTGTTACGGGGGATCTGTGGATGGTGCACTGTTATGGGGGATCTGTGGATGGTGCACTGTTATGGAGGATCTGTGGATGGTGCACTGTTATGGGGGATCTGTGGATGACACTGTTACGGGGATTTGTGGCGGACACTTATAGGGGGATCTGTGGAGGGCACTTATAGGGGGATCTGTAGAGGACACATATAGGGCCATCTGTAGAGGACACATTTAGGGCCATCTGTAGAGGACACATATAGGGCCATCTGTAGAGGACACATATAGGGGCATCTGTAGAGGACACCTATAGGGGATCTGTGGAGGACACTTATTGGGGGATCTGTGGAGGACACTTATTGGGGGATCTGTGGAGGACACTTATTGGGGGATCTGTGGAGGACACTGTTATGGGGATTTATGAAGGACAGTGTTATAGTGGGATGACTGTTATAGGGGGATCTGACCCCTTTGCATTGGGCCCCAATTATTAGAGCCATCACATATAAAGTGTATGAAGCAGCCCCTAGCAGGGCTGCTTTGCTAAACTACCATACAGTAGCTTCCATAACTTTTCAGTACTCACTATGAATGAATGCAGGCAGCAGGTAGGACGGCAGCGCAGGTCCCTCACTCAGTCACGCTACGGCTATGGCCCCGCCCACTTTATTAATGAAGTGGGCGGGGCCGGAGCGTGACTGAGTGAGAGAGCTGCGCTGCCGTCCTACCTGCTGCCTGCATTCATTCATAGTGAGTACTGAAAAGTTATGGAAGCTAAGTTAGTTTAGCAAAGCAGCCCTGCTAGGGGCTGCTTCATACACTTTCTAAGCGATGGCTGCTCTGACCGGGGTGGCTTAATAAACTTGTGACTGCGCCGGGCCCTGCTACTACCCCCATAGCGCCCGTCTTTACATCTCACTGGCACATCGCAGGCCGCTATGCTATGCAGCACAGCGCGGCATGCGATGTGCCAGCCATGTAATACTGTTCTATTCGCTTTATAAGACGCACAGCCACTTTCCCCCCACTTTGGGGGGAAAAAAAATGCGTCTTATAAAGCGAAAAATACGGTATATTATACTATGTGTATTAGGCTATGTGTATTATACTATATATATTATACTATGTGTATTAGGCTATGAGTATTATACTATATATATTATACTATGTGTATTAGGCTATGAGTATTAGGCTATGAGTATTATACTATATATATTACACTATGTATTATACTACGTGATGTATTATTCCAGGGCTGCAGAATATAAGCCACGCGCCACCTCTTGGCCGGATAATCTATTCTGTCATCACCATGTGATTCCCGACACCCTCCCCTCGAATCCTCTTCACTTTTCCATTCACAACAACATAATCATTTTTATTACATGTCCTGGGGGTGTTTTTATAAGCAGGTACAGTTACGTCTCAATCCTCATATCGCTCCAGTCTTGTCAATCACCTTATCTGTACAAGGAGCTGCATTTGCGATAAAGAAGCGCTCCAGCCCCTCCTATCATTCTGCTAGTCAACACTTACATTATGATATTCAACCCCTTGTCCTTTATAGTGAAATCACCTTCATTTCTAAAATCTTCCAACATTTGTTTTCTCATTTCAGAGGGCATGTTCTTCTTCTCTCTTCACATCCATTGCCACAAATTTCTGTGTTTTAGATATTTTTTACGCCTGATTCTTTAAAGTGTAACTGTCATTTTTTTTGCTAGTTTAATAGAGCTCGGCATGGATACCTGAGTTAGTCTGTCAATTATTGTCAAAAGATCTGTAATTACCTTATAATGACAGCTTTCATTAATGTCTCCTGTCCCTTTCCACTTGTCCCTTAAAAGACAGTTGCTATGGCTCATCTAAGAACACAGGAAGAGGGGCGGTCCTTCACACTGCATGCCTGCATTAGGCTTCAGAGATAGGAGGCGTGTCTCTCAGTAATCCAATCTGATTGGCTGGCAGGAAGCTGCTGGCTTCAGCAAGTGTGTGTGTGTGAAGTGAGGGAAGGCAGTTTTGGCCTAAGAGAACTAGCAGAGGAGCCATCTTGAAAAGATCCTCATATTGTACAGGTTAAAACAGCCGTAACTAAGGGAAAAACTCAAGGAAAACAGTGGTATGTGAAGAAACTAAAGATTGCTTTATGCATAATGCTGCAGCAGCAGTAACATATGTTAAAACGATTTTTTGATGAAAACATGGCAGTTACGCTTTAAGGTAGATAAGTTGCTGCCAGAGGTATCTGCCAATTATTCCTCTCCCCCTACTGCAAACACATGCATGCTCAGCCAAGCCAAGCAACCATGTGTATGGGGGGTCAGTAAGAATAGCTGTGAAATGAGTGGTTGAAGGTGTATGCGCAGCTTTAGATTCCTTAGATTCCTTCTTTAGATTTAGCTTTAGTTCCATAGTGTTCTATGCCTAATGCAAGGTAAATGAAGAAACAATGGATCATTACTCCCCACAGAGGAGGAAAATTATACTCTTTTTACTGATGCCCCTTAGCTTACATTGCCTATTTAAAGATTCATACTTACCTGCCCCTCGCCGATCCAGTCCTGTGCACTTTCCGCTCCCTGGCTTGATTTGGCCAGCTATGGGTACAGTCACCTGCGCTGCTGCAGCCAGTCACTGACTTCAACAGTGACGTGTCCCCAAGCGAGTCACTAGCTAACAGTGACGTGTCCCCAAGCGGTGCCCGAGACTATGTCCATACCTGGCCACAAAAAAAAAATCAAGCCAGGGACCGGAAGAGCGGGAGCCAGTGCACAGGACCGGAGTGGTAAGGGGGCAGGTAGTATGACACTTTCAAGCTACAACGCATAAGTATAAAAACTATTACAAATTTGGTACTGCTGTAATTGTATTGACCCGCAGAATAAGGATGTTATGTCGTTTTTAACACAGTGAACGTTGTAATGTCAAAACCTTGGTGGAATTGTGTTGTTTTTGTTTTTTTTCAATTTTACTCCACAAAGAATTTTTTTTTCCTTTTTTCGGATGCAAGACATGGTAAATGAAATGGTGCCATTAAAAAAATGCATCTTGTCCCGTAAACAATGGTTATGTGAATGGAAAAATGAAAAAGTTATGGCTATAGGAAAAATAAAACATGCAAAAAAGAAAACAGTTCCAATACTTAACGGGTTAAGCTATGGTTGTTAGATTCAATGCTCCATTAAAGGGGTTATCCGAGACTAAAAAGTGTCCCACATATGCCCAGACCCATCACACTGAATTTACTTACCTGGCTACCTGTGCCGCTCCTGGTCCAGGCCCGCCGCAGCTGCTTCTCCCCGTGCGCGGTGAAAACATCCTGTGTTGGGGGAGGAGCAGCCAATAGCAGGTGGTGACGAGCCTCCCTAGCGTCACCCACAATGTTAGGGAGGCTCATCCATGTCCCCGACTACCACTGGCTGTAAGCCCCCCCCCCCCACACCGGATGTTTTCATTGCGTATGGGGAGAAGCAGCTGTGGCGGTGCAGGGATCAGGAGCGGCTCAGGGAGCGTGGAGCCACGTAAGTAGATTCAGTGTGAGGGGCTCGGGCATATGGAGGACATTTTTTAGTCTCGGATAATCCCTTTAACCCCCTAATTGTTTTGACAGAGTCCAGCTCCAGCAGTGGGAAAAGTAGCTACCTGGAGGGCTGCTTTAGATGCTGCTCCCTCCTGAATGGTAGCAGCTAAAAACATGCAACTGGTCTTGTTTGAAAGCAGACATTCCAGGCTTTCAAACAATACCAAAATGACAGAAATGTGTTCAGGACAGAGGACGATATCACTGATAGAAATCACTATGTTGTGAATGAGGTTTTATCTGCACTTATTATTGACTTGATTTCTAACAGTGATTTCTCCTCTGTTGCTTGGACTTTATCATTTTGGTCTTGTATTAAACAGGACCTTTCACCGTTCCTGACATGACTGTTTTAATAGCTTCATGCATTCCCCATGTAATAACAAGTCTGGAACATCTATTCTTATGTCTCTATGTTGTGTCATTCCTTTATTATTTGCACTAGAAGTTATGAATTAATTGCTAGCAGTCTGCAGTAAGGGTACAGAGGGGAGGTAACCAGTTGGGGTGTGTACCTGCACAGTCTGAACATGGCAGCACTGACTGGCTGGAGTGAGTCTGTGCAGGTACACCCCTCCAACTGGTTACCTCCCCACTGTTCCTTTACTGAAGGCAAATAGCAATTCATTCACAACTTCTAGTGCAAATAATAAAGGAACGGCAGAACATAGAAACATAAGAATAGATGCTCCAGGATTGTTACTACGTGGGGAATGCATAAAACTATTAAAACAGACATGTCAGGAGCGGTGAAAGGTCCTCTTTAAAGCCTGGACTGTCAGCTTTCAAACAAGACCAGTTGCATGTTTCTAGCTGCTACCACTCAGGAGATAGCAGTATCTAAAGCAGCCCTTCTCCCTCCAGTTAGCTACTTTTCACACTGCCCGAGCTGGACTCGGACAAAACAGTTAGGTGGTTAAGACTTTAAAGGGTTTTTCCCATCTGATAAAGCGTTGGCATATTGCTAGATTTCATGAAAAGGAGACTCGGTACCAACTTTTGCACTGTATTCCCTTCTAACCGCTCTCTACACAACCTGAAGACCAAGCCCTGATAAACTAGCGCTCAGGATTAGTGTTGAGCGAACTTGTGTTTTAAGTTCGGCGTCCAAGGTTCGGGTTATCGGAGAAACCAGTCATGGATTCCGTTACCACGGACCATGACGGAATTCTATGAGGCATTCCGTTATAATAGAAGTCTATGCTGGCCATAGACTTCTACTATGACGGAATGTCTCTTATAGGTCTCCATGGTGCATGACGTCATAGAATTCCGTTATGGTCCGTGGTAACGAAATCCGTAACGGGATTCTCTGATAACCTGAACCTTGGACGCCGAACTTAAAACGCAAGTTTGCTCAACACTACTCAGGATCGATGGGTTCCCAGAGGTAAACCCCCACCATAACCCTAGCATGTGTCATCACTTTATAAGAAGAGTTTACAAAGAGTGCTTCTTTCAGGACTCTAGGAGAAAACCACAAGCCCACAAATTCAGAAACACTCTGCCAAATCATTTGTCTCTTAGCTGGAAACCGTGTTTAGTTCTTAGCGCTTAAATAAACCGAGCGAGAGACCATTTCCATACTGTTAACAGAGCAGAAGAGAAGATTAAAGGTCCAGTTCAGGGCACTTGACTGTTTGTACGAAGCCATCACAGATACATATAGAGTGCAGCGTAATGTAAACATTTAGAGCGCGTTTACTCGGGGGAAGTGGAGAGGAATTTAGCATCCGATTAACCACTTTGAGGCTTCTCGACATAAGCCAGGTGTTAGCGCAATTATTCATACTTAATACTATTGTGACGGGCTGAAGGGGGAACTACTAAAACCGGGCAGTACATCAACCTCATTACACAAAGATCAACACACCATAATAAAGAAAACCTAACCTGGAACCGAGAGCACACTACACAAACAAGGGCATTAGCAGCTTACACGACATATACGCGGACAACACACTACACGATTGGAAGCTTTTTCCTTAGTTGACCACCATGTCCTCTTTGCATTTATGAATAGTGACAAAACATAATACTAAAAAAACAATGCTCACCTCACTCCAGCCTCCGGTCACAATTACATAATCGCCCCTGTCCGCGACGCTCTACAGCAGGGAAGCTAAACCTGAGGCCCTCCAGCTGTTGCAAACCTACAACTACCAGCATGCCCTAATAGCTGTAGGGTATCCAGGCATGCTGGGAGTTGTAGATTTGCAACAGCTGGAGGGCTGCAGTTTGGGCATGCCTGCTCTACAGTCATGGCCAAAAGTTTTGAGAATGATACAAATATTAATTTTTACAAAGTCTACTGCTTCAGCTTTTATAATGGCAATTTGCATATACTCCAGAATGTTATAAAGAGTGATCAGCTTAACAGCAATTACTTGCAAAGTCAATATTTGCCTAGAAAATGAACTTTATCCCCCAAAACACATTTCAACATCATTGCAGCCCTGCCTTAAAAGGACCAGCTAACATCGTTTCAGTGATTGCTCCATTAACACAGGTGTGGGTGTTGATGAGGACAGGGCTGGAGATCAATCTGTCATGATTAAGTAAGAATGACACCACTGGACACTTTAAAAGGAGGCTGGTGCTTGGCATCATTGTTTCTCTTCTGTTAACCATGGTTATTTCTAAAGAAACACGTGCAGTCATCATTGCACTGCACAAAAATGTCCTAACAGGGAAGAGTATCGCAGCTAGAAAGATTGCACCTCAGTCAACAATCTATCGCATCATCAAGAACTTCAAGGAGAGAGGTTCCATTGTTGCCAAAAAGGCTCCAGGGCACCCGAGAAAGACCAGCAAGCGCCAGGACCGTCTCTTAAAAGTGTTTCAGCTGCAGGATCGGGCTACCAGCAGTGCAGAGCTTGCTCAGGAATGGCAGCAGGCAGGTGTAAGTGCATCTGCAAGCACTGTGAGGTGGAGACTCTTGGAGCAAGGCCTGGTCTGAAGGAGGGCAGCAAAGAAGCCACTTCTCTCCAGAAAAAACATCAGGGACAGACTGATATTCTGCAAAAGGTACAGGGAGTGGACTGCTGAGGACTGGGGTAAAGTCATTTTCTCTGATGAATCCCCTTTTCGATTGTTTGGGACATCTGGAAAACAGCTTATTCGGAGAAGACGAGGTGAGCGCTACCACCAGTCTTGTCTCATGCCAACTGTAAAGCATCCTGAAACCATTCATGTGTGGGGTTGCTTCTCAGCCAAGGGAATCGGCTCTCACAGTCTTGCCTAAAAACACAGCCATGAATAAAGAATGGTACCAGAATGTCCTCCGAGAGCAACTTCTCCCAACCGTCCAAGAGTAGTTTGGCGATCAACAATGCCTTTTCCAGCATGATGGAGCACCTTGCCATAAAGCAAAGGTGATAACTAAATGGCTCAGGGAACAAAACATAGAGATTTTGGGTCCATGGCCTGGAAACTCCCCAGATCTTAATCCCATTGAGAACTTGTGGTCAATCATCAAGAGACGGGTGGACAAACAAAAATCTACAAATTCTGACAAAATGCAAGCATTGATTGTGCAAGAATGGACTGCTATCAGTCAGGATTTGGTCCAGAAGTTGATTGAGAGCATGCCAGGGAGAATTGCAGAGGTCCTGAAGAAGAAGGGTCAACACTGCAAATATTGACTTGCTGCATTAACTCATTCTAACTGTCAATATAAGCTTTTGTTACTCATAATATGATTGCAATTATATTTCTGTATGTGATAAAAACATCTGACAAACACACATAAAAACCAGAGGGCAGCAGATCATGTGAAAATATAATATTTGTGTCATTCTCAAAACTTTTGGCCATGACTGTACAGCCTCATAGGCTTCAGGCCTAGTGGCTTGTTGCCTATGAGAGTGACGGTGATGGGCTCCTGTACCCTGCCTTAGTCTTCAAGCGAAGGGCACGGGCAAAACATATCCCGGATGTTTGCCCAGGAATATTGATGGACGTCTTGAGCAGCCACGGGCTCCTCAGGAGTGTTGGGCTTGGGGCGGCCGCCCCAAACACCTGTATCGTAATCTGCTATTGGTTCTTACTGCTAAATTAACCAAATTTTGAATAAAAAATAAATACACATTCATATATCGGCCAAACTGGATGGACAGATGTCTTTTTTCGGCCTTATAAACTATGTTACTATGTATATCGGAAAATCTCTAGTTGAAGTCCGTGAAGTGAGGCCCTCATTGCTTATATTGATGCTCGTTAGTTTTTAAAAGCCACCTAACAAAAGAGGTTTAAACTAAAATTGTATCGGGGTGCTGCAACACATTCAGGTTTTTCTGATGCAGTTTTTGAACCCAAAAATCAGATGAGGATCATAAATGGAGAAAAAGTATTAGGACAAATACAACTTCTCTTTTTTTTTTTTTTAAATCCATTCCTGGTTTCGGCGTCGAAAAACCTGAACGTGTGGTAGCACCCTAAGGCTAGTTGTGCACTAGCGGCGGCGATCTAGCATGGAACATGGCTGGAAGTTTGTAAAGCGTCATCCAGCCCCAATCACTATAATAGGGACCAGGCGGAGATCTGTCCACATTCTGGCAAATATACCAAGAATCGGCCGGAGGAAAACCGCTACAAGCAGTAGTTTTCCTGTGTCCGATTCTTGGCATATTTGGAAGAATGTGGCTGGATCTCCGCCTGCCCCCATTTTAGGGAATGGGGCCGGACTGAGCCTTATAAACCTCCGGCCATACCGAAGCGCGCTGAGATCTGGCAGGCTGTTCTCTGCAGGAACAGCCTGTCGGATCGCCCCCGCTAGTGTGCAGCCTTAGGAAGCTGTAAACTGAATAAGCTTCATTTACATAAAGCCCTTTAAAAGGACACGAGTCACAGGACTGTATACTCACTGTATGGGGTATATATGGCAGTCCATAGAATGATTCCTGGGTTTCCCTTAAAATGTCAGTTGTTGAGCCTTTTAGAGGGTGTTTTCCATGATAAATCTGATCCAACATAGAGTAAAAGACCTGGAATACAGAAACCAGAAAGTGTACTGATTAGAATCCGCTCTGCTGTGTCTATCACATGGGCAACTGGTCAGTACTAAGTAAATGGGTATAATACTGTACAGGAGCGGTAGAAATCCATGCTGCAGGGCGCTGGTGGTTTCTATGCTTCTCCATAGACACACTGTGTGATGTATAAATTATACCGCAGAGTACTGTGAAAATGGATGCCCTGTTCTTCATGAAATGTGACAAATCGGCATGCCTCAAATCTAATGTGAGATGTCCAAATTCACTCACCTGGAGCTGCATATCTGAAGCTGCGCCAACTTTTTTGGATTCGCAGAGACGAGACACCATAGGCTTAGACAAAGGCTGCGAGAGAAAAGAAATAGTTTTCAGTGGAGAAATCTGGTAAAGAAATATGGGCCAGTGTTACCTACCGTATTTTTTGCTTTATAAGACGCACTTTTTTCCCCTAAAAGTGATTTGAGGATCTGATATGACGTCTTAATAAAAATATTTTTTTATTTTATTTTCCTCTTCTAAAATCTGGGGTGTGTCTTATCATTAGGTGCGTTTTATAAAGCAAAAAATACTGTAATTCTCTCTATCTTAAAGGGACTGTGTCACCTAAATTTTTGGTGTGGAGCTGATACACCAAGAAAAAGCTATTGGCACAGCGCTCATTCGTCCGACAAAGATCTCTCCCGACTACTCCACACATCCACAGTTCAGCTGTGAGTGTATGTGATCCAATAGGGAGAGGGGAGAAAGCAGCACGTGGCTCATCTCCACTTAGAACAAAAGGATTGGGTGAAAAAAGTTTATTTACCCAGATTATTTTCTCCCTCAATGAACGCTCGTTAGCGATCATCTTGCAGTATAATAGCGATCATCTTGCAGTGTAATACGCTCATTCATCGGGCAATACAAATCTTTTAACATGTTAAAAAAATGATCATTTGCAGGTGGCCTATAGTGATGTCTAATCACAAGCTGCTGCCGGCAAACCACTACACAGCATGGTGACAAGTGATGGCGTAGCAGAAGAGATCGCAGCATGTAATAGCAGCAGTCTACGCTAGTGAGCAGGTGTTTGCTGAGAAGGAACGCTTCTCTACTGACAATCATCTGCCACATACAGCCTTAAGAAGTCCCCCTGAACATTAGATCAGTCTGTCTCCCCCAGCAGGTCCCACAAAATCAACTTAATTATACAGAACATACCTGTAGGAGAACGCTTATACACATACCTTTAAAAAGTTGCGTGGATCGGCCGCTCAGGAACTCAGTCATGTGACAACCCTCTTCTGAAAATTTAGCTTCCACAAACACCTCCCTTACTAGGTTTCCGGTCTGAGCTATGGATAGGACGTTACTTCCGCTGTGGATGGGGCCAGAACCATTCCTCTCCTTGGCGCGGATGAGTTGGATTCAGAAGTTTGTGCATGAGCCAAGGAGAGGAATAGTTCTGGCCCCGTCCACAACAGAAGAGATATCTCTTCCATAACCCAGACCAGAAACCCAGTGAAGGACATGAAGCTGGCAGACGAAGGGTTTTTAGAAAAGGAGCGTCACGTTGCAAAGAGGCCAATAAACACAACTTCGGAAAGGAACAGACGTGTTATGTGTCTGAGGTAGGTTTGCAACACTCTCTGGGTCCCAGAAAACCCCTTTAATGTCCCTTTAAAGGGGTTGCCTCATCTGAGACATTGGTGTGGGAGTCACCTCTGGGACCGGCACAGCACCTATCTCCATAAAGTGCCCCCGAAAGTGAAGGAGAACATACCGCGCATGCGTGGAGTTCCAAAAACAGCCGAGGGAGCACGGACACTGTTCCATTGACTTCTATGGGACTGCAGGGCTTTTTTCAAAAGTCCCATAGTAATGAATGAAGGGCAGGTGCGCATGTGCATGCTCACTTCGAGAGTCCCTTTCTGGAGAAAAGTGTGGCTCTCAGAGATGGGACCAGCACCTATCTGACATTAGTGGTATATTGTAGTGATAAGGCAGCAATGTCTCAGATAAGACAATCCCTTTTATGCAGGGATATTATATGAAACCTGTAAAACGCATCCAAACCCTCTTTATGAATGGATAAAATTAACATCCACAACATAAAGTCATGAAGTCGATGAGTGTCCCCCAGCTGTGGCATCTTTACATGCTAAGGCCCCTTTCACACGGGCGAGATTTCCGCGCGGGTGCAATGCGTGATGCGAACGCATTGCACCCGCACTGAATCCTGACCCATTCATTTTAATGGGGCTTTTCACATGAGCGTTTTTTTTCACGCATCAGTTCTGCGTTGCGTGAAAAACGCAGCATGTTCTATATTCTGCGTTTTTCACGCAGCCCAGGCTCCATAGAAATGAATGGGGGTGCGTTAAAAACGCAGCGCATTGCAACCGCATGCAATCTGCGCGTTTTTAACGCAACGCATCCGCAACGCATCCTGAACAAATCCGCGACGCTCGTGTGAAAGAGGCCTAAGTGTATTGTGGCAATAAAAGACTATAAAACAGCAGTCTGAGTGTAGCACTAGCCGCATATATAAAATATACAGCTATAATAAAAGACATCCAGTCCCCGGAGCTCACCTGTCCTGTCTGGTAGTGTCTTGCAAACTGGTTTACAACCCTGTAATCACTAGCAAAGTACTCCATCAGAATAGAAGGGACCTCAGCAAAGTCTGTAGCACATCTGGTGCCTAGAAAACAGATGTAAGAGGAATTCATCTCAATTATTTATACTGCACCTGTATCATCACCACACAGAAGAGAAGCAGCTACATGTTCAAGGATTGATCAGGCAACAGCCACAATGTACCTGATCATTATCATGAAGTAGGCTGTGCCGGTTATTCTTTACCACTACCGATATCTGAAGACAACTAGAGGCATGATGGATTCTGCTGCTCTCAGGGCAATCTTCAGATATGGGGAAAAGGGTTGCTAACCTCCCCTCCTGCGCTGTCCCTTGGGATACATATCTCTTACTCGGAGTAGGAAAATGATGACTTCCTAAAGCAACACTATGGGAAACCTAATTATCTTTACATAGCGCCAACATTCATTTTGTACAATGGTCCAGCTATGCCTTATGGAAAAAAAAAGCCAATATGGACACAGAAGTGCAGTTACAGGTAAATAAAGAGATTAAGTTCTGAGTAATAATGAGAGGGAAAAAGTCAGATTAAGGGGGTTTTCCCAAGATAATTAAAAATGTCAGAAAAGCCATGCAATAATCTAAAATAAAATAAAAAAAACTTCATATACTCAACCCCTTTCTTCAGTTCTGTCCAGTCCTCCTGCTGCTGCTTGCAAACTGCAGTGGGGACAAGTGGTATATGGCACATGACACACGACCAAGGCAATGCATGGGCACCGACCGTGGGGGCCACCGCATGCGGATCATGGACCCATTCACTTGAATGGGGTCCGCGTTCCGCACCCGACTGTCTGCACCGCAAAAAAAGTAGTGCATGCATTACATGCACAGACAGAAAACCTACGGAAGCATCGCATCTCCCGGATTGCAGACCCATTCAAGTAAATGTGTAAGCCTGTGTATTGCGGACCCGCTGTTTGTGGGACGGGCAACGGCCGTGTGCATGAGCCCTTAGACTGTCCTCTCTGCAGTTTGTAAACAAGCACCAGCACAGCAATAAACAGGGAGAATATAAGCTTTTAACCTATAGCAGGGCTGGTCCAGGATTTGTAATTCTTGGACAACCCCTTTAAGAAATGTGATAGGCTGGTGTTATTAGGGCTTGCATAAAAAGGCTTTGTTACCAGGATCAAACCTATACAACCAGGCATATAGCCTGGTAGGGTTTATGAAGCTGAGTAAAACAATACTTTTCTTTGCAGTGTAAGTGCTGGCGTTCAGGAGAAATCAGCACTTTTATTTTTATGCAAATTAGCTATTGGAGCATCAGGAGGCAGGCTTATGTGCTTGGAGCACCAGGGGCGTCGCTGGAGCGGTGCTCAAACCGCATAAGCCCAGCCTACTGGTGCTCCAATTTGCATAAAAATAAAAGTGTTAATTTCTCCTGAACGCTGGCACTGACAATCAAAAGAAAGGTATCGATTTACTCAGCTTCATCAACCCTACCAGGCTATATGCCTGGTTGTATAGGGTTGATCCTGGTGACGAAGCCTCTTTAAGGCCCCTTTACACGGCTGACACAGAAGGGAATTATCTATTTGTTCCCGAAAACTGCCTGCTCGTTACAGGAGGCGAGAGCTGCACTTACATTCTTTATGGGGATGAGACATGGCTACAGTGATTGCTCGTATCCATACACTTAGTTTCTGCAGTAAATCTGCTGCCCAGAAACAATGATTTTGTTGTCCGCACTGGCGATGTTTTGATCCAATGAGCGAAGGATTGCTCATTCATTGGGTGGCAGTGCCTTTACACAGGGCAGTTATCCTAGGAATGCTGCTTCCCAATGACTGCCCTGATCAATGACCTGTGTAAAGGGGCCTTTAAAACTGTGGATATTGGGAATTAATCCAATTGTCCTAGGTAGGGTTCTCCAGAGAACCGGCGCTGCACGAGAAAAGACTTGCTCACGCGTATTCATTCTTTTCCATTAATGTTTTGCTGTTTTTTTTTCCTGTTGCAAGAATAATATAATCTGACGTTCTACCCTGTACAGTAAAAAACATTGGTGGGGTGGTTTGTTGAAGGAAGAGGCAAAATACACCTGCCTTTCAAATGCAGCTTCATAATCTCCCATTCACATACTGTATGTAGCTACTGATTGCAGTGGTTACAAAAAAAAAGGCAATAAAATGCATAGTGCGAATGTGGCCCTACACGTTCTCATTTTACTGTAATGTACTTACTTCTTACAGATCAAAAGACGAAGAATTAAGGATGATTAAAAACGTACAGGGGAAAATATGACATTTCTCAATGTAATAAACGGAAATAAAGAAACATCCAGCACAAGTTCGTTCATATTTGGTAAAAACAGAAAATCTGGTAATATTTGCACAGCTGGAAGGATGTAGACTCGCACACAGCTGCTCACACCCTTCACAAACATTAGCAGGGCACTCACTGGCCCGACATGAAAGCTGAAACTGCCATTGTGCTCTATGGTGGCTTCCTCCGCCCCGATAACGACAGCCGGCCGCCAGGATCAATGTGGAGGCTGAGCATCATCAATATACTAAGGCGGTAAGGCTCTGTTCACACCTGTGCCATTAGTCCTCTAGATAAGTTAGGTTACCATGCTCTGCCAGGTCTGTAGAGAGATATCTGAGGCCCTGGATGGAACTTAGACTATAAACTGGATTTCTTTGGCTCTGTCATTTTGAAGACAAAAAAATAACACTGACTCCACTAAGAATAAAAAACTAACCCCTTAACCACCTGTTTTGCCAGAGTCCAGCTCCAGCAGTGGGAAAAGTAGTTCACTGGAGTGCTGCTTTAGATGCTGCTACCTCCTGAATGGTAGCAGCTAGAAACTTGCAACTGGTCTTGTTTGAAAGCAGACATTCCAGCTTTCAGACAATACCAGAATGACAGCAATATGTTCAGGAAAGATGAAGATATCACTGATAGAAATCGGGATGCTGTGAATGCAGCTGAAAGTGAAAGTAAAAACAGGTTTTACCTGTGGTTATTCCCGACTTGATTTCTAACAGTGATTTCTCCTTTGTTGCTTGGACTTTAGCTGTCATTTTAGTCTTGAAAGCCTGGACTGTCAGCTTTCAAACAAGACCAGTTGCATGTTTCTAGCTGCTACCATTCAGGAGATAGCAGCGTCTAAAGCAGCCCCCCCCCCCTCCAGTTAGCTACTGTTCAGACTGCCCGAGCTGGACTCAGGAAAAACAGATAGGTGGTTAAAGGGGTTTACACTCGTTAATATTGATGACCTATCGTTAAAGTTGAGCGAACGTGCTCGTAACGAGCACTGTACTGCTCGGATCCCCTGCGCTCCGCTGCACAGCCATCCGGATCCGTCCTCCTCACCCGACTGCAAGTCAGTGGGGACGGATCCGTTTGGTATGACACATATGTCATACCAAACGGATCCGCCCCCATTGACTTACAGTCAGGTGAGGACGGATCCGGATGCCTGCGGCCATGCGAGCGCAGGGGATCCGAGCACTACAGTGCTCGTTACGAGCACGTTCACTCAATTCTACCTATCGTCAGGATAGGTCATTCATATCTGATTGGTGGGGGTCCAACACCCAGCACCCCCACCAATCAGGCATGTGAAAAGGAGGGGGAGTTCCATGTGAGCACTGCTTCCTCATCATTACACTACATCTCATCTCCAGTGGAGCAGTGGTGCAGTGTGATTACAAGAACATGCTCCATACACTTGAATAGAGCGGGTAATATTATAAGTGTAGTGTAATGAAGAGGAAGCGGTGCTCGCATGGAGCGCCCCCTCCTCGTCTCACGGCTGATCGGTGAGGGTGCTGGGTGTCGGACCCCCACCGATCAGGTATTGAGGATACATCATCAATGTTAACAGCTGGACAAACACTTTAAGGACCGTCCTATTTTGAGCCTTACAGGCATTTTTTTTCTTTTCTCATCTTTATTTTGCTGCTCATTAAAGGGCATCACGTTCATATGTGCCCACATTGCTGAGAAAAATGAAGTTATTTAATGTATGCAAATGAGCATCTAGGAGCAACGGGGGCGTTACCGTTACACCTAGAGGCTCTGCTCTCTCTGCAACTACTGTGCCCTCTGCAGTTTGATTGACAGGTGTGATCACGTTTTCACTGCCTGTCCTTTTCAAAGTGCAGAGGGCACAGCAGTTGCAGAGAGGGCAGAGCCTCTAGGTGTAATGTCAACGCCCCCGTTGCTCTTAGATGCTCAATTGCATATATTAAAACATCACATTTCTCAGCAATGCGGGCACATATGAACATGGGACCAACACAGATGTCTTCAGCTGCCAAGTGCACATGTAACAGGTCAGCCTGTGTCATAGGTACAAAACTGCTGACAGATGCTCTTTAAGACTGCAGTGGTACCAAATAGGTATTTGATGGAACCATTTTAAAAAATTATCATTTTTGTTGAAAATGGATAAATAAAATCTTAAAAAATAGGCTAAAAAATGTTTTTGTATTTTTTTTAACTACCTAACTGCCATAGGCATCTGAACTAACAGGGGATGAGAATGAAGGTGTCGCTGCACTGGGTGGGCTGGAAGCACGGCTGTGCAGGGAAAATGTAAAAGGGGGCCCATCACTACACCCGCTCTGCAGCCCCTCAGGATCGGTGGGGGATACAACTTTAAGGGCTCTTTCAAGATCATCTGCTTTGAACAGACGGCCCTCCTCTACATTCTTCTATGCAGCGTCAGCATAAAACAAGGTTATTTTCTTATTTCTTATTCATATTCAGTGTGTTGTCCTCATGTGAAAGAACATCTGCATCAAAGACGAGACTGAACAAACAATCTCAGTCAGCCATGAGCCCTTATACACAGTGCAGGGTGACGACACATCACAAATATGCGGGTTAGAGGCATTATGAGAAAGTGGAGCAGACGAAGGGGGAGTATTGGATCACTCACTGGTTACCGAAACAACAACTGGCAGATAACAAGGCATTGCGCCGTTAACACTTCTCACCGATCCACAAGATAGGCGAAAAACATATGATCGCCACCATTCAACTGCTGAGACCCCCAGCGATCACAAGAACGGTGCGCGCCGGGTCCTTTCTGTGAATGGAACTACTGCTCAACTTTTATAGGACTGTCATGTATGGATCTCCACCAGTCCTATAAAAGTCAATGGAGCGGTGGTCATGTATGCCCAATACCATTCTGTTCCCCCATTCTCATGATCGTGTGGATAGGATAGATACATTCTGTTAAAACCATTGGGCTATGGGCACCTACACAGCTAGAGCTCAGCTATCCAGTCACATGACTGTATCCAGTACGCAGGACAGTTTTTGCTTTGGCTGTGAATGGAGAACTAGAGAGGGATTACCGGTACTCCACTGTGCATGCAGTAATGGGGGACTGGGTGACCGGCGAGGCACCGAGGTAAGCTACTAAAGTGGACATCCACAATGAAGACCCCCTACTGCAGGATAAAACCTGTAAATTGAAGGAAGAAAATAAAGAAAAAACAAAAAAAAAAGCAAAAAAAAAAAAAAAAATAGCAGAAAGACCTGCAGGAGAAAAGCAGGTTGTGTCTGCCTCCTACGGACACTAGACTAAAACTGATTGGCCTAGTGTCTGTGGAGAGGGTACAGCCCACCTGGGCGGAGCCAACCTTTTTTTTTTTGTAATATCTAGTGTCCCCTCCTATTGGTAGCTGGGCGTTTACCCATGGCACCGTGTACCCCAATGACATCAACGAGAAAGATAAAGTATTTATACATTTACTCAACTTTTTAAGCAGGGGCACATTTAGGCCTCATGCAGGGGCGTAGCAATAGGGGAAGCAGGGGAAGCAGCTGCTTTGGGGCCCAGACCCACAAGGGGCCCCCTCAGGAGGGAGACAAAGATTTTGTCAGGCCCCCCTCAACAGTATTATACAATGACATAATATACAGTGACACTATAGAAAGCGGATGGAGCGGCTGTCAGGCCTTGTCTGGGAGAGCTCAATCTTGACTAGCCACAAGAGTGAGGGTTGGATGTGAGTTCGGGGTTGCGAGGAAGTTTCTGGGGGGGCCCCATTAAAAAATTTGCTGTGGGGCCCAGTTAGTTGTAGTTACGCCACTGGCCTCATGCACTCATGTTTGGTCTGCAAACTACGGATCCGCAAAAGACAGACTGTGCACCTTGCATTTTTCTCACTCTCGTGAAAAGAGATTCCTAGTCTTGTCCGCAAAACGGACTAGAAAAGGACACGTTCTATGACTTGTGGAACAAAATGCGTAAGTGTGCACAGCCCTATTGGAATGCATCAGAAAAGCTTCAGCTCACTGAAGAAAAATTCAGTCGGTGTCTGAGCCCTTAGTAAAAAGGCACATTATGGCACGTTTTTGCAATTTTGTACACTACTTTTGAAAACTGGCGAGTAAAAGTCAGACTAGCGGCAGTGGCGCGGCCTTTCATGGTCCATCTGATTATCTATAATTTACGCACGAAAGTGGTGTAAGTTATAGTTCAGATCTGAATTTCTGGCGCACGGACTGCCATTGAACGCACTAAATTCATGAAGAGGCATAAATTTGGCGCATTTTGTGGCCAACAAACTTTATACTAAGGCCCCATTCAGACGACCGTGTTTCACGGCCGTATATGGGCCGTGAAAGCCCGGCCTGTGCTGCCCCAGAGGATGGGAGCGCACGGCGTCATTGGTTGCTATGACGCCGTGCGCTTCCTGAGGCTGTCGCAGTACAGTGAAACACGGTCGTCTGAATGGGGCCTAAGACTGACTAAGGCTAATTTCACACTTGCGTTTTCCGATACTGAAATCCGGTAGAGAATCTCAATACTGGAAAAAAACACGTTTCCGTTTTGTCCCTATGCATTCTGAATGGAAAGAGATCAGTTCGATGCCTTCCATTTCGTCAGAATTCATGTTTTGTGTCCGGTCATAAAAACAATGTAACTATGGTGACAGACCCGTTTTTTAGGAGCCTAAAAAAATCGGATCCATCACTCATTGACTTTCAATGTATTTAGATCCTTTTTTTTCCGGTTTAATTTCACAAAACCGCATCCTAATGGAACAGATGCATCCTGATGTGCAAAATCAAAATGGATCCGTTTAATTCCAGCATTGAGATCCTCTGCCGGATCTCAATACCGGAATTAGCAACGCAAGTGTGAAAGTAGCCTTAGAATGTCTGCCTCCTTGTAAGAAGTTTAGTTTTATGCACTGCACTGGTGCAATTTTTTTAAAGCAAAGGAGGGGAGTATAAGTATACAGGGGGGGCTGACACTTCTGCCTTTTGTATTCATGTCCGGTTTTCATAAAATCTAAATAAGTCCAAGCGACTCTTACCAGTCACATGTTGGTAGCGTGTCCTCCCCAGCATAGAATGCATGGCATGACCCATCTCATGGAACAGATTCTCCATCATACCCGGGGTCAGCAGCGTTGGCGAACTCTTGGTGGACTGGGGGAAATTTAACATCAGCACTACCACAGGTAGCTGATAGTCTCCATCTTCTTTGAGCCTCCCGCCACGTATGGTGAAGTGACAGTCCTGTTGTAGATCACACAGAACGAATTAGATGACATTGTACCGCTGAAACTTATCACGTTTAGAAATCTGTCAAGTTGATCTAAATTGAATTACAGGGAATCTGAGGGCAGCAGGACCTGCGAGACCTTCAGCAAAACGCAGCGTCAAACACATCACGAAACTGCGGTGCCGCAAGCACTCAACGCCTATAGAGAATCACTGTTTTTGGGAAGCAGATCCCTCTTTAAACAGCACAGTCTGCTGCCCAGAAGTGATGATTTAGGTAACCATATGAGCAATGTGGTACCTTCACACAAGGCAATTATTGGGAATGAGCGTTGATAGGAACTGCCCTGGTCACTGGTGAATGTAATGGGACCTAAAATGATTATACACAGATATTTATCAGTCACTTGCCTAATGAGCTCAGAAAATTATAGAAATTTATAAGTATAAATTACATAGGTTGCTGAATCTTTTCCCACAAACTATATATCAATCTGCTCAGCTCCTCCTGCTCTATAACGTGCTGCATTTCATTGTGACAGGTCCCATTTAAAGGGGTTTTCCAGGATTGTACTACTGATAACCTGTCCTCAGGATAGGTCATCAGTATCTGATTGGTGGGGGTCCGACACCCGGGACCCCCGCTGATCAGCTGTTTGAGAAGGCACCGGCGCTCCTGTGAGCGCCGCGGCCTTCTCCTAGCTTTTGCTAGGACAGGGATGTCACATTCATCGATCACGTGGCCTAGGAGCAGCTCAGCCCCATTCAAGTGAATGGGGCTAAGCGCGATACCAAGCACAACCACTATACAATGTATGGCGCTGTGCTTGGTGAGCGGGAATAAGGTAGCAGCACTCATGGAAGCGCCGGTGCCTTCTCAAACAGCTGATCGGCGGGGGTTCCGGGTGTCGGACCCCCACCGATCAGATATGGATTACCTATACTGAGGATAGGTCATCAGTAATACAATCACGGAAAACGCCTTTAAATTGACCCAGTCCTTCTAAAATCAGTATAGAGTAGATCAAGAGCAGGAGTCCACTCAATACAGAGTGTGAGCCAGGGAGTCCTCATAGCCATAAGCTCATAGGTATCCTCACCCCCGCCGCTGACTGGTACAGAAACAGACCGGTCAATCAGCAACACAAGGGAAAATCAGCAGTACTAATTTAAAGATATATGCACATAAGATCTACTCCTCTGTGAACACTGGTTCTTGTGTCCATCAGCATTAGAACAGGAGTTCAGGCAGCACTCCGAATAAAGCTCCTATAAAAGAGGATAGAGTGCTGCCTGGATCTCTTCTATTATATTACAGCCAGTCAGTGGCGAGAGGCAGGAGCTTAAAGGTGTTATCTCATGACCAATGTAAAAAATGAAAATCAGATATCATATAGGACATGACAGTCTCTTTCTAGCAAAGCTAGAACCAGCCCTGTACCTCACATGGATCCAGAGATCTCCCAATTCATTGTTCTGCTAGATTTATATCTTTATATCTGACAGCTCAAGGGGAGTGTCTTTTCTGCTGCAGCTCAGGAGGCGTGTCTCAGCTCTCCCCATCACAGCTCAGGAGGCGTGTCTCCACTCTCCCTATCACAGCTCAGGAGGCGTGTCTCAGCTCTCCCTATCACAGCTCAGGAGGCGTGTCTCAGCTCTCCCTATCACAGCTCAGGAGGCGTGTCTCAGCTCTCCCTATCACAGCTCAGGAGGCGTGTCTCAGCTCTCCCTATCACAGCTCAGGAGGCGTGTCTCAGCTCTCCCTATCACAGCTCAGGAGGCGTGTCTCAGCTCTCCCTATCACAGCTCAGGAGGCGTGTCTCAGCTCTCCCTATCACAGCTCAGGAGGCGTGTCTCAGCTCTCCCTATCACAGCTCAGGAGGTGTGTCTCCGCTCTCCCTATCACAGCTCAGGAGGCGTGTCTCCGCTCTCCCTATCACAGCTCAGGAGGAGTGTCTCAGCTCTCCCCATCACAGCTCAGGGGGGCGAGTCTCAGCTCTCCCTATCACCGGTCAGGAGGCAGTTGAAGGATGAAACTGAGCATGTGCGACCTTCTCAGCGAGCAGGACAAAGAAATAAGAAAAAGAACAAACAGCAGGTGGCACTAAACAGATACATTTTATTGAATAACTTAGTGCCTATGCTTAATTTTTAGTTGCATGAAATTACAAAAGTATTCAGATCTAGATGCTGGTTTCAAATATGTAGAATATTTTTCGTGGAACAACCCCTTTAAGAATATGGGGACTCCAGAGATCGCCCTCTGTGCTGGTGACAGCGTCTGACTCTCAGCACCTGCATAAACCAATTGTTTTAGGAATCTCGTGCTCAGGCACATGCTGCAGCGCATTAATTTTTCATACTGTGCTGAACACCGGCCTGCCACACAGTTTGCAGTGGCTGTGTTGGGTATTGCAGCTTTTTCTCATTCAAACTGTGATATTCAAGTCTGGCCTTACATGTGACTTGAGTAGTCTCATCATTCTAGTAGAAAGATATCATTTGCACTCCACATATTCTCAGAGACTGATACCGGAAGAGCACACATTGCATGAAAGTGTGCGCCTTCGGCCTGTCAGGAGCAGTATTTGGCCAATACTCCCAGGAAAAATGTACATATAAGGGGGGCAAATATTAAAGGAGTAGGGAGTAGAACCAAATCGCCAAGGCAGAATCGTAGGTGGGTGGTATCTCGGCCTATGCTAGAGTACGCCATCAGTGTCAACATCTAAGGAGTGGCAAACCCCTTTGGCTTCTCTATAACACTCGCGATCAGGCACAGTAACACCCTGATGTATTTTCTACATTGCTCCAAACAATGCTCTACCCGGAGATGTGACTCCTTAGATAAAGTGATCGGTGGTACCCTTATTAATCAGAAACTGACGGCATATCCTAGAAATGGCTGCCAGTATCCTGTATCGTAAAGGCCCCTTCACACTGGACAATTTAGCAGACAATTGTCGGGAAGGAAATGTTCGTTCCCGGCAATCGTCTATCGTCAGTGGAGACCGCAGCATCTCCTCCACAGTTAGGGGGCCCTTTAACTGAAGTCACACTAATATATCCAGGTTTTGTCTGGCTTTTACATGACTTACCTGAGGAGGTTTTTCTGCACGATGAAAAAAGTCACAGTAAATATAACCCAAAAGGCCTTCACTTTCATGTACAACAGCCTAGAAAAAAAAAGCAGTAAAGAATTTATTTCAAATGTCATGGATTTTAGGACACCCCTTTACTCTGCTGGAAAATTAAAAGGGTCTTCTGAGACTGTTATCTGATCTGAGGGAGTCCAACACCCAGGACTCCCGCCGATCAGCTGTTTGAGAAGGCACCGGCGCTGGCAGTAGTGCCGTGGCCTTCTCTCAGCTTACCAAGCACAAAGCCGTACACTGTACTGCCGCTGTGCTTGGCGTCACGGCTCAGCCCAATTCACTTCAATGGGACTGAGTTGCGCCTAGGTCATGTGACCGATTAACATGACATCACATGGCCTAGGCTAAGCTGCGAGAAGGCTGCGGTGGCAGTGACTTCTCAAACAGCTGATCGGCGGGGATCCCACTGATCAGAAACTGATGACCTATCCTGAGGATAAAAGTCCAGTATAAAAGTCTCAGAAAACCCCTTCAGCATGGGACATCTCGTTACATGATTAATTCAGCAAGTCATGGCACCCGTCCCGTGGGCGCATCATTACAGACTGCTATGGTCATGTAGTACCTCAGTGGACGTGATCTCAACATGTGGACTGTGGAGGATTGCAGCTGGTCACAGAACTGGAAATGGTCTCAAAGTATAGACCAGTAAAAGGACTTTCATGAATCCACTGGGACCCTGGAAAAAACCCTTTAAAGGGGTTTTCCGGGAGTTAACTACTGATGACCTCTCCTCAGGATAGGTCATCAGTATTTGATCAGTGGGGGTCCGACACCCGAGACCCCTGCCGATCAGCTGTTCTCGAAGGTATAGGCGCTCCCGTGAGCGCTGCAGCCTTCTCTCAGCTTTTCCTAGGCCAGTGACGTCACGTTCATCGGTCACGTGGCCTAGGAGCGGCTCAGCCCCATTCAAGTGAATGGGGCTGAGCGCGATACCAAGAACAGCCACTATACAATGTATGGCGCTGTGCATAGTAAGCTGCAGGAAGGTAGCGGCGCTCACAGAAGCATCGGTACCTTCTCAAACAGCTGATCAGCGGGGGTCCCGGGTGTCGCCCCCCTTCACCGATCAGATACTGATGACCTATCCTGAGGATATGTCATCAATAGTTAACTCCCGGAAAACCCTTTTAATTATTTCAATTTATTCTGCATCACCAGTTACAAATCTTTGCCATCAAATCAGTATTGAGAGTAACAGAACCTGTCGCAGGTCAAAGGATGTAAAAGTGACCAATAGAAGCAATGTAAGAACAGGCATGAAGTCATGTAAGAAAATGGGGTCCAGGGTAGAGGACCACCCTGTATGATGTTCTCATAGCTGGTTAAGTAGTTGGAAGTTGTTCTCATTTAAATTTTTCAGCTTTTTCCACAGATACATGGAGAATTACCAGCTTCCTGACGTCCTCTGACCACACCTCGCCCTTCTCTGGCTGCTCAGAATACAGAGAAATGCCAAGAAGTTGGTTGAAAAGTGAATTTAATCCTTCCATGCAGGCACCCAGGGAGAAGAAAGGAGAGTACAAACTGGGCTCTATGTTATACCTAAGGGAGACATGAAAATGAAAACAGTATGGTAATAAAATCCAAGGACAGACGTGGCAAATAATCATCAGTAACGTTCCTCCGTGTGTCAATACGAAAACAAAACCGTGACTGTGTCCCACTGAATACCAATGTCAGAGAGAGCTGCCGGTGGAAAGACATCAACGGCATTTCTTACCGCAGCCTTAGAAAACAACATCCCTCAAAATGCGCTTGTGCCGGGTGTATATCGATGAGCTGCACCCACATCCCACTAAGTGCACCCAATCCAGCAGGAGTCGGCTACTCATCGATTGCCCACTGCGGAATACAGTCCTGAGCTGGAAGATCTCAAACTTCGCTAAAATAGTCTACCCCTGCCTTAGAGGCTGTATATACACAAAGAGCGTATCCACAGAGGCTATATATACACAGTGCACATCCATAGAGGCTGTATATACACAGTGCACATCCATAGAGGCTGTATATACAAAGAGCGTATCCACAGAGGCTATATATACACAGGGCACATCCATAGAGGCTGTATATACACAAAGAGCGTATCCACAGAGGCTATATATACACAGTGCACATCCATAGAGGCTGTATATACACAAAGAGCGTATCCACAGAGGCTGTATATACATAGAGAGCATCCATAGAGGCTGTATATACACAGAGAGCATCCACAGAGGCTATATATACACAGTGCACATCCATAGAGGCTGTATATACACAGGGCACATCCATAGAGGCTGTATATACACAGGGCACATCCATAGAGGCTGTATATACACAGGGCACATCCATAGAGGCTGTATATACACAAAGAGCGTATCCACAGAGGCTATATATACACAGTGCACATCCATAGAGGCTGTATATACACAGGGCACATCCATAGAGGCTGTATATACACAGAGAGCATCCACAGAGGCTGTATACACAAAGAGCATCCATAGAGGCTATATATACACAGGGCACATCCATAGAGGCTATATATACACAGTGCACATCCATAGAGGCTGTATATACACAGGGCACATCCATAGAGGCTGTATATACACAAAGAGCGTATCCACAGAGGCTATATATACACAGTGCACATCCATAGAGGCTGTATATACACAGGGCACATCCATAGAGGCTGTATATACACAAAGAGCGTATCCACAGAGGCTATATATACACAGGGCACATCCATAGAGGCTGTATATACACAAAGAGCGTATCCACAGAGGCTATATATACACAGGGCACATCCATAGAGGCTGTATATACACAAAGAGCGTATCCACAGAGGCTGTATATACACAGAGCACATCCATAGAGGCTGTATATACACAGAGAGCATCCATAGAGGCTGTATATACACAGAGAGCATCCATAGAGGCTGTATATACACAGAGCACATCCATAGAGGCTGTATATACACAGAGCACATCCATAGAGGCTGTATATACACAGTGCACATCCATAGAGGCTGTATATACACAGAGAGCATCCATAGAGGCTGTATATACACAGAGCACATCCATAGAGGCTGTATATACACAGTGCACATCCATAGAGGCTGTATATACACAGTGCACATCCATAGAGGCTGTATATACACAGAGAGCATCCATAGAGGCTGTATATACACAGAGCACATCCATAGAGGCTGTATATACACAGAGAGCATCCAAAGGCTGTATAAAGAGAGCATCATAGAGGCTATATATACCAGAGCCAAGAGGCTGTATACCAGACACATCCATAGAGGCTGTATATACACAGAGCACATCCATAGAGGCTGTATATACACAGAGCACATCCATAGAGGCTGTATATACACAGAGCACATCCACAGAGGCTGTATATACACAGAGCACATCCATAGAGGCTGTATATACACAGAGCACATCCACAGAGGCTGTATATACACAGAGCACATCCATAGAGGCTGTATATACACAGAGCACATCCATAGAGGCTGTATATACACAGGGCACATCCATAGAGGCTGTATATACACAAAGAGCGTATCCACAGAGGCTATATATACACAGTGCACATCCATAGAGGCTGTATATACACAGTGCACATCCATAGAGGCTGTATATACACAAAGAGCGTATCCACAGAGGCTATATATACACAGTGCACATCCATAGAGGCTGTATATACACAGGGCACATCCATAGAGGCTGTATATACACAGGGCACATCCATAGAGGCTGTATATACACAAAGAGCGTATCCACAGAGGCTGTATATACATAGAGAGCATCCATAGAGGCTGTATATACACAGAGAGCATCCACAGAGGCTATATATACACAGGGCACATCCATAGAGGCTGTATATACACAAAGAGCGTATCCACAGAGGCTATATATACACAGGGCACATCCATAGAGGCTGTATATACACAAAGAGCGTATCCACAGAGGCTATATATACACAGTGCACATCCATAGAGGCTGTATATACACAGGGCACATCCATAGAGGCTGTATATACACAGTGCGCATCCATAGAGGCTGTATATACACAGAGCACATCCATAGAGGCTGTATATACACAGAGAGCATCCACAGAGGCTGTATACACAAAGAGCATCCATAGAGGCTATATATACACAGGGCACATCCATAGAGGCTGTATATACACAAAGAGCGTATCCACAGAGGCTATATATACACAGTGCACATCCATAGAGGCTGTATATACACAGGGCACATCCATAGAGGCTGTATATACACAAAGAGCGTATCCACAGAGGCTATATATACACAGGGCACATCCATAGAGGCTGTATATACACAAAGAGCGTATCCACAGAGGCTATATATACACAGGGCACATCCATAGAGGCTGTATATACACAAAGAGCGTATCCACAGAGGCTGTATATACACAGAGCACATCCATAGAGGCTGTATATACACAGAGAGCATCCATAGAGGCTGTATATACACAGAGAGCATCCATAGAGGCTGTATATACACAGAGCACATCCATAGAGGCTGTATATACACAGTGCACATCCATAGAGGCTGTATATACACAGAGCACATCCATAGAGGCTGTATATACACAGTGCACATCCATAGAGGCTGTATATACACAGTGCACATCCATAGAGGCTGTATATACACAGAGAGCATCCATAGAGGCTGTATATACACAGAGCACATCCATAGAGGCTGTATATACACAGAGCACATCCATAGAGGCTGTATATACACAGTGCACATCCATAGAGGCTGTATATACACAGAGAGCATCCATAGAGGCTGTATATACACAGAGCACATCCATAGAGGCTATATATACACAGGGCACATCCACAGAGGCTGTATATACACAGAGCACATCCAGAGGCTGTATATACACAGAGCACATCCATAGAGGCTGTATATACACAGAGCACATCCATAGAGGCTGTATATACACAGGGCACATCCATAGAGGCTGTATATACACAAAGAGCGTATCCACAGAGGCTATATATACACAGTGCACATCCATAGAGGCTGTATATACACAGGGCACATCCATAGAGGCTGTATATACACAAAGAGCGTATCCACAGAGGCTATATATACACAGTGCACATCCATAGAGGCTGTATATACACAGGGCACATCCATAGAGGCTGTATATACACAAAGAGCGTATCCACAGAGGCTATATATACACAGGGCACATCCATAGAGGCTGTATATACACAAAGAGCGTATCCACAGAGGCTATATATACACAGGGCACATCCATAGAGGCTGTATATACACAAAGAGCGTATCCACAGAGGCTGTATATACACAGAGCACATCCATAGAGGCTGTATATACACAGAGAGCATCCATAGAGGCTGTATATACACAGAGAGCATCCATAGAGGCTGTAATATACACAGAGAGCATTCCATAGAGGCTGTATATACACAGAGCACATCCATAGAGGCTGTATATACACAGTGCACATCCATAGAGGCTGTATATACACAGAGAGCATCCATAGAGGCTGTATATACACAGAGCACATCCATAGAGGCTGTATATACACAGTGCACATCCATAGAGGCTGTATATACACAGAGAGCATCCATAGAGGCTGTATATACACAGAGCACATCCATAGAGGCTGTATATACACAGAGAGCATCCATAGAGGCTGTATATACACAGAGCACATCCATAGAGGCTGTATATACACAGAGCACATCCATAGAGGCTGTATATACACAGAGCACATCCATAGAGGCTGTATATACACAGAGCACATCCACAGAAGGCTGTATATACACAGAGCACATCATAGAGGCTGTATATACACAGAGCACATCCATAGAGGCTGTATATACACAGAGCACATCCATAGAGGCTGTATATACACAGAGCACATCCATAGAGGCTGTATATACACAGAGCACATCCATAGAGGCTGTATATACACAGAGCACATCCATAGAGGCTGTATATACACAGAGCACATCCATAGAGGCTGTATATACACAGTGCACATCCATAGAGGCTGTATATACACAGAGCACATCCATAAGAGGCTGTATATACACAGTGCGCATCCATAGAGGCTGTATATACACAGAGCACATCCATAGAGGCTGTATATACACAGAGCGCATCCATAGAGGCTGTATATACACAGAGCACATCCATAGAGGCCGTATATACACAGAGCACATCCATAGAGGCTGTATATACACAGAGAGCATCCATAGAGGCTGTATATACACAGAGCACATCCATAGAGGCTGTATATACACAGAGCACATCCATAGAGGCTGTATATAACCAGAGCACATCCATAGAGCTGTATATACACAGAGAGCATCCAGAGAGGCTGTATATACACAGAGCGCATCCATAGAGGCTGTATATACACAGAGCACATCCATAGAGGCTGTATATACACAGAGCACATCCATAGAGACTGTATATACACAGAGAGCATCCATAGAGGCTGTATATACACAGTGCGCATCCATAGAGGCTGTATATACACAGAGCGCATCCATAGAGGCTGTATATACACAGTGCACATCCATAGAGGCTGTATATACAGAGAGCATCCGTAGAGGCTGTATATACACAGAGCACATCCATAGAGGCTGTATATACACAGAGCACATCCACAGAGGCTGTATATACACAGAGCACATCCATAGAGGCTGTATATACACAGAGAGCATCCAGAGAGGCTGTATATACACAGAGCGCATCCATAGAGGCTGTATATACACAGAGGCACATCCATAGAGGCTGTATATACACAGAGCACATCCATAGAGACTGTATATACACAGAGAGCATCCATAGAGGCTGTATATACACAGTGCGCATCCATAGAGGCTGTATATACACAGAGCGCATCCATAGAGGCTGTATATACACAGTGCACATCCATAGAGGCTGTATATACACAGAGAGCATCTGTAGAGGCTGTATATACACAGTGCGCATCCGTAGAGGCTGTATATACACAGAGCACATCCATAGAGGCTGTATATACACAGAGCACATCCATAGAGGCTGTATATACACAGAGAGCATCCATAGAGGCCGTATATACACAGAGAGCATCCATAGAGGCTGTATATACACAGTGCGCATCCATAGAGGCTGTATATACACAGAGAGCATCCATAGAGGCTGTATATACACAGAGCACATCCATAGAGGCTGTATATACACAGAGCACATCCATAGAGGCTGTATATACACAGAGCACATCCATAGAGGCTGTATATACACAGAGCACATCCATAGAGGCTGTATATACCAGAGCACATCCATAGATGCTGTATATACACAGAGCACAGCCGTAGAGGCTATATATACACAGAGCACATCCATAGAGGCTGTATATACACAGTGCGCATCCATAGAGGCTGTATATACACAGAGCACATCCATAGAGGCTGTATATACACAGAGAGCATCCATAGAGGCTGTATATACACAGAGCACATCCATAGAGGCTGTATATACACAGAGCACATCCATAGAGGCTGTATATACACAGAGCACATCCATAGAGGCCGTATATACACAGAGAGCATCCATAGAGGCTGTATATACACAGAGCGCATCCATAGAGGCTGTATATACACAGAGAGCATCCATAGAGGCTGTATATACACAGAGAGCATCCATAGAGGCTGTATATACACAGAGCACATCCATAGAGGCTGTATATACACAGAGAGCATCCATAGAGGCTGTATATACACAGAGAGCATCCATAGAGGCTGTATATACACAGAGCACATCCATAGAGGCCGTATATACACAGAGAGCATCCATAGAGGCTGTATATACACAGTGCGCATCCATAGAGGCTGTATATACACAGAGAGCATCCATAGAGGCTGTATATACATAGAGAGCATCCATAGAGGCTATATATACACAGAGAGCATCCATAGAGGCTGTATATACACAGTGCGCATCCATAGAGGCCGTATATACACAGAGAGCACCCATAGAGGCTGTATATACACAGAGCACATCCATAGAGGCTGTATATACACAGAGCACATCCATAGAGGCTGTATATACACAGAGCACATCCATAGAGGCTGTATATACACAGAGCACATCCATAGAGGCTGTATATACACAGATCACATCCATAGAGGCCGTATATACACAGAGCACATCCATAGAGGCTGTATATACACAGAGCGCATCCATAGAGGCTGTATATACATAGAGGCTGTCAGGGAGAAGATGTCGGAAAATCTAGAAGTTTTTGCAATTAAAAAAAAAATAATAATTTCCAAGTCCTGTCTCTTTATTTTCAGGTTATCTGCTATTCATCTCGCCATCATTTCGTCTGAATCCTCCATCCACCGCATCACTTCAAACGTGTTTTCCCTCTCACTGAGCTAATGTGCCTCATGTGCCTTTGATTAACTCGCCATCGTTAGGTCGGCTTTCAGTGCCCGTAATAGCAGAATCTCCCCGATTGTCATAAAAATTACAGCCAGCCCGTTACATAAGCTTCTGGTTGGCAAAAAAAAAAAATAAGAACCACAAGATGTTTGACATCTGCTTCTTGCAAAGCTTGTTCTTCTCAGCGGCTGCCAGGAAAACCGACCTACTCGCCCCTCCTGATATTGTCAGCACTGAAGTCGACAATCACTAAAGGTCAAGCAAACTTAAAAGGAAACCATATGAGTTTAGACCTTGAGGGTTTTATGTTATTTGGAGGCGGGGGGGTGTTAGAATCTGGGTCATTACCCAAGTTGTTTGGTGAAAAGTCAAAGCACGAGATACAAGGAATGTCTGTGCGGGCTGAACTGGAAGGATGGAGAATGAATTTTTTGGTAGGAAAGGAGGCTTCAATTATCACTGCTCTACACATTTACATGGGAATGACACACTGGCCGGCATCTTCACACAGCGGAGGCAGAGTACTTTCATCCTTGTGGGAGTTCAGCTAATCAACACCAAGAATTAAGGGGGCTGTCCAAATTAAGGGGGCTGTCCAAATTAAGGGGGCTGTCCAAATTAAGGGGGCTGTCGATCAGCTGTTTAGAGGCCTTTTCACCACGGAGCACGCACAGTGCCGTAGACTGTAAAGTGGTTCTGCTTGGTATTGCAGCCCAGGCCCATTGACATGAATGAGACTTAGGCCGAGTTCACATCGCTGTTTCGCTTTCCGTTCTTCTGAATCGGCAGAAGTAGAGAAAAAAAAAAAAACAGGATCCTGTTGCATCAGTTGTCATCCGTTTGAGACATTTCCGTCTGAGATCCGATTTTTTAGATGAAAAAAAGTCATGCAAGCAGTACTTTTCTTTTCCTTCTAAAAAACGGATCTCAGATGGAATTGGCTCAAATGGATGACAACTGATGCAACAGGATCCGTTTTTTACAGGATCCTCTTTAAAAAAAAAAACGGATCCTATGCAATTCTATGCATAACCTATGCATCCCGTTTTATCTTTTTTTCTCTTCTTCTGATGGATACGAAGAACGGAAAGCTAAAAGGTGATGTGACCGATGTACGTGACATAGGAAGAGACAACAGCGCTCTGCGACCTCTTCAAACAGCTGATTAGAAGAGCGAACGGACTATCTCCCTGGGATCAGCTGAGAAATGGGGAGGGAGGTCGGACTCCAAATCATTTTAGCTAATAGAGATGAAGCTCGGTGACCAAACATAGTTTCCCAACTGTCCTGGATCTGGCGGGACATTCCCGGATTTCAGAGGCTCTCAGATGTCTTAGGGTACATTCACATGACCGTAAGTGTTTTGTGGTCCGCAAAAGATGAAACGCACACGGCCAGCCCTACGATAGAAATGCCTATTCTTGTCCACGAATTCTTATGTAGCAAACTCGCAGCTGTTTGGTGATCATTGTAGCTGGTGTTGAGTGAATTGCGCTCTGGATCATAGATCCAAAGTCGCTTTGTTCAAAACTACTAAGGCTACTTTCACACTAGCATTTCCGTTTTGTCCCCATTCATTGTCAATGGAACAAAACGTAACTGAACAAAATGGAATGTTCCAAAATGCATTCTGATCTGTTCTCATACCGGAGAGCAGCATGCTGCAGTTTTCTTTTCGTCCTGGGATGTGGAGCAAGACGGATTGTGTCAGAGTTAAACGGATCCGTCTCCATTGACTTGCATTGTGGGTCATGACGGATCCGTTTAACTCTGACACAATCTGGCACAATAGAAAACGGATCCGTCCCCCATTTCCTACTTTTCATTTCCTCTGCAACAGACCATTCAGCACTACTCTAAATTTCAGACTCAATACCCTTCCCCGTAGCCTGGGGGATAAATATCTGATCGGCATGGGTCCTATTGCTGGGGTCCCCACCAATCATGAGAACTGGGACCAGTTCATCTCGGCTGTTGGCCCTTGTACTCGTCAATCCCCAGCAGTCCCATAGAGATGAATGGAGCAGTGGATACACAGGTCTGTCACTCCATTCCAAACTGGGCCTCCATTCTCGTCTGGATAGGGGATAGATTGCCGTAATGGCATCAGTGGTGTACATAGAGAGGTAAGGGCCCCATAACAAGGATCACACCAGGCCCCCCACACAGGACAGAAGGGTTTCTGCCTAAACCCCTTTCAATGACCCTTGGGCCATTTTTCCACTGCCTCATTTGCTAAAAGTTGTTCCTTTAGAGGGTAGAGTCCTGACCAAGATTTCACCTCCAGTAGAAGAGGAGATGACCCCAACTAAGACTGGGCCCCACAGCACTCGCATGGTCTGCTGCTATGGTGGTTACTCCCCTGAATGACACAACCCCTTTAAGACTTGTATTTCCGTGTTCCTGCCTGCCTTGTACCACATACAGAGCCATAGAAGGCCGTGTTGCTGTGTATATGATAATGAGGCGCAGATTTCTCGCTGGGTTTAGTCGCCTCTTGTATTTATTTGGGACCCGGGGCAGAATGACAAGCCTATAATGAGAAGATGACTCACGGAGAAGTTACCCAGCTCCGACTCCTCTCCACATGTCATCTTCACCAGCTATTCTAGCTTCAAGCCTCTAATCCTGTAAGTGCATGTTTAAGGAAAGCTGGAAGCAGACATGCAAGGTCAGCGACGGCACAGGCAGAGCAGCCATCCAGTAATTGCCTGGCCTTAGGAAAGCTCAGGGCCATACACCGAAATCTGTTACAACTAGCACTGGAAAGGAGCAAAGGTGATCGGTTACCACTGGTCTCCCTCCACAGATGTTACTGCTCAAGGGTCTTCAGTAGCATCTATTCTTCTGACTATGTTGTACCATTCCTTTATTAATCCTTCTAGAATTTTATGAATTAATTACTAGCAATTTGCATTGAAGGTCCAGATGGGTGTTACCACTCTTTTCCCTGCTCAGAGGACCTTCTGTAGTTTTATAGAATTTTTAAATTCTCAAGGCATCTATTCTTATGACTCTGTTGTGCTATTTCTTTATTATTCCCTCTAGAAGTTTTCTGAATGAATTACTAGCAGTTTGCACTGAAGGTCCAGATGGGTGTTACCAGTTGGTGGTGTGTCCCTGCACTGTCTGACTCTGGCAGGACTGATTGGATAGTATCACACTATGCAGGGACACACCCTCACTTCGTAACGCCCAAAATGGACCTTTATTACAAACTGCTGGCAATTTATTCATTGACTTCTAGCAGGAATAATAACAGAATGACACAACATAACAAGAGTCATAAGACTAGATGCTCCACAATTATTACTACATAGGAGATGCAAGTGATTACTAAAATAGACATGTCAGGACACAGGTCCTCTTTAAAGGGGTTTTCCATCTTTTTTAGGGCTCATGCGCACGACCGTATGTATTTTGCGGTCTGAAAAAAAAACAGATCCACCAAAAATACGGACGACGCCCCTGTGCATTGCGTATTTTGCGTAACGGAACAGCTGGCCCCTAATAGAACAGTCCTATCCTTGTCCGTAATGCAGACAGTAATAGGACATGTTCTATTTTTTTGCGGAACAGACATAATGGAATGCACACAGAGTAGCTTCCGTTTTTTTTTTTTTTTGCCGACCCATTGAAATTAATGGATCCGTATACAGTCCGCAAAAAAACCTGGAATGGATGTGGAAAGAAAATATGCTCATGTACATGAGCTCTTATACTGATGCGCTATCCTCTGGATAGATCATCAGTATCTGATCGGTGGGGGTCCAACACCTGGGACCCCCGCTGAAATGTTGTGAGCGCCACAGCCTTCTCGCAGCTTATCCGAGGCCCAATAACATCACTTTCATCAGTCACATGGTCTAGGCCCAGAGCATGGCAAGCTGTGAGGAGGCAACGGTTGTCACCGGAGTGCCACAGACCCCACAAATAGCCCAGGTGTCAGATTCCTGCCGATCAGATACTGGTCATTTGTATAAAAAAAAAAAAAAAAAAAAAAAAATCGGAAAACCCCTTTAATGTCCAAGGCCTTATGTAATTTTTCATGACATTAAATGCTCACTGCAATATGGGGCTACAGCTTAGACCTTGGTATGAAATCTGTAGGTACAATATTCAGGTAGCAGTGCATGTGGCATGATAAGTTTTACTTGCTCGTCCAGGGAGAAAGAGAAGCTGCAGGTCACATCGTGAAGCCTCCAGAGGGGTGCGACACAGGACCTGCTGGAAAGCCAATATTTTTGGTTCTCCAGTACTGACACATTTTTGAAGAGATGTCCATGTTGACACGTACACAGTCTGCTCTCTACACTGTCATTTTTCCATCACATTATCTACAGCTCATTTCCATGGTTACCGACCACCCTGTAATCCAGCTGTGGTGGCCGTGCTTGCACATAATATGAAAAAGCACGGGCCTATGTGCAATTCCATGGTCCTGGCCACTGGAAAAAAACAGTGCTTTTTTTTCTATAGTGTGCAAGCACGACCACCGGAGCTGGTTTGCAGGGTGGTCATAACCATGGAAATGAGCAGTGTATAATGTGATGGAAAAATGAATCCAGCCAGCAAAGAAAGTAATATGGACAATCTGTATACATTAGTAAGTGCCTTGTAGTCACTTCCTCTACAGGATATAAGTGCCATTTGCACTTATTCACTGTGTGATATTAGTATAATTAACACCAGTTATTTTGACTGCATTACTGAAATTCACTTTTTTCCACTAGATTCCAATAGTGAGTTACTAGCGCCCTCTGGTGTTCGAAACCAAGTGCAATGAAAAGATATCGCAATTTCACACGGGTTTATTTCTAGTTCAGCACTTCAGCAGAGGAAAAATATGTGGTACTGACTGATAAAGGTAAATCTGAAGAATGGTATGATTTCAACAAAAGAACCGCAGAAGCCTCCCATGGCCACGCTGAGATGTATAAAAAAAAAAGCACAGATCGCTAGTATTGGTTTTCTTAGTATTTTTTAAAGGGAGTCTTTTACCACAATGTTGCATATTAATCCAGGCTTAATACTGTAGCTGGTAGGGCTTGCAGAGTGTGTTAAAACTGTACCTTTATTATGTGAATCAGTTACTGCATTCCCCGAAAATGAGCTGATCAGGGCATCAACGGCAGGGCAGGGTGCAGGAGCGTCACGGACAGGCGAGAGCAGAAATCAAACACGTGGCCCAGGTAATCAACTATTGGAAGGAGGGGCTTCCTGTGCACAGGAGCAGAGCCAGGGCCCACCCTCAGTGCACCAAACAGCTAATTTGCATATTGGAACAAAGTTGTTTTTTGGGGGGGGAATGTAATAAAGGTAGAGTTTTAATACTTTCTGCAAGTTCGGCAGGGCATTATGCTCGGTTTACTATGCAAAACTGCTCACACGCTCCCTTCAACTGTAACCAATGTCATCTTTACTGAGAGCGTTACAGTAAAATTATAGGAATTTTTTTCAGAGTTCTGAAAGTGTACCGGTAAAAATTATTCACTCAAAGACTGCTCTACAAAAACTGTAGTAATCAAGAGGTGGCCAAGACAAGCATGCATTTTTCCGTTCTTTTAGCGTCCTCGAAAGCCATAACTTTTTTTTTCCCCATAACTTTTTTTTTGCAACTTTTTCCAGTGATGCATGGGGCTTTATTTTTATGTCATTTTTATTTTAGAAATTTTTTTGTTTTGATTTTTTAGAGAGAGGAAAAGGTAACAACAAAAGGAAAGGAAAAAATAGTCTGTTTTCACATTTGTTTTCATTCTTGTTAATTGCACAATGTGCAACAATTTTTTTTTTTAATTATGTCCCCTTTCTATAATGATCATTTTCATATGCAGGATGTAGGGGTTATGGTCGCCAGGAGCGGGGCTAGAAGGTGCCATTTTTATTATTTTTTTGTGATTTTAATTTGTGTTTTGTTTTACTCATTGAGGATTGTATAGATCAATGTGGAAGGCAGGGAAGGTGAAACAACATCCATGCCTTCTCTACATCTGTGCAGAGATGCCTTCCAACCGCCCAAAAGTATATAGTCAATAGGAGGTCGGCAAGCAGTTAAGCTCGCCATACACCTTAGATAGCTTTCTGCCGACAGATATTCCTCCAGACCCATTCAGCTCATCTGAGCACACGACGTCAGTAAGCCACTGCCTGACCCTTCTTTTTCCCTACATCCACCATTGCATGAAACTTGGGACACCCCAAACATATTACTTGGTTGTCCAGTTCCACTGAAACTGATGGGTTCACCCAACATTGGTCTAAAGTGAACAGCTACCATTAAAGCTGATCTGGTTTGTCTAAAACCCAGAAAGAGTAACGACTAAAGTGATTAAAGTGTAACTAACTGTCTTTTTTTTTTTTTTGCTAGTTCATTAGAGCTCGGCATGTATACCTGAGTTAGTCTGTCAGTGATTGTCAAAAGATCTGTAATTACCTTATAATGACAGCTTTCATTAATGTCTCCTGTCCCTTTCCACTGGTCCCTTAAAAGACTGTTGCTATGGCTCCTCTAACTCCGGCTAATCATAAACAGAAGACAGAGGGGCGGTCCTTCACACTACATGCCTGCATTATGCTTATGAGCGTGGAGGCGTGTGTCTCAGTAATCCAATCTGATTGGCTGGCAGGGCATTGCTGGCTACAGCAAGTGTGTATGTGAAGTGAGGGAAGGCAGTTTTGGCCTCAGAACTGGCAGAGGAGTCATCGTGAGAAGATATTCATATTGTAGAGGTTAAAACAGCCGTAACTAAGGGAAAAACTCAAGGAAAATAGTGGTATGTGAAGAAACTAAAGATCGCTTTATGCATAATGCTGCAGCAGCAGTAACATATGCTAAAATTGATTTTTTGATGAAAACATGGCGGTTACACTTTAAAAGCTGTATTAGAGTTCGCAATCTTCAAACTGTTTCACTCAATGAACACCATGTATCTCGTGATGTGAAAGGTAGGAGCTGGTAATAAAACACCTATGTCATATCTATGTGCGGGTTCCGGTGGTTGGCACAAGTCAAATTGCGGGTTTTGCAGTAATTTTCACCACACCACCACTTATAAATGATAATGCAGAGTAATAGGTGGAAAAGAAGCCACTTATACATTAAAACATTCAGTGAACTAATTATTAAAGGGGTTTTCTGGGATTTCAATACTAATGGTAGGTCATCAGTATCTGATTGGTGGGGATCTGACCTTGGACCCCCGCCTATCAGCTGTTCACTTCAATGCGGCTGAGCACAATACCAAGTACAGCTGCTACACAATGGTAAGCAAGGAGAAGGCTGCAGTGCTCACAGGAGCGTCGGTGCCTTCTCACACAGCTGATTGGCGGGGGTCCCAGGTGTCGCCCCCCCACCGATCAGATACTGATGACCTATCCTGAGGATAGGTCATCAGTATCAAAATCTCGGAAGCCCCTTTAGTTATGGTATAAGTCCGACTTACTTTTCTGCACGTAAAACACCAGAATAAAAAGGAGGATCCCACGGCATCAATTCCTAATGACAAAAATAATGCAAGCAAACAATGTATTAGGAAGTGATATTAAATAATTTTTTTTAAAAAAATCGATAATAAATAAGAAATAATGAAAACATAATAAAAAAATGGAGGGTACATTTACGAGACTCCTTACAACTCTTTGCATGTAACTCAAACTCATAGGTCAGGTCTAAAACTCAAATGAAATCTAATCAAGAAGCTTACAGAGGACAATCAAGGTGCTGGACTATTAGGCCTTCCTAGGAATCAGAAGTTTGTACGTAGACAGATAATCGGAAATGAATTCGGACACGTAATAACTGTGGGCCGTCTTTATTTGGTAATCTCTGGTAAGCTCCAGAAACTTCTGCTGCATTCAGTTTTTGGGATGGTTAGTACTTGTGTAGCAACTACCATAGTCAGCCACTAGGGCACTTCCAAATGGGATATCATTTGTGGCTGAAAAATCCATGGCAATTCCAAAAAAAGTTGGGACGCTGTGTAAAATGGAAGGATTTGCAGATCTCGTAGACCCATATTTTATTCACAATAGGTCATAGAACACATTTGACATGTTGAAAGTGAGACATTTTACCATTTCATTAAAAAAAAAAAAATTTACTAACTTAGAACTTGATGGCAGCAACGCATCTCAAAAACATGGGAAAGGGCCATGCCTACCATTGAGAAGCTTCCCCTCTTCTTTTAGCAACAGTCTGTAAACGTCTGAGAAGTGAGGAGACCAATTGCTGGAGTTTTAGGAGATGAATGTTGTTCCATTCCTGTCTGATTCTAGCTGCCCAACAGTCCTGGGTCTTCTTTGCCAGATTTTTCGTTTCATGATTGTCTTCTATTCGTGAAAGGTCTGAACTGCAGACAAGCCAGTTCATGCCGATAATAAGCTGGACGGTCCCTCTCCTCTTGAGTCTTCAAAAAATGGTGTCGCGATTCCCAAAAAGAATTTAAAAGTTTAATTCTTCTGACCACAGAACAGTTTTCCATTTTGCCTCACTCCGTTTAAATGAGCTTCGCCCCGGGAAGGACAGTGGTGTTTCTGGATCATGTTGACATATGGCTTCTTCTTTGCATGATACAGCTATAAGGGCCCTTGCAGACGATTGTGAGACACGCACGTCTCCCGCATCGCGGGCCCTGGCTTGAACTTCCGCCACTGAACGGGGTTACATAGCATTATACTGATTTATGATGATATGTAACCCTTACAGTTCTGGAATGTATTGGATAACACTAACAGCATTATGTCAGCATTATCCAACACATTCCAGAACTGTAAAGGTTACATAGCATCATAAATCAGTATAATGCTATGTAACCCCGTTCAGTGCCGGGAGTTCAAGCCAGGGCCCGCGATGCAGGAGACGTCCGAGTCTCACACTCGTCTACAAGGGCTCTAACTTGGATTTGTGGATTGTACAGCGAACTGTGTTCACAGACAATATTTCTGGAGATGTTCCTGAGCCAGTGATTTCCAGCACAGAATCATGCCTGCTTTTAATGCAGTGCTGCCTGGGGGACAGGAGATCACAAGCATCCACTGACCGTCAGCCTTGTCCCTTGCACACATGGATTTCTCCAGATTCGCTGAATCTTTTGATATTATGTAGTGTAGATGGGGGGGGGGGGATATTCAAAGCCTTCACAATTTTATGTTGAGGAACATTTTTTTTTTAAATTGTTCCACAATTTTCAGATGCAGATTTTTGCAGATTGGTGAACCTCTGCCCATCTTTGCTTCTGAGCGACTCTGCTCTCTAACACGTTCTTTTTATCCCCAGTCACGTGACTGAGGCTAGGGCTATACAACAACATGTGTCGCACAACATTTTTTATAATGACAATCTATGGTGTTGCACTGCGACATGACAGATGGATTTTTATATTTTTATACAACTGTTGCATTGCAGAATGTCGCAGTGCAAAACCATAGACTATCATTATAAAAAATTTGGCGTAACACGTGTCACGATGTAACTGTAACCCATATGTCGCGTGTCTAATTGTTGTGTGACACGTCGTCATGTAGCCCTAGCCTTAGTAAAAAAAAAAAAAAAGTCCAACTGTTTTTCATTAGTAGCAATTACTTTTCCAGCCTTTTTTTGTCCCTGTCCTAACATTCTTTAGATACGTTGCTATATAATCTAAATGGGTTTTTCATGGATTGGTAAAATGTCTCTGATATGTGTTCTATGATCTACTGTGAATAAAATATGGGTTTATGAGATTTGCAAATCATTGCATATTGTTTTTATTTAAATTTTATACATTTTGTACATGTGGATTTGTTGGTTTTTGCTGCGCCTCTGCTGCTGATTTCACTGTTTGTATTGCAAAGGGTGAAATCTACAGCATAAAGATTAAGTTATCCTGTAGATTCTTTATGCAGTGTGTGTACAGCATAGAACTGTATTACAGATACAATCAAATGTTTTATTGTACGCCTTTAAAACCATAACTGGAGCTTAAAGGGAACCTGTCTCCTCCAACACACACATAAAACTGTCAGCATTACCTTATATTAGGCCCCAGTGTGTTACTAATCATGCCTTCCATCCAGTGAATTGATCCCCCTAAGGCTACTTTCACACTAGCGTTTTTAAATTCCGGTATTGAGTTCCGTCATAGGGGCTCAATACCGGAATAAAACGCTTCAGTTTTGTCCCCATTCATTGTCAATGGGAACAAAACTGAACTGAAGACAACAGAATGCTCCTGAAAGCATTCCGTTCCGTCTTCAGACCGGAGAACAAACCGCAGCATGCTGCGTTCTGCCGGCGTCCCTGGAGTATGTGAGTATGTATGTATGTATGTATGTTTGTTTGTATGTATGTCTGTATGTCTGTGTCTTGTTCCAATGTGTGTCATGTGTGGGGCCGGAGCGTTGCTCCGGCTCCACACATGTATCAGCGTTAGCACGGATCCGTTGGCACCCTTTAGGTGCCGGATCCGTGCTAACGCTAGTGTGAAAGAGGCCTAACTTGATGAAAACGATGTTTTAATCCCCATCAGCGCGCTCTGTCCAGTCAGCTTGAAGTCAAGGGGGCAGCGGCCTCCTTGCTTCTAGTCAAGTAAAGCACGCCCCTCTTGCCAGTGATTGACATCCTTGCTGTGGCCTGCTGCGCGATCCCGGTTCCGGCTCCTGCACTCAGCCGGCTTTCATCTGTGCACTGCGCAGGCCCGGCAATTCCAGTGTGCGCGCCCGCCCGTACGCCCGCTGAGTGCAGGAGCCGGAATCATGCAGCTAGAAGGAGCACACCACAGCAAGGATGTCAATCACTGGCAAGAGGGGCGTGCTTTACTTGACTTGAAGCAAGGAGGCCGCTGCCCCCTTGACTTCAAGCTGACTGGAGAGAGCATGCTGATGGGGATTAAAACATTGTTTTCATCAAGTTAGGGGGATCAATTCACTGGATGAAAGGCATGATTAGTAACACACTAGGGCCTAATATAAGGTAATGCTGACAGTTTTATGTGTGTTGGAGGTGACAAGTTCCCTTTAACTCCTCAAGCTAGGCCGTCGATAGCACATTGGTGGGGGTCCAACTCTTGGGACCCGCCTCTACTAAGTAGACAACATAGGGGTAGACAAATCCATGTAAAGAATGAAGAGGGTACAGTGCTCGCACCAGGTTTGCAATCCCCACCAATCTGATATAAATGGCCGATTCTGAGGATTGGCCATCAACATCCTCAAACCAGAAAAACGTTTTTCTTTTGCTCAAAATTTCTAGGAAAAATAAAATACATTAAAAAGAAGAAAAAAAAATCCCTTACTGGATTCATAGGGTTCAGCTTCATTTTCATTTCCAGCATCATTTTAAAATCTTTTAGTGTTCTGTGGAAAAAAAAAAAGAAAAATGAAATAATAAAACAAGATATAATGCACAATATATAGCCTGAAAGATCACAGAATAGAAACCTAGATGTACTGTACATGGCTGCTGTCATGTCCAGCATCCAGATAACGTAATGCTGGTGCCTCAAGACCAGCTAGGAAATGAGATCTTATATAACAGTGTCTCACATGAAACCGGAGAAATATATATATACACACACACACACACACACGTGTATAAATCTTGAGTCTCTGGCACATGAAGGGCAGTGAAGTTGTAATGAATGGTTTATACTGTGGAGGTTGCAGTCCTCCTATTCTTCTGATTAGAAGGACATACCTATCATCGCTCCAGATGTGCCTATTTTAGTAACTACTTACAGTACAATCATCAGGAGATAACAATTCTCGAGTTTATTTTCTTAGAACTCTGCCCTGAGCCGTTCCACTTTTATTCCTCCAAGAAATTTATGAATAAAGGGGGTCACTTATAAAACTGGTGTAAAGTAGAATTGGTTTAGTTGCCCACGTCAACCAATCAGATTCCTCCTTTCATAAGAGCTGTGAAAAATGAAAGGTGGAATTTGATTGGTTGCTATGGGCAACTAGGCCACGTCTACTTTATACCACTTTGATAAACGACCCCCAAACTGACAACTGGGTGTTACCAGTAGCGGGAGTGACTGACATAGTACAATCAGTGCTAACAGTGTCAGACTGTGTATGGACACGGAGATAACACCCAAATATTTCACAAAAGGACACAATGCAGAGTAGGGTAAGATGCTGCAGAGTGGTTATTCCCCATGGAATATTTACTACAATAAACATTTAAGAGAGGAGACAGGTTCTACTTATACTACCCAGGCTCTGTAGTTTGCATCATCACGTTCCCCGCAGGTCCGGTCCTGAGCGCTGGCTCCTGTTCCTCCATCTTTCAGTCCCCTGGCTTGTTTTCTTCCAACCAAGCCATGGACATCTGCACCACTGCAGCCAATGCCTGGCTTCAGCAGTGACAACCCCCAAATGACACTGGAGCCTGTCATTGGCTGGAGAAACAGAGGTGAGCATGCCCATACCCGACCAGAAAAAAAACAAGCCTGGGACTGGGAGATGGAGGAAGGGGCTGTCCAAACATGACAACACCTATAGGGTTTCACATAGGGGTTTTTTTGTGGACCGTATGCAGAACCATTCATTTCAATGGGCCCGCAAAAAAAAAACGGAATTTACTCTGTGTGCATTCCATTTCCGTATGTCTGTTCTGCAAAAGTATTGAACATGTTCTATTATTGTCTGCATTACGGACATAGATAGGACTGTTCTATTAGAGGCCAGCTGTTCTGTTCTGCAAAATACGGAATGCACACTGACGTCATCCGTATTTTTTGCGGACCGCGGTTGTGTGCATTAGCCCCAACTCTGTCTATGTAAGGGAATTGGAGATCTGTAGATTCCCCACCCCTGACACTGAAGAAGGTAACTCACCGTTCTTGTAGTTTGCTGGATAGCTTTTCAAGAAACTGCATCACGGTCTCTGTCAATAACAGACAGAAAGTTGGAAAAGACAAGAAAATAGTCCTGTAGTAAAAAGTATCACACAATGCGGGTAAATATTTGGTGTACTTTTATGTCAATCCTATAGGTAAGGGCCCATTTACATGGGTCGATGCAGAGGGCAATGATCGGGAATGAACCATTCATTCTTGATCACTGCATGCTCATATTTTTATGTGTTTACATGCAGCAATCATTCCCTCTGTATGGGGATGAATGATCACTACTGTGATTGTTATTCCACACGCAGATTCATTGTTTGTCGGCAGTACATCCCTGTTTACACAGGGTGATGTGCTGCCGACAAACGACAATATTAGATGCGATCACCCGATGAACCAGTGTTTGTTCAGTCATTGGGTGATCTTCAGGATTCTTACAAAGGGTAATTATCAGGAACGGGCTTTTGTTCGAATTTCCCCCCAATAATTGTCCTGCTCCTCGAGCTACGTAAAAGGCCGCTTTACTCCATCCAAAAATAGTCCAGACTAAAGTAAGTGAATATCATATCTTACTTTTTACCCTGAATCTCAGTTCTGAGCCCATGCCAAATGGAAGGGTTACCAATGAATTATACAAACAGTCAACCAGGTACAGAGCTCAGTAATTTGGTTGGGTGATGATCTCAATCTTCGTTACAGGGGTTGTCTCATCATGGACAATGGGGGCATATGACTAGGATATGCCCCCATTGTCTTATAGGTGCAGGTCCCAGCGGTAGGACCCGCACCTATATCGAGAACGGAGCCCCAAAAGTGAAGGAGGGCGCACTGCGCATGTGCAGCCGCCCTCCATTCATTTTCTATGGGGCCGGCGAAAATAGCCTCTGCTATTTCCGTCAGCCACATAGAACTGAACGGGAGCGGGGGCCGTGCATGCGCGGTATGCTCCCATTAACTTCTATGGGGAGCCGGCTTGGTGGTGGCCGGACCATAGTCCTCCAGCCACCACCTTGCAGGGCTCCGTTCTCGATATAGTTGCTCACCGCTGAGACCTGCACCTACTAGCGATATGCCCCCATTGTCTATGATGAGAATACCCCTTTAATTAAAATCTTACCTGGAGTCTTTGCCATGGTCCCAAGCAACGCTCTGTGTGCAAATGTTGGATATCCAACAAGCTGAGCTAACTCGTTCCTACTACTGAGCAATTCATCCAAGCACTTCATCTGCCTGCTGTTCGGGTAAAGGAAGATCTTATAGGCAGCTTCCCGAACCTGCAGACGGAGAGGAATAATGTAACATCACATCGTGTATAATACAGCAAATGCAACATCTCTAAAGTGAAAGGTCATTTTTGGAAGAATTTGGAAGACACTGTTCTCTATAAATCTTGAAAGGGTTTCTGGTACTTCGATACTGATGATCTATCATTAGGATAGGTCATCAATATCAGATCACTGAGCATTCAACACCTGGGACTGCCGTCAGCTTCTTTCAGGCAGCCATCGACATTGTAAGGCTCTGTCCACTGTGTAGTTTCCATTGCTGACATACAGCACAGCTTCCAGTGGAGCTGCAATAAGTACACAGTGGACAGAACCTTGGGCTTCCGGTTCCATACACTGCATCTTCTGGAACCAGCCTGAGACAGCTAATTGTGGGGGTGCTGGGCGTCACACCGCCACGATCAGCCTATCGTATAGACCATTAAGCGCTGAGCAGAAGGAAGAGAATAGGAGACACTGGCGGCGCTGCAAGGAGAAATTCACTGATGTCCTTGTATAGAAAAAAAACTACTTTATTGATTACAAAACAACGCGTTTTGGGGTCGGACCAACCCTTGGTCAGTTAAAGAAGAACTCCTGCAAAAATGTTTATTCTCTGACCTGTTAGAAAGGGCATGATATAATCTGTAGTGAATGTCATTTTCTTATCAGTGACTGTTTCTGTGAGTAAAAACCTCTCTTCTTATTGTAGCTGGGTCATGTGACCAACTCCCTGACCTCCAACTGACCCAGGACAGAAAGCCAGTAACTGCTCTATTCATTCCTATGGGAGCCTCACTTTCAGTCTCATAGGAATACATAGAGCATTAGACTTCCTGTCCACACATAAGTCTCTGTGTAAGTTGGTGGGTCTAATTGCTGGTCACATGACACAGATAAACTTCAGGATGATTCAGACACTGGTAAGAAAATGACATTCACTACAGATTACATCATGTACATTTCTAGCCTGACATGGAATAAAATTTTTGTTGGGAGTTCTTCTTCTTTAACCCCTTCCCGACCGCCGCCGTACATGTACGGCGCGCGGGGACATGACGCCCGCTCGCGGGTGCGGCGGGCGTCATGGCCGGCAAGTCTCTGCTGTTTCTAACAGCAGAGACTTGCCGCATCTTACCTCCGTCTGCGGAGACTTCCAGGGCCTTCTGATGCCGTGATCACGGCATCAGGATGCGTCTGAACCCGGAAGCCCACGCTTCAGGGTGGTGTACAGACGCCCCGATTGGCCAATCGGGGTGTCTGTACACCATATGAAAACTGTAATCCTCGCTGGTGAGGATTACAGTTTTCAAACTGCAATTCTTATTCTGGCCACTAGATGGCAGGCCAGGATAAGAAATGAGCAATTCATGGTTTTAACTGCATCTAGTAAATCCATGATTGCTCATAAAGAAAAAAAACAAAACACAATAGATCAGATGATATTTGAGCTTTAAAATAATCACAGAAAAATTAAAAAAAAATGTTAAAAAATATATAAAAAATAAAAAAGATATAAAAGTTCAAATCACCCCCCTTTCCGTATAAGTAAAAAATAAATACCTAAATAACAATAAATATAGACATCATGGGTATCACCGTGACCGAAAACGCCCGTACTTTTAAAATATAAAAAAAAAATTTCAATACGGCGAATTGTGTGGCGGAAAAAAGCGTCCAAATGGCGATTCGCAGTTTTTTGTCCCTTTTTTTTTCTAAAAAAAATTAAATAAAAAGTGATCAAAAAGTCATACACACCCCAGAATGGTATCAATAAAAACTTCAGACCGCCCCGCAAAAATGAGCCCCCATACAGCTCTGTACACATAAATACCAAAAAGTTATAGGGGTCAATATATGACAAGGAAAAAAAAAAAAAAAAAAGGGCAACTTTCTAATTATTTTATCACCATCTAAACGCAGGAAAAACTATACATATTAGGTATTGCCGGATTCGTACTGACCAGTAGAATGAAAGTAACGGATCAGTTTTAATGCACATCGAATGCTGTAAATAAGAAACCCGTAGAACTGTAGCGGAATAGCGTTTTCTTTGCAATTTCACCCGGTTTGGAATTTTTTTCCCGCTTCCCACTACACCGTATGCAATATTAAATGGTGGCGTTGGAAAGTACAACTTGTCCCGCAAACAACAAGCCCTCATACAGCTATGTGAACAGAAAAATAAAAGAGTTATGGCTGTTTGAAGGCAGGGAGCGCAAAACGAAAATGCAGAACCGAAAAAAGCTCCGGTCGTGAAAGGGTTAAGTACACCAATCATGTTTTGTGTACTTACCTGATGAAGGAGTCGGTCCAACCTCAAGGCGCGTTTTGTCATCAATAAAGTATTATTGACGACTTATCCTCAGGATAGGTCATCAATATCAGATCAGAGGGGGTTTGATACCACCGGGCACCCCTGCCAATCAGCTGTTAGAAGAGGCCGGGTGCTCCGTGAGTGCCGCAGCCTCTTCCTAGGCCATGTGATGTCACTGTACATCGGTCACAAGGCCTAGCTGCAGCTCAGCCCCAATGTACGGCGCTGTGCTCGGAAAGCTGCCGGGAGCTTGAGTCATGTGACTCCTGTCCACTGTTCTCCATATATTGAAAATGTTTTGTGCAGGGTGCACTGGCCACAATCGTTTGGACCTTAAGCGCAATACATGGGCACCAGCCATGTGCACTCCGTGGGGAGGATGTGGACCCACTGACTTGAAAGGGGTCCATGATCTGGAAGATATGGAAACAGATGGGACATGTCCTATCCTTTGTAGAACGGAAGCACTCCGCACCGGAAAACATAGGATATGTCCTATTTTTTTGGCGTATTTTGTGGATCACGGACCCATTCAAGTCAATGGGTCTACATCCGCAAACGGAGTGCACACGGCTGGTGCCCGTGCACTGTGGACCGCAATTTTCAGTCCACTGCACGGGCATGGAGCACTTCTATTCATCTGAATGGACCCTTATAGGACAACACTGAACTGGAGGATGTAATTGCACCCACTAAACAGTTTCCTTGGGGCTATGTTTATATGCTGCAATTTAAATACAGACATTTCTGCAAATAAGAATCGGTTCAATACCTGTGAATGGGGGTAGCTTATGGACTTCCGCCATCCCCATTCTATGTGACAGTTGCAGAAATTTCTGCATGTGAACATACCCAACAAGTCTGCAGGGGGCTTAAAAATATTTTTTCCTTCCCTCTGAGCCCTCTCTGCTGTTTAGCAGAACCAAAGGGACTTAAAGGGAACCTGTCATCTCCGAAACACCCCCTGAACTACAGTAAGCGTTGTATAGTGTAAGTGATGCTGAATCTGAATATGTAAGTTTTATCTTAATACTCACTTCCATTCTGACGCTGTGCTCCCACAAACCAGCAGTAAAATACATTGAGAGGACTCTTCTTTGAGTGCTCTCCATTCTTAGTGTGAGCTTAGGAGTCCTCTCAATGCATTTTACTGCCGGTTTGTGGGAGCACAGCGTCAGAATGGAATTGAGTATGAAGATAAAACTTACAAATTCGGATTCAGCATCACTTACACTATACAACACTTACTCTAGTTCAGGGGGTATTTCGGAGATGACAGGTTCCCTTTAAATGTTGCATCAGGCAGTCACGTGGGGTAGACCTCTTCCTGCCGCCAGTCAATATAGTGGGCACCTTAGGCCCATAGTTCAGCTTTGATAGGGAATCCTACATATGCCCTGATCTAAAAGTACCTGTTCGCTATACCATATACATGCACTGTGCAAAGCCAACAAGATGTCTACATCTACTACAAGGACAGAAGGGTGCCAGCCATATAACACATACCCCTGTAAATCACTTACCAGGTCATCTGGACAGTCTGCATTTAACCCATTGATCTGTATGTACTTCCCATCCCAGGAAAAATGAGAGCGGATATGTTCTGGTATAACACTGATATCTATTCTATTCGGCAGGTTGGATCCCATCAGGAAGTCGTTACTTAGGTCTGCAATCACCATATTCAAGTTGACGGCCTTCTGACGCTGCATTGAAAGACAGAAATGGCTCTTTAGATATGGATGGAACAGACTGTGACCAAATGTTCTAGACCCAGGGAATGTAAACCTGACATAGGGTTGGTACTGTAGGTACGCACTTGTTGCTGTGCTTTAGGGGACCCTCGTTACCAAATAATGCTAAAGACACATTGATGCAAAGTTATAGGAGGTGACTTACAACCAGCTCAGATGCCTCCATGGGGGTATTCCTGAAAAGACAACCCTTTGCAATAAAGCCAGTACATGGTTTAGCTGATCACTGTGGGCTCGGCTTCCCTCATCATCACTGATCAATCTATTATCACCAGGGGACTGTAGCATTAACTGGCTGTATTTGGATAAATGTCCATGTAATACACATATGAAAGGCTAGCCACCTCTGTGACATTAAAGGGGTTCTCCAGGAATTATAAAATACAAATACTTAAATATTACTTTATTATAAATATATTTCCAGATACCTTTCACTAGTTATAATGGCTCGTTTTGTCTGGGGAGCAATCATTAGGAGAAATAAAATGTCCGCCGTCTTGTTAGTACATACAAAACCCGTCCTAATCACACAGGAGCACAAGTTACTTCACAACACTGAGGTAAAGAGCTGCCTCATCCTCCTCACCTACTTGTCAGGGATTATGGTCCTGAATATTGTTTAATATGATCTTCAGCTGATTTTCTGTAGGAACAGAGTTTATGAGGAGACATGAAGTACATGGAGGAGGTGCAGATGTGACTGTGTCCTGCTATGTGATTAGGACAGGTTTTGTGTACTAATAAGACGGCGGACATTTTATTTCTCCTAATGATTGCTTCCTAGACAAAACGAGTCATTATAGCTAATACAAGATAATTGGGAATATATTTATAATAAAGTAGTATTTAGATATTTTCATTTTCTTAATTCCCGGAGAACCCCTTTAAAGGGAACCTGTCATCAACTTTGTGCTGATCTCACTGAGGCCAGCATAGAATAGTGACAGAAATGCTGATTTCAGCAGTGTGTCACTCATGAGCTCAAAGTAAGTGGTTGCCAAGAACCAGCATCATAATCATTGCAGCACAAGCCTTGAAAAGAGTCAAATCTACCTGAGAAGAGTCATAGTTATTTATAATCTCCTGCTCTCCCTGCCTATCTGCTGATGATTGGCAGTTCTCTTCTAGATAGAAAGAAAGAAAACTAGGTAGAAGACTGTCAGTCATCAGCAGGTGGGCAGGGAGAGCAGGAATTCATGAATGACTGACTCTTTTCCAAGTCCAGTCTGCAATGATTGTGATCTTGGTTCTCGGCAACCACTTACTTTTAACTTATAAACGACAGACCGCTGAAATCAACTCACCTGTTTCTACTTTATACTGCTGTTAGTATGGGCAGCATAAATTTGATGACAGGTTCCCTTTAATATAGCATATAGACAGGGGTTGCAGTCCTGAGAGAAACCCCTCTAACTAGGGCTGAAACGATTACTCGAATTAATCGAGTAACTCAACACAGAAAAATGCCCAATACTAATTTTATGCATCGAGGATTCGTTTGTACCATGTGCCCATGGAGCATGAGTGAAGCACTTGCTATTACTCACTACTCCGTGGTCTCCCGCTGGCCGGCACCGCGCTGCACTGTCCTCCTGTCGTACACAAATCGTCAGGATGTAGTGCACGTAAGCACACACTGTGACCTGACAATGGTGACATCAGAAAGAAGGACAGAGCAGCGCGTGAAGAAGATGATGGAAATGCTGTGGAGTGTCAGCGGCACCTCTAGCAGAAAAGGTAAGTATTTGACTTCATTGGTACTGGGGAGAGCCGATGGCACTGGGGCTGATGGCGCCAAAGACTGAAGGCAGGGGGGGGTCTGATGATAGAAGGGCGGGGGGGGGGGGGCTTATGAGTATTTATAAAGGAAAATGTTCTTCTAATTTGTTTTTTCTTATTACAGTACTCGATTGTTGGATTAATCGGTAGAATACTTGCTTACTAAAATAATGGATAGCTGCAGCCCTACCTCTAACCCCTTCCACTTTTTCTTTTTACTCCCTGTCTTCCGAGAGCCTGCTCTTTTTTTTTTTCCCCCCAATATTACATATAATGTATTGGGTAGCTGGAAAAAAATATCGGGGTGACATTAGAAAAAAAAAAAAGCTTTTTGACCACATTTTTTTGAATGTTTTGCGGAAGGCAAAGCGACCAAAAAATTGTGATCTGTCCATTTTGATTTACATTTCCCATTTAAGCATGCACCATATGGGATATGTACTTTTAGATTATAATCGTTTGGGCATGTTCAGATGAAGCGATACCAATTATTTTTTTTGTTTATTTCTACATTTAAAATGGGGGGAGGGGTGTGATCTGAATTTTTAAGTCTGTTCTTATATTTTTTAAAACTGCTTTAATTTTTTACTGTATTTTTAGCCCCTTAGAACATGTGATTATTAGATCGCTTAAACCTCAAACTGAATTGGCTTACTATTCCAGTCTGTTGGAAAAGTGCTATGTTCTTAGTGAGCCTGGTCTAAGGCAGGGTTTAATAGGATCCTTACTATGGCAGGCCTGAGAGCCTTCATAAAACCCCTGGCTGCCATAGTAACCAAACAGCTCCTGCGATCTTGTTGCATGGCTGTTCGGGCACCAGTAGCAGTCTGCTCCCAGTAAATAATCACTCAGATGCCATGGTCGAAACTGGCCACAGCATCTCAAGGCTTAAAGAAGAACTCCCGCAAAAAATTTTATTCTCTGACCTGTTAGAAAGGTGCATGATATAATCTGAAGTGATTGTCATCTTCTTATCAGAGAATGTAATTGTGAGTTATCCCCTCTCTTCTAATTGTAGCTGGGTCATGTGACCAACTCCCTGACCTCCAACTGACCCAGGACAGGGAGCCGGTCACTGCTCTATTCATTCCTATGAGACTGAAAGTGAGGCTCCCATAGGAATACATAGAGAATTACACTTCCTGTCCACACATAAGTCTATGTGTGAGTTGGTGGGTCTAATTGCTGGTCACATGACACAGATAAGAAACTTCAGGATGATATAAGTCAAAAATTCAGCTACTGGTAAGAAAATGACATTCACTACAGATTACATCATGTACATTTCTAGCAGGACATGGAATAAATTTTTTTGCGGGAGTTCTTCTTTAAATGTCGATAATACATACAGATTTCACATCTCGTATAAGAATGAACTGACCTTTTCCTCATTCATGTGGATTCCACTGATTTCAAAATCAATTAAAAATAATTCAGCCACACGTCTGTAAAAGGAAAAAAAAAGTGATCACACTTAAAAATCAAAGGGATATTCTCATCTGTCACATTTATGGAATCTTTTCGAGGATATACTATATAAATGGTGGACAGGTGCAGGTTCCTCAGGTGGGTAAAGAAGGTCCCACCACCAGCTTGCTGGTTCTAATTAGTGGAAACCAATGTAGAGGATATTACGGATACACAAGACTCTGTATACTGTAGTTTTTGAGAGGTATAAAGACAAAAAAGTGCTGCTTATATGTGCTAGATTGGGTAAATATGAAATTACAAGGCCGTCCATCATGATTTCAGTGGGTGACTATGTAACACATGTTTAAATGTGGGGGGTGGGGGGGTAAGGATGACTATTCATTCTAGATTGCCATCCATTCTGATCCCTCCACAGACACAAACACTTGGCCAAGTATGCATGTCTTCTGAATGGGGAGGGGAGCAAGCTGGAGACAAGACACCTCTGGTGGCGGCTGATATCCTTGAGAACAAAAGGATTGGGTACGTTGAAATCCAACTACCTGATCCTGTTCTCTATAGTTGGGGGAAGTCAGGATGCCGTTATACACATCAGTTGGTAGACAGGTCTGGCCGAAATTGGAGGGTTAGCCTGAAGTTAAAGGGGTTCTCCGGGAATTAAGAAAATGAAAATACGCAAATATTACCTTATTATAAATATATTCTCAAATACATTTCATTATTTATAATGGCTAGTATTGTCTGGGGAGCAATCACCAGGGGAAACAAAATGGCCGCCGTCCTATTAGTTCACACAAAACCTGTCCTGATCACACATGAGGACAAGTTTCTTCTGAACAGTGAGGTAAAGAGCTGCCTTATCCTACTCTCTTCCTTTTAGGGATTATGATCCTGAATACAGATGAGAAGAACTTTAGCTGAATCTCTGGGGAATTTAGTTCATAAAGAGACATGAAGAACAGAAAGGACAGACTGTAGTAATGGAGACTGCATCCAAGAGCTGCTACTCATCAGCCACACCTCACCCTCCTCTCATGTCTCCTCATCATCTCCATTCCCACAGAGATTCACCTGTATTCAGGATCATGATTCCTAACAGCAGAGCAGAGAGGAGGACGAGGCAGTTCTATGGCTCATTGTGGTGAAGTAACTTGTCCTCCTGTGTGATTGGGACAGGATTTGTCTGTACAGATAGTACGGCGGCCATTATATTTCTGCTAATGATTTCTCCCTAGACAAAACAAGCCATTCTAGATAATGAAAGGTATTTGTGAATATGTGTATTATAAAATAATATTTAAGTATTTTCATTTTTTAAATTCCTGGAGAACCCCTTTAATCTAATGTGTATGACCAGCTTAAATGGGTTGTGTCATCTGGAACTTTGATGACATATTGCTAGGATATACCATCAAAGTCAAATAGGTGCCGGTCCCACCTCTGAGATCTGCACCTATCTCCAAAACGGGCCCCTGAAAGTAAAGGATAGCGCACCGCTCATGAACTTCATTCATTTCTACGGAAGTTCCAAAAATACCCATGGGAATATGCTCGGCTATTTTCGGAACTAGCATAAAAATGAATGCATGTGCGGCTGCTCTCTTCGGGTGTCAGATTCTCGAGACAGCCGCAGGTCCAAGAGGTGGGACTCGCACCTATCTGACTTTGGTGGCATATCCTAGCAATATGCACCTGATGTCTCAGATAAGACAACCCCTTTAAGATTTGCTCTTTGCAATGGTTCTCCACTTTGGCTAATAAAGGGTCAAACAGGAGACATGAACATAGATTGTCATCAGTGGACAATTCCTTTAAGTACGTTTACTGGAGGGCATATCCACATTTATTTTTTTTTTTGTTAAGACTTCCACCAAAGAAGTTACCTTTAAAGGGGTTCTCCGGGAATTAAGAAAATGAAAATAGGTAAATATTAATTTATTAGAAACATATTCCTTAATACCTTTCATTACTTATAATGGCTTGTTTTGTTTAAGGAGCAAACATTAGGAGAAACACAATGGCTGTCGTCCTATTAGTACTCACAAAGCCCGTCCTAATCACACAGCAGGACAAGTTACTTCACACTGAGGTAAAGAGCTGTCTCATCCCCTCTCTGCTCTGCTTATCAGGGATTATGACCCTGACTACAGTTATGATATTTAGCTGAATCTTAGTGGGAATGGAGTTCATCAGGAGACATGTAGTATAGAGAGGACAGACAGGACAGGACTGTGGTAATGGAGACTGCATACAAGAGCTGCTGCTTATTAGCCACAACTGCTCATGAACATTCCTACAGAAATTCAGATAAAGATCTTATCATCTGTATTCGGGATCATAATCCCTGACAAGCAGAGAGGAGGATTAGGCAGCTCTTTAGCTCAGTGTTGTGAGATAACTTGTTCTTTTCTCTGATTAGGACAGGTTCTGTGTGTACTAATAGGACAGAAGCCATTTTAATTCTCCTAATGATTGCTCCCCAGACAAAACGAGTCATTATAACTAATGAAAGGTATTTGGGAATATATTTATAATACAGTGATATTTCTAAGTATTTTAATTTTCTTAATTCCCGGAGAACCCCTTTAACCCCTCTGGGCTGGGACCCCAGGGAGTCCAGCACTGAAGAAATGACATCACACCACAAACCCACTAGAGGAATTCCTCCATAATATACATACCACTATAACTATCATAAAAAAAATGATCATACCTGGTTTCTGGGTCCAGAGACTCCATAACAGATCTATTTTCCAGAAGTTTTCTCAGACTTTCGCACAATTCCACATTTGTGTTTAACCTATAAAATGGATATCGGTCAGTAAACATCAGAATGACACACTGGGGCTGAACAACATTGCAGGCAAGGGATTTTCCTGGGAGCCAGCAGTCAATGAAAACCTGCAGAGGTGTAATACATATTAGTTGGCATCAAGACTATTGTATGCCATCACATATAGTGTACATACTAAGGCTGCCTATTTATTGATATTCCCCGGGACTGAAGCTGATTAGTGGAGGTGCAGGACCCCTGCTGTTCTGATATTGATGACCTTTCCTAAGGACAGTTCATCGATACTTCAGTCCAAAAGAAACCTTTAAATGTAACATGTTACCTGGTTTGGGGGCACTAAACAACCAGCCCGCCAATATACAGGGGTTTACAATCCCAAACATGTCCATGGTGGGTTAGTGGTCTCGAACCAGGTAACACGTTCCCTTTAACCTCCTAACAATTTTGCCCGAGTGCTGGGGGAGGGCTGTTTTTGCTGCTCTTATTTCCGGATTGGTAGCAGCTTGAGATATTGTCTTGTTTGAAAGATGTCATTTTAAGCTTTCAGACAATACCAGAATCACAGCATTATCTTCACCATATCAGAAGATCTCACTGTTAGAAATCAGGATGGCAGTGAATGCAGCTGAAAGTGAAAGTCAATTTCTAACTGTGATATCTCCTGCGGATGTTGTGTTGATGCTGTGATTCAGGTGTTGTACAAAAGCTTGGACTGCTAGCTTTCAAACAAGACCATGGGGGTCATTTTTTTAAGAAGGGAGTTACAGTATCTCACAAAAGTGAGCACACCCCTCACATTTTTGTAAATCTTTTCATGGGACAACACTGAAGATATGACACTCTGATACAATGTAAAGCAGTCAGTGTACAGCTTGTATAACAGTGTAAATTTGGTGTGCCCTTAAAATAACTCAACACACAGCCATTAATGTCTAAACCACTGGCAACAAAAGTCAGCACACCCCTAAGTGAAAATGCCCAAATTGTGCCCAAAGTGTAAATATCTTGAGTGGCCACCATTATTTTCCAGCACTGCCTTAACCCCTTCGCGCCCGGAGCTTTTTTCGGTTCTGCATTTTCGTTTTGCGCTCCCTGCCTTCAAACAGCTATAACTCTTTTATTTTTCTGTTCACATAGCTGTATGAGGGCTTATTTTTTGCGGGACAAGTTGTACTTTCCAACGCCACCATTTAATATTGCATACGGTGTAGTGGGAAGCGGGAAAAAAATTCCAAACCGGGTGAAATTGCAAAGAAAACGCTATTCCGCTACAGTTCTACGGGTTTCTTATTTACAGCGTTCGATGTGCATTAAAACTGATCCGTTACTTTCATTCTACTGGTCAGTACGAATCCGGCAATACCTAATATGTATAGTTTTTCCTGCGTTTTCATAGTGATAAAATAATTAGAAAGTTGCCCTTTTTTTTTTTTTTTTTTTCCCTTGTCAAATCTTGACCCCTATAACTTTTTGGTATTTATGTGTACAGAGCTGTATCGGGGCTCATTTTTTGCGGGACGATCTGAAGTTTTTATTGATACCATTCTGGGGTGTGTATGACTTTTTGATCACTTTTTAATTTTTTTTAGAAAAAAAAAAGCAACAAAAAACGGCAAATCGCCATTTGGACGCTTTTTTCCGCCACATAATTCGCCGTATTGGAATTTTTTTTTTATATTTTAAAAGTACGGGCGTTTTCGGTCACGGTGATACCCATGATGTCTATATTTATTGTTATTTAGGTATTTATTTTTTACTTATACGGAAAGGGGGGTGATTTGAACTTTTACATCTTTTTTATTTTTTATATATTTTTTAACTTTTTTTTAATTTTTTTTGTACTATTAGAAAGCTCAAATATGGGCTTATATATTGTGGCTTTTTTTTTTTTTCTTTATGAGCAATTCTGGGTTTTATAGACTCAGAAAGCCATGAATTGCTCATTTCTTATCCTGGCCTGCCATCTAGTGGCCAGAATAAGAATTGCACTTTGAAAACTGTAATCCTCACCAGCGAGGATTAGTTTTCATACGGTGTACAGACACCCTGATTGGCCACACGGGGTGTCTGTACACCACCCGGAAGCGTACGCTTCCGGGTTTAGACGCAACTACATGCCGTGATCACGGCATCTAGTCACCCCGGAAGACGCCGCCGACACAGTAGGTAGCGGCAAGTCTCTGCTGTTAGAAACAGCAGAGACTTGCCGGCCATGACGCCCGCCGCACCCGCGAGCGGGCGCCATGTGCCCGCATCGCCCCAGCGCCGTACATGTACGGCGCTGGGCGCGAAGGGGTTAACTTTCTTGGGCATGGAGTTCACTAGAGCTTCACAGGTTGCCACTGGAATCCTCTTCCACTCCTCCATGATGACATCACGGAGATGGTGGATGTTAGAGACCTCACGCTCCTCCACCCTCCGTTTGAGGATGCCCTACAGATGCTCAATAGGGTTTAGATCTAGAGACATGCTTGGCCAGTCCACACCTTTACCCTCAGTGGTCGTCTTGGAAGTATGTTTGGGGTTGTTATGTTGGAATACTGCCCTGCGGCCCAGTTTCTGAAGAGAGGGGATCATGTTCTGCTTCAGTATGTCACAGTACATGCTGGCATTTATGGTTCCCTCGATGAACTGTGTGAGCGGTGAACTCACTTTTGTGAGATACTGAATGTAGACGCCAAATAGGAGCTGAATAATAGATCACCAGGATGGAAATAAGTAGCTGACAGATGGGGTGAAATAATGTGAAGAGCAAATATCGATGGCCTGCTTAAAGAGGACCTTTCACCACTCCTGACATGCCTGTTTTAATCGCTTCATGCATTCCCCATGTAACAATAATTCTGGAGCATCTATTCTTATGGCTCTATGTTGTGCCATTCCTTTATTATTTGCACTAGAAGTTATGAATGAATTGCTATTTGCCTTCAGTAAAGGAACAGAGGGGAGGTGACCAGTTGGGGGTGTGTACCTGCACAGACTGACTCTCCAATCAGTGCTGCCATGTTCAGTCTGTACAGGTACACACCCCTAACTTGTTACCTCCTCTCTGTTCCTTTACTGAAGGCAAATAGTAATTCATTCATAACTTCTAGTAGAAATAATAAAGGAATGGTACAACATAGAGACATAAGAATAGATGTTCCAGAAGTGTTAGTACGTGGGGAATGCATGAAGCTGTTAAAACAGGAATGTCAGGAGTGGTGAAAGGTCCTCTTTAAAGTGTAACTGCCATTCTATTTTTATTTGTGTAATGTGTAGGAACAGTGATACTGAACATTTTTGTAATATACTTACATTACTGAAATTGTGCATTTCTATTACAAAAATAGCTATAAAGTGGCCCATTTTGAGCCTTAGGAACGCTCCTCTGTCTTCTGTTTACATAACACAGTCAGTGTGGAACAAGTCTCCACTGTTATGTAAACAGAAGACAGAGGAGCGTTCCTAAGGCTCAAAATGGGCCACTTTATAGCTATTTTTGTAATAGAAATGCACAATTTCAGTAATTAAAGCATATTACAAAAATGGTCAGTATCACTGTCCCTGTACATTACATAAATACAACAGCAGTTACACTTTAAAGGAGGCATCTCATCAATGTAACCTCTTTGTATAATACACCCCCCAGGGGAGGATGCAGCCGGCCATCTGCAGTAGGAGAATGCAGCACTGCACATTAGCCATTCAAACGAATGCAGTAAGTGGCCGGGCAACACTTCCCAGAGCAAGAACTGCACATACATGTAGCTACAGAACATGGCATCTAATCTTTAATACACAGACAGACACAGGTCACATACTTCTCCACCATGGTACCTATGTTCCTGCAAGCTTCCTCAGCTGCCTCTCTGAATGAAGGATCAGGATGGGCGACTTTCACAAAATCAGCCTGCAATGTTAAATAAAATGATTACTACCCAGGATTACAGCTATTAACCCTTAGAGGACCTTGCGATTTTCCATTTTTGTTTTTCACTCCCCGCCTTCCCATAGTCGTAACTTTTTTTATTTTTCTGTTCACATAGCCTTCTGAGAGCTTAGGGCTCTTTCACGCGGACAGAAGCCGTGCGTGGAATCCACTGCATAAAAGTGTGCCAAGCCCCGTTCCGGAGAGCAGAGACACAGAGAATTAACATGACTGGTAATGCTCCGTGCCGCTCTGTGATCTTTTTACTACAAAATCAGTGAGAATGGTCTAGCGCTGTCAATCAGGATAAGGAGGGGTTGGATTAGGGCCAGGGGGGCGTGCATCGGACCCGGGAGGGCGGTGAAGATGCGGTGCTCCAAATGATAGAGCCCGCCCCCCAATGCTCCGGAGCCTAATTAGCATATTTTTAAAACTTTTAATTTCTCAAAAACGGCTGCGCTCTACTCTGCAATTCAGGTACGTGAAAGATTATCTAAACTGGCCCTAGTAACCTATGTAAAAATCTACATAGGTTACAACCAAGTGACAGAGCCTCTTTAATTTTCAATATAATATTACAATGCTGCCACCTAGTGGCCTGTACTGGTATATTCATCTAATAGCCTCCAAAGCCTGCTTAAAGGGTTATTCTCATTTTAGACAATGGGGGCATATCGCTAGGATATGCCCCATTGTCTTATAGGTGCGGGTCCCACCGCTGGGACCCACACCTATATCCAGAACGGAGCCCCCGAACTGAATGAGGGCGCACTGCGCATGAGCAGCCGCCCTCAATTCGCTGGCTCGGCTACTTCCGTCGGCTCCATAGAAATGAATGGGAGCGCACCGCGCATGCACGGCCCGGCTCCCATTCATTTCTATGAGCGGTGCGGGGAGCTGCGCCTGGTGGTGGCTGGACCCCCGGAAACCTGGGGTCCTCCAGGCGCAGCGCTCCCCGCTCCGTTCTGGATATAGGTGCGGGTCCCAGCGGTGGGACCCGCACCTATAAGACAATGGGGGCATATCCTAGCGATATGCCCCCATTGTCTAAGATGAGAATACCCCTTTAAGGCTTTCGGCTATTAGATCAGTGTAACAGGTTCGCCACATTACAGTATGGAAAGCATGTGAATGGGGCATCCATAACCCCACTTACAAGCATAGGAAACCGTCCAGATGGATTCTGCACATTTTTTTTCACGGCAGGTCTCTTTGGGCGTAAAATTCAAGGATTAGCTGCCCTGAATGACAATGGGACTAATCCATGTGCCGAGTGAACTGCAAACCGGGGCCCTGATTTATCAAATATTAAATTAAATGTCTCCTCCGACAGTCTGTGCACCGGACTAAAATCTACTCTACATCGTAGATGGTGTAGATTTCAGTCACCATTTAAGTCACAAACCCCGGTTTTGTGACTTTGCCCTGCCAAAAACCAGGCATCTTTTTCCCCCAAATATCTGGAAAATCACAAGGACAAAGAAAGGTTTGATGCTTTTGTTCTCACCAAGTCGGCAACTTTACACAGCTCATCGCTCAGCTGGTCAAAGATCTTCACAGTCTCTGCACTGGGGGGTGTAGTACACACTTTCTCCACTAGGGACTCTGTATTCCTCAGGGCATTGTTCTGAACAATCTGAAATCCTTCTGGAGAGCTGAGCTCAGGAACACCAAACAGGCCCTGCAGAATCCCGAAAAACAGGCAGCATGAGATGTGAGGGAGGAAGACATAGCATTCATTCATGTTGAGTGAGCTATGTCCTGTTTATAAGGTTATAAAACAGGGCAAGCCGGAAGAAAGAAAGCCCAGAGATCCAACAGGTTCTTCTCACCACCTTGGAGAAATTCATGGCCATGACATGTCCTGTATAGTCCAGTCGTTGAAAGGACATCCCATGGACCATGCATCCAGACCATTGTGTGCAGGTAGCACCTCCAGGATCAGGTATATACACTGGACATGGGCGCACTGAATGCAAACCAACAGCAATGCGCTGGCCGCAGTGGTCCCCAGCCCAATACAAACGCCTCCCCTGGGTTCACTTGTTCTAGCAGTCGGACCCCCATGATCTAACATTAGAGGGGTTCATCCAGCCGTCAGGACAGCCTAATCACCCTCGCCGATTAGCTGTTTGAGAAGTGCGCGCCGTCTCCTCATACAGGTTATCAGCAGGGGTGCCGGGTGTCGGACCCCCGCCAATCTGATAATGATGGCCTATCCTGAGACTAGTTCATCAATATTAAAGATATCACATCAGCAGGGGTCCGACCCATGGCACCCCCACGATCAGCTGTTTTAGGGTGCTGCAGCACTCCCCAGAGCTCTGAAGAGCACAGCCGGCTCCCGAAAGTTCACCAACGCAGAGCCGTACACCGTATAACAGCTGTGCTTGGTATTACTGCTCAGCCTCATTCACTTCTATGGGGCTTAACTGCAACTAGGCCACGTGACCGATGTACAGTGACATCACATGGCCTTCTAACAGCGAATCGTTGGGAATGCCGCACCCCTGCCTATCTGATACTGACGACCTGTCCTGAGGATACGTCATCTGTACAATTTACTGGATAACCCCTTTAAAGGGATTCTGTCAGCAGGATATTGGGTATAGAGATAATTACATCTCTATACCGGCCTTACTGCTGTGATTGTAAATCTGTAAGTGTAATTGTTATTAGGGCAGTAGTTTACAGAAAAAAGCGTTTTTATTAACATGTGAAATACCTGGATAAGGAGCCCAAGGGGAGGTCCTGTGAGCCGTTGGAGCCCAGCACCGCCCTCCAGCTAATTATGCACGCCCCTTCAGCGCTGTCTTCTCCCCCGGCTGCGGCACATCTCGCGCATACAAGAGTCTGTGCCGCAGCCGGAGGAGAAGACAGCGCTGAAGGGGCGTGCATAATTAGCTGGAGGGCGGTGCTGGGCTCCAACGGCTCACAGGACCTCCCCTTGGGCTCCTTATCCAGGTATTTCACATGTTAATAAAAACGCTTTTTTCTGTAAACTACTGCCCTAATAACAATTACACTTACATATTTACAATCACAGCAGTAAGGCCGGTATAGAGATGTAATTATCTCTATACCCAATATCCTGCTGACAGAATCCCTTTAAGGCTAGGGCAACACAGCTGTCAGGCGACCAAGGATCAGAGTGTAGTCATAAAAATGAAGGTGGTTGCTGTGTGACTCGCCAGAAGGCCGTAGAATGGCAAAAGGTTGGATTTTTGGTGACTCTGGGGTCAGGACAACCCGCGAGTCACACTGCGACCCCATTCATTTCAATGGCTGCACTGCTACACCGCAATCCTTAGTCCTGTGACAGGTGTCGCTCCTGAGATCGCTGTGGAGGAGTAAAGCCTTGCTGTCATTTACCTAAAACCCTTTCCCTGTCACCATCCTCGTTGGCGCCTGTTCACACGACACGTATACACTACCGATCAAGGCAAATCTGCATCGTTTCACAGTCGCAGCGTGATGGATCGGCTTGAAAGACGTTTTAAGACACCTCATTCACACCGTGCAAAAAATATCTGCAGCATAAAGTCACCAGCGGTGCGGATTTTAATTCTTCAGCATGTCAATTTTTATTGCGGATCGCAATGCCTAGGGTGAAATCCCGGCAAATCTGGATGTAACACAAGTGCGTTTTGCCACATATTCAGCACCGATTATCAGCCCATGGACATAGCCTTTAGCGGCGGACGAATGCTAGCATCCAAGTGGGTACTGCAAATAAGGCCATACAAATCCCGAATATGGCGGCCATTGTTGGAGTGCTCCCTTAACCCCATAAACACTTTCATCTAAATACAGATAAAGGCATTGGAGCTGGGGGAGCGACACCTCCGAAAATACGCTCCATTGCACTACACCTTGCTTAAAGGGGTGCCGCTAGATGGGTGCCCCATTGGACTGGATCGGTGTTGTTGTACATGCGGCGCTGCTCCATTCAAAGTCAATAGGACTGACAGAAACACCTGACACACATTCATCAGTCCCTGTGACTTTGGGTTGGGAGCCCCTATTCCAGAGACCCTGGGGGGCCCAATGTTTACACACACCCAGTTCCAGATCAGTCAACAGCCACCAGTGAATGTCCATAGCCTCCAAGCATCCCCTGGTGTACATTCTCACTGTCACCACTGGTGGCGCTATAGAGTCTATAGAGACCAGTGCGTCCATCTCTTCCTATGGGGAGCTCCCCCGATCATTACATGTATGTCAGTGGCCTCTCTCACCGTGTTCTTCCCGAACACATCCAACCTCCGCTGCTGCTTCACATTGAAAGCCGCACCGACAGGAGACCAGCCGGTGCTGACCGAGCGACACGAGGGAACACCCCCGGCCTTGAGGCGCAGGGAGCACAGGAGCCGCCGCAGGGACAGCATGGTGTAAAGCAGAGGACACCGGCTTCGATACACATGTACCCAACCTCCAGCAGCCCTGTGACCCCGGAACACAGCGGTAGCGGAGGAGGAGCTAAAACACGCTGGGTCAGACAGCAACACGCTGGTTGGTCCGACTGATTGACTGACAGCGCCTGAAACCAGTAAGAAAGAAGCACAGCAGCGTGGCTGTCTGGGTTACTGTCTCATTGGTCTGCAGCCCTTAGCATGCTGGGAGTTGTAGTTTCGGAGCAGTTGATTGTTCATGTGAAACACTTTGGGGGAGATTTATGAAAATTGGTGTAAAGGAAAACTGGCTTAGTTGCCCATGGCAACCATTTAGATTCCACCTTTCATATTCCAAAGGCGCTCTGAAAAATGAAAGGTGGAATCTGATTGGTTGCTAAGAGCTGCTTTTGATTTACATCAGTTTTGGTACATCTTTATCTTTGGATATATACACTACCTTTTTACCTGAAAATATTTGGCAGAATGGGGCTATCCATTAAAACCGGTACAATAAAATGTTTACCAATCAGATTGCTCCTTTCATTTTAAAAATGGCCTCTGAAAATGACAGCAGGGATTTAGATGGTTGCCATGGGCAACTGCTAATATGCCTCCCAAGAGCAATAGCTTTTTGTTTTTCTGTCACTCTATAGCCATATGAGGGTTTTTTCCAGGACCAATTGTGTTTTTTAGGTCTCATGCACATGAACATGTGTCGGCCGTACCCATATTGCTGCCAGCAAACAGCGGGTCTGCAATATACTGGCATTGGCAGTGTGCACACCATATCATGGTTGCAGACCCATTCATTTGAATAGGTCCGCAATCTGGAAGATATGGAGCGGAAGGCCACGGAAGCACCACAGAGCGCTTCCTTGGCATTTCTGTCCATGCCTCCGCACCGCAAAGAAATAGAACATGCTCTATTTTTTTGGGGTACGGAGGGATTGCGGACCCATTCATGTTGCTGGCCACAGGAACGGTGCCTGTGCATTGGGGACCACAATTTGCACTTAGCCCTTAATGGCATCATTTGATGTACCATACAATGTGTTGAAATTTTTAAAGAGTGATTTGTCGGGTGAAATGAAAAAAAAATAAATCGGTCATTGTACCATCGCTTTTTTTAGTTTAGTTTCTATGCAGTCCACGCTGTGGTGAAAAGGACGTTACCTGTATTTTAGGGGGTTAGTGTGATTATGGTAATGCACTGGCCCACAGGAGAGGAGTGAGGCAGAGAGGATGGAGGTGGTAGTGCTAGGGTGGCCATCCGTCCGTTTTTTGGCCGGACAGTCCGGTTTTTGGACTCCTGGCCAGAAGTCCTCCTTTTTAGGGGCGCAGGAAGCAATGAGCGCTTCCATCAATACAGATGGAAGCGCTCATTGCTGGAGCGCAGGAGCTGGGTCCTGGTACTCACCGCTCAGCTCCTGCGCTCCGGTACCTTCATTGCTGGTCTTCCTGTCTGCGCTGCCTGCACACGCCTGACTGGTACAGCGTCAGGACGTAGTGCGCGCACTCTGACCTGACGCTGCACGCAGTCAGGTGACAGCGCGGGCAGTGAAGAGCGTCGGAGCGGAGCTGCAGCCCAGGAGAGGTAAGATTTTTTTTTTTTTTTTTATGGGGCACAGTGGGCTGATCTGAGGTCTGAAGTGGGCACTACAGGCTGATCTGAGGTCTGAAGGGGGCACTACAGGCTGATCTGTGGTCTGAAGGGGGCACTACAGGCTGATCTGAGGTCTGAAGGGTGCACTACAGGCTGATCTGAGGTCTGAAGGGGGCACTACAGGCTGATCTGAGGTCTGAAGGGGGCACTACAGGCTGATCTGAGGTCTGAAGGGGGCACTACAGGCTAATCTGAGGTCTGAAGGGGGCACTATAGGCTAATCTGAGGTCTGAAGGGGGCACTACAGGCTGATCTGAGGTCTGAAAGGGGCACTACAGGCTGATCTGAGGTCTGAAGGGGGCACTACAGGCTGGTCTGAGGTCTGAAGGGGGCACTACAGGCTGATCTGAGGTCTGAAGGGGGCACTACAGGCTGATCTGAGGTCTGAAGGGGGCACTACAGGCTGATCTGAGGTCTGAAGGGGGCACTACAGGCTGATCTGAGGTCTGAAGGGGGCACTACAGGCTGATCTGAGGTCTGAAGGGGGCACTACAGGCTAATCTGAGGTCTGAAGGGGGCACTATAGGCTAATCTGAGGTCTGATGATGGCACTGTGGGCTGATGTGAGGTCTGAAGGAGGCCCTGTGGGCTGATCTGAGGTCTGATGGGGGCACTGTGGGCTGATCTGAGGTCTGATGGAGGCACAGTGGGCTGATCTGAGGTCTGATGGAGGCACAGTGGGCTGATGTGAGGTCTGATGGGGGCACAGTGGGATGATTTGAGGACCATTACAGCGGGTCCTTATTATTTCTGGGAGCACTACTGGAGGCACTATGGGAAAATGGTTTCTATTATGGGGAATTATTACTACTACCAGGGGTACTATTGGGGGTGTTACTATTATTAGTACAATATGGAGGGCACTACTGCTAAAAAGGGATACTGGTGGAGCATTATCACTATTGGGGCACTATTACTAATGGGAAACTCTAGGAGAGAATTATTAGTGGGAGCACGGTGACTATATGGGGTCCTACCTATATGGCATTGTTATATCTACAGTATAGTATTTGGGGACATTGGGGAGCACAGTGGGCGCAGTATTTTAGGCAGCAGCAGGATAACAGTAAAAGTGGGTAATCTATGATGTCTTTGTGGCAGAGAGAAGATGGAGCTAAAAGAAGTGTCATGGCGGTGTGGGCCAAATAGAGAAGATGAGAAAAGAGAAGATCTACATCAGGAAGACGTCACTGGATGTAAGAGGTAAGTGGTGCTGTATCATCTTGTATGTTTGGTGCTGGTGAATGTAATGTCCATCCAAATATGCTCTAATGCTGAGAACTGGCTGCAGTCGTCACATGCCATACACCTGTACATCAGTGTGCACATCACCAGCACTATGACATATGTGCACACTCGCCCCTTAACATGCCTGTCAGTCTTTGTTTACGTGACAGCAGCAATGATGCCAGAAAGTCCAGCGTGTCACAGGCGTCACCACTGCAGCCATATAACCAAAGCATTCAATGGCAGGGAGGGAACAGCTGAGAATTGTGGATTTCTTTTCCATCTGCCATATTTTATTTTTAATTACTGAACTATCCTCTTTATTCTACATATACTAGAGCGGTATTTTTATAGTTAGGCTTGCTGGCTTGAATTTTCACGTGGTGGGGGTGGGGGTGCCAGATCCCCATCCGACCTGTGTATGTGTGGTAAGAGCCAGGGGAGGTGTGATGGGTGATGGTGTACGAGCCGATTGGGGGCGTGGTTTAGCAGATTGGGCGTGGTTTAGCAGATTGGGGTGTGGTTTAACATGTTGGAGGTGTGGCCGAAAATGTCCTCCTTTTTGAGATGAAGCCGGTGGCCACCCTAGGTAGTGCTGACGGTGGTGATCCTAATCCAGCGTTCAATGGACCTTGCAGTAAAAGGAGGGGCACACCCTTTCTAACTCTTGTGACACACACTGGTTTGGGGTCTCCTACTTGATGGTGGTTGGGTGTCAGTGCACATGGGCACACGGAGCTTCACAATAATGAGGCAGTAGTAGGTACAGTTTTTATTAACAGTTTCCACTTTACACACCCAAAAACACTAAGTATAGCTCTGCTTCAACCTAATCCAGCCAGTGCATTATATCCTCAAAGGCAAAATCTTTCCAAATTGTGGTTCTACAATGCCCTCTCTGGGGCGTAATCATTTAACTGACTTGTATCTGTCTCTGTTCAATATGACTAGGGACCTGAAGCCTTTACCTCTAGTCATGCATGAATGCATGAAGTCAATACACCAGTATGCGTGCATTACCTTCACAAGCAGTTGTCCTTCACCGACCAATATGGCTGCTCCAAACTTAGTTTTAATAATGTCTCCGTAGAGCATTAAAATGTATGGGCTCTGGTGAGGCGAAGTGAGTTACCTCCAAAGTCTCGCTGGACTTCAGTGAATAACTTCGGGATTTAATTTTTCAACTTAAAAACCATTTTAAAAATTGGTTCCAGTCTGTATCAAAGCCGACTTCAAATTCCTGTTTTAAAATGGTTTTTAATTTTAATAATCAAATACCGAAGTTATTCCCCGAAGAGACTTTGTTGATAACTCACTTCGCCTCGCCGGAGCGCATACATTTTAATGCTGTATGGAGGCGATTCTTCGCACAGCATTAAAACGAAGTTGAGAGCGAAACGACTTTGGATCTTGGATCCCAAGCTCACTGCACCTATGCCTAGCTATGTTAGATTGCTAAGTTTAATGTTTAATGTTCCTGTGTTTGTATACCTAATGGCACTGTATGGACAGTTAATGGTTAACCTCTTGGATGACTGTGTTAGGTAGCCAGGAAATGGACTTGGGTCCACCCCCTGATTAGTTAGTCAGTAGAGAGTCTAGTTCTGCCCGAGGAACAGTGAAGACCTACATCTGCAAACTCCTCAGAGCTACACTCGAGCTCAGACAACCCTCATCTCTGAGACTTTTACAGCCAAAGAAGCACCTTTACAACGATAGTGCTCCTGAGAGAAGGACGTTAAAAGGTTGAGACATAACTGGATTCTACATTACCTTGAGTTTTTTAGGCCAAAAGCCCAGGACAGGCAAAGCTGTTAGTGTAGGTCCTGTCTGATAGAAGCCACCTCATCGCTGGTAGACAGGCCTGACATATTCTGCATCAAAAATAGGCACAAAGAGCTTCTACTTTTCATATAATACGTATTTCAGTAATGACTTTTACACTTATTCATGTTCTCCATGTTTGCATGTGTCTTGGTGTATAAAGCAGTGTGCAGCTTCTTGTAATTCTTGTTTGCGTTTGTATTGCAGCCATGGTAGTGTGCACCTAAACCCCCCTTATACATAGTTTGGCAGTGCTCTAACTCTCTTTTGCAAAAGGTTGAGAACGACAAGGCATGTCATTAGAGTCAGTCAGACAGTATTGTGCACGTTTATGGCTAAGAGACTTTGCTGCTGTGAGAAGGAACACACCTTTCCACACTTTGAAAGGGTTAGGCCACCCGTATACTAATCTGCACTTCTCAGCCCGGGAACTGGAAAAGCTTACCAAGAAACTCATTGCCTGCCCAAGGTTCTGCAGCAAGACTTTAGAGGAAGACTGGGAGAAGGAGTACTACAACCTTCATTATTGCTGCTATCCAAACACTGCCATTGGGGAAGAATTGCACTGTTATATGCTTTGGAATTGTGCCTTGTTATTACTAGATAAACTACCACTCCCATTTTGCCCTTTAGTAAAAAGAGATTTTATTTATTGCAACCAATTGGCCTGGTTCCTAACTCCACCATCTGCTGGCCACCTCTCCCACTCTCCTGCTTTGCACCCAGACAAACACTCAACAGCAAGAGCACCCTAACTACCACCCGCATGAGCCCCTACTCCACAGAGTGCCCAGAGGAAATAACGGGTGCATCCTCTAGTCACTGCAGGGTCCCAGACAGCACCAGCATGGAGATTTGCACCATGATCCGTGAGTACCACTACCACTTTTTTAGCAACTACCATACCCATCCTCCAAAAACTCTCTGGTTGATCACTGCACAATTACTTGGCTGTGTTCCTGCAGAGCTGCTAACTGCCGAAACTCAATGTACAACAACCCCCTAATTTTACGGAGAAGGCTAATACCAGAGGGCTGAACCCGCCCCTGCCTGGTAACCACAAAAAAGCAAGGGTTAACCCTCAATGTGCCAGCCAATATTCAATATTGAACTTAGTCCACACTCTAAAGTACATTTCAAGTGTTAGACAGTTAGGGGGGTAAGTAGGACAACTCTCATCTTTCGCAGTGGCCTCCGGGTCACTGCAGTAATACTAAATTTATATAGTTTTTTTTGTAAAAAATGAATAACTTTTTTTAACCTCTTTGAGCCACAGCCAGTTTTGGCCATTATCCTCATGGCAATTTTCGTTTTTTTTTTTTTTTCATCCCCACTTTATGAGAGCCATGACTTGTTTTACCATCGACATAACCAAACGAGGGCTTGGTTTTGGCAGAACCAGTTGTATTTTTCTATGGTGCCATTATGAGTTACATATAAGTTATTGATTAACTTTTATTAATTGTTTCCTGGAAGGAAAAGCAAAAATCAGCAATTTTGCCATAGTTTTTATTGTGCTATATTTTTTTTATAAATGTGTTACCTTTATTATTTATTTTGTGGGACAATATATGGTAATATTAAATATGTATCGTTTTTTCAAAGTTTTACTACTTTTACATACCTACAAATATTTGAAAAGCCCAAGGAGGGACAATATTGGCATCTGCAGCAAATTTGTTTTACACTAAGCTATGCCTCTAACACCACCATGCCTATACATCCAGTCCCTCCAAGTCCCACAGTAGTTTTTCCCCCCTAAGTGTCTCCTTCACAATAGCATGCTCCCTTCACAGAAGTTATGCTCCCTTGGTGCTCCCTTCACAGTAGTCATTCCCCTTTAGTGCCGCCACACAGTAGAATGATCCTTTAGTGCCCTCATACGCTAGTTATGGCCCCTTGGTGCCCCCTACACAGTAGTTATGCCCCCTTGGTGCCCCCACACAGTAGTTATGCCCCCTTGGTATCCCTACAAAATCATTTTGCCCTCTTTGTGGCTCCTCACAGTAGTTATGCCCCTTAGTGCCCCCATACAGTAGTTATGCCGGATAGGTGTCCTCACACAGAAGTCATGTATCCTTAGTGTTCCCACACAGTAGTTATGCTCCATTGGTACCCCACCACAGCAGTTATGCCACCTTGGTGTCCCCACACAGCAGTTATGCCCCCTTAGTGCTCCTACACAGTAGTGATGACCCCTTAGTGTACCCACACAGTAGTCATGCCCTTTGAGTGCCCCCACACAGAAGAATGCTCCATTAGTACTCCCGTTACAATAGAATTCCCCCCACAGTAGTTACACAGCCAGTTAAACAAAGCCTGGCAGGGAGAACCAGAGCAGTGCCACTTAACTAGCACCTGAATAACACCTTTATGGGGTTTGTTTCATAAAGATGATCCCTGTCTATTAAGCCTATTAAGGCAAATGTACGTCATATCAGGCGGGGAAGGGGGAGGGGCTGTTATACATGGTTGGCTTTTTATATTACATGTACTGTATGACAACTAGCTTAAGCTTCCCCCAGGAATAACAGCTGATTCCAGGAGTCAGAATCGTGACTGAGATGTGTTCATGGGACTCCCTATTAAATGATTATTGTGTTTTATTACTATCTGTCTGCTGCAATCTTACAGGTAATCTTCTCCATGGAAGTCTATAGCACCTGTCCTCCATGTCCCACTGGGGATGCCGTGGATCTCTAAAATCAGTCAGGTTTCATCTTTAAAGGGAGTCTGTCACCCCATTTTCACCTATATAACTAACAGCACTGCCCCACAGAAGATTGCAGACACATCCCAGACATACCTGTGTGCACTGTGTGTGTGTGTATTACATGTCACATCCCAGACATACCTGTGTGCACTGTGTGTCTGTATTACATGTCACATCCCAGACATACCTGTGTGCACTGTGTCTGTATTACATGTCACATCCCAGACATACCTGTGTGCACTGTGTGTGTGTATTACATGTCGCATCCCAGACATACCTGTGTGCACTGTGTGTGTATTACATGTCACATCCCAGACATACCTGTGTGCACTGTGTGTATTACATGTCACATCCCAGACATACCTGTGTGCACTGTGTGTGTGTATTACATGTCACATCCCAGACATACCTGTGTGCACTGTGTGTGTGTATTACATGTCACATCCCAGACATACCTGTGTGCACTGTGTGTGTATTACATGTCACATCCCAGACATACCTGTGTGCACTGTGTGTGTGTATTACATGTCACATCCCAGACATACCTATGTGCACTGTGTGTCTGTATTACATGTTACATCCCAGACATACCTGTGTGCACTGTGTCTGTATTACATGTCACATCCCAGACATACCTGTGTGCACTGTGTGTGTGTATTACATGTCGCATCCCAGACATACCTGTGTGCACTGTGTGTGTATTACATGTCACATCCCAGACATACCTGTGTGCACTGTGTGTATTACATGTCACATCCCAGACATACCTGTGTGCACTGTGTGTGTGTATTACATGTCACATCCCAGACATACCTGTGTACACTGTGTGTGTGTATTACATGTCACATCCCAGACATACCTGTGTGCACTGTGTGTGTATTACATGTCACATCCCAGACATACCTGTGTGCACTGTGTGTATTACATGTCACATCCCAGACATACCTGTGTGCACTGTGTGTGTGTATTACATGTCATATCCCAGACATACCTGTGTGCACTGTGTGTGTGTATTACATGTCACATCCCAGACATACCTGTGTGCGCTGTGTGTGTATTACATGTCACATCCCAGACATACCTGTGTGCACTGTGTGTCTGTATTACATGTCACATCCCAGACATACCTGTGTGCACTGTGTGTCTGTATTACATGTCACACCCCAGACATACCTGTGTGCACTGTGTGTCTGTATTACATGTCACATCCCAGACATACCTGTGTGCACTGTGTCTGTATTACATGTCACATCCCAGACATACCTGTGTGCACTGTGTGTGTGTATTACATGTCACATCCCAGACATACCTGTGTGTACTGTGTGTGTGTATTACATGTCACATCCCAGACATACCTATGTACACTGTGTGTCTGTATTAAATGTCACATCCCAGACATACCTGTGTGCACTGTGTGTGTGTGTATTACATGTCACATCCCAGACATACCTGTGTGCACTGTGTGTCTGTATTACATGTCAAGAAAAAGCACTTTTATTCTGCAGGAAAACAGCTCCCAAGTGCCCGGCTGAAAGTGAAACTAAAAACAGCTTTCTCTCCTGACTCGATTTTTAACCGCTATATCTTCTGATATACTGGATATAATGCTTTCAAAGAAGGTCAGAACCATTTTTCTATCTGCTACTAATCCCAAGATATGAGCAGCTAAAGCTGCCCTCCCCCCTCCCCTCTGGTTTGCAGCAGCAGCAGAGCCGGGCACTTGGGAGCTGTTTTCCTGCAGAATAAAAGTGCTTTTTCTGAACGAGGAATACACACACACAGTGCACAAGATGTGTCTGCAATCGTCTGTGGGGCACTGCTGTTAGCTATATAGGTAAAAATGAGGTGACAGACTCCCTTTAAACTAATAACTATTGCATTATACCTGTAAAATACTTAATATGGGCTTAAAAGGATCACATTAATAAAACTACTACAGTTCTGTGCCAGAAATGCTGTTTTATTGTCAAGCAATCATTGTATACAGCGCAAGCACTATTTTATAGCATTGATATGCTTTTTGTTTTACTGCTTTAGGGCTGATTCCCATCTGAGTTTAACTGATCCAGTAGAGGAACAGCCTGCTGGAGTTCTCCAGATCCAGCATAGCCAGACATGGCTGCGCACTGTGGACCTATTGACTATAATGGGATCCAATGGTGGTTGGTCGCGTAAATGCATGCACAACTTTTTGCTTGGCCGAAGCCGGCACTTATGCCAAAACAGCCTGCCAGATCAGTTAGACGCAGATGTGAATGGGCTGTATATTGTTTTATGGCCGCCATATTCATGAAATCAGAAATCCTGAGAATGTAGTGTCATCATTGCTATCAGTATAAAGGCCATTTTCAGTTCCTACAACCTGCAGCCAAACCTCCTCATTCTGTTTCAGCGCTAGAATTGAGGCTCCAGAGGCTTGGTTAGTTTGGGACCCATAAACATGATACATGTACTGCACAATCTTACCATTATGTTGTAGGGTAATATGTACATTTTTACTATAGACAGTAATTTGGTAGGTGAAAAAATAAAGACCGTCTACTGGAGCGATGAACTTTCCACTTCCTGTGTTATAAATACTTTGCTCATTGTAAAACACTTTTCCAAATTTAATTGGGCTATCGGTAGAAGGATAAGAAGATGTCAGTCCAACATGAAACGCATAGGTTTTTCTTGTCCCTGGTGGTCCTGGGAAGCCTGGTTGACCTGGAGGACCAGAAATTCCTTTAAGGCCGGGAGATCCTGGAGGACCTACTTTACCAGGAGGACCTTGTGGACCTTTTTCACCAGGTGTACCTAGAAAAAAAAAAACAATGACAGACACAGTGGGAAAAAATAGCAAGTATTCTGGAATTTCAAGGAATCTCCATGTTACTTGTTGTTTAGTTTTGATAGATCTAATATATAAAGCTTAGTGGATGTGTGTATGTGTGTATGTCCGCTAAATGAATCCGCACCATCGCAGCTACAATCACGAAATTTGGCACACAGGTACATCAGGTGTCTGGGAAGGTTTTAGAGTGGGTCTCAGTTCTCCAGGATGTACCGTTCCTGAAATATTCCCAAAAAATGCATTAGCCAATAGAAGCCTGGTCACATGACACTTATCAGCCAATAGAAGCTCACAGGCAGTTAGTCTCCACACACACCAGGTTTCCATAACAGCCTATCCAGTTCACTGCTGTAGGTCTGCTTTCAAGGGGCAGAGCGCTGTAAATGATACTGTTAAAAGGGTATTCCAGTTACCATAAATATAACTTCTGTTTTAGACTAACTCATCATCAATCATTACCTCATATAATGTAAATTTCACATATTTACCGTTCAGTAGTAATAAAAGATGTTTTCTTCAACTGCTACCCACTGTGTTTCCTCCTAAATTACTATGGCATCGACCTGTAACTCAGGCCACCCTCAAAAAAAGGACTTAAAAGACCCACCCCCAGGTCCCACTAAGCCACGCCCTCGACTCAGCCAGGCCACGCCCCTTCCACTCCGTATTTGACCAGGATTGAAAAAATGAAGGTAAAAATCAACTTCTGTCAGCTGCAGGTGAGGGAGAAGGGTGAATTTCTCCATGCAGCTCATGCTCAGACTGCACAGTGCTGCTGTCTGAGAGTGAGCTGTTTAAAAGGACATCCCTGTGTCCATCCAGGCCCTGCGCATGACAGAGGACAGGGAGTCTGAAAGCCAGAATTTCCAGCCTTCCCCCAACGCGAAGCCATGCCACCAGTCCCCATGAAGCCACACCGCTAAACACGAGGCCACGCCCCCTGGTTCCATGAAGACACGGAGGAGAATCTGAGCGTGAGCTACTGAGAAGGTGGACATCCCTGTGTCTGTCCAGGCCCTGCGCCGGATGGTGGACAGGGAGTCTGAAAGCCATACTGTCCAGCCAAAAACCTCAAAGGGCAGGCTGATGTTAGGGTGGCCAGATGTCCGGCTTTAGGCTGAACAGTCAGGTTTTCTGGCTCCCTGTCCTCCGTCCGGTGCAGTGCCTGGACGGACATTGGGATGTGCACCCTTTCAGTAGCTTGTGCTCAGACAGCTTCTCCTCCATGTCGTCACAGAGCCAGGGGGCGTGGTCTCATGTTTAGTGGTGTGGCTTCATGGGGACCGGGGGGCGCTGCTTCACGTTTGGAGGAATGACCGGTGAGGTCCGGCTTTCTGGGCTGAAGACAGTGGCCACCCTAGCTGCTGTGGAAGTCACAGTTAAAGGGGAGGGTGCTGTGGATGTTTCTGTTAAGGGGCGGGCTGCTGTGGAGGTCACTGTTAAAGGGGCGGGCACTGTAGAGGTCTCTCTCGATATCTTTTAACGACACAGATAAACATTAAATGAAATAGATTAAATGTACCCGGGTGAAGCCGGGTCCTTCAGCTAATATTGACATAAATTCTGTTTCTCAGATTTCCATAGCTTTATTAGAAGCTACTATTCAAATCTTCTGTGACTTCTCAGAGAAACATACCTGGGTCACCTTTTGTTCCTGGTTCCCCATCTTTACCATCTCTTCCAGGAAGTCCATGCTGACCATTCAGGCCCGGTGTTCCTGGGATACCTGGGACTCCTGTATTACATTCATTATGTTTGGTGGCCACTTCACAATTCCCTAAAAAACTGTGCATGACCAGAAGGATGGCAACAAGGAAAGTAACCCGTCTCATCTGAAAAAAGGGAATATAAGAAATGTTAGCACTGATTAGGACCAAAGGATTTAAATACACTTTTGTTGACTGCTATACAGTAAATGTACAATGTACGGCGGCATGCAAAATTTTGGGCGCTACTGTGAACAGTTAAAGGGGTATTCCTATCTCACAAATGTAGCTTGTATAGTTAGATATAGCCATACCAATATAATTACTAATAGAATGTATTTATATAAAATGTACCGTTTAGAAGATTTCCCTATTTGTATTTCCATTGTCCCACACACATCAGTCAGGCCGTTGCCCCTAATTACGACCACCATGGCCATGTAGTAGTGGTGGCCGGCTTGCTCTTGTTTAAACCCGCTCTGAGATAACTGCTGTATTGTGAACATACATTATATGAGCATGCGGAGACACATCTTAGGGTACTTTCACATCTGGTCAGGATCCGTCCAAAACGCAGACTTTATAAACGGATCCTGCTCCATAGAGATGAATTGATCTTGGAACAGGATCCGTTTCTCAGTGCAGACAAAAATGCTACAACCCTAAGATGTGTCTCCGCATGCTCATGCAATGTGCGTCCACAATACAGCAGTTACCTCAGAGCGGGTTTGAACAAGAGCAAGCCGACCACCACTAGTACATGGCCGCAGTGGTCGTAACCAGGGGCAACGGCCTGACTGATGTGTGTAGGACAATGGATATACAAATAGGAAAATCTTCTAAACAGTACATTTTATATAAATACAATCTATTAGTAATAATATTGCTATGGCTATATCTAACTATACAAACTACATTTGTGAGATGGGAATACCCCTTTAAGCAAATTGAAGATTAAATGATCTCTAAAAGGCATAAAGTTAAATATGACACATTCACTTTTTATTTTAAGCAAAAACTTTTTTTCATCTTTTATATTCTTAAAATAAAAAAGGAAAAGGGCCTGATGCAAAACTTTGGGCATCCCGCATGGCTAGTACCTAGTAGCACCCCTTTTGCCAAGGATCACAGCTTGTAAATGCTTTTTGTAGCCAGCCAAATCGTTGTCTCAATCCTTGTTGGGGATAATTTCATCCATTCTTCCTTCCAAAAGTCTTCCAGTTCTGTGAGATTCCTGGGCCATCGTCCAGGCACTGGTCTTTTGGGGTTTATCCACAGATTTTCAATGATGTTTAGATCAGGGGACTGTGAGGGCTATGGTAAAACCTTCAGCTTGTGCCTTTTGAGGTAGTCTATTGTGGATTTTGTTTTTAGTATCATTATCCATTTGTAGATGCCATCCTATTTTCAACTTCTTCAACATCTTTTTCACAGTAGGTGTTATGTTTGTTTCCAAAATCTGCTGCAATTTCATTGAATCCATTCTTCTGTCTACCCGTGAAATGTTCCCCATGCCACTGACTGCAACACAAGCCCAAAGCTTGGTTGATCCACCCGCATGCTTAAAGGGGTTCTCCGGGAATTAAGAAAATGAAAATACTTAAAGGGGTTGTCTGAGTTATTTTTTTGTTCTTTATATGTTTCTAACTTGTCAGGTATAACAACTTTCCCATATACTTTGTGTTTCTAAAGCTGCTGGTTTCTCAGAGTTGACTGAGGGTCACATGACCTGTGATGTCACCTTATCTCTCTGCTCTGTGATGTTTCGTTCACAAGCCTCAGAGATCAGATAACAGTCTGTACACGAGACGTCACTGGCCACGCCCCCTTTCTTTGCCGGGCTCCTGCTATCTGCTCTCTCCCTGGTTTCCTTCAGATAAAACATTAACCCCTTCAGCCAGAACACACTGAGGGCTCAAGGCTTTACAACAAACAGTAGCTGCAGCAGTGAGAGGAGACAAATGCTGGGCACAAGAGCTGTAGAGGAATTGTATTGTACAAAAACAGGTAGGGAGAAATTCCTGTATGTATTAGCAGTGTCATTGTACAGCTGGGACTTGTAGTCCTACACATACAACATGCTGCTGAGTATTCCAGCAGGCAGACATGTCACTCAGCACTTGTATTCATTCCCTTTGCAGAGAGGGGGAGGGGGGGGCTGAGATTGTTGTTATTGCATGTAAACAAAGGCCAGAAGAGAACCAGGGAAATGAGGAAATATAGATTTTTTTTGCCTAAAACTTGCTTAACTTAGTTATATATTGCTGCCCGTCAGATTTACAGTGCTATATATTTTTGTCATAACTCGGACAACCCCTTTAAATATTACTTTATTATAAATATATTCTCAAATACCATTCATTATTTATGATGGCTCATTTTGTCTGAGGAGCAGTCATCAGGGGAAACAAAATGTCTGCTTTCCCATTAGTCCACACAAAACCTGTCCTGAGGACCAGTTACTTCACAACACTGAGGTAAAAAGCTGCCTCATTCTCCTCTCTGCTTGTCAGGGATTATGATCCTGAATACAGTTTAATATGATATTCAGTTGAATCTTTGTGGGAATTTAGTTCATGAAAAGAAATGAAGTACAGAAAGGATGGACAGGACAGACTGTGGTAATGGACACTGCATACAAGTGCTGCTGCTCATTAGTCACACCTTACCCTTCTCTCATGTCTCCTCATCTTCTCCATTCCCACAGAGATTCACCTGTTTTCGGGGTCGTGATTCCAGAGAGGAGGATGAGGCAGCACTACGCCTCATTGTGGTGAAGTAACTTGTCCTCCTGTGTGATTAGGACAGGTTTTGTGTATACTGATAGGACGGCGGCCATTTTATTTTTCCTAATGATTACTCCCCAGACAAAACAAGCCATTATAAGTAATGAAAGGTATTTGTGAATATATTTATTATAAAATAATATTTAAGTATTTTATTTTTTTTAATTCCTGGAAAACCCCTTTAATGGTTGGAGAGGTATTCTTTTCATGAAATTATGTGCCCTTTTTTCTCCAAACATACCTCTGCTCATTGTGGATAAGAGTTATATTTTAAACTCATCAGTCCACAGGACTTGTTTCCAAAATGCATCAGGCTAGATGTTCTTTTGCAAAATTCTGACACTGAATTTTGTGGTGAGGACACAGAAGAGGTTTTCTTCTGATGCCTCTTCCATGAAGGCCATATTTGTGTTGCTGAACAGTAGAACAATGTACCACAACTCCAGAGTCTGCTAAATCTTCCTGAAGGTCTTTTTCAGTCAAGCAAGGTTCTTATTTGCCTTTCTAGTAATCCTACAAGCAGCTGTCTCTGGCATTTTTCTAAGGCTACTTTCACACTAGCGGCAGTGGATTCCGGCAGGCTGTTCCGGCAGGTGAATAGCCTGCCGGATCCGTGCTGCCGCTGGTGCACGTGTGGGGTCAGAACTACGCTCCAGCCCTATTCACTATAATGGGGGCGGGCCGCGGTTCTGGCTGCAGCACGGCAAACTTGCCGAGAGGCGGCCGGGCCAAAACTACAATAGGCTGTTCACCCGCCGGAACAGCCCACCAGAATCCACTGCCGCTAGTGTGAAAGTAGCCTTAGTCTTCCAGAACTTCTCCTGATCTTCACTGTTCATGTTAACTGCCATTTCTTAATTACATTTCAAACTGAGGAAATTATAACCTGAAACTACCTTAAAAGGCACAACCTGAAGGTTTTACCATGGCCCTCACAGTCCCCTGATCTGACCATCACTGACAATCTGTGGATAAACTTCCAAAGAGCAGAAAATACAAAGGGAATGTGTTATCTAACTTTATGCCTTTTGGATATCATTTCATCTTTAACTTGCTTAAAGAGGCTCTGTCACTACCTCCTAACCTATGTATTAAAATACATAGGTGGGTAGTGGCCTCACAATGAATTCAAATCATACCTGTAATTCCCTTGTAGATGCAGCGGTTGATGTGTAATTTGATGTTTAAAAAGCTTTTCCCTTCTGAGCACTGTATCTTCACCGCCCTCCCGGGTCCTAGGCACGCCCTCCAGTGTTTAGAAACTCCCCTATCCTTTATGATTGACAGCGCTAGACCGTTCGCCGCATCTGAATGATGTCCCAGGCATGAGCAGTAGCGCTTGCAATGCCGAACACTGCAAGCGCTTGGATTCAACTGCGCACGCGCCGTCACTTCGCCGAGCTCGCTCCTGGTTTTAACCGGGGGGGGGGGGGGGGGGGGTCAAATGATGTGATCATAACATTGCATATTCCCTAGCGGCAGGTATGGGAGTCAAATTTTTAACAAAAGGTTCCCTACTCAACGGCGGACATGCGGCATCGCAATACATGTTTACATATACATACATAACACAGTCCTCCCATCCAGTTGTAATTTTAACAACCAGATATGGAGAACTGGAAGAAACTGACTGAATCCCATGCCTGCCTAGCGGGATATCAAAAAACAAGAAAAATATGTTCATCTATGTAAAAGTATAAAGAAAATAAAAAAGCTATATATAATTGATACCGCCACATCCATTATGACACATACAATAAAATGATCACACTTTTTTATAACATACATGGACAGCATAATTTATTTATTTTTTTAAATGGCAGTATTGCTGTTTTTTCCCTGCCCATTCCACCTACTAAAAATGCAATAAAAGTGAACAAAAAAATGTACGTGCCTCAAAATGGTACCAATCAAAATGACACAAGAGAAAAAAAAATGTGCAAATGTAGTAAAACGTAGATATATAAGGCCTCATACACACGTCCGTGAAATTCGTCCGCATCCGATCCGCAATTTGCAGACCGTTTATGCGGATAGGATGCGGATCCATTCATTTAAATGGGTCCTGGAAAAATGCGGACAGCACACGGTGTACTGTCCGCATCCGCGTGTCCATTCCGACTGTCCGCATAAAGAAATCCTCCTGTCCTACTTCTATCCTGATTTTGCGGTCCGTTGCCCAATGCAAGTCAATGGATCCGCAAAAATGCGGATTACATGCGGAAAGGCATCCGCATGTCATCCATTTTTTGTGGATTCCGTTCCAGGAGGGGGTGAAAAAAAAAGATGTTATTCATCCGGATCCGCAAAAAACGGATGACATATGGATACATCCTTTCCGTTTTTTACGGAAAAACGGAACGGATGTCCTGGAAAAACGGAGTTTTTTGCGGAACAACGGATCCGCAAAAAACTGACCGTTTTCCAGGATGTGCAAAAATACGGACGTGTGAATGTAGCCTAAAAGACAGAAAATGGTGCATATTGTAGCAATTCAATTTAAGCCTTGCCCGCTCAAAGCAGGCATAGATTTAATAGATGCACCAAAAATATTCTAACAATATTAATACATTTTTGCACATTTCAAGCTTCAGTTGTAGATCATCTATTCATTTAGCTTTTTTGTGTTCCTCATCTCCATTCGAAGCTGCTCTCCATTCACTTAGGAGATCCCATTCTGAGGATAGGTGCAATTCCAAAGGTGGAACCCGCACTTTTTTGACATTTATGGCATCTCCTAGTGCTATGCCATAAATGTTGAGATGGGACAAACCCCTTTAATTTAGTTTTACATAAAGCTGTATATGAAGATGTGACACCATAGTGAATGGTTTACGCCGTGAATATTAAAATCATGGAATACCTCTTTAAAGTGAGCACTTGTAAGGTTACTTACGGCTATCATTAAGTGTGGAAAATTCTGATGTTCTCAGTGCAAGAGTAGCAAGTCGTTTAATCCTCAGGGCATCATTTCATCTGGTTTTGTCTGATCTACATAGTCAATCATTGACAGGTTTGTACCTTGAGACCCACATAATTCTTTATGTAAATTTAATCGCAGTTAAACTTCCAGATGAAAATCAATTGGATGCTCACTTTTACTATAGGGGGTGGTTAAGATGTTCTACCTGCAAATTGGAAATGCACCTGCAAAATGTATTGCATGTGATATTCCAGGCAGGCTCCCGGGGGTCACTGTTTATGGTCCCAGGTGCAGATGTAGGAGCATGGCATCACAGGGGCTTCATTTAGGACGGAGCTGAATGGATATGGGATAGTCTTGCGCACCTAATGGCAAGTTTTGTACGTGAAGAAGTAGAGAGTAAAGTGTGATGGACGTGGCTTTGAATAGCCACACAAATGACAATAGCAAACCGGCCTGGTGTGAGAGGGGAGTAGCATCCAACAAGTGATCCACAGATACTGTCGGAGGGTAAGTCGGTCATCTTGCCTAGCACCACCTTCTGCCTTGGGACTGCTGTGTCTAGGAGACTCCTTTACCAGAGAGAGGTGTGTTTGGAAACACTGTAAGCACCAATTCGAGGACAGAGCCCCTGTATTGTCAGAGACAGTAGAGAAATACTTTGCCCTGTCAAGTGCCATCAATATGAGCGTGTTAGACTGCAATCAATATGCTGTGTGTAACCACCAAGCTTGGTGCCTTTAGTAGACTGTAACCGTCAAGCCTTTTACCACCAAGAAATGTGGCCCCCGTTGGAGTAACGTTTGTACAACTTGATTGCCATATGATTGCTTCTTCCTCGAGCGACATCCTCAAATTGGATCAAGGGCCACACACAGAACTGGCCTTCTTACATACCAACTGCGACTAACTTTCAAATAGAACTGGAGGAGCCAATGCTTTAGTTTAATGAAAACTGTGATTGTAAGTGAATGGGAAGTTCTCCTCCTCAAGAGAAAACATGAAAAGGTGGTTGTATATGTGCTTGGTTGTTTCCATTACTCCCAAAGAAGTGAATGGAAGGAGCCATGCACATGTTCGGGCCACCTGTCTATGAATTCCCTGCTTTAATGCTGCTGCTGGTGGCAGTGGCATACATGGAGAAGTAAGATCCCCATAGCAAGGCTCAAACCAGCCCACCCATACAGGACAGAAGGGTTTCTGCCTAAACCCTTTTCAGTGACCCTTGGCCTCATTTGCTAAAAGTTGTTCCTTTAGAGGGTAGAGTCCTGACCAAGTTTTCACCTCCAGTAGAAGAGGAGATAATCCCAAGTAAGACTGGGCGCCTCTCTTGCCCTGGGCCCCACAGCAGTGGCATGGTCTGTCGCTATGGTAGTTACGCCCCTGGCCGGTGGTTACCTCTCCAGTTGGGATGCGGTACCCTTCTCTCAATATAGGTGTGTGTCTTAGAGATGGAACCCAACTCTTGTCCACAGGCATGGCTGTGGGGAGTTGGTAGGGCATGAGCCTTGGGCACAGGGTAGATCACTGGTGCCAAGAGACCCAGGCAGCAAACATAAAACCCATGGCCAAAAACCCACTGACTACTCACGGGAAATGACAGAGGGATTCACTTTTGGAAAGGTTTTTCTTCAGAACAATGAATAATTCTTCCTGGTTTAACTTCAGATCTCTGGCTCCGCTATCCATCTGCTGGACAATATGTGACAATAGCTTCTCAACCCGAGCATCATGTCTACGCTGGGAGTTGAAGCATCACCACAGCTGGAGCACCACAAGTTGGAGTCTCTATAGCCAAAAAAACACTACTTTTTAATGCAACAAAATTACCTTTAGGCTGCATTCACATGGCCATATTATTGCGGGTCTGCAATAATGCGGACCCGCAATACTACGGGTGCCGCCCAGCGTGTGTTCCGCAATGTGCGGAACACACGGCCGGGCGCCCCATTCAAAATGCCTATACTTGTCCTCTGTTGTGGACAAGTTTAGGACATGTTCTATATTTTCTTACGGAGCCACGGCTCGGCAAGATCACGAGCCAGCCATAGAGGTGAACGGGCCTGCCCCTATTCTGCAATTTTGCGGAATAGGTGCGGACCCATTCACACAGTTGTGTGAACGGGCCCTTATTCTTAACTATTTAGTTGAGCCTGTTTATGATTGTAGCTGTTGAATTTGATGTGTTTGACACCACTAGTAGGTTTGATCTGGTCTGATTTCATGTAATTAGAAAGCCAGAGTGTCACGTATAGGAGTAGTGCAGCCCTGAGCTAAAACCCCACCACTGTCCCTGCCTACTTGCACAGTCCGTCCTAACCGATGATGTACAACTAGATGGCAGTCCCTAGCTTACATAGACAAAGACAGAATATACTGACAGAGAATATTACCAAGCTGAGGTCAAAACCTAGGTCATGTCAATACCTAAGGACAACACTGGAGTGAGGTCAAATACAAGCCGAGGTTGGAAGTCAGGAGGTTGCGTCAATACCAAGGGAAATACGGGAGCAGAGTCTAATACAAGCCGGGGTAAGAAAGCCAAGAGATCACGTAGTACAAGGGATAACACGGGAACGAGGTCAAATACAAGCCGAGGTTAAATACAGAAGTCACAGTATATCAAAAGCTGGTGAAGGTAGTAAAAAGACCAATCACAGGCAACCTGTGGCCAGCAGCTCACATGCCCCGCCTGCTCGTGGCCTAGGGGATGGAGGACGCCAGCCACACAGGGAAGTGCGTGCCGCCAGGTCCTCCCCGCCCCGGTGACGAGCCATGGAGACGAGGACACAGGCCGCGTCCTCAAAGCTCCGTAACAGCAGCGGGAGACCAGTGGCACTGCAGGGAGGGAGCGCACCGCCGGCTCCCCATTACACAGAGAATGTAGAGTCATCATCGCTATAAGCTATAAGCGAATAAGGTCTTATTTACACAACCGTATGTCGTCTGTGCCCGTGTTGTGGACTGAAAACAGCGGATCCACAATAAAATAGGCATTGGCCATCTGAACAGAGGGAGCCACATCCCTCTGCCTAACCTAACAGATGCCGTGATCGCTGCTGAACATGTCATCTGAAGGGTTAAATGACGGGGTCCAATGTGATCGCTGCTGGGTGCCTGCTGTGACATACAGGTACGTCATGTTGGCTGAAGGGGTTAATGCCCTCACACCATAGTTATGCCCCCTTAGTGCCCCCACACAGTAGTCATACCCCTTTAGTGCTCCCACTAATAGTTATGCCCCCTTAGTACCCTCTTCACAGTAGTCATGCCCCTTTAATGCCCCCACATGGTAGAATGATCTCTTACTGCTCCCTTCACAATACAGTTATCCCCACACATTAGTTATGTCCCCTTGGTGCCCCCATAGAGTAGTTATTCAGCCAGGTAAACAAAGCCTGGCAGGGAAAACCAGAGCAGTGCCACTGGATCTATTTGGTAAGTTATGTTTCTTTGAATATTTTATTGCATTAGCTGCTAGAGATGAGCGAACGTGCTCGAAACAAGCACTGTACCGCTCGGCTCCCCTGTGCTCGCATGGGCGCAGGCAGCCGCTTCCATCCTCCTCAGCGAGCGCAGGGGAGCCGAGCGGTACAGTGCTCGTTTCGAGCACGTTCGCTCATCTCTATTAGCTGCCTTTGCCCCTTTTTAACTTGAACCCAAACAACACCTTTATAGGGTTTTATCTCATAAAGATGACCCCTGTCCATTTAGTCTATTAGGGCATATGGATGTCATAGGGGAGTTTACATGGTTGGCTTTTTATACTAGATGTATGGGCAGTTTATGCTTCCCCCAGGAATAACAGCTAATTACCAGGGGTTCCAGGAGTCAGACACGTGCCCGAGATGTTTTCACAGGACCACCTATTTAATTATTATTATTGTGTTTTACTAGTATCTTTCTGCTGAAATCGTACAGCTAATTTTCTACATGGAAGCCTACAGCATCTGTCCTTCGTGTCCTACTGGGATCTCTAAAATCTTGCTGTTGGATCTCTAAAATCGGTCAAGTTTCCTATTCAAACTTAGATCTATTGCATTTTACCTGTAGAATACTTAGTTAATATGGGATACAAAGGATTACATTGATGAAACTACTACAGTTCTGTACCAGAAATACTGTTTTATTGTCACACAATCATTGTACAGTATACAGTGCAAGAACTTTTTTATAGCTTTCATATGCTGTTTTATAGCTTTGGTATACTTTTTGTTCCGTGCACTGCCATTGACTATAATGGGATCCGATAGTGACTCGGCCGCATAAGTGCATACACGGCTTTATATCCGGCCAAAGAAGCTACTTAGGTCAGAGCAGCCTGTTGTATCAGACGCAGATGTGAATCGGCCCTTACAAATTACCATAGGACTGTATATTATTTTCTGGTGTACTACAAGTTTCATGGCTTCCAGATCCAGAGCCTGCTTATGATTTTAGCAGTTGAATTTGATGTGTTTGATGCCATTAGTAAATTAAATTTTTATTGTAAAGGAAGTTTGATCTGGTCTGGTTTCATGAAATCAGAAAACCTGAAAATGTAGAGTCGTCATCACTATCAGTATAAAGGCCATTTTCAGTTCCTACAACCTGCAGCCAAACCTCCTCATTCCGTTTCAACGCTAAAATTGAGGCTCCAGAGGCTTGGTTAGTTTGGGACCCAAAAACATGATACATGTACTGTACAATCTTACCATTATGTTTTAGGGCAATATGTACATTTTTACTATAGACAGTAATTTGGTATGTGAGAAAATAAAGACCATCTATTGGAGCGATGAACTTCCCACTTCCTGTGTTATAAATACTTTGTTCATTGTAAAAAACTTTTCCAAATTTAATTGGACCATCGGAAGGTGGAGAAGAGGATGTCAGTCCAACATGAAACGCATAGGTTTTTCTTGTCCCTGGTGGTCCTGGGAAGCCTGGTTGACCTGGAGGACCAGAAGATCCTTTAAGGCCGGGAAATCCTGGAGGACCTACTTTACCAGGAGGACCTTGTGGACCTCTTTCACCAGGTGTTCCTGGGGAAAAAAAACAATGGCAGACACAGTGGGGAAAAATTGTAAGTATTCAGGAATTGCAAGGAATCTCCATGTTACAAGTTGTTCATTTTTGATAGACATTGCCATAAGTTCTACAAATTTCCATAGCTTTATTAGAAGCTGCTATTCAAATCTTCTGTGGCTTCTAAGAGAAACATACCTGGGTCACCTTTTGTTCCTGGTTCCCCATTTTTACCATCTCTTCCGGGAGGTCCATGCTGACCATTCAGGCCTGGTGTTCCTGGGATACCTGGGACTCCTGTATTACATTCATTGTGTTTGGTGGTCACTTCACAATTCCCTAAAAAACAGTGTATGACCAGAAGGATGGTGTAATCAGAGGTAAATTTATGTCTCATTTTAGTGTAAGACCATATACTGTATAATAGATATATGGTATATGTGTATATATATTAATTCATTAGTATGGTCTCTGTGTATCCTGTCAGACTCTGCAACAGTGTGGGAGACAAGTGACCTCTGTGACCCTGACTGAGAAAATGTAGACTAAAGGTCTGTCTACCACCATCTGGGAATGATCAGCGGCTGGTGGCTTAACATAAATATTCTCCTATTTCTCGAGAAACGATAATTAGTAGCATATCAGTTACTCGGAGTAAGGATGAATATATTGTCAGACTCTGTTTTCCCAGATGGGGGGGGCATCAATATTCTCCAAGATATTGGGATGTAATGTAAATCCACTCTTTATAGTTACCAGAAGGAGATGTGGTCACACGCTCGCCCCCCACCACTCCTCCCTCTTCCAAGGGAGGGGGTCTACACTGAATAAAGGTCCCCTCAGAACAATTCATGCAGCCTCATCTGGAACAACAACTGTAGTTCGTTCGTGTCCAGAAAGAAATTGCTGGTTCATCTTTACCTAGGCTGTATTTGAAACAGACGGGGCTCCCTAGGTTAATCATCATTTCCATATTTACACCAAGCTAAGTATAATAAACTTTACTATTTTATTTTTAATCAATTTCTTTGTGTCTGGGTCATCAGTATACTGTAATTATCATTAAGCAATAACTCATTTGCATACATTTGGTGTCAGAAGTGGGATAATTACTGTATACTGACCCTTGCATAATTATTATTGTAAAGTATTATTGTTAAGGCCTAGTTACTAATATTGAGAAAGTTGTGTATGTTTGTGCCTAGTACCTAAGAATCTGTTGGAGGTTGGGCTATAACATAGGTTCAGGTAGAAGGTTAGATATTGTGACTAGGATAGAATGGCATTTTCATTGTTTAAGAGGGGAAAGAATCAGCGCATGGGTCCATCACCTTCTTGGGTGCTTAGCTCCGGACACTGGGCCCCAATCACCCGTGAGTGCAACAGATATGTTGCTCCCCAGTGCTTGGCTGACCCCTGTCAAGCAGCTGTGGGTTTGGAGTTGTCCCGGTATAACCCTTCTGAGCAAAAAGCGGCAGCAAGTGAGGGATGGATTTGCGTGCAGGCTCTTCAGGAGGAGACAGTGAAGCGAGAGGCAATTGAAGAGGAGCTGCTGCAGGCAGCTACTGAGCAATTGGCGCTTTTGCTGACCTGTATGAGGGACATTGAGAAGCATAATGGGGAATTGAGTAATCAGTTTTCCCATTATGTAGTCCGTACTGTGCAAAAACGCAGACGGAAAAAACAGGGACCACTCCCAGGTGATAGAAGTGCGTTTAGAGGAAGAACTTTAATTCAGCAAGATAAATGGGATGCTGTGGGTGAGTGGTCAGGATTGTCGTCATCAGATGAGGAGATAGACATAGAAGAGGAAGAAGTGCGTCCCATTGTAACAACAAATCAAAAAGAGAGGTTACACAGAGAGCTTCAGCTTCTGGGGATCAGAATTATGTAGAGGAGACCTGTACAAAAAGATACAGGAAATGAGAGAATTAAAATTAAACAAAGGCAAATGTTTTTAGATCTTTTGAACAGTGGAGTCAGCAAGGAGGAGATAGATGGCATTCCTACTCCTGACTTGCTAGAGCGTTGGAAAGATCTAAAACAGCAGGGTAAATTACACACAGTAAGATCCAAAGAGAAGGAAAAAGATGTGAAAAATGCAAAGGAGTTGTTTCAAGAGATAAAAGAGCCCAAGTGTCTACCATCAGAAAGGCACTTGTGTTTAGAAATAGACTGTTTAAGTTTTGTTGAACCTAATGCTATGTGGGTGTTCAAGTAGGAAAGATCTGTGACCATAGCATTAGAGGTTGGAACCGTAATGAAAGAATAAGCATTGTAACCTAGTGTGGGCCAATATGGCTAGCACTAAGAAGATATGTTGGCCATAAAGTATTGTCTGGTTGATGTGAAAGGTTGAAACTGTTTGAAGAAGGTTTGAAGTAGGTTGAGGAAAATGGACAATATTTCTATTTCAAGATGGAGGATTTCCTGAGAGAACAAAGGAAAAAAAACCCATGTGGCACCCATCCCCCTTCTGTTTCAATTTCTGTTACAACCCCTTTTGTGTTTTCTGTAACTTTTAGTTCTACAAGAACCCCTCCTGTCCTCTGGAATGTGCTCCAACAGGAACACCTCCCATCGTGTGTGGTGTTTATTCTTTTCCCCCTCTAGTGCTCATGGAGATAACCCCCCCCAGGAATTCAATCCCTTCCATATGGTGATGGTAAGGGGGGAGGATGGGGGCTGGTAAGGCATCTGCAGACACAAAAATTTAGTAGCACATGTATTATCTGTAAACTGTCTGCTAATAACTTTTCTAAATTGAATATCCCCCTAGTTTAAAAAAAATACAAATTGGACAAATTTGACTACAGTGATTGCACCTATGATGCCAATTGGAAGTGTCCTTGGTCCCTAGTGAAATGTTTGTCCTGATGAGTAGAATTCCCAATCAGAGGACTTACCTATGCTATTCTGTAGGGAGCTAGCTAAGGTTTAGTCCAAGGTAAAGCTGGATGAATCCTTGGAGTTAAGAGTCAGGAAGGGGGGGGGGGCTGATGGTGGGCTGATCCATCCCCCAGTCTTCGCCCAGTCTGCTCAACAAACATTCCTTAGATAAGAGCAAGAGGGACTATGGAAAAGGGAGGGGGTGTGAGAAGGCAAGAATTTGTAAGTGACTTAAGGTATAGAAATGTTCCTTTGTTGTTGCTGCAGATTGGTTATATATCTGACACAGAAGAGTAAAGATCAATTAATAACTTTTCTTTTTTCTCTTCCTAGCAGCTTATAAATGTGCAAGAGCCAAGACAATAGTTATGTGCACACTGTGGTGTGCTTGTGTGTCTTTCCAATAACAATGTGTTGTAGTAGTGAACAAACGAAGACAATGGTATTACTTGCCAGCAATTGATTCACTTAATGTATGTTTCTTTGTTACCCCCCCCAACAGGATGGTTTTCCGTGAGTGTATCTGTATTCAGGAAAGCTGTGTGGATGGGAGTCGACTCACTCAGTGGAATGTGAATGCATGCAGCTTGAAGTTGTAGTTGTGTAGAATGTGTTTGAAGGTGTGAAGACTGATGGATGCTCAGCAGAACTGTGTGTGGATATGTAGGAAATGAATAAATGAAAAATGTGTATGGAGTATAATGCGCATTGGGGATTTTTATTTTTATTTTCTTTCTTGGGATATTTTTTGGTACCAAATGTTTTTGATTGAGCTCTACATTTTTTTTCCTATTGAATTCAATGAAACGTTTCCAATGGGCCCTTTATGTGTTCATGTCTGTATTGTCAGATCTGTTTGTTTCAATGTTTGTGGTTACTTGTTATATGTTAACTGTACTCTTAACATCAGAGATCTGTCCTCATGGACAGTTGAGACCAGACTAATAGAAAGGGGAAGGATCACACAGTCCGACCAGAAGGGGTGGACTTAAATGATTTGAGGGGAAGGACGGGGGGATGTCCCAGACACAACGACATCCTTTGTGCCCACCCCCTCTTCCCCCATAACCGACAAGTCCTGTGTTGATTCAAGGGAAACAAAACAGTCCATTCATTTCCACATCCAGGAAAGCTGGGTACTTCTACAAGATGTTCAAAATACACAAAACAACACCTTAAGTTAACAACAAACAGCATTGGGTATCTCAAGAAGGGTCATTAATAAACTGATATTGATGGGGTTGTGTTTTATTTGGTCTAGAAGGTTTTACACTGCAAAGACTAATACCCATGCATTGCTATTGTTTAATGTGCAGTACTGTGTGTACTTAAGATCAAGTTTAGAATTTCAGAAAAGTTTATTTTCTTTGGCAGAGGACTACTGTGGTATCATTGGTAAGAGTTATTTACATACAGTGTTGGACTGACAAAAGTTCTAAGGACATTTGTTTTATTTGATCCATTTGATGCAGAGGTGGAGAGGAAACCACCTTATCAACGGCTTTTTCTAATATGAACTGAGTTTTTGAATTGACATTTCCTTGATTGTGTGGAACTGTTCAGTACATCTTTCCTGTGTGCAGCTAAAAAGAGCCAGGACTGGCAACCTCAGAAAGTCCAAGGGCTGCTACGTCAAGTCAACAGGGTGTGGTAAGAGACAGTATTCAGTGACCTGACTGTCACCCAGCAAGAAAAGGCTTCAACCACTGGTCTGCTATGCTGATGCAATGATCTGCAGACCAGTGAGGGGGGGGAGGTCCTTGTGTCAAAGCTCCTCCCACAGACAAGGTAATGGACTGTCTATCACCCACTGATAAGAGGCTCTAAGATCTGCACTGACATCTACACATGCTACCCCTTCACATACATAAGGAGGGGTCATAGACCGAACTTTGTAACAACAAACTTCAAGAAATGGACATTTGACTTTCTACCAGAGACTTTGTTATCCAAGAAGATCAGAAGTGAAGAAGACCTCAGTGAGATACTTCTTGTTAGTCCAACACACAGTTTTTATTTTTTTGTTTCCAATGGTCCTGTAGTTTTCTGTCAAATGATTAGGCTATACATATAGAATGGGTTCTGTACGAAGTAATTGTGAGCATTGTAATATATTGCTGTGTACGTATTATTTTTGTATGTATGTAGTAGGAATACTGTACTAGCTTTTCCCTTGAGAATTGTTTACACTAAAATGAGCCAGGGGTGGAGTGTAATCAGAGGTAAATTTATGTCTCATTTTAGTGTAAGACCATATACTGTATAATAGATATATGGTATATGTGTATATATATTAATTCATTAGTATGGTCTCTGTGTATCCTGTCAGACTCTGCAACAGTGTGGGAGACAAGTGACCTCTGTGACCCTGACTGAGAAAATGTAGACTAAAGGTCTGTCTACCACCATCTGGGAATGATCAGCGGCTGGTGGCTTAACATAAATATTCTCCTATTTCTCGAGAAACGATAATTAGTAGCATATCAGTTACTCGGAGTAAGGATGAATATATTGTCAGACTCTGTTTTCCCAGATGGGGGGGGCATCAATATTCTCCAAGATATTGGGATGTAATGTAAATCCACTCTTTATAGTTACCAGAAGGAGATGTGGTCACACGCTCGCCCCCCACCACTCCTCCCTCTTCCAAGGGAGGGGGTCTACACTGAATAAAGGTCCCCCTCAGAACAATTCATGCAGCCTCATCTGGAACAACAACTGTAGTTCGTTCGTGTCCAGAAAGAAATTGCTGGTTCATCTTTACCTAGGCTGTATTTGAAACAGACGGGGCTCCCTAGGTTAATCATCATTTCCATATTTACACCAAGCTAAGTATAATAAACTTTACTATTTTATTTTTAATCAATTTCTTTGTGTCTGGGTCATCAGTATACTGTAATTATCATTAAGCAATAACTCATTTGCATACAGATGGCAACCAGGAAAGTAACCTGTCTCATCTGAGAAAAGAGAATATTAGAGTGTTAGCATTAAGTAGGACCAAAGGATTTGTTGCCCGCTATACAGAAAATGTACATCTATTCTTATGACTTTGTGTTGTGCCATTTATTATTCCTGCTAGAAATTATGACAGAATTACTAGCAGTCTGGCTAGAATGAAGGTCCACCTAGGTGTTACCAGTTATGGTTTGGGGTGTCCCTACACAGTCTGACACTGGCAGCACTGTTTGGATAGTGTCAGACTGTGCAGGTACACCCCCCTCAACTGGTAACAACCATCTGGATCATCACTGCAAACTGCTAGAAATTCATTCATAACTTCTAGCAGCAGTTTTCTTCTGCCCGAGAATAAGCATATTTGCAAGGTTCCAACCAGATCTCAGCAGGTCCCCATTACATTTAATAGGGCCGGACGGCAACGTTAAAGTTCCCTGCCGGAACAACCTGCCGGATCCTAAGTGCTAGTGTGAAACTAGCCTTATTCCTCTGTCAAGAACTGATCCAGAAACTATGAGAACTTGCACCAATATTTTGGCCTAAACAAGTCACAAATTAAGGAGCACACTTTTCACTCCTCGTACCACTTTTGACAAGTGATGAAAAAAGTATTCAGGGGTAACTGGGAGGGAGCTGGGCCAGCAGATTTTTGACAGATTTATCATTTTTAACATCTTTCGCACAGTGCCGTAAATGCACAGCACTGAAACTAGGTCGTCTGAGTACTGCATCATAGATGTACAGCACTAACATGGCACCGGCTCAGGAACTCTGTCTGCATCATAACTTGGCAGTGCCAGATGCATTATACAGCTAGCTCTCCACGCTCACTACTGGGATCGGAGATAACCCATTAGATGCCATGGTCAGCATTGAAAGTGGCATCTAATGGGTTAGAGAGAGGGAGGGGCCACAAAAGATGCATGTCCATATGTCCATTCCATGTCCCGGCAAAAAAGAATAGAATATGTCCTATCCTTGTCTGTTTTGCTTTTGTAATATAGCATTTTCAGTGTTTTGCGGATCCGCATTTTGCAGTCCACAAAACGGACATGGGGCCTAACTGACATAACATGCTCAAATACAGATTCCAGTGTATTATCTGAGTGATCATAACATTACAAATTGAAGTCCCCTAGTGGGACAAGAAAAAAACTAGAAAAAAAACATGTTTATTTATGTAAAAGTATAAAGAAATCATAAAGCTACACATAATTGGTTCCGCCACCTCCATAATGACACATACAATAAAGTGATCACATTTTTTATCCCACACATGAATACTGTAAAAAAAAATGTAAATGCCAGTATTGCTGTTTTTTCTCATTCATTCCACCTACTAAAAATGCCATAAAAGTGAGCAAAAACACCACCAATAAAAACAATCACTCGTCCCACAAAAAAATGTGGAGGCACAAAAGAAAAAAAATTCAAGAAAATGAGTTTTCATTGTGCAAATGTAGTAAAACATATATCGAGATATATATATAAAACACAGAAAGTGACGCAAAGTGTAGCACAAATTTAAAACTGGCCTGGTCATAGCAGGCGTAGATTTCATTTTGGTTTTACATATAGCCGTATATGAAGATGTAATACCTTAAAGTGAATGGCTTATCCTGATGATAGGCTGTCAATATTAAAATCCTGGACAACCCCTTTAAAGTGAGCACTTGAAATATAAGGTTACTTACGGCCATCATTAAGTGTAGAAGATTCTGATGTTCTCAGTGCAGGAGTAGAAGTGAGGCTACTTTCACACTAGCGTTTTTAAATTCCGGTATTGAGTTCCGTCAAAGGGGCTCAATACCGGAAAAAAACGCTTCAGTTTTGTCCCCATTCATTGTCAATGGGGACAAAACTGAACTGAAGACAACGGAATGCTCCTGAAAGCATTCCGTTCAGTCTTCAGACCGGAGGACAAACCGCAGCATGCTGCGGTTTGGTCTCCGGTCCAGGCATCCGCACCAAGACGGATCCGGAATGACCCCCAATGCAAGTCAATGGGGACGGATCCGTTTGGTGTGGACACACCAGTAATCCGGATCTGTCCTCCATTGATTTCCAATGGGGGTCATTCCGGATCCGGCATACATACACACAGACTACATACAAACAAACATACAGACATACATACAAACATACAGACATACATACATACTCACATACTCCCGGGACGCCGGCAGCAGGTCTTCACGTGCCTCCTGCATGCTGCGATGACGTTTCCCCACTGCGCCCAGCAGAGGGCGCTGTGGGGAATCGTCATCACTGCGCACAGGAGGCGCGTGAAGACGTTCTGCCGGCGTCCCGGGAGTATGTGAGTATGTATGTATGTCTGTATGTTTGTATGTATGTTTGTTTGTATGTAGTCTGTGTGTTGTTTTAATGTGTGGCATGTGTGGGGCCGGAGCGCTGCTCCGGCTCCACACATGTATAGCGTTAGCACGGATCCGTCGGCACCCTTTAGGTGCCGGATCCGTGCTAACGCTAGTGTGAAAGTAGCCTGAAGTAGTCTGATCCTCATGACATCATTTTATCTGGTTTTGTCTGATCTAGTCTACCATTGACAGGTTTGTACCTTGTGACCCTGTAAATAAATATCCTAATTTGTTCCAGATAACTCTTTACTGTATGTAAAATAAATACAGTTGAACTTCCAGAATTAACAGGATGGGCAGTTTTTGGTTAGTTAGGTTGTTGAGATGTTCTACGTGCAAACTGCCCCTGCCCTTCTCTTCCCATGACTTGATCTTTATTTTCTGTGAATGGGACTGTTGAGGTTCACTGGTCCATGTTATGTTTTTTTTGTCTTGTGTACCAATGTGCATTATAACTGCTCTTTATTTGGAGATACTCTACCTTCAATAGTGGATGTATTGCATGTGATATTCCAGGCAGGCTCCTGGGGTTCACTGGTTCTGGTCCCAGGTGTAGACGCTGGAGCATGGCGTCACAGGGACAAGTTACAAGACAAGTGGCAAGTTACGTACACGAAGCCAGGTCAAACGTGGCTTTGAATAGCCTCACAAGACTGATGAGAGTTGCAGTAGCAAACCAGCCTGGTGTGGGATTCAGCATCCAGCCAGTGATCCAGAGATACTGTGGGGAGGTAAATGGGTCATCTTGCCTGACACCAGCTGCAGCCATGGGACTGCTGTGTCAAGGAGAGTCCTTTAACAGAGTGTGTTGTTTTTGGAAGCACTGTAATCAGTTCCAGACCACTTCATGGACCTGTATTGTCAGCTGAGACAGTAGGAAATAACTTCTCCTGTGACCAAAGACTGGGACAGTACCAACCCAAGTTGCCCCATCAAGTGCTATCAATATGAGTTGCTCTTGGAGCATGTTAGACTGCAATCAATAAACTGTGTGTAACCGCCAAGATTGGTGCCTTTACTAGACTGTAACCGTCAAGCTTTGTACCACCATGAAATGTGGCCCCTGTTGGACCAAAGTTTGTACAACGTAATTGGCATGTGTCTGCTTCTTCAATGCACCATTCTCAAGCCATGCCCTGTAATTGGATCAAGGGCCACACACAGAATTAACCCTCTTACATATTAGATTTGCCTAACTTCCAAAAAGAACTGAAGGAGCTAGTGAGTGTTTAATGCTTTAGATTACCGAAAGCAGGGACTATGAGTGGATGGGAAGTTCTCCTCCTTAAAGAAGAACTCCCGCAAAAAATGTATTCTCTGACCTGTTAGAAAGGTGCATGATATAATCTGTAGTGAATGTCATTTTCTTATCAGAGGCTGAAATTGAGAGTTTCCACTCTCTTATTGTAGCTGGGTCATGTGACCAACTCCCTGACCTCCAACAGGAATATAGGAATTTTTAGCTGTTTGTTGATTTATGAATGATTTTTTGCACCCCTTTCCCCCCCAAGTGCTTGAACACAATGAGAGCAATAGTAAATCATGTCTGAGTGACACTGACATACATAGCTATGGGTAAACGCATGTTTGACAGCTGCAACATACAGCATGTTTCAAATAGTGTTCTTTTTCATATTCCAAAGCTTTCAAAAATTGTCCCTTATCCGGGACAGATGATGTCTAAACATACACAGTCTTTTGGGGAAAAAATGTGGATTGTTGGGGGACCAAGCTCCAAAAATATGCCTAGATGGGATCATAATTCCTGCCTATATAACACTCACAAGTGTTAATTGTCAGAAGAAAAAGTGGTTCATTGTGAACGAGACTAGAAAAATTCTCCCTTCTAATTGGGAGCAGCAGCAGTGTAGATGTGGAAAGGGTATTTGGCCACAAATTAGCAGCGGCAGCAGAAGCAGCATAGCATGGAACATACAAGTTAGTAGATCGTCTGTCTATGGGTGATAGTAGTAGTAGTGGCAGACAGTGGCGTAGCTATAGGGGTCGCAGCGGTCGCAGTTGCGACCGGGCCCCTAAGCCAGGGGGGCCCCGAGGGCCCCCCTTGCCACTTGCAGGGCCGCACCGCCAATTAGCCGGGTGCGGTGCGGCCCTGCGGACAGTTGCGGGCGGCGGTGGGGCAGAGGGAGATGAGCGCTTCCATTGTGGAAGCGCTCATCTCCATAGTCATCTGTATCGCCGTCCTCAGGACGGCGATACAGATGCCTGTATTCTACTGCGGGGCAGGGGAGGGAGAGGCGTCTCCCCTGCCCGTTCCTCTGATAGGCTGCAGGCACTGGGCCTGCAGCCTATCAGAGGCCGGCTCAGGCGGCGCGATGACGTCATCGCGCCGCCTGAGCCGTACAGCGCGGGACACAGGCCGGAAGAGGCCTGCATCGCATCGCTGACAGCTCCATGGAGGGTAAGTATTTATTTTTTTATTGTAGCACGGACCGGAGCTCTATTGGGGGACATGGGGGCATTTTTACTAGCACATGGGGGGCACTGGGGGCACTTTTACTGTCACATGGGGCATTTTTACTGGCACTGGGGGCACTTTTACTGTCACATGGGGCATTTTTACTGGCACATGGGGGCACTGGGGGCATTTTTACTGGCACATGGGGGCACTTTTACTGGCACATGGGGGCATTTTTACTGGCACATGGGGGCACTGGGTGCAAATTACTGGCACTGGGGGCATTTTTATTGGTACTGGGGGCACTTTTACTGGCACATGGGGGCACTGGGGGCATTTTACTGGCACATGGGGCACTGGGGGCATTTTTACTGGCACATGGGGGCATTTTTACTGGCACATGGGGGCACTGGGGGCATATTACTGGCACTGGGGGCATTTTTACTGGTACTGGGGGCACTTTTACTGGCACATGGGGGCACTTGGGGCATTTTACTGGCACATGGGGGCACTGGGGCATATTACTGGCACTGGGGGCATTTTTACTGGCACATGGGGGCATTTTTACTGGCACATGGGGGCACTGGGGGCATATTACTGGCACTGGGGGCATATTACTGGCACTGGGGGCATTTTTACTGGTACTGGGGGCACTTTTACTGGCACATGGGGGCACTGGGGGCATTTTTACTGGCACTGGGGGCATTCTTACTGGCACATGGGGGCACTGGGGGCATTTTTACTGGCACATGGGGGCACTGGGAGCATTTTACTGGCACTGGGGGCATTTTTTACTTGCACATGGGGGCACTGGGAGCATTTACTGGCCCTGGGGGCATTTTTACTGGCACATGGGACACGAGGGCATTTTTACTGGCACTGGGGCCATTTTTACTGGCACATGGGGGCATTGGGGACATTTCTTACTGGCACATGGGAGCAATGGGAGGCATTTCTTACTGGCACTTGGGGGCATTTTTCTGGCACATGGGGCATTTCTTACTAGCACATTGAAAGCATTATTACTTCTGGGGCACAGTGGGGACATTAGTACTGTTGGGGGCACTATTACTAACAAGTGCACTCTGGCAGAGAATTATTAGTTGGGACTTTGGGGGCACCCTGGCACAGTATCAGCGCAGTTATTTCTGGGGGACGTTATGTTCACACTATTACTGTCAGGGACACTATTTGCTGGGCGCAGTTATTTTAGGACACTGTGTGTCAATAATTATTGAAGGACACTATTTGTGTGGTACTAGTGGCACAGTACTGGGGGTGGTAGGATGATTTGTCCAGAAGACGGGAGGATGATGGAAAAGTAGTAAACTAAGATTTTTTTCTGTCTAACTGCAGAGATGAGAAATGGCTGAAAAATGGCGCCTGGTCTGAAAGGAGAAGATGAGGAAAGAGAAGATCTACATCCGAGGAGACGTCACTGGATGTACGAGGTATGAGGCGCTGTATTATACTGGATGTAAGAGGTATGGGGCGCTGTATTATACTGGATGTAAGAGGTATGAGGCGCTGTATTATACTGGATGTAAGAGGTATGGGGCGCTGTATTATACTGGATGTAAGAGGTATGGGGCACTGTATTATACTGGATGTAAGAGGTATGAGGCGCTGTATTATACTGGATGTAAGAGGTATGAGGCGCTGTATTATACTGGATGTAAGAGGTATGAGGCGCTGTATTATACTGGATGTAAGAGGTATGAGGCGCTGTATTATACTGGATGTAAGAGGTATGAGGCGCTGTATTATACTGGATGTAAGAGGTATGAGGCGCTGTATTATACTGGATGTAAGAGGTATGAGGCGCTGTATTATACTGGATGTAAGAGGTATGAGGCGCTGTATTATACTGGATGTAAGAGGTATGAGGCGCTGTATTATACTGGATGTAAGAGGTTGAGGCGTTAACTGGATGGGGGGCGCTCTATTATACTGGATGTAAGAGGTATGAGGCGCTGTATTATACTGGATGTACGACGTATGGAGCGCTGTATTATACTGGATGTATGAGGTATGGAGCGCTGTATTATACTGGATGTAAGAGGTATGGGGCGCTGTATTATACTGGATGTAAGAGGTATGAGGCGCTGTATTATACTGGATGTACGACGTATGGGGCGCTCTATTATACTGGATGTAAGAGGTATGAGGCGCTGTATTATACTGGATGTACGACGTATGGAGCGCTGTATTATACTGGATGTATGAGGTATGGAGCGCTGTATTATACTGGATGTAAGAGGTATGGGGCGCTGTATTATACTGGATGTAAGAGGTATGGGGCGCTGTATTAGGCTACATTCACAGGAACATTGTGTTTTGCAGTCTGCAAATTGCGGATCCGCAAAAAAAGGATGATGTTCCGTATGGCATCCGTTTTTTTTGCAGATCCACTGTAACAATTCCTATCCTTGTCCCCAAAATGGACAAAAATAGGAATGGACATACAGATGTGGACAGCACACAGTGCTCATTTAAGTGAATGGGTCGTGTGAATGTAGCCTTACCCTGTATGTTCTGTAGTGATACACGTAATGTTAGGAGGTTAGGTTAGGGTGAGAATTTGGCATGGAAGGGGGTTTCAATTTTTGACTTGGCCGGCAGAAAAGCTAGGTGAACCAGCGCTGGAGGAAGGGGGGGGGTGGGGCCCAAGCTGAACTCTTGCACCAGGGCCCATGAGCCTTTAGCTACGCCCCTGGTGGCAGATGCGTGGCTTTGCCCGTAACCCACCACAGCTTGCACCTTTCTGCACAGTGAGAATCGCAAGGAGCAGTCTGTGTTTTCCACCATATGAGAGACTGTACCGTCAGCAACGTAACCAGGTGGGGGTTCAACTTGTAGACAAGCTAATAACAGCTCGACACACATTCCATTTTGGATGTCTCTCGAGGGAGTGAAAGAAGAGAAGAAGAAGCTGATGATGACAAGGACATTGTATTGCTTGAGGATATCACAAAGCGGACCAGGAGAAGGAGGACATTCCGATTGGGAATGCTGGCAGTTGTATTTTCCCAAACAATCTGGTGATACTCCCTCATGTGCTGCAATAGAGTTCTGGTACCTATGTTTGTGTTTAAATTCCCATGGCTTATTTTAATCCTACAGATCTTGCTTGCACAGAGCTAGCGGAAGCTGAGCTTGGTCTAGGTCTGGCACAGTTTGCACGTGCACCCGCCGTATTGGGATGTTCTTGCCACGTGTTAGGAAAAAGGCACCCTACTAGGAAGGGGCAGTGAAGACAGAGAGGACTCAAGTGAAAGGTTTCTCTGGGGCTGCAAGGAGGTGGAGCAGGAGGAATGCTATGACCCCTGGCTCCATGGCACGGTGTCAAACTCAGAAGTCTCCTTTGCGTCATTCCTGCTGCAACTGAGAGGAAGAGTGTGATATCCAGTCCACAATCTCATCCTCTTTCTCCTAATTGATAATGTTGTACCTTTCCGAAGCCAGGGAACACAGAGGACCACTATTACTACTTCTGGCCGGATAGCTGGTGCTGCTACTAGCTACATTCTGGCTCTGGGGAAAAAAAGGCCTTTGTTTGGAACCCTTCTGTATTCCTGAGATTTTTTTAGCCTAATGTATGCAGTCACAGAAAGTATGGAACAGTTTCCAAGTCTGTTTTCTGGAACTTGAAGACAAAGAGGCACAATAAAATGTCCTTCCCTTTCCACAAACACACTGATGACACTGCTTCTAATCATTGACTTTAGAAATAATGCAGTATCCACACCAGTAACAGATTTGGGCCTAATGTCTTTGTGTGTTCAGATTCTGAAAACAGCTTCCTCAAGTGTAAAAGTTGTCAGTATTGGGTCTGTGACATCACCGCAGTGTGGCAGACCACTGTCTGCAGACTGCAGCACCATGGGTCCCAGCTCTTGCCTACCTCGCAGAAGGAGCAAGCACCCATCAGCATACCGCCGCATCCGCCCTGACAACCAGGTCTCCACTTGTGTGCTATAGCGCACGCTCGTGCACCTGTCCCTTTGTTATTGACGCCTCCTGATTACTGTCTCCACCCGGAGGCGGGGTTACTGGTATTTAGGGCAGCTTCACTGACCATGAAGTGCCCAAGCGTGGTTGTCATACCTGTTAACCTCTGCTGAAGCTTCCTGCTCTCCTGAGTACTGGACTTTGCCTGTCTACAATTCTACCTGCTACCTGGATTACCTGGACTATTAACCCCTGCATTGCCTGACTACAACTCTGATTGCTGTCACCAGTAAGTTTGCCTGGACTTCTGATCATGCATTGCCTGACTACAACTTTGCTTGCTTTCACCTGTAAGTTTGCCTGGACTTCTGACCTTGCACTGCCTGACTACGTGCCCACCTGAACCTGTATACTGTATTACTCTGAACTTTGTTTTGCCTTTGTTTCAAGTGACTTTTGTTTACCATCTGCCAGTAAAGATTATCTGTTCTGTTACTCTGCCTCTGTTGGACTCTGTACACATTCCTGCAGTTAGCTGCTTTCTGGGTGGCTGGTTTAAACACCAGTGTCCTGACTCTGGGAGTCAGCAGTCAGCAATATTGGGCTAATTCCTAGTCCACTAGCAGCTGACCCAGAGGATCCACATCCTCTGGTCGTGACATTGTCAATCTAGTATCAGGTTATTCCCCTTTCTCCCAACACTGGAGAGATGCCCTGACACAGATTTCAGACTAATATTTGAATTGTGATACACGTGTATATTTCTATTTTCCCAAAGCCCCAACCCCCCCCAAAAAAAAATAACTAAAAAAATTGAACTGTCTGTAGATGCCCAGACAAATTAGCCTCTATATTATAAGACACAAGTTGCACACTTATATTCTATATTACTCTATTTGGCAAAAACAAAACATTGAATTGTCTGTAGATGTCCTGACACAGATTTTGGACGTGCCAGTGATACGCGTGGGGTGCTTTTCTTCACTTTACCCAGGTTTGCCACTCCAGCCGGGATCCCTGCCTTATCCTTTTGTATGGGGCTAGGTACCATGTATCATATAATTATGCTGCATTACCATTGATATGTGATCTTTTTTATATTATATGTGGCTATTATACCGCTTCCCGGACTGTACATCTTGCGGTCTTATCTTTGGACCCTGTGGCTCCTGGTTCAGTGCTTGCTATATTGTACTTGCACTTTGTTCATTGTATACACTTTTTAATCAGTGAGTGTATTCATTTGCCCAATAAAATATGGTCTATTTACTTTACTTTTTGGATGTGCAAGGTTTTTTGGTTTTCTTTGGCCCTCTCGGCCGGTTGATTTTGATACTGACACAGATTTCGGACTAGTATTTCACATTTTCACTGAGAGATTTAAAACGCTAGCCTATGTATTGTAAGACAGACATATATTGCTATTTTCCCAAACAACCCAAAAATTGAACTGTCTGGAGGTGCCTTGACACAGATTTCGGATTAGTGTTTTGCTTTATCACTTAGAGAATTCAAACTCTACCCTCTGTATTATAATACACACATTGCACACTTGTATTCTCTATTGCTATGTTTGGCAAAACAGAAAAAAACATTGAACTGTCTATAGATACCCTTACACAGATTTCAGACTAGTATTTCACACTACCCTCTGTATTGTGAGACAGATGTATTTTGCTATTTTCCCAAACCCTCCCAAAAATGTTATTGTTTTGAGACACCTTGACACAGAGTTCAGACTAACATTTCACATTTCACATGGCCCCCAGTAAAATTAATGCTCCCATTAGAGCCCCCTAGTATTATTTTTTCCTCCAATAGTGCCTCCCAGTATTAATAATGCCACTATTAGAGGCCACAGTATTATTAATACCCCCTTTTCGACCCTTCTTGTGCAAACAAAAATATAATAAAACTCACAAAACTCACCGATTTGATTGCTCCACAGGGAACACTCGTTGCCCACTGGATGCGCAGGACAAGATCTCCAGTGAGATGACGTTTCACAGGTCCCTCTGCTTCCAGTCAAGGCTATGTGCTTCCCTGCCCCCAGCACTGAGGGAAGGGGGGCCCAAGTTGAAGTATTGCGCCAAGGCCCATGAGTGTTTAGCTATGCCCCTGATAGCGAGAACGCTTTTATTGTCACGTTTTTAATGTCAATCCTTAAAGAACGCATATCACAGCCTTGAAAAATTTGGAAAAATCATAACTTATTTTAAACCATCCACAAAAGATGGAATAGCCAAAAAAAACACAACTTTTCATGCAACAAAATTACTTTTATGTTTAAATCTTTAGTTGAGCCTTTTTATGTTTGTGGTAGTTGAATTTGATGTGTGAATTTTTATTGTAGAGGAAGTTTGATCTGGTCTGGTTTCATGAAAGCAGAAAGCCTGAGAATGTAGAGTCGTCATCACTATCAGCATAAAGACCATTGTTGCTTCCTACAACCTGCAGCCAAACCTCCTCATTCTGTTTCAGCGCTAAAATTGAGGCTCCAGAGGCTTGGTTAGTATGGGACCCATCATAGACATGATACATGTACTGCACAATCTTACCATTATGTTGTAGGGTAATTTGTACATTTTTATAATAGACTGTAATTTGGTATGACAGGAAATAAATGCCATCTACTGGAGCAATCAACTTTCCACTTTCTGTGTTATAAATACTTTGCTCATTGTAAAAAACCTTTTCAAATTTAATTGGGCCGTCAGAAGACGGATAAGAAGATGACAGTCCAACGTGAAACGCATAGGTTTTCCTGGTCATTGATGATGGTCCTGGTAAGCCTGGTTGACCTGGAGGCCCAGCAGATCCTGGAGGACCTGTTTTACCATGAGGACCAGGTGGACCTTGTAGACCTTTTTCTCCAGCTTTACCTAAAACATATCAATGGAAAAATATATTAAGCCATATTCTAGAATTCTCAGAATTTTAATCTTTTGAATAGCTAATCATATTGAGGCAATCCAGATCATTTTAATCAGATTGGTTTACCCAAACACTAAGATAGGTATATTTTTATGGGGGTTGGGATTTGTTATGCATAGTATGTTATTTTTCAAGATACCTGTTTACCTAAGTAACATAGCTATTCTGCAAGATTAGATAGAAAGGGTCTGTTTTTTGTGTGTTTTTTTTTTTTTAACTTAAACAGTGCCACTCTTGCCCTTGAGCTGTGTTTGGTAATGTAGGTGGATAGTCATCAACTGATTGTCACCTATAACAATCATGACCTACAGTGAGTTCCAGGACCCCTTCATTCAATAATTTTTATACTGACTTCTGCCAGGAATACTTAATACAAGTATTTAAAATGTTCTAATTTAGTCCACACAGTAACACAACCCTGGGTTTTAATTCGCTTTTTGCCTTCCTAGAACTACATACCTGGGTCACCTTTTGGTCCTGGTTCCCCATCTTTACCATCTCTTCCGGGAGGTCCATGCTGACCATTCAGGCCCGGTGTTCCTGGGATACCTGGGACTCCTGTATTACATTCATTGTGTTTGGTGGCCACTTCACAATTCCCTATAACACAGTATATGACCAGGATTGCAACCAGGAATGTAACCCGTCTCATCTAAGAAAAGAGAATATTCCAACTGTTAACAGTGAGTAGGACATAGATACTGAACAGCTTATATGCAAAAATATTTAAAAATAAACACTTTGGGGGTCATTTATTAAGACTGGCGATTTATATGCTGGTCTTAATCCCCATGTGCTGGCGGCAGATGCAACAAAGGTCCCCACCTTTGGGACCACCCAGAACCTTTAGTATGGTGTCTCAAGTCTCACATGCCTTCTCAACCTCCCACTGTGGTGAATGACATTTTCAATAACCATTGAGTTGCACAGAGCACCAGTGTGCATTCTAGACAGTCACTCCATCAGGGGTGAACTGGGAAATAAAAGTGGCCCTGTAAAAAAAATTCGAAAAGTGGCCCCCTTGTTGTAGGGGGTCCAGATTGACACAATTAGGCAGAGTCAGAAATACCAATAGTGCAAAATACTATCCCATCAGAACCATCTACCACAGTGCAGCACAATATATTGCCAAAAAAGCTGTCCCATTGTGGTAGCCATCAAGAGATTCCATTTTCTGTCTTCTTCCAGTTGTCTCTGATTAAGATATGGAGGAGGGACCTCCTGATGCAGGCCACATCCGTTAAATTCAGGAGGGCATGTGTGGTCGCTGTCCGGGTACATGAGTACCTTTGTTAATTACTGCTGAGAGCTCATTATGTACCCAGCCAGTGGCAGAAATCGGGACTTGGGTGGCCCCTTGGACAATGGCCTACCGGGAAATTTCCCTGTAAGGACTATGGTCAATCCGCCCCTGCACTCCATACTAAAAACTTCTCCTCTACTGGTGTTGAGATGTGGGGGACTACTTACAACCCCAGTACTAAGTGTTCTTGGGGGTCACAGTGGTGGGTCCCTCAGCAAGATATTTGTCGCCTAGCCTTAAAGGAATGTTTTCATTTCATAAAAAGTCATACAGAATGGATCTCCTAAGCATTATGTGAAAAGAGCCTTATACTGTAAAATTAGTCACTAAATTGAATTAAAAAAGTACACCAATACTTACGACTATTGGTAAATCATCCATATTCAGCTGTCAATGCCCTGGAACTGAAATGTATTATGATCTTCGTTTGGTTTTTCCCGTTGTCTTGGTTCAGTTTTATTTGGCAACCCTATTAAATACTGGGTGTTTTAAGTTATTGTTTATCTAAAGTTAAAGAATGCTGAATAATCACAATTAACTGAATATTAAGTGCTTAAACTTCTTACTTGTTAACCTTTTGGTGCCACAGGAAATTTTTTTTTCGGTTTCTTTTTTTTCCTTGCCCTCCAAGAGCCATATCCATAACTTTTTTTTCTGGGCTGAGTTGTATTTTTTAATGGCACCATTTAGTGTTCCATATAATGTATTGAGAAACAGATAAAATGTATTTTTGGGGTGGAAATGAAAAAAAAAACACACACACAATTCCACCATTGTTTTTAGAGTTTCTTTTTTACAGGGTAGATTATGCACTAAAACCGACATGTTACCTATATTCTGCAGGTCAGTGCGATTTTCTTATGCATTACTTTTTTTTAATGCATGAGGAATTGTAAAATTTGAAAGAAAAAAATGTGCTTTGTATTGCCACATTCTGATACCTATAACTATTTTATAATATTTATAAAATATTTTATAATATTTTATAATATTTATAAACTTTTTGAGATTTGGTTCATTCCAGGACAAATTTTTCAAAAATTTCGAATAGATTCTACCAGAACCAAAGTTGTTCCAATTTACCTGAAAATTGGTTTATAACACCTCTAGCCTCCTAGGACTCCGAATTTATAAGAAATGATGTTATCTCTTTTTACTTGTTTTAATGGGAGTTTGTCATCTAGTTATACATATTAAACTGTTATAACTATCCTGTGGGTGACATAAACAGTTAACAGATCGTACCTTTCCTTTTTATTTCTGTGTATTTGTTGTTGAATAAACAAAGTTTGAAGATATGATATGCAAATGAGTTGCAAGTGCCCAGGGGCATTCCTCCCCGAATGCAAGTGCCCTACAGAGAATGCTGTTATTGCTCCTCCCATGTTTCATTGTAGGCCAGCCCAGTGCCCTTACATCAAGGACTGTGCTCCCTGAAATCCCACGCCAGCTCACGTCACTGCTAGGCCCAGGCATGTGCATTCGAGGAGAAACTCATTTGCATATTGTCACAGTGCAGTTCACTGACACATGTTGCTGTGCAGGCTGGCTGCATGCGCTCTTGTGTATTGGCTTTGGGCCGTTTCCCGTGTATGCTAGTTGCTTTGGTGCTGTGTGCTGGCTGCGGGCTTATAGTGTGTGAACTTTATCCTGTGACTCCCTGTGTCTTGTATGTATCGTGGTGCAGTTTACTGTTACACTGTGTTGCCATGTAGGATGGCTGCCTGTGCATTTGGGTACTGGCTGCAGTTCTCATTCCCGTGTATGCTGGTTGCTTGTGTGTTGCGTACTGGCTGTGGTTTACCTTTCCATGTATGTTGTTTGCTTGTGTGTTGCGTACTGGCTTCAGTTTTCTATAGTGTGAACGGTACCCTGTGAATTGCGTGTTTAATTTGTCTATGTAGGGTTACCTGGGCTTCAGTCTTTCTCCAGGTATGCTGTGTGAAGGGTACATGCTACTGACTAGTCAGTTTGTGATCATACCCTGATCAGCCTGATATTTCATCATCCACCTAGTTCCGCATTGGGCCCAGGCATTTTTTTATGTTGTCTGCACGTACTGGTCTGTCTGTGTACACCATGCACCCTGTGTCCATTTCCACATGGGTTCCTGCCTATGTATGTATGTTACTGAGTTTGTCCTGTATGTCAGTTAGTGCCATGCTCCTCTTATCCAGTTCTGCATGGGTTCCTGATGATGTGGCTCATCTGTCTTCCTGTTACTTGGTCTTTGCCTGAACAGTGTCCTATGTTGCATGTTTGTTTGAGTTCCTGTTTGCTTGCCTGTGTTCCTGGTTTTATTTGCCTGGACCACTGGTGTCATGCACCAGAGTCTGTTTCCTTGAAGGCTTCTGCCAAGTGTACCGGGACCATCCCAGGGGGTCCAGTCGCTCCCCTGTGGTGAAGACCAGATCCCTGTATAGCGAGCACCAGAATAACGCCCTTAGGGTTTGGCCCCAAGTCAAACCGGTCACTTGGCCTAGTGGTTCTACATCTACCACTGTTTCCTACCTGTTTGTCCAGGATTATGCAGCTTGTTTTTGCTTAATTCCTGTTTAATACAGTATGTGTTTTGGCTTTCTTTGTTGTTTGTATGTTCTGCAAACACTAGAAGTTACTCACTTGTGAAATGTTCAGGGGCTCTAGTGACCCTAGAACATGACACATATATCTTTAGACTTCCTTTATTCAAAATCAAATACACAGAAGTAAGAAAGAGAGGTACGATCTGTTTGTCACCTACAGGGCAGTGATAACAGTTGAATATGTCTAAAGTAGGTGACGGACTCCATTTAAATACATTTTTCTATGCCTCCTCCCGAAGCTCTTGAATGTAATGACAGCAATAGTAAATCATGTCTAACACTGACATACATATAGCTATTGGTAAACACATGTTTGATGGTGTTAAAAACATTGTACCAGCACATGTATCATGCTTTTTCATACTGTCCTTTCATACTGCAGTTGTCCCTATTTACAAATTTTGTGGCCTCTTCGTGGTTCATCAGAATGCAACAGGTGTCTCTGGCTGCCACTGCCTTGCCTCAAAAGTACACATAGTAACATAGTTTATAAGGCCGAAAAAAAGACATCTGTCCATCCAGTTCGGCCTGTTTTCCTACAAGTTGATCCAGAGGAAGGCAAAAAAACCCTGTGAGGTAGAAGCCAGTTTTCCCCACTTTAGGGAAAAAAATTCCTTCCCGACTCCAATCAGGCAATCAGAATTACTCCCTGGATCAACAACCCCTCTCTAGTAACTATAACCTGTAATATTATTACCCTCCAAAAATACATCCAGGCCCCTCTTGAACTCTTTTAGTGAACTTACCATCACCACCTCCTCAGGCAGAGAGTTCCATAGTCTCACTGCTCTTACCGTAAAGAATCCTCTTCTATATTTGTGTACAAACCTTCTTTCCTCCAGACGCAGAGGATGTCCCCTCGTCACAGTCACAGTCCTGGGGATAAATAGATCGTGGGAGAGATCTCTGTACTGACCTCTGATATATTTATACATAGTTATTAAATCTCCCCTCAGTCGTCTTTTTTCTAAAGTGAATAAGCCTAATTTTGATAATCTTTCTGGGTACTGTAGTCCACCCATTCCAGTTATTACTTTAGTTGCCCTCCTCTGAACCCTCTCCAGCTCTGCTATGTCTGCCTTGTTCACAGGAGCCCAGAACTGTACACAGTACTCCATGTGTGGTCTGACTAGTGATTTGTAAAGTGGCAGGACTATGTTCTCATCACGGGCATCTATGCCTCTTTTGATGCAGCCCATTATCTTATTGGCCTTGGCAGCAGCTGTCTGACACTGGTTTCTGCAGCTTAGATTTCTGTTCACTAAAATTCCTAGGTCCTTTTCTATGTCAGAGTTACCCAATATTTTACCATTTAGTATGTACTGGTGACTTGCATTATTCCTTCCCATATGCATAACTTTACATTTGTCAGTGTTAAACCTCATCTGCCACTTCTCTGCCCAAGCCTCCAGTCTATCCAGATCCATCTGTAGCAGTGTACTGTCCTCTTCTGTGTTAATTACTTTACACAGTTTAGTGTCATCTGCAAAAATTGATATTTTACTGTGCAAGCCTTCTACAAGATCATTAATAAATATATTGAAGAGAATAGGGCCCAATACTGACCCCTGTGGTACCCCACTAGTGACAGTGACCCAATCTGAGTATGTACCGTTAATAACCACCCTCTGTTTTCTATCACTGAGCCAGTTACTTACCCACATACAGACATTTTCTCCCAGGCCAAGCATTCTCATCTTATATACTAACCTTTTATGTGGTACAGTGTCAAATGCTTTGGAGAAGTCCAGATATACGACATCCATTGATTCGCTGCGGTCTAGTCTAGAACTTACCTCCTCATAGAAACTGATTAAATTGGTTTGACATGACCGATCCCTCATGAAGCCATGCTGATATGGAGTAATTTGCTTATTTTCATTGAGGTACTCCAAGATAGCATCTCTTAGAAAACCCTCAAACAGTTTACCCACGACAGATGTTAAACTTACCGGCCTATAGTTCCCGGGCTCTGTTTTTGGACCCTTTTTGAATATTGGAACCACATTTGCTATGCGCCAATCCTGTGGAACACTCCCTGTCAGTATAGAGTCCTTAAATATCAGAAATAAGGGTCTGGCGATGACATTACTTAATTCTCTTAGGATACGGGGGTGTATGCCATCCGGTCCTGGCGATTTGTCTATTTTAATCTTTTTAAGACGCAGCTCTACTTCTTCCTGGGTCAGACAGGTCACTTTTAATGGGGAATTTACTTTTATATTCTGCATTTCATCTGACAGTTTATTTTCCTCAGTGAATACAGTGGAGAAAAAGATATTTAGTAGCTTTGCTTTCTCCTCATCGCTCTCTGCAACTCCCCCCTCATTACTCTGTAAGGGGCCGACACCTTCAGGTTTATAATTTTTACCATTTATATAATTAAAGAACATTTTAGGGTTAGTTTTACTTTCTTTGGCGATTAATCTCTCGGTCTCTAGTTTGGCTGTTTTTATTTGTCTTTTACATATTCTATTTTTTTCCTTATAGTTTTTCAATGCTTTCTCGCTCCCCTCCTGTTTTAGTGATTTAAATGCTTTCTGTTTGTCATTTATTGCTTTCTTTACAGTTCTATTTATCCACATTGGTTTTTTCTTGTTTCTTATTATTTTATTCCTATATGGTATGTACCTCTCACAATTAGATATTAGGATGTTTTTTAAAAATATCCCATTTTGTGGCTGTATTTTTATTTTTGAAGACTTTGTCCCAGTTAGTTAGGCCTATGGCCTCTCTTAGTTGGCTAAATTTAGCTTTTTTGAAGTTAGGTATTTTTGTTCCTCCCTGAAGAAACGCTCTTTTGAATGACAATTGGAAGGTTATTATGTTATGGTCACTATTTCCCAGGAGTCCCCCGACCTGCACATCTGTTGTTCTGACATGCTTCCTGCTGAGACAGTCTGGTGCACAACAAAATCCAACTTGGCCATTTGGAGGTTCGGCTTGTAGACAAGGTATCGTATTTTTCGCTTTATAATACACACTTTTCCCCCCCAAATGTAAGGGGAAAATTGCTGTGCGTCTTATAAAGCGAATACAAGTGAGCACTTCCAATATGGAAGCGCTCACTAGTATGTATTAGGTGCCGGGACCCCCATCAGACCTCGGATCAGCCCACCGAGCCCCATAAGGATAAAATAAAAAACTCTCTCACCTCTCCTGCGCTGTGGCTCCGCTCCTGGTCCGGCACTCCTCTGTCTTCTGCGGGCCGGCTCTGCACTGTCCTGAAGGCGTACAGTGTCAGGTGACAGTGCAGCGCCGGCAGCAGAAGACAGAGGAGCGCCGGATCCGAAGCGGAGCCACAGCGCAGGAGAGGTGAGAGAGTTTTTTATTTTATCCTTATGGTGCTGGGTGGGCTGATCTGAGGTCTGATGGGAGTAGAGGGGACTGATATGGGGGCTGATCTGAGGTCTCATGGGCCAGAGTGGGCTGATATTGGGGGCACAGTGGGCTGATATGGGGGCATAGTGGGCTGATCTGAGGTCTGAAGGGGGCACAGTGGGCTGATATGGGGGCACAGTGGGCTGATATGGGGGCACAGTGGGCTGATCTGAGGTCTGATGGGGGTCTGACATGAAGGGCTGATGGGGTTCTGACATGGGGGGCTGATATGGGGGTCTGATGTGATGTCCTGAAATTTGTGGGGGGTCTGATATGAGGTGTGATGAAAAATATTTTTTTCTTATTTTCCTACTCTAAAATCTGGGGTGCGTCTTATCATCGGGTGTGTCTTATAAAGCGAAAAATACGGTAATTGCTGATTGATAATAGTTTTTTTCATGGCAACACATTTCATTATGGATGTCTCATGATGTAGTAGACGTCAAGGAGGTGGAGAAGTCTTACCAGGAGGAGAAGAAGCTGATGATGATAAGGACACTGTATTGCTTGGGGATGTGGGCTGGGTACCACAAAGACTAGGAGAAGGGGGATAGACTTGTTCTGACTGGGAATGCTGGCCAGTTCTATTTTCCAAAAGATCCAGTGATGCTGTCTCATGTGCTGCAATAGAGCTCTGGTACCTATGTTTGAATGTCCACAGCTTATTTTTAATCCTACAGATCTTGCACACGGCTGCGGTTTTGTTTGCCGGACTTGTGCAGAAAAAATGGCATATGTAAGTTGTTTGCACAAAGCTGGCAGAAGCCAAGCTTCACATTCGCCTGGCACAATTAGAGCCTGTGCCCACAGTATTATCGGCATCACCAGTTCCTGAGCTGACCATAATATAAGCAGCTCTGGCCCTGGCAGTTCTTTTGGAGATTTTGGCTGTAAATTGCCTCTACTCTTTATTGCCACCATGTCCACCACCCTTCTCCTCAGATGTCTCCTCCTCCTCTTCGATGCTCCGATCCTGCTCCCATGTCCGGACCAACACACAATCATCATTGGAGTCTTCACCCTCCTGCCACCTTTTAACAGACTGTGAAATCTCATTCTGGCTCCTTGGCCCCCCTCCTGATCCCCTGCTATGTATTTGCTTCAACTGCCACTGTCGCGACCACTGCCCCCACCACCAATATAATGGCTATGGGTGCCACTATTACCACCACCATCAACACAGCTATGCGTGTAATCCACATGGAGACTCTCTTGACTATCTGCCGGAGTGCATGGTGGGACAGTGAAGACAGAGGAGAGGACGTCACTGACAGACTTCTCTGGGGCAGCAACGAGGAGGAGCAGGAGAAATGCTGAGACTCAGAGGTCACCTCCATGTCATTCTGCAGTGACTGAGAAGAGGAATGAGCCATCCATTCCACAATCTCATTCTCTTTCACCTCAATGATAATGCTGCGCCTTTTCTAAGCCAAGGGGAACTGTGGACTACTACTACTTCGGGCCATCTAGTGCTGCTACTACCTAGATTCTGGCTATGGGAGGACTAGGCCTGGCGTTGGGTCTTTTGTTTGGAACCCTTCCGTATTCCAGACATTTGGCCTAATGTACACAGTCACACAAAGTGTGGAACAATTTAGAAGTCTGTTTTCTAGAAATTAAAAACAGAGAGACACAAATAAATGTGCTTTCCTTTCTACAAACACTAATGTCTTATCTGAGTTTAAATATGCAAATTCAGAAAAAAAAGATTTCAGTAGTGTAAAACACAAATTGTTAACCTACTATGAGATTATTCCCCCCTCCTCACACCAATCCCCCACCCCCCACACCAAAACTTGAATTGTCTGGAGATGCCCTATAATAAAATTGGGCCTAATGTGTGTTCACGCAGAAATTTAAAATAGTACACTCTGGATTCTAAAATATGTGTTGCACACTCTTAGGCTACCTGCAGGCTACATGCACACGACAGTGAAAAACAGAAATCTGATGGACATTTTTTAAAATGTTTTAAGACCAATGTTTTAAGACCAATGGTAGTCTATGGGATTATTCATACAGCAGCTTTTTTGACAGTCAGTGATAAAGGGACGTAAAAAAAAAATTCTATCTTGTCCATTTTTCACTGACCGACTGCCCCATACATTTGAATGGGTCAGTTTTTAACGTCCATTTCTCAGAAAGGCATCAGTAAAAAAAAAAAAATTCAGTTAAAAATGGACAGTTTATCCGTTTTTAATTTTTTTTTTTTTTTTACTGACATGTGAACAGGGATCCGATGCTGCATGGTGGTATCTGGCTATGCCAGATATGGGGAACTCCGGCACTCTGTTCCTCCGACAGCGCAGATGTGAACCCCGCCTTACAACACAGATATGATGCATTGAAAAAAAGAATTGCTCAGCAGCAGCAGATAGTGTTATTGCTGTAAAATGCTTTTGCTAAAATGCAACACGTTTAACACGGACCGATATGATGGACTGAAAAAAAAAAGTACAGAATGCTTGCTCTACTTGCAATACTCTGGTAATAAGCCTATGTAAAAACTTCCGATTTTGGAAAAAAAACACAGCTGTCTTTCTGTTCAAATGAAAAAAAAGAAATGTAGCTGCTTTTGAGGTTCTGAAGCAGCTTCAGCTGTATTATAGGGCAGTAACTGCAGCTAGAAGGCACTGCTCCTCGCTCTCTGAAAGCTTTCCCTACTCACATTTCCTATTCTACCAATTATTCTTCTTTCTAGTCTTTCCTGTCACCATCCCATCCCCTAGGGCACCTCCCTGCCTGCTGCCCCACTGATTGGCCCAACCAGGCTGTTTTGTCAGCCTGTGAGCCAATCAGGGTCATGTGAAAAACCTTCTTCTTCCCCCCTTGTGCGTTTTCCTGCTGATATGTGCAATAAAATAGCACTGCATGCTGTTTTACTGGATTCATCTGAAGAAAACTTGAAAAGATTTGGGTTTGCTTTGAAGATTATTTTTTGTGAAATTCATTATGAACCAGTTCGCTCATCTTTAGTGTGATAGCTTATTTTTTTCTTTCAGGCAAGCTGTAGTGATATGGAGGAAGCCTGGCCAGGGTCGGACTGCGGTTCCTCAGGTCCAACCCGAGAAAATTATTCTCGGGGCCCAACCCCCATTTCATCAAGTCTAGTAGGTTTAGATTGAAAGAAATAGACCCTAGTGGCAATTTTTTGGGTCTCTAAAGGCAGCTACAAATGCTTTTTTCTCTGGACCTTTCGAGCCCACTATGGTACCAGAAACTGGGCCCAGAATCTCTGGTACACTGGTGGGCCAGACTGATGCTTAGCTTGCCCATGCTAGTTAAACAAGATGAGGAAGCATAGAGGACAAAGGTCCAGAGCTGTGGTGCACCAAACATTCTCAGTGCACTTAAGAGCTTTTGCATATAATTTGCATATCGATAATACAATGATTTTCTCAAGATTTCAGGATCACACCTGGCAGCTAAAGGTATATTATAGAGAGGTAGCCCTACAAGGCATTGTGGACAGTTCAAAAGCGCATAGTGCCTCGTCTCATTCCTATGGTGGGAGTTATATGGACTGGACATAGAGCTGTTGGGGAGGATGTTTTGGTATAAGGGAATAGTGGTGGTGAGAGACTATGTCAAAGCAAGAGTCCATGTGAACTATTTGCAAAATGTTACAGGTCTCACGGCTGCACAGGTAATCATAGGCCAAAAAGGTTTAAATTAGTTGAAACAATATTTCTCTCTCTGCACTTTGCTAACTGACTAGTGCTTTATCATCCAGATCTGGGATGCTTCCCTTTAAAGGGGTTTTCTGAGGCTTTTATACTGATGACCTATCCTAAGTTTAGGTCATCAGTATCTGATTGGTGGGCGTCCAACACCCAGGACCCCCGCTGATTAGCTGTTTGAGAAGGCAGCGGCACTCCGGTGGCCTTCTCTCAGCTTCTCAGTTCATGTGTCATGTGGCTTAGGCTACTTTCACACTAGCGTTTTTGAATTCCGGTGTTGAGCTCCATCATAGGGGCTCAATACCGGAATAAAACGCTTCAGTTTTGTCCCCATTCATTGTCAATGGGGGCAAAACTGAACTGAAGACAACGGAATGCTCCTAGAAGCATTCTGTTCCGTCTTCAGACCGGAGAGCAAACCGCAGCATGCTCCAGTTTGTTCTCCGGTCCAGGCATCTGCATCAAGATGGATCTGGAATGACCGCCATTGCAAGTCAATGGGGACGGATCCGTTTGGTGTGACACACTAGTATGTGATTAGTGTGTGACACCAAATGGATCTGTCCCCATTGACTTAGTCGGGTGAGGACGGATCCAGATGGCTGCGGGCAGGGGAGCGCAGGGGATCCGAGCATTGAACCGCTCGTTACGAGCAGGTTCGCTCATCTCTACTTGTTATCTTTTGTGAAAAAGAAAGTTTGGGCCTAACGCACCATTTTCTTGTAAAAAAAAATTTCTAAGCCAAGGGTTATAAATTGTATGAAACGCCTGTAGGGTCAAGTGCTTGCGTCACCCCTTAGAAATTCCCTGGGTGGTGTAGTTTACAAAATGTGGTTACTTTTTGGGTGTTTTCACTGTGGGGGTACCTCAGGGTCTCTTCAAATGCAACATTGTGCCCAAAAACCATTCCAACAAAATCTGCCCTCCAAAAAACATATGCCGCTCCTTGACTTCTGTGCCCTTCCGTGTCCCGATACAGCTGTATACAACCACATCTGGGGTGTTTCTGCAAACTGCAGAATCGGGGTAATAAATATTGAGTTTTGTTTTGTTGTTAACCCTTGATGTTTTACAGGAAAAAAATTATTAAAATGGAAAATCTGCAAAAAAAGTGAAATTTTGAAATTTCACATCTATTTCTTTAATTCCTGTGGAATACTTAAAGGGTTAACAACATTTCTAAAACCAATTTTGAATAGTTTGAGGGGTGTAGTTTCTAAAATGGGGTCATTTATGAGTGGTTTCCATTATGTAAGCCCCTCAAAGTGACTTCAGAACTGAACTGGTCCTTAAAGTTGATTTTGCAAATTTTCAAAAATTGCTTCTAAAATTCTAAACCTTCTAATGTCCTAAAAAAATAAAATGACACTACCAAAATGATGCCAACATAAAGTAGACATATGGAGAATGTCAATTAATGAGTATTTTATGGGGTATCACTATCTGTCTTAAAAGCAGAGAGATTCAAATTTAGAAACCAGTGAATTTTTTCAAATTTTCGTTAACTTTTGGATTTTTTTATAAATAAAGGTAAAACATATTGACTCAAATTTACCATTAACATGAAATACAATGTGTCACGAGAAAACAGTCTCAGAATGGCTTGGATAAGTAAAAGCGTTCCAAAGTTATTACCTCATAAAGTGACACATGTCAGATTTGCAAAATTAGGCCTGGTCAGGAAGGGGGTAAGTGGCCCCTATGGGAAGTGGTTACTGTATGTCAGCAGTTTAAGCATATTTCAGTGTGTCAGTTGCAGTGTGCAGTGTAGCCGCAGCCAGGAGAATTTGAAGGGGGGGGAGAGGGGGGGAGAAAACATGAATAAAATAAAAAGAGAAAAAGTCACGCAAGAAAAAATATAGGAGACTTAGAGTGTCATACACAAACTTTTGGGCCAATTGAAGCACTTTTGATTTGGGTAGAATTGATTCGGAAGTTAATTGACTTTTTTTACTAATTCATTAGAATCGGACCTGCAAGAAATTCACTCATCTCACTCCTGCAAACAGGGGATGAAGACTGATGTAGGAAACGCCTGTTTAATAATTCTTTGGTGGCCACAGTTGGGTTTTGTTAATGATTTCTGTTGATGTAACATAGTAACATAGTTTGTAAGGCCGAAAAAAGACATCTGTCCATCCAGTTCATGTAGTTAATGTTTTCAGTAATACGTTATTATTCCGGGAATATACGAGCCTAATGATAAATTATTTGTGAACAGTGTTCTGGATTTTGTTTTTCGGAAGGAGAATACAAAACTGACATTAACCACTGAAACAAAGCCTCTGTTCTGTGCTGTCGTCTCTTGAATCTCAGACTTCTAAGGACAAGCAGGAAACCTTTGCTTTTTGTCAATTACGCTCTAAATCATGGGTGTACAACCTGCGGCCTGGGGGACACATGTGGCTCTCGATACAATTCTGTGTGGCCCCAGCCATCTGGTAACAGACATGTATTTTTACGTCTTGTGGCTGCTCACATGTATTTTTCCTGTATTCTCCTATTAGATGGGAGTCCTGGAAGTGTAACTAGACATTTATGGTATATACTGGATGTTCAATATGCCATAAAGTGTAATTTTTCTTACCGTAAATTCTCTTTCCTTTAGTCCAAAGCAGCAGCACCACCAATGGGGATTTCTGATCCTCCTGAAATCACAGGACAGGAGATGTCAATTAACTAATCAATTAAATGCAGATCCTATAAGACCATCTAAGCTAGACCTTCCTATTGTGTAATTATAACGAACTTCCAGTCGCACGAAAAACACACTCAAGGCCTATTTTAACAAATATTTATTGGGTGGGAAAGCATGTGCTGCTGCTTTGGACTAAAGGAAAGAGAATTTACGGTAAGAAAAAATTACACTTTCCTTGTCGTCCTACAGCAGCAGCACCACCAATGGGGATTTAGCAATTAATCCTACAGGGAGGGCTCTCCATTACACCGCGGACTCTAATATTGCTCTGCCAAAGGCCATTTCGCCCGCTTGTCGCATATCCAGTCTGTAGTGCTTCACAAACGTGTTGGACGAACTCCATGACGCTGTTTTACAGATCTGGTCTATGGGGACAGATCTCTTTTCTGCCCACGACGTGGCCATAGCACGAGTCGAATGAGCTCTTATCGGCCTGGGCACTTCCAAGCCCTTCTGCTCATGGCAGGCAGTAATAGCCTCTCTTATCCATCTGGATAATGAGGCTTTTGTAAGCTCCTCCCCTTTCTTTTTCCCTGAATGTGACACAAACAGGTGGTCTGTTTTCCTAAACTCTCTCGTTCTTTGGACATAAATCTTCAATGCTCTGCCCACATCCAGAGAGTGAAGTCTGAACTCTTCTTCTGAAGACGGATCCGGGAAAAAAATCGGCAACTCAATCTGCTGGTTGAGATTAGCAAAAGAAGGAACCTTTGGTTGAAACGATGGTAGAGTCCTTAGCAACACTCTGTCTTGAAGAAAGATTGTGTAAGGCTCCGTACATGCCAGGGCCTGTAACTCACTCACCCGCTTGGCCGAAGTGATTGCCACTAGAAAACAGACCTTGATGGACAAAAACTTCAGATCCGCCTCCTGAAGAGGTTCAAAGGGGGCGTAGCATAGCTGATCCAGGACCACACAAAGATCCCATTTCGGGATTGGATCGATGACCTGCGGTCTAATTCTTCTGACAGCCTTGACAAACCTCTGTATCAAAGGCTCCTGGGACAACCTTCTTCCTAATGCCGCCGATAAGGCAGATATATGGACCTTAATCGTCCCAGGCGTCAGTCCCTTATCAAACCCTTGCTGCAGGAAATTAAGGATATCCTGAGTTGTAGGAGATTCAGACACTACTGCAGTCTTTCCACACCAAAGGTCGAACACCCTCTTGATTCTTCGGTACACCTTGTTAGTGGTGCGTGCTCTGGATTGTAGCAGGGTTTTTACCACCGCGTCAGACAAGCCCTGAGTAGTTAAAAGGGTGCAGTCAACATCCAGGCTGTCAGTTGTAGCTGGCATAGATGTGGACAACATTTGTCGCCCTGAGTAACCAGCTGTGGGATCTGTGGGAGTCTCCAGAAGGTGTTCCTGCTCATTGTGATGAGCGGGGAAAACCATGGCCTCTTGGGCCAGTATGGGCAGACTAGTATTGTGGAGACCTGGTCCCGTCTGATCTTCTGCAAGACCTTTGGGATCATAGGGATGGGCGGGAAGATGTAGGCCAGTGTGAAGTCCCAGGGGACTGAGAGGGCATCCAGCGCCCAGGGGTTGTCCCCCTTGAATAGGGAGCAAAACAGTGGAACCTTTGCATTGTCTCGAGTGGCCATCAAGTCTATCTGGGGATGACCCCAACGTCTGGTGAGTTGCGCAAACACCTTGGGGTGTAAAGACCACTCCCCCGGGAGGGGTAAGTTGCGGCTTAGTCTGTCGGCGATCAAATTGTTCCTCCCCTTGATATGCACAGCCGACAGCTGTTGAATATTGGCCTCCGCCCATCTGAAGATCCGTTCCGCCTCTATGAGGAGGGATAGGGATCTGGTGCCTCCCTGGCGATTCAGGTACGCAACGGTGGTCACGTTGTCTGATTTTATCCGTATGGCTTGATCCCGGACCTTGGGGTGGAAATGTGTCAGGGCATTGTAGACCGCTCTCATCTCTCTTAGATTTGATTGCAAAAGTCTCTCCACTGGGGTCCAGGTTCCTTTTACCCTCTGCCCCTTCATGTGAGCACCCCAACCTGTAGCCGAAGCGTCGGTCGTGATCTCGGTCCATACCGGGAGGGCAAATGTCTTGCCATTGTTCAAAGCCATCCACCACCTCAGGGAGTTCCTTGTCTCCTTTGAGACTATCGTTATGTGATCCAGAGAACTGCTGTCTCGATCCCACTTCTGCAAAATCTCCCACTGCAGTGGCCTCATGTGCCAATTCGCCCAAGGAATGGCCTGGCTGGCCGCCGTCATGAGACCGAGTGTCTTCATCATCTGACGAAGGGAAACCGGCCTGGTCTGTCTCAACCGCAGTATATTCTGGCGCAGAACCTTCATTCTCTCCATTGGAAGAGAAACGGTCATTGCCTTGGTGTCCAGAATGAATCCTAGGAACTGTTTCTGCTGGGCCGGCCTGAAACTGGATTTCTCCGTATTGACAATCCAGCCTAGAGACTGAACCCTGTCTAGAATTAACTGAAGATGTAAGTTGAGAATCTCGACGCTCGACCCCTTTACCAGCCAGTCGTCCAAGTACGGGATTATTGTTATCCCCTTCTCTCTGAGGCCTGCGACCACCGCCGCTACCACCTTCGTAAACGTGAATGGGGCTGACGAAATGCCGAATGGGAGTGCCGTAAATTGTAGGTGATGAAGGTGTCCCCCTAAATAGACCGCAATACGCAGGAATTTGCGGTGTTTCATGTGAATGGGGATGTGCAGATACGCATCTTTCAAGTCTATTGTAGCCAGGAAATCCCCTGGCTCCAATAGACTTAGAGCCGACCGAACTGTTTCCATACGAAACTTCTTTTTGCGTATAAATTTGTTTAAATACCTTAGGTCTATGATGGTTCTCCACCTCATCTGAGGCTTCGGGACTAGAAAAACTCTGGAATATACCCCTTGAAAGGCCTCCTCTACCGGGACAGGTTCTAATACATTCATCTGAATGAATTCTCTTAAGGCCTGTTCTACAAGGCCTTGCTTCTGACCCGGTAGCCTTTGAGTTCTGACATACCTGTTTGGGGGTGTGACGTCCAACTCTATACGATAGCCATTTTTTATGGCATCTAGAACCCACAGATCTTTCACCACTTTCTCCCATTCTACATAAAAGTGGGTTAACCTCCCCCCTACAGGCATACCTTCCAGAGGGTACACGCCGTCTACCGTAAGTACTAACCTACGCCGCTGCAGGAGAGTAGGCAGCTTCAACGCTAAGGGAAACGGGGCTCGCGGCACCGCCACAACAAATACTGGCGGGACCTGTATACTAAGTGCGCTGCTATGCCAGCGCAGTCTACTCACTCATAGCGAAAACTGAGAGACCTGTAATAAGCGCAGGGCCCTACATGAACACTTAGAGGGAAAAAATCAAGTAAAAACAACTATACTTCCCAACATCTCCACCTTCTCATCGGAGAAGGTCTTTCCAGGAAGGACAGGAAAAAAAAACACAATAGGAAGGTCTAGCTTAGATGGTCTTATAGGATCTGCATTTAATTGATTAGTTAATTGACATCTCCTGTCCTGTGATTTCAGGAGGATCAGAAATCCCCATTGGTGGTGCTGCTGCTGTAGGACGACAAGGAAATACAGTATTTCAGTTCGGTTGAGCGAATCGAATCCAACAAAGTGGAATTTGATCTGAATTTCAGGATACATTTGATTCGACGCAAAGCTGAAATTCCTTGTGCTTCGTGGTAGCGAATAGATTTTTCCAGAAATAGTGTAAAAAACAAAAAAATCATACTTACCTCCATTTGCTCGCAACGGGCCGGCCACCGCCATCTTGAATGAAGATCTCGGCCGAAATCCCATGCGTTGTGACGTATGATGCCACCACGCCGACCGGCGTCACAACGTCATCTCGGGCTGCGCAAGATTTTGCGCCAGATCTTCAAGCAAGATGGCAGTCGAGAGCAAATGGAGGTGGTAAGTATGATTTAATTTTTTTATCAGTTAGTTTTTACATTATTTTTACTCTCAGAGTGTAAAAAAGGGAGGTCAAAATATGGTGATAAAAAGAAAAAAATGTTTTAGAAGTTTTCATTATTATTATTAGTATTAAAATACAAGAAAACTAGATAAATGTGGTATCGCTTTTATTATTATACTAAAACAGAGAATGAAGGGAACAGGTCAGTTTTACAGCATAGGGAATGCCATGAAACTCATAAAACTGTGGAATTGTTTTTTTTCCCCAATTCCACCCTATTTGGGATTTTTTTGCAGCCTCACACTACATCGTATGTAATATTAAATGGTGTCATTACAAAGTGCAACTTGTCCGGCAAAAATCAAGCCCTCATATGGGTATGCGAAAAATGCGAAAAATGAAAAAAAGTTAGGGCTCTGGGTAGGCAGGGACTAAAAAAACTAAAATGCAAAAACGGAAAATGGGTTGTGGTATTACTGCTCATCCCCATTGGAGTGAATAGGGCTGAGCTGCAATACCACACAAAACTTGTAGACAGGTGTGGTGCTGGTTTTGGAAGAAAGCAGCCATGTTTTTCTAATTCTGGACAACCCCTCTAATCAGGTTTGGGTGGGCGCAGCAGCATTGCCTGTATCTCCATATGGTGACACTCCTGGAAGGTAGGAGCACAAAGGGGACTCCTCCACCCCGTTACAGGATAGAAACATAGAGACACAGAAGATTGATGGCAGAATAAGACCCCCTGGTCCATCCAGTCTGCCCTTATATAATTTCTTATTAGTCTTAGGATAGATGTGTGCATCCCAGACATACACACATCCGCATGTGTTTTGCGGATCTACATCATTTTTCTCAGCAATGCGGGCACATATGAACATGGGGCCAACACAGATGTCTTCAGCTGCCAAGTGCACATGTAACAAGTCAGCCAGTTTCATAGGTACAAAACTGCTGATAGATGCCCTTTAAATTCACTTAGGCCCCATTCAGACGACCGTGTTTCACGGCCGTATACGGGCCGTGAAAGCCCGGCCTGTGCTGCCCCAGAGGACGGGAGCGTACGGCGTCATTGGTTGCTATGACGCCGTGCGCTTCCTGATGCCGCCGCCGTACAGTGAAACACATCTGTGTTGGCTCCATGTTCATATGCGCCCGCATTGCATTGCATGAAACACGGTCGTCTGAATGGGGCTTTACTGTCCAACCACATCTGCTGGGAGTTTGTTCAAAGCCAGAACAAAAATATTTCCTGACAGATCCTCCCCACAACTAATACGTGTCTTCTTGTTCTTGTGTTGAAGTTTTTCTTTTATTAAAGAACTCCCACAAAAATTTTTATTCCATGTCCTGCTAGAAAGGTACATGATGTAATCTGTAGTGAATGTCATTTTCTTACCAGTGGCTCCATTTTTGAGTTATATCTCCCTGATGCTTCTCATCTGTGTCATGTGACTAGGAATTAGACCCACCAACTCACACAGAGACTTATGTGTGGACAGGAAGTCTAATTCTCTATACATTCCTATGGGAGCCTCACTTTCAGTCTCATAGGAATGAATAGAGAAGTGACTGGCTTGCTGTCCTGGGTCAGTTGGAGGTCAGGGAGTTGGTCACATGACCCAGCTACAATAAGAAGAGAGGTTATTACTCACAATTACATTCTCTGATGAGAAGATGACATTCACTACAGATTATTTCATGCACCTTTTTAACAGGTCAGAGAATAACATTTTTTGCAGGAGTTCTTCTTTAAAAACACTTCCCTCGTGAACCATTTTTATGCTTTTAACATACTTAAAGGGGTTGTGCAGCAATATACCTGGATGACGTATTGTCAGGATAGGTCATCAGTATCTGATCGGTGGGGGTCTGAGACGTGGCACCCCTTCCAATCAGCTGTTTGAAGAGAAGGTGGAGCTTCATGTGAGTGCTGCTTCCTGTTTATTACACTGCACATGGTCTGGGAAGTGTAGTGTAATGACAAGAACTCTCTACCTTCACTTGAATAGACCAAGTACAGTACTTGTAATTACATTATATCGAAGCTGCAAGAGAGAAGACACGTATTGTAATGAAGAGGAAGCAGCACTCATATGGGGTGCTGCCTCCTCTTCAAACAGCTGATCAGCAGCAGTGCCAGGTGTCAGACACCCGCCAATAAGATATTGATGACCTATCCTGACAACAGGTCATCAATATATATTGCTGCACAAGCCCTTTAAAGTTTTAGATCATGCGCCTCCTTCCCCTTCTTTCATCAAGACTGGCCACTTACCTGACCCCCCCGAGTCTGGACACGACAACCGAAGGTGGTTAGAGATATGGAAAGTTGGGATGTGCTATGCTGGTTCTGCATCTCACAATTTTTGGAAGTAGTTAGTTGTGCTACACCATTTCCGTCACTCCCATTCACTTGTACAGTATGACCGCTACAGTCTGCTATTCTATTGTCTGTAGTTCTGACCACCTCCAGCCACCACGTCCAGGCTGAAGGAGTTCAGAGAGCAGGTCATCCTGCAATGTGCCACCCACCAGGGCTGATCATGTCCCCAGGTTTTTAGGAATGCAGAGTGGTGATGTGGCCCTATTAGTCTAGTGTGTGTCATGGTGCTCCTACCTGGATACCATCGCTCCCCAGGGTTAGGCTCCGTAGCAATAAAGGGGAGAGTGACAGTTGGTGGAGTACGAGTCCAGACATGGTAAGAGTTAAACAGCTTTACTTGAAAAAACTGGCATCCAGACAATGTCTGGTCTGTCTATTTGCTCCAGCAGGTTTTGGGGTAAACTGGCAGACAGACTTGGATACCTTGTTTTGTCTTTGTCTGCTGCGCTAAACTCTGGCTTTGGTCTGATTACTGGACTCTTTAGCAGTTTTGGTACCTTTGGCTGTTGACCCCCTTGTAATACTCTGTCTGTTAATCTGTAAGAAGTCATGGTGCTCTATGAGCTGCTTTCCTTGGGAGACTCCTGCTGTGAGAGGGACAGCCCCCATGGTAGGGAACAGGACTAGCCCACTTCTGCCCAAAAGGGGGAGAATGGAATGGTAAGTTCCATTCTAACTAAAGGTCTTGCACTCTCTGCCAGATACACTGCCACCTGCTGGTAAACCAGTCACAGTACATGTAATACAATACATAAGTTACATAGCAATATTATTAATACACAGTATAAGAGGACCTGGAATAAATACACAGATGACATTATTTGTTAGCTATTAGAGACAGTAGCAGGCTGTAGGAATGGTAGTACCCGCTCTGGGGTACTACAATCCTGAGAGGAGAATACTCCTATAATGATGCAGGTTTTTTTTTCTCCTTTTCTCCTTTTGTTCATCTCTGCATTACAAAATCTATGACTTTTATACTTTTCTATTTTTCTGTCAGTATAGATATATGAAGGCTTGTTTTTTGCAGGATGAGCTGTGTATGTAATGTATTAATATTTTTGTGCAATAAAACTTTTTATACAGATTCATTTGTTCTTGAGTCTCTGCATTCCAAGACCTGCTTTCCACCAGGTGTCTGTTTTCTTTTTGCAGGGTAAAAAGCACGGCAGGCTGCGGTTTTCTTTCGAGAAAATGTCAGATCCTGCTGGAACGGATACAGACTGATGATTTTACGCTGCCCATTGAAATGAATAGGTTCTTTAACGGATCCATCAAATGTTTTTTTTTTTTTTGTGTTCTAAAAAAGGAAGAGAAAAACAGAGACCTTTTCTGAAATGTGAACAGAGCCTTACCATGATGTCAGTTTCAGTCAGGTGAATACTATAAATCGTCTTTGCAGTCTAGAGCATATAGACTTGTAGATTGGTGTTTTGCAACGTTTTTCAGCTAGTAACATAAAGTTACAATCATACACCATGCTGCCTGTTGAAAAGATAGCATTAGCACAGTGCAAATATCCCCGAGAGACTTGGCATGTACCCCAGGGCTCCACATATTGTAGGTTGAGAAGCTGGAGTCTAGTGGACATGTTAAATATTTCTTTGGTGGTCACAGTTGGGTTTTGTTAATGATTTCTGTTGATGTAGTTAATGTTTTCAGTAATAGGTTATTATTCTGGGAATATACGAGTGCAATGATAAATTATTTGTGAAATGTTTTCTGACTTTTGTTTTTCAGGAAAAGAATAAAGAATGCAGAACTGACTGGAAAGAAGCCTTGGTTCTGTCCTGTCATCTCTTCAATCTCAAACTTCTAAGATTACTTTCACACATGGGGTAACGCTATCCGTCAGGCTGTCCTGGCTGAGCCTGCCGGAGTTCACCATATCAGATTCAGGCACTGGAACTAGCATTTTGATTAGAACAGGAAGCACAGCGCCATTCAAAGTGTAGTGTAGGGTACACCCCCCAACTGGTTACCTCCCCTCTGTATCCTTACTGCAGACAAATAGCAATCCATTCATACCTTCTAGTAGAAATAATAGAGGAATGGCACAACATAGAGACATAAGAATAGATGCTCCAGAATTGTTATTACATGGGGAATGCATGAATTTATTAAAACAGGCATGTCAGGAGAGGTGAAAGGTCCTCTTTAACCCCTTCCCGCCCAGCGCCGTACATGTACGGCGCAGCGGGATGTGACTTACCGCCCAGCGCCGTACATGTACAGCGCGGCATACACCCGGTCCCCGGGAAAAATCGCCGGGGAACCGGGGTATCATGGCTGCACTGCCCGGCAGGCAGCCATGCTGGGTAAGGGTAGAAGGGGGTGTGTCGGTCCCCCTGCAGCTCCGGTGGCTGCGATTGGCCGGATTCCATAGACCGGCCTCTCGCAGCTCCCGGAAGCCACCGGAGCTGCAGAGGAAGAAGGGGCCGGTCATCTGAAGGTGACGGGTGCTGAATTAGTCAGCACCTGTCCACCCAGGGGTCAGGCAGGGGACTCCGATGTTTTGGGTCCCCTGCCAGCGCTGCCATTGGCTGGAGCAACGCTACAGCCAATGGTAGCGCTACAGTTGCACAGGAAGAGGCAGATCCTTCCTGCACGCAGTCATTCTGGCTGGATACTGCGTGCTGGAAGGTTCTGTGCCTTTCTGTGTGCTGTTGGCTTGCTGGGACTTGTGGTGCACCACCACCACTGCTATCTGCCCCTTTTTCTGCTGAAAAGAAGAAGAAAAGAAGAAGAAAAGAAGTAGAACAGAAGAAGAACAGAAGAAAAGAAGAAGAAGTTACAGATCCCTAACCCACCCTCTGTCCCTGTCCCCCCGTCCCCCCCTCCCTTCCCCTACCCCCTCCCGTCCTTTTTTTACGGACGCCGCTTGGTCCGTGTGTTTTTTGTATTTTTTTTTTACTTTTTAACAATTTTTCAGCTCCGCACCGCTTTTTCTGCGTGCGAGCTGTGACCGCCCAGTGCTTTTCAGTGCATACCTGCCTGATCAGCACCTGGGGGTCATTTTTTGTGCTTTTTTTATTTTTTTGGTGAAAAAAGAAGAAAGTATAGTTAGGGTTTTATATAAATATATATAGAGCTCCATATCTCTATATATATAGATATAAGTTAAATTTTTAGCTAGTGTTCAGTTTTTTTATACTGTAGTGAATTTTTTATCTACAGTATTTGCACGCACACACGTTTTGTGTGCGTGCGTGCTGCGTAAGCACATTTTTTGAAACTTTAGCTAGTGTCAGTTAGTTATATATCATATATATATAAAAATCCATATATATATATATATATATATATATATATAAATTTCAGTTAGTGTCAGTGTAGGTTTTTGCACATACGCATAGTATCTGCGTTCGTGCTGTTTGCAGAGGACTGCAGTGAATCTATTCACTGCAGTTTCTGCACTCACACACCGTCTGTGTGCGTGCGTGCTGTGAAAGCAGCATCTGCATTTTTTTTTTTTACTTGAGTGAAAAAAAAATCACAGTTAGTGCTAGTTAGATAAATTTCAGTTAGTGTCAGTGTAGGTTTTTGCACATACGCATAGTAACTGCTTACGTGCTGTTTGCAGAGGACTGCAGTGAATTTATTCACTGCAGTTTCTGCACTCACACACCGTCTGTATGCGTGAGTGCTGTGAAAGCAGCATCTGCATATTTTTGGTTTTTTTTTTTTACTTCTGTGAAAAAAAAAAAACACAGTTAGTGGTAGTTAGATAAATTTCAGTTAGTGGCAGTTTTGGTTTTTGCACGTGTTCTGCGTACGTGCATTTTGCAAGAACTGAGCACCGATCAGTAGTCCATTACTGATCGCGTCTGCTCTTTTTTTTTCTTTTCCTGCAGCAAAAACTTTCTTTTTTTTTTTATTTTTCTTTTTTTTTAATTTCAAGACTTTTATTACTCCCAAGAACTTTTTTTTTTATTCCCCTCCCCCCCTTTTTTTTTAAATTCAAAGTCAATACTGTAAAAAACATTTTCACATGTAAAACCACTACACACACCCCTCACACTAAATAAAGGTTTACACGTTTCACCCAACACACCCCAAAAAAATAGAAATGGCCCATTAATCCCAACGCACTTACTCGGCAGAAGAGGCATACGCCATCCTTGCCTCTGATACCAAGTCGGCCACTGAAGGAGAAGAGGACGCCACTTTCCTCTACTCCTCCACCCCCCCTCATCATCATCATCATCCGCTGATGAGGGACCCTCTAGGAGGCACCCCAGAATGACCGCTGAGGCAGCCCCCCAGAGTGACCCCACATGGACTCCACCCCCTTATGCTTATGAGCCCCAAATTCCAGAGTTTGTGGGAAACTCTGGAATTCTAATTGACTGCACGGGCTTCACCGAAATTGATTTTTTCAAAATCTTTTTCAGTGACGATTTAGTAAATCTTATCGTGGCCCAAACTAATCTATATGCCCAGCAGTTCATTACCCAGAACCCCACGTCACCATTTGCAAGGTTGGACCCCAGTAACAGCAGCAGAAATGAAAATTTTCTGGGGGCTTGTGCTGCACATGGGGCTTATTAAAAAACCAGAAATGAGACAGTATTGGAGTGTGGATGTCTTGTACCACACTCCAGTATTCAGTGCCGCCATGGTCCGGAATCGATTCGATTCTATTCTAAAATTTTTGCATTACAACGATAATGCACAGTGTCCTCCCCAAAATGACCCAAATTTTGATAGGCTTTTCAAAATTAGACCCCTCCTTGATCACTTCAGCGCCAAGTTTTCTGAAGTGTACACCCCAGAAGAAAACATCTCTATAGATGAGTCCCTGTTGCATTTCAAGGGGAGGGTAAAATTCCGCCAGTACCTGCCTAACAAGCGGGCAAGGTATGGCATAAAAATGTACAAGCTCTGCGAGAGTAGGTCAGGGTACACCTATAGGTTCCGGGTTTATGAAGGCAAAGATTCACGGATAGAACCCCCAGAATGCCCCCCTGGCCTATCAGTTAGTGGGAAACTAGTGTGGGACTTGCTGCACCCACTGCGGGATAAGGGTTATCACCTCTACGTAGATAACTATTATACCAGCTTGCCCCTGTTCATGTCCCTAAGTGCCAGGCGTACTGTGGCTTGCGGCACAGTACGCAAAAATCAGAGAGGGCTCCCTAGATCACTGGTAGGGCAACCGCTTAGGAAGGGAGAAAGTAGGGCTCTTCTCCACGAAAACATGATGGTGGTTAAGTACAAGGACAAGAGGGACGTCCTTGTACTGACCAGCATTCACCCCAACACCAGCTCCCCTGCCGCAGTACGTGGTACCAGTACCACTGTTCTCAAACCGGACTGCATCCTGGCCTATAACAAGCACATGGGAGGAGTTGATCTTTCAGATCAAGTTCTGAAGCCCTACAATGCCACACGAAAAACCAAAGTGTGGTACAAAAAACTAGCCGTACACCTTGTACAGACGGCAATGTACAATGCGTACGTGCTCTATAAATCTGCAGGGCACACGGGAACTTTCCTTCACTTTCAAGAAGTAGTGATCAAGGCCCTAATTTTTCCCAACCAAGCAGAAGAGGCCCCCAGTACTTCTTCAGGTTACGGTGCCCGAGTTGTACCAGGACAACATTTCCCTGGTGAAGTTCCCCAGACAGCGAGAAAGGGAAGAACCCAAAAGCGATGCAGGGTGTGTTCTAAAAGGGGGATTAGGAAAGACACTATACACCACTGCGAAACCTGCCCACAGAAACCTGGTCTGTGCATCAAGGATTGTTTCAGAATCTACCACCAATCCATGGATTAGTTTCATCCCTGATGCACCCTAAAATTTTTTCACTTTACACCTTACATTTAGTCTCTGTATCTTGCATATCCACTTTTCACCATCCCTACATATTCTTTTCTATTAGACCCCAGTTTGTGAAAAAGTACCCTTTCTACCACTTAAAATGTCCGTACAGGGGTGCTGTTTCCAAAATGGGGTCACTTCTTGGGGTTTTTGGTTGTTGGGGACCTCAGGAAATTTTTAAATGAGACATGTCCCTAAAAAAACCATGTCTGTTAAATTCAGCCTGCAAAAACCACATTTTGCAGTTTGCCTCTGGTGGCCTGCTGTGTGCCAATACAGTGGGCTACCAGCACAAATGGGGTGTTGTTTTAATGGGGGAAAAATGGGGAACATGTATTGGGGTGCATTTTCTCCTTTAACCCCTTGTGAATGTGAAAAATTGGGGTCTGCTTGTAATTTTTCATTTTCACAAATCTGTGCTTTGAAATGCTCTTACAAGTGTTTCTGCCTTCTTTGAGACACCTGTTTAGTAAAAAGTACCCTTTCTACCACTTAAAATGTTCGTACGGGGGTGCTCTTTCCAAAATGGGGTCACTTGTGGGTTTTTTAAATTTCTGGGGACCTCAGGAGTGATTTAAATGAGACATGTCTGTTAATTCTGGCCTAAAAAAACCATATATTGCTGTTTGCCTCTAGGGGCCTGCTGTGCGCCGATACAGCGGGCTACCAGCACAAATGGGGTGTTGTTTTAATGGGAAAAAAGGGGAACATGTATTGGGGTGCATTTTCTCCTTTAACCCCTTGTGAATGTGAAAAATTGGGGTCTGCTTGTAATTTTTCATTTTCACAAATCTGTGCTTTGAAATGCTGTTACTTGCATTTCTGCCTTCTGTGAGACTCCAGTTTGCTAAAAAGTACCCTTTCTACCACTTAAAATTTTCGTACCAGGGTGCTCTTTCCAAAATGGGGTCATTTCTTGGGGTTTTTAATTTCTGGGGACCTCAGGAAATTTTTAAATGAGACATGGCCCTAAAAAAACCATGTCTGTTAATTCTGATCTGCAAAATACATATTTTGCTGTTTGCCTCTAGGGGCCTGCTGTGCGCCCATACAGCGGGTTACCAGCACAAATGGGGTGTTGTTTTAATGGGGGAAAAATGGGAAACATGTATTGGGGTGCATTTTCTCCTTTAACCCCTTGTGAATGTGAAAAATTGGGGTCTGCTTGTAATTTTTCATTTTCACAAATCGGTGCTTTGAAATGCTGTTACTTGCATTTCTGCCTTCTGTGAGACTCCAGCTTGCTAAAAAGTACCCTTTCTACCACTTAAAATGTTCGTACGGGGGTGCTCTTTCCAAAATGGGGTCATTTCTTGGGGTTTTTAATTTCTGGGGACCTCAGGAAATTTTTAAATGAGACATGGCCCTAAAAAAACCATGTCTGTTAATTCTGATTTGCAAAATACATATTTTGCTGTTTGCCTCTAGGGGCCTGCTGTGCACCCATACAGCGGGTTACCAGCACAAATGGGGTGTTGTTTTAATGGGGGAAAAATGGGGAACATGTATTGGGGTGCATTTTCTCCTTTAACCCCTTGTGAATGTGAAAAATTGGGGTCTGCTTGTAATTTTTCATTTTCACAAATCTGTGCTTTGAAATGCTGTTACTTGCATTTGTGCCTTCTGTGAGACTCCAGCTTGCTAAAAAGTACCCTTTCTACCACTTAAAATGTTTGTACGGGGGTGCTCTTTCCAAAATGGGGTCACTTTTGGGGGGTTTCCACTGTAGGGCCAGCTCAGGGGGTCTTCATGTGCGACATAGCTCCCAATTATTATTCCAGCTAATTTTGCTCTCCAAAAGCCATATGGTGCTCCTTCCACTGTGAAGCCTGCTGTGCGCCAGTACATTGGGCTACGAGCACATATGGGGTGTTGCCGTGTTCGGGGGGAAATGGTGATCAAAATGTGGGGTGCATTTTGTCCCGTTACCCTTTGTAAATGTGAAAAATGTGGGTGTATAGCAACTTTTTTGTCAAAAAATTGCAATTTTTCATTTTCACTTCCGTGTGAATCCTAATTCTGGGAAAACCCATTGAGCTCAAAGGGCTCACCACACCCCTTGAAAGATTCCTTAAGGGGTGCTCTTTGCAAAATGGGGTCACTTTTGGGGGGTTTCCACTGTAGGGCCAGCTCAGGGGGTCTTCATGTGCGACATAGCTCCCAATTATTATTCCAGCTAATTTTGCTCTCCAAAAGCCATATGGTGCTCCTTCCACTGTGAAGCCTGCTGTGCGCCAGTACATTGGGCTACGAGCACATATGGGGTGTTTCTGTAAACTACAGAATTGGGGTAATAGAGTTTGTGTTTTTTTTTGTTGTTAACCCTTGATGTGTTTCATGGAAATTGGATTAAAACTTAAAATCTGCTAAAAAAAATGGAATTTTGAAATTTCATTCCAATATTCCGTCAATTCTCATGGAACACATAAAGGGTTAACAAAGTTAGTAAAATCAGTTTTGAATAGCTTGAGGGGTGTAGTTTCTAAAATGGGGTGATTTATGGGGAGTTTCCACTATATAAGCCCCACAAAGTAACCTTATATCTGAACTGGTCATTAAAAAAAAATGGGTTTTGGAAATCTTATAAAAAATTTAAGATTTGATTCAAATCTTTGAAGCCTTATAACGTCCTAAAAAAGTAAAATGACATTTACAAAATGATGCCAACATAAAGTAGACATATGGGGAATGTAAAATAATAACTATTTTTGGAGGTATTACTGTGTATTTTGAAAGTAGAGATTTTGAAATTTGGAAATTTGCAAATTTTTCCAAATTTTTGGTAAATTTGGTATTTTTTCATAAATAAGGGTGAAATATATTGACTCAAATTTATGACTGTCATGAAGTACAATATGTCACGAGAAAACAATCTCAGAATGGCCTGGATAAGTAAAAGCGTTCCAAAGTTGTTACCACATAAAGTGACACATGTCAGATTTGCAAAAAATGGCCTGGGCAGGAAGGTGAAAACAGGCCCGGGGCTGAAGGGGTTAAAAAAACAAATAAAAAAATAAACATTATTGATATTGGTGTGTATGAAAATCTGTGAAATATTAACCCTTACACTCCCAGCGCCGTACATGTACGGGGCTGGGGCGATGCGGACACATGGCGCCTGCTCGCAAGTGCGGCGGGCGTCATGGCCGGCAAGTCTCTGCTGTTTCTAACAGCAGAGACTTGCCGTTACTTACCGCCATCGGCGGCGTCTTCCTGGGCGTCTAGATGCCGTGATCACACGTGATCACGGCATCTAGTTTCGTCTGAACCCAGAAGCGTTCGCTTCCGGGTGGTGTACAGACACCCCGTGTGGCCAATCGGGGTGTCTGTACACTGTATGAAAACTGTAATCCTCGCTGGTGAGGATTACAGTTTTCAAAGTGCAATTCTTATTCTGGCTACTAGGATGGCAGGCCAGGATAAGAAATGAGCAATTCTTGGATTTCTGAGTCTAGAAAATCCCTGATTGCTCATAAAGAAAAAAAAAAGACACAATATATAAGCCCATATTTGAGCTTTCAAATAGTAAAAAAAAATGTTTTTAAAAAATGTTAAAAAATATATAAAAAATAAAAAAGATATAAAAGTTCAAATCACCCCCCTTTCCGTATAATTAAAAAATAAATACCTAAATAACAATAAATATAGACATCATGGGTATCACCGTGACCGAAAACGCCCGTACTTTTAAAATATAAAAAAAAAATTCCAATACGGCGAATTGTGTGGCGGAAAAAAGCGTCCAAATGTCGATTTGCTGTTTTTTGTCGCTTTTTTTTCTAAAAAAAATTAAATAAAATAAGTGATCAAAAAGTCATACACACCCCAGAATGGTATCAATAAAAATTTCAGATCATCCCGCAAAAAATGAGCCCCCATACAGCTCTGTACACATAAATACCAAAAAGTTATAGGGGTCAAGATGTCAAGGAAAAAAAAAAAAAAGGGCAACTTTCTAATTATTTTATCACTATGAAAACGCAGGAAAAACTATACATATCAGGTATTGCCGGATTCGTACTGACCAGTAGAATGAAAGTAATGGATCAGTTTTAATGCACATCGAACGCTGTAAATAAGAAACCCGTAGAACTGTAGCGGAATAGCGTTTTCTTTGCAATTTCACCCGGTTTGGAATTTTTTTCCCGCTTCCCACTACACCATATGCAATATTAAATGGTGGCGTTGGAAAGTACAACTTGTCCCGCAAAAAAACAAGCCCTCATACAGCTATGTGAACAGAAAAATAAAAGAGTTATGGCTGTTTGAAGGCAGGGAGCGCAAAACGAAAATGCATGACCGAAAAAACATCCGGGAGTGAAAGGGTTAAAATGTTGTTTTTTAGACACCACTACTCCCCCCAAAAATTGAATAAAAAATAATCAAAAAGTCATGTGTACCCTCCAATATTACCAATAAAAACTACAGCTCAACCTGCAGCAAAAAGTGAGCACTCAAACACAGTTCCATCAATGAAAATGGATACCGTTATGAGCTACGTGTGCCAGATACACTGTAAGACGTAACAAAAACTATATAAATCTAGTGTCACCTTAATTGCACTGATCAGCAGAATAAAGCCATTTTGGCCAGCACAGTGAACGCCATAAAAATGAAATCCAAAAAACAGGTAGTGCTTTTTTTCAGTTCCACCCCAGAAATAATTTTGGTCACTGAGTTTTCAGAAAACTTTTGAAATGTCATATAGACATGTCAAAAGTTTTGATTGACAGGAGTCTCTCCTCGTTCTAGCGACTGGTGGGGGTCTCAGTGGTTGTACCTCCACCAATCAATACTTTTGATATGCCTCTATGACAAAAGTTTTCTATAAACTCAGTGATCCTTTAAATGATGCCGACAAAAAGTGCAATTCGTCCAACAAAAAACAAACCCTCACATGGTTATGATGACGGAAAAATAAAGAAGTTATGGCTCTTTGAAGGTGGGGAGGGAAAAACGAAAACCAAGCCTTCGAAGTTGGCTTAGTACTTAAAGTGGATGGCCACCTTTTGCTGTTTTTTTTGCCAACCCCTCCTTCCCTGCTTCCCACTGCTGAGTCCTGGCTCCTTCTCTCCACGGCCTTGGCTGCCTCCCTCGTGTCCCTGGTTGTAAACATCTGCCTTGAGACCACTGCAGCCTGTCACTGGCTGCAGCAGTGACCTGCACCCCTTGCATTATGTCAATTCATAGTAACATAGTAACATAGTTTATAAGGCCGAAAAAAGACATCTGTCCATCCATTTCGGCCTGATGCAGGAGAAGCAGATCAACGCTGGTGTGAAAGTAGATATTAACAAGGCTGGGGAGCAAAAGAGCCAAGATCCAACACTGGGGGTAAGTATGCTTCCTTTTGCAGGTCTACCCAGGAGGTAGAGGAAGGGAGAGTCGGGGAAGGATGGGGGTTGCATAAAAAAGGTGACAAACCCGTTTAAAGGAGTCACATTATTTTACTATTTAAGATGAGCTGGTTCATCACATTCTTGCACAAATAGTTCACGTTTAAGCATTGTCAAGGCTAAAACACATTAAAAAAACAATAATACCTCTTATTTTGCTTCAATACCATAGCTTCATATACAGTACAATATGCATCCTTTAAGATATTTGGAGATAGGGCTATGACTAAAGACTATAATACAGTAATTCTGAATAATTATGTCAAGGAGTTGTCTGCAGTGTGCTATATGTACCTGTAGGTGGCAGTAGCATTCTGCGTATGAGAAAGACAAGCATTTCTCTGCCAGGTTAACTACTAAACCAGAAGAGAATACATAATATTACTTGGCTGATGTAATCATCGCTCATGAATAGATATTTCAAGAGCAAATAAAACCTTCGGGCTCGGGGCCATTTTCAAATGAGTTGATGACAACTAGTAAGCTGTAAACGGTAAGGCTATGTTCACATATGTTGGATTTACCAATTGCAAATTTTAACACATAATTTACAGCAGGATCCTTAGCAGAAATCTAAAGCTGACACACAGAATTCTGCTGCGGCTCTGCAGTTTGATGAAACGCGGATCTGTGCGAAGATTACAGTCCCTCAATGGGGCGAATCCTCGGTGTGGAGTCTGCGTGAATATATGGCACGCAACTTATTCTCGTGGATTGTTTTTCTGTGTGGACATTTTCCCTAGCATGTGAACGGGGTTGTGAAACCCAATTTATGTGCATGGGATGTGGAGTACTTTCAGATTTTGGCGAGAAATCCACGAGTAAAATCCTGACCATATGAACGGACTCCAATGGTGAACGAATAGGGTAGTACGCTGAGAACGAAAACAGAAAAAATACAGCATTTGTAGGATGTCATAAATTAAAATCATCTTTATTGAAAGTCCATAAAATAATCCATGTGCAGTACAATATGGATAATCCCCCACAGAGCAGTCGACACGTTTCGGACTAGACCTAGTCCTTACTCATGGCATCCACTGAGAGCAAATCAGTTTCCTTAGGCGGTTCACACAAGAGGGAGGTAAAGTTTTGTAGCAGTGGCATAGCTAGAACTGACTGTGCCCCACAGCAAATTTATGAACAGGGCCCCCTGCCTCAGCAATCTTTTTGCAACCCCCTCCTCCCATACAATCCCCACTCCTGTGGCTGCTCAAGATCGTGCTCTCAGACGAGGCCCAGCAGCCGCTACGTCTGTTCCCTAAAGTGTCACTGTATATTAATATTGAGGGTGTCCTGACAATAAAATATTTTAGGTCTCCTCTTGAGGGGGCCCCTTGTGAGTTTGGCCCCAAAGCAGCCGCTTCCCCTATAGCTACGCCCCTGTTTTGTAGTCAAGCTTCCAGAACCCCAGTGATCTGCTGTTCTCAGGGGCGGCCAGTGGGCCCTCCTTTCACAAAGCTCACTTAGGTCTATGGTAGCCATAGTGTTTCCACCAGGTCTTCCAAGGCAGAAGATGATTTTTGGGGGTTGAGCTTTAGCTACCCTTTGTGAACCCCTGCCATAAATCTCTAACTGTAGATTAAATAGAAATAAAAGAGTACTTGATTAGTACATGTCTGCAGACAGGGTTCTACTGAAGAGTGTGCAGAGGTAGTTGTGCCACTCAAGCTCTGGTTCCTGAGGGACCCAAAAGCCCTTAATGCCATCTAAGAAGACATCAGTGTTATGAACAGTACATGGTAGATGAGGGTCCCTGTGACAGACTTTTGCACTGGGGACCAGGAGCTTCTGTCACCTCCATCATGATCCAAAAACAACCTGATGCAATCCTGTAGCTGGTAGCTTGGGAGACAAGGGAGACAGGTAGAGAAATAAGTCCTGATGCAATATTTGTAGAGCCTTGGTTGTCAGATGCTGTCTATTAAACATCATTAAAGGGATTTCCAGGATTTTGATGGCTTAACCTCAGGATAGATCATCAATATCAGCATGGCAGGGCTTCCGACACCATTGCTCCCAACCATCACCAATCAGCTGTTCGGGAGTAGCTCTGGCATGTCAATGCTGGATCTACACGGCTTTGTCCATTGTGTAGTGGACAGACCTGGTTATGGCAGTGCTGCAGTTACCAGCTGCGTCCACTACACACAGGATGGAGCTGTGCTGTTCCGATGCCAGCTTCCAGCACCGAAGCTGCTCCTGAACAGCTGATTGGTGATGGTGCATCATGTTGGACCACCACCGATCCAATATTGATCACCTATTCTGATTATAGGCCATCAATATCAAACTTCTGGAAACCCCTTTATGTTTATCATAGATGATATGTACAACATACATAACTGGATTTCCTCATTGTCAGCTGTTACTACTTCCCAATATTCTTTTGCCCAAAAAGACAAGATGACCATAGATAATCAGAAAAAAATAGCTGATATTTATCTATCGTAATCTTAAATCTTGGTTACGAACAGCCAACTGGATTTGATAAAAAAACACTTTTATGTTTATAAGGGTGTTGCTTGTGAACATGAGAGATGACAGATCAACTATCCATCTGGTAGCTGGCCTCCATATGTAGGGCCATCTTTATATGTAAAAGCTGTATTTTATCGTGACACACAGACTTCTCGCATTTCACATGAACCAAACATAGAAGGCCATAGGGTCTTTGGGGATTTGAGTGGTTTAGTTGAACCATGGGGGGGTCAGGAGTAATATAGATGACAGAATGCACCTGTGTTATGGCTGAACATGCAAGTTGTGAATGGGAGATGGAGAAATTAGCATCCAGATACTTCTCGTAGGCTGCTCATCTCCCCAAGAACAGAAGAACTCGATGTGTTGAAATCCAGCATGTCTAACCTGTCTCTCCCTCTATAGGTGCTATCAGAGGAAAGTCAGAAGGCCCCCACACAAATTAGCAAATTCAGCATGAGCACTGGCAGTACTGCAGATACTATTATCAGGGACCCCCAATGTCAGTTCTAAGGTTGGGGCGCCTGCAAGCCGACACTCTCACTGCCAGGGCCCTGCTCATGGCATGCTGGCCAGCTGCATAACATTCTGACACTAACTTATTTACTTATGTACCCAGCCAGTGGCCGGAGATGCCCTCCTGGATTCAACTATGTCACTGTCCTCAGGACCTGGCCACTTGGGGACCATAGGGGACACTACAGGAACATGTTCATTACTGTTGATACTATGGGGAATTACAGATGGCACTATAGAGCATTACCGGGGTCACTATAGTGACATGGGTAATGGGGGCATTATTATAGATGGGAGTACAATAGGGGACATTATTTTTGCTGAAGGTACTACAGTATAGGGGCATTATTAATTCTTGGGGCACTATTATTACTGGGGGAAAACTAGGAGCATTATTATTGCTGGAGGTGCTATAACGGTAATATTAATAATTGGGGCAATAAAGGAGCATTATTATTAGTGACGACAGTATATGAGGCATTATTATTATTAGTGATAGTATTATAGTAGGCATTATTACTGGTTGTATGTTAGCAAGCATTATTATTACTGGGAGCATGATATGGGACATTACTATTGCTGGAGGTGTTATAGGGGCATTATTAGTACTTGGGGCAATATAGGGGGCACTGTTATTAGTGATGGCAGTATAGGGATCATTATTTCAGGGGGCATTATTAAGGCCTCTTTCACACGAGCGTCGCGGATTTGTTCAGGATGCGTTGCGTTAAAAACGCGCGGATTGCATGCGGATGCAATGCGTTGCATTTTTAACACACCCCCATTTATTTCTATGGAGCCCGGGCTGCGTGAAAAACGCAGAATATAGAGCATGCTGCGTTTTTCACGCAACGCAGAACTGATGCGTGAAAAAAAACGCTCATGTGAAAAGCCCCATTAAAATGAATGGGTCAGAATTCAGTGCACCCGCGCGGAAATCTCGCCCGTGTGAAAGGGGCCTAATACTGGGGACATTTTAGAGGGTACTATAGGAGCATTATTACTACTGGGGTCACTTGTTTTTCTGCAGTACAGTATTTTGGGGCATCAGGGATCACAGCGGGCAGTGTTGGGGTGGCACCAGAATGATAATGTTGGCGACCTAGAATGGAAAGTTTGTGTTAAGAAGGTGGGGAGGATGATGGAAAAGAGAGGAAACCAAAATGTATGTGTGATAAACTCTGCAGAGATGACACATGCCTGAAAGAAGTCATCATGGTGGTCTGGTCCAAATCGAGAAGATGAGGAAATAGAACATCTACATTAGAGGTGGCTTCGCTGGATGTGAGAGGTATGTAGTATTGTATTCTCCTGTATGTTTAGGCAGAATGCTGAAGGTCAAGATGTGCAAGGAGGGATTGAGCACGTGCGGAGTGGGCATGTTGGGGGCCCCACAAAACTTGCCTGTATAGGGCCCTGAAATTCTTAATGGCAGGTCAGCATGCATCTAATATGTTTAGATTGAAATCACCCATAAATTTTTAGCTGCAGTTTTGGAATCTAGTTCAGAATACAAAAGAGAAGAAATGTGTTTCCTTTATACTTTTTTCCTTAGTTTATACTATTCTTTTTTTTTAGCCACTCCTGGCTTTTGTTAAAAATGACTGCCTCAAAAACTGTCATAAAACCTGCATGTGTGATTCCATTCACAGCACACACGCACATGTATTGTGGGTGATGGCACTTGGCAGCTTCCAGCTGGAGCTGTCTGGATAAAGCTCTGGAGACCTGATTATATCATGGGTGACCTCAAGTTGTGTTCAACACTCTAGAGAAGTGGATAAACATTTGCAGTAGAGATTTTCCAGGAACGTTAATCTCTCAGGACCCTTGTGGGGGATTTGAGGAAATTTATACAATCTATGCAATAGTTTCCTTTAATGGTATGTAGTCTGAAAGAATCTGTGATCTTCCCAACATCTAACAGATGAGGAGTCTGAAGAAGGACACTAAATCAGGGTGTAAATTTCTCTCTCTCTCTCGTGTATATACAGTACAGTAGATATCGACATTATAGCCTCTTTCACACGAGCAATATAGAATGAAAACTGATGGTTTTGCATGCAGGTATGATCATTTTTTTTCCTGAACGCAAAGATGATAAGTGAAAAATTATCGTGTGGACATACCCATTCATATACTGTATATGGATATATGGATTAGGATTCACTCCATTTGCAAAAAGGATTGCATCCAGATAGAAAGCTCCCTTGTGTAAAATTAGCCAAAGGGCCCATTCACACAACCATATGAATGGGTACACATCCGTTCCGCAATTTTGAATTCATTTCAATGGGGCTGCAAAATATGAGGACAGCGCACCATGTGCTTTCCGCATCCGTAGTTCCATTCTGTGGCGCCGCAAAAGTATAAAGCATGACCTGCTCTTGTCTGTAATCGTGGACAAGAATAGGCATTTTCAATATAGTATTGTTTTGCGTGTGAATGTAGCTTCATTGGGACATTGAGTCCGCTGGCCGTGCTAGAAGCTGTGAGTTTTTATCTACGAATCAAGAAAATGGGGGAGATTTATCAAAACTGGTGAAAAGTAGAACTGGCTTAATTGCCCATAGCAACCAATCAGATTCCTCCTTTCATTTTTCAAAAGATCGCTGAAAAATGAAAGGTGGAATCTGATTGGTTGCTATGGGCAACTAAGCCAGTTTCCCTTTATACCAATTTTGATAAAAGTTACTTCTCACAGCCGGCTTACAAATGATTCCTGGAACCACAGATCAGGGTTTCCCTTTAATTTTGGTGGTCAACAACACCTTGTACTACAATTTTTTTCTAAAGCTTTTTGTTTTTACTTAGTAAATGGCATATTGATATAAAACGCTTGTACATTCTGTGCCCTGAACACTCAGCTCCTTACCACTAGGAGTTCAACTGTCTGCAATTGAGATAGCAGTGAAGAAACACTTAAGAGCGTCATAAATGGCACTTCAACTACTTCTGGAGTTGGTACGCTTCTTAACAACACCAGTTTCTATAACATTATCTCCAGACGGTGTTTGAATTTATAAGGATCCAAATAATTATTCAGGAAAAGTCTGCAAATAAAGGGCAAGATATTGCCTTTATATGATCATTACTATTTTACATATAAATGTATACTGTACTGTACATAAAAGAAAGGAAAGACTAAAATGTGCCCCCATTATGGTGCTGTCACTACCAGCGCCAGCAGAAGCGATTCTATGTGTACCTGCTGGTGTCCGGTTGCCAGGGAGACAGTCTGATCTCCCTGTTTAGTGATCTGCTTTCTGATTTGGCTTCATTGTTCTCTCTTGGTTTTGAGCTGGTACGTTTGACCCTGAGTACTTTGGTTCTGGGTTTTTCTCAGTATTTGTGTGCCTGCCTGTCACTTTGTTTTTTTTTTTTCCCCACTGCTTTTCCCTGGTAAGCCCCATTACCTAAATAAACAGGGACCATCGACCAGTTGTGGTCCGCCACTTAGGGCTGTCATACAACTAGGCAGGGACAGAGGTGCAGGTGGAATTTAAGGTTCACTTGTTCCCTCCATGACAGATTCACACGCTGTATATATTTTTTCTCTGCCAGTATGGATCCCATTTGGGCTCTGCATGGCTTTACTCAGTTGGTGCAAGATGTGGCAGAGAGAGTACTTCATCAGGAAAGATTTCAGGAAGCGCCTAACCCAACAATGTCCTCTCAATCCCTGGAACTTCAGGTTAAGCCTCCTAATCATTTTTCTGGCAACAGAAAACAATTTAGGATTTTTGGAGAGAATGATCTTATTTTGCTAACATGAAGGGATCTCACTCTGAACACACGGGAAGAAATGCTGGATCGGGCCACCACTGGTTAATAAGGCTCAATCAGACCTCTGGGATAGTAAGAAGTACAAGGGCAATTGGTCCTCTGGACCATCAGGTATTACATGGCCACTGGACCACCTGGGATCAAGCACCAGGTAGAAAATGTGGGATAATTAATATATCACTCTACTCTATACGGTAAGTTATAAATACATGGGGGAGTATTCCGTTATATTTATTGGTAATGAGATATATTCAATTACATATCAAGCTTTATGGGCAGCATGGTGGCTCAGTGGTTAGCAATGGGAACCTAGGTATAATTCTGACCAAGGAAAGATCTGCATGGTTTTTGTATGCTCTCCTTGTGTTTGTGTGGGAGACATACTGGGAAACCCTATATATTGTGAGCCCTACTGGGCATAGCAAGTGATAATAATGTCTGTAAAGTGTCAGTGGTATATGAGTATAATAATACTATGTGGCTTTGTGTACTGTGGTCACAAACCAGTTTACCTACCAGTGTTCCAACCTCTAGAATCATGCCATGCTTTACTTGGGGCTTTCTCCCCACTCATTTTAATCCATTTTTATTAAGACAGAACTGGTCAATATACTGTATAATAAATGTCAAGACATTTCTTAATGGAAAGACAACTGATAAATATGAATTTAAAAAATTGATAATAATAACGAATGTCACTTTGGTCAATTATTGCTATTCGGTGTGAACATACCACAACACTGATTCACAGTTCCTTAGGAAATACAATTACAAGAACTAGAATGAAACATTTGGCAGAATAGTTTTTTGTTACATAGCCCAATTTCCTCCAGTGCTGGTAGAATTCTGTCTGTTCTGGCCCGAAATAAAACAGAGGTGCCTGTTGTGCTGTAACAAGACCTCCATTCTTCACGCAGTAGACCGACCGTGTCAGGTGAACAGCTTAAACTTTAATTTTCCTCTGGAAATCATCAACCGCCGTCTCTTTGACATGTTGTGTCAATATTTATGTAAAATGAGATTTACAGAATGATCACTTTCCAAACATTCCAAGCTTCATCCCGTGAAACGCGGAATTAATTGCTTTAGAGGGTAGAGTCCTGACCAAGTTTCACCTCCACTAGAAGAGGAGAGGATCCCAACTATGACTGGGTCCCCTCTTGCCCTGGGCCCCATAGCAGTTGCATGGTCTTCCACTTTGGTAGTTACGCCCCTGCCCGCCATTGACAATTCCAATGTTTTGACCCGCTGAGATACAGGACATTCAACATCCTCTGAATTACTTATTCTTTTTTCAGCCTCATCAAGTCTGTCTTTAAATTTGCTCATATCCGCTCTCAACATCTCAACAGAGATAAGTCCACTTTAACTTCAGATACTTGAGAGGATAAAGACTCTAGAGCCATATTTAATTTATTTACTGTGGCCAGAATGTCTTTTAAAATGGTTTTACCTTGAGTTTTACCATCCTTGATGTCTATGAAACTCGGTGGCTACCACTTGTACTTAATAAATGGCAAAAGGCAGATTCAGTGTCATGTATGTCTACCTCCTGTTGTAAAGGGGTCAGGGCCGCTGTATGAGTGTCCTGGGTAATTGATATATTTATCCATTCTCAATCCAATCCAATATTCCTCTCCCTTTTTTACTTTTTTCTTTCTTTAGTTCCTCTTCATTTCTTCCTTCCTCCTTTCCCCCTCTTCTTCCTTTTTATATCTGCTGCTTCTGTATTTTTCTTTCATTTTAATAGTAAAAATATTCAATTACATGCAGCATCAGACACATCAGAAATACTACACACTTAACCAGGATGGGGGCTGTGCTGCATGTTCCCCCTTCCTCATCCACTGCACCGACAGGGTTAGAAGTCAGGCGGCCCACCTCCAGCTACTGCCAAGGCACCATCCAGGGTACTCAGGCAGGTAAGGGATATGTGTTTGTAATACCCCAGAGGGGTATTACCATTCCTACACCCTGCTACTGCCTTTAATTGCTAACCATAATGTCATCCGTGTATAAATACCAGGTTCTTTGTCACTGTCCCATTTCCTACCAAGGGAGGGGCAGCAGGAAATGTCTAGTCAGATTCAGACGTGACAAGATGTAGCAGCGAGGGAAGGCGTCCCTCCGGAGGGAAGCAGCTCATAGAGCACTGTGACTCCTTTTCAATTTACAGAATATTGAGAGTGGGTCAACAGCCAAGGGCAGCCCACTCCAGAGGTACTAGAACAGTTCTAAAGTCCAGCTGTCCAGCTGCAGAGTACTCAAGTTTGCCTGCCGGTTTATGCCAAACCTGCTGGAACCAAGAGAGAGCCTGAATATTGTCTGGATACAATTTGATGGAAGTAAAGCTTTTGAACATTATAAAAGTCTGAACTCAATTTATTCTCCACTTCACCATCACTCATCCCTTTTATTGTTTCCGAGCCAAACCCTGGGGAGCGACGGTATCCAGGTAGGAGCACCGTGACACACAGAGAAAACTTTTAAGGGTGCACCACACCACTCATTCCTATAGACCTGGGATACGATCAGCCCTGGGGGGAGGCACATTGCATGTTTCCCCACTATCCCTACACTGTCCCACTCCCTGCTGACCCCTTACACAAATGGCCAAGGGCCATTGCCCTGCTGCTCACCCTACACCTAGCCACGCCAGCCCCCACAACCAGTCAGCTGATGTCCATGCTGGAAACCCGCTCCTGGGTTTAATAGCAGAGGAAAGGAAGGAGGAGAGTCCACGCTGGATTACCGGTCCCGGACTTAACGGCAGCCAGCAGAGGTGGATCGCAGTTCAGCGGACAACTAAACAGTCAAAGCCGTGCCCCAAAGCTCACCAAGAGGGGGGAGAGGAGAGATAACGGAGAACAGTGCACACAAATGGCTGTATCTTGTGGCGGTTACTGTTCATATTGGCAATGCCTCGTTGTATAGTAGAGCAACCGGCACACACGTGGAGCACATGAACACTGGCAGAACAGGCGGGAGGTGGACAGGCCGATGCAGGATGTTCGCTGCATCCTACATCATCGATGTTTGCTTACATTAATAAAAGCCATAATGTCTACGGTTCTCTCCTCCGCAGCAGGAGCAAGGCAGTGATGTCATCCTGTTTGCTAACCTGAGAAAGAGAGAGCACAGGCTGAGGATTATCCCCTCATTAACACATCACTCCTGCTGCTGGGGAGAACATGATGTGCTCCATTCAACAGGAGAATGGGGCTAGGTGAGTATTACTGTTTTGTAATTTTATTAACATTGCAGTGGATTCACTACTGTAAAGAATGCACTAAGGGGGCGTTCTACTGTGTGGAGGCTCCAAGGGGGTATAACTACTGTGTGGGGGAATCTAAGAGGGTATAATTACTATGTGGGGCACTAAGTGGGCATAATTAGTGTGTAGGGGCACCAAATGGGGACATAAGTGTGAGAGCATTAACAGAGCATTCTTACTATAAGGAGGCACTAAGGCATAATTAGTGTGAGGGGAGCGCTAAGGGGACATTCTTCTGTGTTGGGGCACTAAGGCATAACTGCTGTATGGGGGCTCTAAGGGAGCACCCTGTTGTGAAGGGGGCACTAGGATTTCTTGGACCTTGATGTTGGGCATTCTAGCTTTCAGAAGGGCTCCTTTTTGACCGTCTTTGGATATATGTTTTCTCCATAGAAATTTATAGGAATGTTACCATATACAGTACATAGTCTGATCAGAATCTTACAGCACAGTGATAACCTGCAGAGCTTACATTCATATGGTATGTAATTAACTACATACATAATCTACACATGCAACATATGGTAAGATCATATTAACACATTATTCAGTTCACTTGTCAGGACTTGCTGTTCTCTACTGGGATCAGATGTGCAGTATTGAGGACAACCATACTATACAGATATCTCTACACATTCAATAAGAACCTGGATCAGTATCATCAGTTACACACACGGTTAAATCTGAAGTGTAGGTGCAATGAGTGAACCGGGAAATGATAGAAACACATTCTATGGAGCGCATGTCGCTTAGCAACCAAGTTACTGTTACTGTTTAACTGGTTCTTCAACGGCTCAGATAACAAACCCTCCCCACGAGAACAAACCCACAGGAGCGGTTATAACGGCTGATCACTCTGCTGGTGGTGGGATGGTTACACTTCTCTAAGTCATCCACCTGTAATCATCTCCTGATAATGAAGAATCCGTCAGGATTCATGAGTTGGCCCCCTAGTTATTTCCAAAAAAATGTGGCCTCTTTATAGTAAGGAGCAAATTTGGCATTTCTGGGGGCCCAAGCAAATTTATGTGTGCCCCCACCACAGTGCTAAGCTCTGCCCATATAGTAATAAAACCCAGTAGTACCCTCAATAGTAAAAGTTGCCTATGTTGTGCCTCCAGTAATAATAAGGGCACCCTATAGTGCCCCCAGTAATAAGGCCCCCTGTAGTGCCTCTAGAAGTAATAGGGCCTCCTATAGTGCCCCCATTAATAATAAAGCCTCATGTAGTACTCCAATAGTAATAAACCCCCCGTAGTGTTCATAATACTAATAAAGCCCCTCTTTAGTGTCTGCAGTAAAAAGACCTTGTACAATGTCCCAGTAGTGCTAACACACCACCACCACCCATAGCACCTCCAGTAATAATAAGCACTTTGTAGTCCCCCTCATAGTAATAAGGCCCAAATGCAATGCCCCTAGAAGTAATAAGGCCCCTATAATGCCCAAAGTTGTGATAAAGCCTTCTATAATGGCCCGGTAGTTATAAGGCCCCCTTTAGTGCCCCAGTAGAGATTAGATCCCCCACTATATATTTACAAACTAACAACTAAATATAAGGCCATCCACAACCTGTCCTCTCCTTATATCTCTGACCTGCCTTCCCAATATATCCCCACACGTAATTTTTAATCCTCACAGGATCTCTTCCTCTGTTCTACTCTCATTTGTTCTTTACACAATAGAATACAAGATTTCTCAGATCCTTCCTGGTGCTTTCAAATAAATAATAATTATAGTGCCCCTTGATAAGACCCCTATAGTGAACTCAGTAGTAATAGGGCAACCATGTAGTGCACCCAACAGTAACAACGCCCCCATAGTGCCCTCAGTAGTAATAAGGCCCCCAGAACTATTAAGGCCCCCCGTGGTGCTCCCAGTAGTAACAAGGACATCCTGTCAAGCCCCCTCTAGTAATAGGACTCTCCATTTGTACCCCAAGTAGTAATAAGGCCTATCTGTAGTTTTTCCAGTAGTAATAAGGCCTCCCATAGACATCCAGAGGATGGTTATACAGTTGATCACAGCATAGATAGATGGTAATTATGTGATCCTTCCTACGATTGCCATCATGGTTGGGCAGCCTGACAGGAACGCTTCCCAATGTGTAGTGTATGCAGGTACCTCACCCCCCCTAGGCAGCTCTGCAAAGGAAATCAACCAGTCTTGCGCACATTCCAGGACAGGTTGTTTTCTGCCATTTTAAATCATTCACGGGGAACCCCTTTATAAATACCTTTGTCCCTTCTTCCCATCTGAGGTGTCATTTGGATGCAGAGGGCTCACTCCAGTATTTGAACAGCCCCCATGCAATGAGATCACAGGAGCCATTCAGTTGCTATGGCAGCCTAGAGCTTCTTGAAGGCTCCCAGGCCTGCCATAGTAAAGTTTCTATTAATCACTACATTGCCTAATAGGAACATAGGGGCACATTTAGATGCAAGTCTTAATAAGGTCCTGCGCTGGGAGTGGATCGCCGAAGTTATGTAGAGACACCACTGATTCTAAATGTAAGACAAAAAAAAGAAAATTCAAATACCCCCTCCCCCATTTTACAAATAAAAAACAATACAAAAAAATAAATATATAAATACATACTTGGTATTGCTTTACCCAAAAATGTTTGAACTATTAAAATATAAAGTTTATGGCAATGCAAAGAAAATTTCAGGTGACTTTACAGAATAAACTGCCATATGCCTATATATGAGTGATATCATTATACCTACCTGACCACTGTATGACTTGTATCTGCCATATTTTAGCAGTTTTCTCCAACAGCAGTGGGTATAGAATGACCGTGTCAACCAACAGATTTCACTTAGGGCTACTTCTAAGGGTGTTGTCTTGGCAGCCCCCTGGTATTCATTCTTTAACCCCTCTAAAGGGATCTGAACTTCTCTCTGCATCGGAACTGCCAGGCCTCTACCTCCTGGAGTAGTCTCTGTATTGTTGACAGCTAACCCACAGGGATCAAGAGACACTAGTGCAGGGCATCAAGGGGTCAGGCAAAAGTGTAGTCAGGGACAGGCTCAGGGTTGCCAACCGTCCAGAAATTTCTGGACAGTCCGTAAAAATAGGGGACTTTTTTCCTGTGTCCGTGAAAAAAAATAGCCGTGTCCGTGATTTTTTTGAGGCTAGTGGTTCTTGAGTAGGTTATTTTGGTGGTAATTATCATCATTTTACAGCTCACAGTAAGGGCTGGTAATGCATTATTGTTAGTATATTGAACTATAGCTCTGCATTGCTTATAATCTTTATCATTCATTATGGTTTTCAATTTGTCCGTAAAAAGTGTTGGCTGTCCGTAATTTTGGGATAAATTGTCCAGAAAAACGAAAAATTCTGGTTGGCAACCCTGGACAGGCTGCGGTCAGGGCAGGCAGAGGACAAGAAATCTGGTCAGTGGGGGCAGCACAGGGTCAGTACGGTGATCAGGCACAGGGGAAGGTTGCTTAATTACCCCAGGGTTGTCAGCTACACGCTTGTGAAGATTAAGGTGCGTGCTATGGCTCTTAAAGATGGAGCACACACACGTGCCCTAGCGGCAGTGGAGGAGGGACCTTGCCGGCAAGTGGAGGGACAAAGCAAGTGAGACAGCAGGAGGCAGAAGCACCACAGGGTGAGGTGAGAAGAGAAGCGACAGCTTGCTATATCTCTAATTTTTAGTTTTCTCTATGCTGGTGAGTGGCAATTAGCTGCTCACCATGCCTGCCTATAGAATACATAAATTTATACAAAATTGGAGCTGTTGTACATCCAACAATAATCGGTAGACTGAACAAATCCTTTTCCAAGGTGGTGAGGTATGGAGGCTGGCAAAGTGGCAAATAATGGCACCCTATGCTATCTTGCTGAAGTCTCCCTCTCTAGAATCTCTGGTTGCTAATTATAATCTAGCAATTATGGTTGTAGCGTCCACTGCAGGATACAAGTCTTTAGAGGCAAGCTTGTCCAGAATGTGGTCAAGTGTGATGGGTGTCTTTACCGTAGTCCCTCACATGTAGCAAAGTCTGTGTAGCTGTAATCACAGATTACCTTACTGACTCCAATGCTTAGCTATGCGGATTCTAAATCCAACCACTCACCATGTCTCCCCACAGAATACATATGAACATATGGAGACCACAGATTCTACTTCCTTACTCTGTCCCACTCCCTTTGAATCACCCAGAAACATAATATAGGTCTGTGATGGCTAACCTCCGGCACTCCAGCTGTGATAAAACTACAACTCCCAAGATGTACACTGGATTGACTGTTCTCAGAACTCCATAGAAATGAAGGGAGCATGCTGGGAGTCATAGTTTTACCACAGCTGGAGTGCCGGAGGTCAGCCATCACTGATACAGGTCATTATAGAGATGTACTAATGTGAATAAAGCACTTGGGCTGAGAGATAACACTATTAGCGGCTGAATAATGTCTGTCTCACTCTGCTTGTTTCTCTCTATACTTCTTACCTATTTGCCTGTGCTATTAATTTATGCAAAGTTGCATGAAGGTACAATTACCATTTAAGGGGTCAATATAGTATGTGACAGCATCCTGATTGCCTTCTCTGTCATTATATATATATATATATATATATATATATATATATATATACAGTGCCTTGCGAAAGTATTCGGCCCCCTGGAACTTTTAAAACTGAAAAGTGGGGTGTGCAAAATTATTTGGCCCCCTTGCATTGATACTTTGTTGCGCCACCTTTTGCTGCGATTACAGCTGCAAGTCGCTTGGGGTATGTCTCTATCAGTTTTGCACATCTAGAGACTGAAATTTTTGCCCATTCTTCCTTGCAAAACAGCTCGAGCTCTTTGAGGTTGGATGGAGAGCGTTTGTGAACAGCAGTTTTCAGCTCTTTCCACATATTCTCAATTGGATTCAGGTCTGGACTTTGACTTGGCCATTCTAAGACCTGGATACATTTATTTTTGAACCATTCCATTGTAGATTTTGCTTTATGTTTGGGATCATTATCTTGTTGGAAGATAAATCTCGTCCTAGTCTCAGGTCTTTTGCAGACTCCAACAGGTTTTCATCCAGAATGGTCCTGTATTTGGCTCCATCCATCTTCCCATCAATTTTAACCATCTTCCCTGTCCCTGCTGATGAAAAGCAGGCCCAAACCATGATGCTGCCACCACCATGTCTGACAGTGGGGATGGTGTGTTCAGGGTGATGAGCTGTGTTGCTTTTACGCCAAACATATCGTTTTGCATTGTTTCCAAAAAGTTGGATTTTGGTTTCATCTGACCAGAGCACCTTCTTCCACATGTTTGGTGTGTCTCCCATGTGGCTTGTGGCAAACTGTAAACGAGACTTTTTATGGATATCTTTGAGAAATGGCTTTCTTCTTGCCACTCTTCCATAAAGGCCAGATTTGTGAAGTGTTGGACTGATTGTTGTACTCTGGACAGACTCTCCCACCTCAGCTGTAGATCTCTGCAGTTCATCCAGAGTGATCATGGGCCTCTTGGCTGCATCTCTGATCAGTCTTCTTCTTGTTTGAGGTGAAAGTTTATCGGGACAGCCGGGTCTTGGTAGATTTGCAGTGGTCTGATACTCCTTCTATTTCAATATGATCGCTTGCACAGTGCTCCTTGGGATGTTTAACCCCTTCAACCGACAGCCAGTTTGGACCAAATGCCGGAGCCCCATTTTTCAAATCTGACATGTCTCACTTTATGTGGTGATAACTTTAGAACGCTTTTACTTATCCAGGCCATTCTGAGATTGTTTTCTCGTCACATATTGTACTTCATGACAGTGGTAAATTTGAGTCAAAATATTTCATTCTTATTTATAAAAAAATACCAAATTTACCAAAAATTTAGAAAAATTTCCAAATTTCCAAATGTCAATTTCTCTACTTTTAAAATACATAGTAATACTTCCAAAAATAGTTATTACTTTACATTCCCTATGTGTCTTCTTCAGGTTTGGATCATTTTGAAAATTACATTTTATTTTTTTGGGACGTTAGAAGGCTTAGAAATTTAGAAGCAAATCTTGACATTTTTCACAAAATTTCCAAAACCCACTTTTTAAGGACCAGTTCAGGTCTGAAGTCACTTTGTGAGACTTTCATCATAGAAAACCACCCAAAAATGACCCCATTTTAGAAACTACACCCCTCAAGGTATTCAAAACTGATTTTACAAACGTTATTAACCCTTTAGGTGTTCCACAAGAATTAAAGAAAAATGTAGCCAAAATTTCCAAATTTCACTTTTTTGGCAGATTTTCCATTTAAATCATTTTAGTCCGAGAATAAAGCAAGGGTTAACTGCCAAACAAAACTCAATAATTATTACCCTGATTCTGTAGTTTACAGAAATGCCCCATTTGTCATCGTAAACTGCTGTACAGGCACACGGCACGGCGCAGAAGGAAAGGAACGCCAGGGCAGATTTCACTGGAAAAAGTTTAAGTTTCCATGTCAGATTTGATGCACCCCTAGAGTAGGAAACTCCAAAAAACTGACCCCATTTTGGAAACTACGGGATAAGTTGGCAGTTTTGTTAGTACTATTCTAGGGTACATGCGATTTTTGGTACCTTTATATTACACTTTTTGTGAGGCAAGGTAACAAAAACTAGCAGTTTTGGCATAGTTTTTATTTTTTGTTATTTACAACATTCATCTGACAGGTTATATCGTGTGATATTTTTATAGAGCAGGTCGTTACGGACGCGGCAATATCAATTATGTATACTTTTTTTATTTATTTAAGTTTTACACAATATTTTTGAAGCACAAAAAAAAATCATGTTTTAATGTCTCCATAGTCAGAGAGCTGTAGTTTTTTTATTTTTTGGACGATTGTCTCAGGTAGGGGCTCATTTTTTGCAGGACGAGATGACGGTTAGATTAGTACTATTTTTTGGGGCATATGCTTTTTTGATCGCTTGGTATTACATTTTTTGTGAAGAAATGTGACAAAAAATGGCTTTTTTTAGACAGTTTTTATTTTTTATTTTTTACGGTGTTCACCTAAGGGGAGAGATCATGTGATATTTTTGTAGAGCAGGTTGTTACGGACGTGTCGATACCTAACATGTATACTTATTTTTATTTATTTAAGTTTTACACAATAATATCATTTTTGAAACAAAAAAATCATGTTTTAGTATCTCCATAGTCAGAGAGCTGTAGTTTTTTTATTTTTTGGGCGATTGTCTCAGGTAGGGGCTCATTTTTTGCGGGACGAGATGACGGTTAGATTGGTACTATTTTTGGGGGCATACACTTTTTTGATCGCTTGGTATTAAATTTTTTGTGATGAAATGTGATAAAAAATGGCTTTTTTTAGACAGTTTTTATTTTTATTTTTTACGGTGTTCACCTGAGGGGAGAGATCATGTGATATTTTTGTAGAGCAGGTTGTTACGGACGTGTCGATACCTAACATGTATACTTATTTTTATTTATTTAAGTTTTACACAATAATATCATTTTTGAAACAAAAAAATCATGTTTTAGTATCTCCATAGTCAGAGAGCTGTAGTTTTTTTATTTTTTGGGCGATTGTCTCAGGTAGGGGCTCATTTTTTGCGGGACGAGATGACGGTTTGATTGGTACCATTTTGGGGTAAATACGCCTTTTTGATCGCCTGCTAATACACTTTTTGTGTGGCAAGGTGACAGAAAATGGCTGTTTTGGTATAGTTTTTTTAAAAAAAATTTTTGCGTACAGCTGGCGGGGTGGACCATGTGACGCTTTTATAGAGCCCGTCGATACGGACGCGGCGATACCTAATATGTGTACTTTTTCTTTTTTTTTACTTTGGGGAAAAAGGGCGCTTTTTTAACTTTTTTTAAACTTTATTTTTTTTACTTTTTTACACTTTTTTTTACTTTCTTTTCACACTTTTCTTTTTTACTTTTTACATTTTTTTTAAACTTTATCAAGACCCATTTGGATCTTGAAGATCCAGTGGGCTTGATGGCTATACAGTGCATTGCAATAGCCATCTATTGCAATGCACTGTATCAGTGCTACACTAAGGCTGATCAGACCCTGAGGGTCTAATCAGCCTTAGCTACATGGCAACCAGGACGCTTTTTGTAAAGCGTCTGGTTGCCATGGTAACCATCGGGCCGTTGCCATTGCAGCAGCGGCGGCCCGATGGTATAGAGAGGGAGCTCCCTCCCTCTTAACCCCATGGATGCTGCGGGCGGCTACTGACCGCAGCATCTATGGGGTTAAACAGCTGAAATCGGTGCCAGCACCGATTTCAGCTGTTAGCAGCAGAGTGTGAGCTGTAATTACAGCTCACACTCTCTGCTGATGGCAGCGGCTCCGATCCTGAGCCGCTGCCATCAATGGAAACAGCGCAGCAGGAGGGGGCACAAGGAGGCACTAAAAGGAGGGGGCACTACAAGGAGGGGGCACTACAAGGGGGGGCACAGAGGACTTACCTGGTTTCAGGCTGCGATCTCTCTCCAGAGTGGAGATCGCAGCCTGAAACCGGCATTTTAATACTGAAGCGCTCCGATTGGTTAGTCTGCAGAGACTAACCAATCGGAGCGCTTGCTGGCAAGGGACCACTCTGATTGGTCCCTTGCCGGCTTCCCCGACGTCTCTGCTCTCCTGGAGAGCGGAGACTCCGGGGCTGTGACACTTTATAGTGTCACAGTCCCGGTAAGCAGTTTGGACGTAACTGTGCGTCCAAATGCAGCAACTTACTTGCACTTTGGACGTACAGTTACGTCCAAATGCGCCAAGGGGTTAAAGCTTGGGAAATCTTTTGGTATCCAAATCCGGCTTTAAACTTCTCCACAACAGTATCACGGACCTGCCTGGTGTGTTCCTTGGTCTTCATGATGCAGAACCCTGAGACTATCACAGAGCAGGTGCATTTATACGGAGACTTGATTACACACAGGTGGATTCTATTTATCTTCATCAGTCATTTAGGACAACATTGGATCATTCAGAGATCCTCAATGAACTACTGGAGTGAGTTTTCTGAACTGAAAGTAAATGGACCGAATAATTTTGCACGCTCAACTTTTCAGTTTTATTATTACAAAAAAAGTTTGATCCAATAAATTTCGTTCCACTTCACAATTGTGAAGTGTGAACTCACTTGTTGTTGATTCTTCACCAAAAATGTAAAATGTTATATCTTTTTGTTTGAAGCCTGAAATGTGGTAAAAGGTTGAAAGGTTCCAGGGGGCCGAATACTTTCGCAAGGCACTGTATATATATATATATATATACACACACACAAACACACACACATATATAATTTTTATTTACATGCCATAAATTTGCATTGATTTTCCTTTATTGTCCATATTTTTCATTTTGTAATGAAAATGTAATTTAAGTAAAAATTTTACTACTCTTATAAGAAGGCTAGTAAGAATATATTGCAGCCACATGTTGTTATGTGTATTTGGGGAACTATATATCCGTCATGTTCTCTGAACAGCTGCATATTTTGTGTAACTGTATATTGTGTCTGCATGTAATCAGTGGATATAAAGCATGCAGGATATTTTGCACAGCCCCATCAGGCTACATGCACTAGGAGGGGTCTTTTCCTGCCATGTAATATAGTGTGAAGCACCAGCTTGATGTGGTCTTTATCCACCGTGTTGGCACAGGAGCTTGGCTTCCCCTATGTCTGGATGATGTATTGCCTCACTGTTCTGGCCTGCTCTCAGGAAACATGGATAATTAACATATTAACTAACAGATTTCATCAGAAAAGAATGTAGCATGAGGTCACCTGAGAGAGGTAGGCTACAGGAATAAGTCTGTAATTTGTGAAAAAGTGTTAGCTATATTCATAACTTGGTATAACTTGAAGCTCCTGGGGCCCAATACACAATCTGTAAGAGGGCCCCCATGAACAACATATGCAGCGAGCCCCTGAGTTGGATGGGAGTGGTAGTGGCTCTGACTATAGAATGTGTCACAGTGGTTTCCCTAGGGTTGGTGCACCCTTTCTTCCCTTGGGGCACTCCCTGTAGTTTGGGCTCCTTCCTGATGGTAATTTGTGGTGCCATTGATGTTGGTGGTTCTATGGGTGTCTCGCAGGAGGTGCAATAGTGCAATGGACAGTGTAATGGGAGTCAGGAAACCAGGCCAGAGGTAGAAGAATAAATGTCTCTTTTTGCTTGAGTGCAGGAGCTGTAGTACACCAAACAATAATCAGCACACAGTGCAAATCCTTTTCCCAGGTGGTGAGGTATGAAGGCTGGCAAAGTGGCAAATGATGGCACCCATGGTATGCTATCTTGCTAAAGTCTCCCTCTCTAGAATCTGTGGTTGCTAACTATAATCTGGCAATTATGTCTGTAGAGTCCACAGCGGGATACAAGTCTTTAGAGGCAAGTTTGGCCAGAAAGTGTGACGGGTGTCTTTACTGTAGTCCCCCACAAGTAGCAAAGTCTGTATAGCTGTAATTTTCAGATTACCTTGCTGTCTCCTATGTGTCGCCATGCAGATTCTAAATCCTTCCTTTATCCCTTCCTTCCTTAAGAAGAACATGGATTTGCTTCCTCTCTCTGCGGTCACTAGCCTAGCACCTCCCTCCAGACAGGAAGCAGGACCAGCCCACTCCTACTAAAAGGGAGGGAACAGGGTGGTGAACCCTATCCCTGCCATTCATTTTAGGTCATGCTTGGTGTACATGTAACACAGCATAACATTACATTAAATAACAATAGAAACAAACCATTTGCGGATACCACCTGTACTCTATCATACTTATGTGCCATAGAGGCTTTTGGTAAGCACAAGATCCCAGGTGCTTCTGTCATCTCTGCATCCCTAAAGAAATATAGTCATGTTTGACTGCTTTTCAAATAGCTTATAACATTGCAGTTTTACTACTAAAACCTTGCGGCTATTAACAATCATGGGTGCTGTGGTATCAGCTACTCCTGGTGCCTCAGTGGGCCTCAGGGTGCTGGCACACGTTCTGTTTTTTTGATGCAGTTCTTAAGCCAAAATCAGGTGTGGCTCATAAAAGGAGAAAATGTTTAAAGGGCAGGTACTACTGCCAGTGGCGTAGCTATAGGGGTCGCAGCGGTCGCAGTGTGGAAGTGCTCATCTCCATAGTCATCTGCGGGGCAGGGGAGGGAGAGGCGTCTCCCCTGCCTGTTCCTCTGATAGGCTGCAGGCACTGGGCCTGCAGCCTAGCAGAGGCCGGCTCAGGCGGCGCGATGACATCATCGTGCCGCGTGAGCCCTACAGCACGGGACACAGGCCGGAAGAGGTCTGCATCGCATCACTGCCAGCTCCATGGAGTTAAGTATTAGTGTTTATTTTTTTTTTTATTGTAGCAGTCACGGACCGGAGCTCTATTGGGGGCACTGGGGCATTTTTACTGGCACATGGGGGCACTGGGGCCATTTTTACTGGCACATGGGGGCATTTTTACAGGCACTGGGGGCATTTTACTATCACTGGGGGCAATTTTACTGGCACATGGCACTGGGGGCATTTTTACTGGCACTGGGGGCATTATTACAGGCACTGGGGCCATTTTTACTGGCACATGGGAGCACTGGGGGCATTTTTACTGGCACTGGGGGCATTTTTCTGGCACATGGGGCACTGGGGCATTTCTTACTGGCACATGGGGGCATTTCTTACTGGCACATGATTTTGGGGAGGAATCAATGGGGGGAACTTCTGGCGCATTATTGGGGCGTTTCTTACTGGCACATAATTTGGGGGGCATCTATGGGTGGGGAGCACTTCTTACTGGCACATTATTGGGGTGAAATTTTGGGGGAACTTCTGGCACATTATTGGGGTACTTCTTACTGGCACATTATTGGGGTGCACTATGGGGACACTTCTTACTGGCACATTGGAAGCATTATTACTTCTGGGGCACAGTGGGGACATTAGTACTGTTGGGAGCACTATTACTAACAAGTGCACTCTGGCAGAGAATTATTAGTTGGGACTTTAGGGGCACTATTACTGTGGGGGTCACTATTACTGTGGGGGCACCCTGGCAAAAGTATCAGCGCAGTTATTTCTGGGGGACGTTATGTTCACACGTTATGGTAGGATGATTTGTCCAGAAGACGGGAGGATGATGGAAAAGTAGTAAACTAAGATTTTTTTCTGTCAAACTGCAGAGATGAGAAATGGCTGAAAAATGGCGTCTGGTCTGAAAGGAGAAGATGAGGAAAGAGAAGATCTACATTAGAGAAGACGTCACTGGATGTAAGAGGTATGAGGCGCTGTATTATACAGGATGTAAGAGGTACGGGGCGCTGTATTATACTGGATGTAAGAGGTATGGGGCGCTGTATTATACTGGATGTAAGAGGTATGGGGCGCTGTATTATACTGGATGTAAGAGGTATGGGGCGCTGTATTATACTGGATGTAAGAGGTATGGGGCGCTGTATTATACTGGATGTAAGAGGTATGAGGCGCTGTATTATACTGGATGTAAGAGGTATGAGGCGCTGTATTATACTGGATGTAAGAGGTATGAGGCGCTGTATTATACTGGATGTAAGAGGTATGAGGCGCTGTATTATACTGGATGTAAGAGGTATGAGGCGCTGTATTATACTGGATGTAAGAGGTATGAGGCGCTGTATTATACTGGATGTAAGAGGTATGAGGCGCTGTATTATACTGGATGTAAGAGGTATGAGGCGCTGTATTATACTGGATGTAAGAGGTATGAGGCGCTGTATTATACTGGATGTAAGAGGTATGGGGCGCTGTATTACACTGGATGTAAGAGGTATGAGGCGCTGTATTATACTGGATGTAAGAGGTATGGGGCGCTGTATTATACTGGATGTACGAGGTATGGGGCGCTGAATTATACTGGATGTAAGAGGTATGGGGCGCTGTATTATACTGGATGTAAGAGGTATGGGGCGCTGTATTATACTGGATGTACGAGGTATGTGCGCTATATTAGGCTACATTCACACGCACGGTGTGTTTTGCGGTCTGCAAATTGCGGATCCGCAAAAAAAAGGATGATGTTCTGTATGGCATCCGTTTTTTTTTTTTGCAGATCCACTGAAACAATGCCTATCCTTGTCTGCAAAACAGACAAAAATAGGAATGGACATACAGATGCGGACAGCACACAGTGTTCATTTAAGTGAATGGGTCCGCATCTGAGCCGCAAAATATGCAGATTGGAGGCCGCAAAAACAACTGTCGTGTGAATGTAGCCTTACCCTGTATGTTCTGTAGTGATATACGTAATGTTAGGAGGGAAAAGGTTAGGGTGAGAATTTGGCATGGGGAGGGGGTTCAATTTTTGACTTGGCCGGCAGAAAAGCTAGGTGCACCAGCGCTGGGGGGGGGGGGGGGTTCCCAAGCTGAACTCTTGCACCAGGGCCCATGAGCCTTTAGCTACGCCCCTGCTGACTCCCTCTCCTGTTTCCTATACTTTATTCATATGGGGGCTGCATTACACTAGATCATAACATCAGCTGGCAAGCAGTGTAACAGCCAGGTGCACCTTAACTTTCACTATGGTACACACTGGGGAGAGGGAGAAACTGGCCACTATAAGGGATCTTACCAAGAGTAAGCCAGTGTCTTCACCCTGGACTCCAATTCCCACATAAATTTATACCACCAATTAGTTGGCTTACTTTGTGCCAGAATTTTGGAGCACATTCTTGCATTTTAAGCTGTATCATTTCAACTGTAAGGCCACTTTTACACTAGCGGATCCGTGCCGCCAGATCCGTGCTGCCGCAGGTGCAAGTGTGGGGCCGGAACTGCACTCCGGCCCCATACACTTCTTGAGGACAAGATGTGAGGCATGCACAGGTCGGGGGTTACCTGTCCCAGCAGCCGAGCTCTGTCATGTGTACCTGCGCGGCTAGGAAGTCTCAGCTTGGCTCTGGGTTTCCTGCTGCAAAGGAAAAGTAGAAGCTTCACAGCGGCCCCTGCTGGACTGGAGGTAAAGTGCAGGGTAACAGATCCGTAATGAACTCCATTGAAAGTCAATGGAGGACAGATCCGTTTACTGGTGTGTCACACTAACCGGTCCATCCCCATTGACTTTATTGGGGGTCATTTCGGATCCGTCTTGGTGCGGATGCCCAGGACGGAGAGCAAACCGCAGCATGTTGCAGTTTGCTCTCCGGTCTGAAGACGGAACAGAATGCTTCTAGGAGCATTCCGTTCTCTTCAGTTCATTGACAATGAATGGGGACAAAACTGAAGCGTTTTATTCCGGTATTGAGCCCCTATGACGGAGCTCAATACCGTAATATATAAACGCTGGTGTGAAAGTAGCCTAAGACATGTCCCTTTTCAAGCAGGACATAAAAGTGTCTAAGAAACCTACTATATTTTTTGCTTTATAAGACGCACCTGATGTTAAGACACACCCTGGTTTTAGAGGAGGAAAATAAGAAAAAATATTTTTCATCAGACCTCAGAACAAACCCCCAATCTTCATCAGACCTCCAAACTACTCCCTCAGTCTTCATCAGACTTCAGATCAGACCCCCCATATCAGACCTCAGATTAAACCCCTATACCAGATCAGACCCCCATGTCAGACTTCAGATCAGATCCCCATATTAGATCAGATCCCCATGTCACACCTCAGATCACACCCCCATCAGAGCTCACATCAGACCCCCATGTCAGACATCAGATCAGACCCCCATATTAGATCAGACCTCCATTAGAGCTCACCTCAGATCCCCATCAGAGCTCATATCAGACCCCCATGTCAGACACCAGATCAGATGCCCATCAGAGATATTATCAAAGATAAAATAAATAAATTTGCTTACTTTTTGCTTACTTTTCCTGCTCCGACGCTACTCTCCACGTCGGGCAGTCTCTGTTACCTGACTGCTACCTGGTCAGGACGTGCACTACGTTCTAGCATTGTGACCGGAGAAGATCAAGCAGGGAGAGGTGAGTGCTGACAGCGCTTTGCTCCCCGCGACTCCTGAAAATGGGCGCTTCCATTTTCCCCGACTTTTGGGGGGAAAGAGTGTGACTTATGAAGAGGAAAATATGGTAATTACCAGAATTCTAGCCTCATTGGGGGAGATTTATCAAACCTTATGTAAAGGGAAACAAGCAGAGCTCCTTTGGAAAATAAAACAATCAATCTGGTCGCTATGGGCTACTAAACTAGTATTCCTTTACACTAGTTTTGATAAATTGTCCAATTGTGTCTTATTTATCAAAACTGTATAAAAACTAGCCTTATATATACATTTTTTTTTATTTAAAAAGGCTTCAAAATTCCTTATTAAAACAAGTAATACTCACCTTACACCCTTTCCAATATTTTCTGCCCCCCCCTGCCATTCTTTCTGTACTTCCCAGTTCCTCTTGGTACAGAAATGTGACTCAGCCAATCACTGACTGTAGCCGGTGACCACTGCGGTCAGTGATTGGCTGAGTCACATTTGCATGCTGAGGGAACCCAGAAGTACAGAGAGACGGAGGAGGACCAGGGAAGTGTCAGAACAAGAGTAGTGGGTGACAGGTGAGTAGGTGAGGTTTCTTTTTTTTAATTTTTTTTACAATTTTTAGACTTAAGAAAAAAGTTTACCTTTTTACTTTTCAGACAACCCCTAAAGGGTTATTCCCATCTTAGACAATGGGGGCATATCGATATGCCCCCATTGTCTTATAGGTGCGGGTCCCAAAACGGAGCCCCCAAAGTGAAGGAGGGTGCACTGCGCATGCGCAGCCGCCCTCCATTAATTTCTATGGGGCTGCCGAAAATAGCCGAGCTCTGGCTCGGCTATTTCCGTCGGCTCTATAGAAATTAACGGGAGCGGTGGCTGCGATTGCGCGGTGCGCTCCCATTCATTTCTATGAACACAGCGGGTAGCTGCGCCTGGTGGTGGCCGGACCCCTGCTCCGTTCTCGATATAGGTGCTATGCCCCCATTGTCTAAGATGGGAATACCCCTTTAAAGGGAGTCTTTCACCTGTTTTTCACCTATATAACTAACAGCAGTGCCCCTTAGGAGATTGCAGACACATCCCAGACTTACCTGTGTGCACTGTGTGTCTGTATTACATGTCACATCCCAGACATACCTGTGTGCACTGTGTGTGTGTATTACATGTCACATCCCAGACATACCTGTGTGCACTGTGTGTCTGTATTACATGTCACATCCCAGACATACCTGTGTGCACTGTGTGTGTATTACATGTCACATCCCAGACATACCTGTGTGCACTGTGTGTGTATTACATGTCACATCCCAGACATACCTGTGTGCACTGTGTGTGTATTACATGTCACATCCCAGACATACCTATGTGCACTGTGTGTCTGTATTACATGTCACATCCCAGACATATCTGTGTGCACTGTGTGTCTGTATTACATGTCACATCCCAGACATACCTGTGTGTACTGTGTGTCTGTATTACATGTTCAGAAAAAGCACTTTTATTCTGCAGGAAAACAGCTCCCAAGTGCCCAGCTGAAAGTGAAACAAAACAGCTTTCTCTCCTGACTCGATTTCTAGCAGCTATATCTTCTGATATGGTGGATATAAGCTTGGAATGCCAGCTTTCAAAGAAGGTCAGAATTTTTCTATCTGCTACCAATCCCAAGATATGAGCAGCTAAAGCAGCCCTCCCCTCGTCAGTCTGGTTTGCTTTGAGCACTTGCAGCAGCAGAGCCGGGCACTTGAGAGCTGTTTTCCAGCAGAATAAAAGTGCTTTTCCTGGACATGTAATACAGACACATAGTGCACACAGGTATGTCTTGGAAGTGCCTGAAATCTTCTGTGGGGCAGTGCTCTTAGTTATATTGGTGAAAAACAGGTGAAAGACTTTAATTTGTATTTAGAGTCATATAATGATTCAGTGTAACACGCACATGCAGACCTCTAAAGTGTCCCTCTTTTGGATGGACAGTCCCTATTTCTGACCCAAGTCCCCCATGTCCTTCTTTGCTCCATAAATGTCCCACTTTTTGATCTGTGGTATAGATTTTAATTATCGCATTTACAATATTGATCCAGAAAGTGTTTGTCTAGTTCCCATGTGCATATTAGAGCCCTCCTTGTATATTATTTCATTATTCAATTCAATTTGTATTTTAGAAATTTCTATATTCAGATAATTTTTCCTCTATTTCCTAAGATAAAACTATCGAAGTGTAGAAATATGCAGAAAATAATGGATCTTTCAATAAGTGTCCCTCTTTGAATATCCAAAAAGTTGGGAGGTATGCATATGACAGGTATATGCTGTGGATACTATGTATCATTTATTTTACTTTCTATTTCTCATGAAGAAAAGTGTAACTTCTCCAATAGCACTGAGGGGAAAGTCACCCTGTACGCATGGCTCACACACATAATGGGATAATGTCTCCACACACTATTGTCATTGCCAAAAAGTAAGCCGGTGCCAATGTTCTTGGAACGATAACCGCCTAATTACATTAGGATGTCTGCCAAAACCAGCTGCCTTCATAATAAAGCAGAAGAAAGTGCCTACAGAAGCACAGACCCCCTTGTCTTTCCCAAGCAACGCGTCTCTGGGAGTGAAATGTGTGGGCACTGGCCTGGCACATGAGTGCTGTGTAGGCATGTTAGTCCATATCCCACGCTGGGCTTATACTTAAGCTGCATATTAATAATGTGTGTGAACAGGCCAGAAGCCAGATTGCACCTCCATATGTTAGGCTTGTCCTGTAACCTAGACCGTTGTCTTCTCATTGTCACCAGTCATTTAAACAAATAATTTGAGGTCGCCCACAAGGCATGTAGATGATGCAATTACTGCAATAATTCGCCTTTGTTCCTCAGTAGTGTTGAGCGAAGTTATCAGAAATTTGTCACATAGCACATTTCCTTGTATGTATCAGGTGCAATGATGGGAGAATGGCGATTGTTCTCCCCTCCGTCATTGAACCACTCGATACCGCTTTTAGAGATGAGCAAAGTTCGTAAAAATTTTATTTCTTCATGGGTTTTTAGCCTTCCTCTGGATCAACTTTGCAGGATTCTGAACTGGACATTAGCCTTAAATACTGTTTTACTATTTTACAGTTATTTGATTTGGGTCCAAATAAATTTAACCCAAATAAAAATTGTACCAATTGCCAAGTAAAAGCTCTCTGTCTTTCAATTTTATAAATATGAAAGTAAAAGTCTCTGGATACATACTGGGAAAAGAGTCAGGAAAATGCAAGTCCGAGATGTTGGCAACGGGAGTCAGGCACATTCTGATCAGGTTCAATATGAGGAGTGACAGCACAGTTGGTTAAGCCAAGAGTTCGGGTAATAGTGGATAAACAGAACCTTGTAGATGTCCTGTCTTACAAATACAAAGTTGTGAGGGTGATTTCACCCATAGCAGTTTTAAAAAATAATTGGCCCAGATTTACTGTGTTTTTCACCCTATAAGACGCACCTGCCCCTAAGACACACCTAGGTTTTAGAGGAGAAAAATAAGAAAAAAAATATTTATCAGACCTCAGATCAGATACCCAATGTTAATCAGACCCCCAATGTGAATAAGACCTCAGATCAGACCCCAAATCTGAATATGATCCCCAATCAGGCCTCTGATCAGAGCCCCAATGTAAATGACACACAATCAGACCTCAGATCAGACCCCAATGTGCATAAGATAAGACCCCCTATTCAGACCCCATTCAGACCTCAGATCAGACCCCCATATTAATCAAACAGCAGTGCAGAAAAAAAAAAATCAACTTACCTCTCCTGCTGCCTCTCCTCACATCCAGCGCTCTTCCTGTTCTTTCTGCATCATGCTGTGACCCGAAGTGCACAGTGTGAGGTCACAGAGCACAGACGTCCTCATCATATGCGCAGTAATGGCACACTGAGCAACTGAGGACACCCAGGAAGTGGTAAATACAGAGCCAGGGGAGATTCACCACTTCTTGGTCCTCCAGTACTAATGAGCGCTCATTAGTATTCGCCTCATAAGACGCACTGACTTTTGGGGGAAAAAAAGTGCATCTTATAGGGTACTAAACCTGCAGAAGGTATAAACTTTCACAGAGGCTGCATGTTTAGACATGCAGCATCACAGGGGCTCAGACTGGATGGTGAATCTAGTGCAGGGATGGGCACTTTTCTCTGACTCTATACCAAATATTGGTTGGCCTAGTTAGCAATAGAATTTTACTCCATAATTGTGGTTCAATTTAGCCAGAAAATGATGCATCTAGACCACAACTCCTTCCCACTAAGCCCCACCCCCTTGTCAAGGAGATCAGAAGAAAGTGCAGAAACTCTAGTTGCCCTAAATTGCACCACTCTTTAGATTCTAGATGCAGACACATTAGTAAACATGGGCTATTTTTTGCTGTAAGTCAATAGGGAAATATTAAATTTTCTACTTCATTTTCTTTATTTTGGGCATTTTTTGATGCTCTAGGCATGGTGTGTATGTGTGTGAAGGAAGCCTAATAAAGAACGCTTCTTTTCATCTAGATTTATGAATTTGCACATACATATTAAATCACCATTAAATGCCACCCAGATGGATATGGAATGTGAATTTCCACTGAGGAATGTAAAAGTCAACATTTAATGAGTCAATCAAATCAATTTTCAGATTGTGACAAAGACATGAGGTCACCCGATATTCAGTGCTGTTGCTATGAAAGACGGTTTGTTGCCTCAAGCTCAAGCATAAAGCGACCATTATAGGAACATGATGTATGCAAAGAACAACCTCTTTATCATATGGATGGCCCCATTCTGGATCTGTATGGCTTAGGGCCAGATAATATGGAAGAAAAGTAAACTGTCAGTATGCATGTAAGGCTGAATCTAGTGTGTGGGGAAATATACATATTCAAATTCAAGTTAGGCTACTTTCACACTAGCATTTTATAATTCCGGTATTGAGTTCCGTCATAGGGGCTCAATACCGGAATAAAACGCTTCAGTTTTGTCCCCATTCATTGTCAATGGGGGCAAAACTGAACTGAAGAGCATTCCTAAAAGCATTCCTAAAAGCATTCCGTTCCGTCTTCAGACCGGAGAGCAAACCGCAGCATGCTGCGGTTTGCTCTCCGGTCCAGGCATCCCCACCAAGACGGATCTGGAATGACCCCCAATGAAAGTCAATGGGGACGGATCCATTTGGTGTGATACAATGGTGAACGGATCCGTCCTCTATTGACTTTCAATGGAGTTCATGATGGATCCATCACCTGCACACATACATACATACAGACATACACATAAACATACACAGACATATACACATACAAATACACATACATACTTACATGCTCCTGGCAGGTCACCATAGCGCAGGAGGAGCTGGACGGCGCACACATAGGACGATTCCACCCGGCGCCCAGCAGAGGGCGCTGTGGGGAATCGTCCTATGTGCGCGCCGTCCTGCTCCTGTACTGTGCTGTGGAGACCTTTCGGGAGCATGTAAGTATGTATGTGTATTTGTATGTGTCTATGTCTGTGTGTATGTACTGTGTGACATGTGTGGGGCCGGAGCGCGGTTCCGGCCCCACACATGTCCCTGCGGCAGCACGGATCCTGCAGTACCCTTCACCTGCCGGATCCATGCTGCCGCTAATGTGAAAGAGGTCTTAGCAATGATATAATGTAAAGGTGTTGTCTAGCTGATAAAATTGGGAGTGAATAGCTTAAAAAACATTAAAGGGCATCTGGCACCTGTGAACGTGGCTGACCTGTTACATGTGCACTTGGCAGCTGAAGACATCTGTGTTGGTCCCATGTTCATATGTGCCCGCATTGCTCAGAAAAATAACATTTTAATATATGCAAATCAGCCTATAGGAGCAATGGGGGAGTTGCCGTTACACCTACAGGCTTCGTACCACACCCTCTGCACTTTGATTGACAGGGCCAGGCAGTGTAAACGTGATCATTCCTGGCTCTGACTTCATCTACAAAGTGGAAAGGACGCAGAGCCTCTAGGTGTAATGTCAACGCCTCCATTGCTCCTAGAGACTCATTTGCATATATTAAAACATCATTTCTATCAGCAGTGCGGGCACATATGAACATGGGACCAACACAGATGCCTTCAGCCGCAAAGCGCACATGTAACAGGTCAGCCAGTGCCATAGGTACAAATCTGCTGATAGATTCCCTTTAAAGATGTCATACGCACCTTACTATCCCCTGTTGCATCTGTTCCAATTCTTCCCTGTTGGTCTCTATTTTCATAGTCCCTCTCAGCTAATTATAGGCAGCAGTAGTGACCCACCTTTGCCAGTGACTGACTGATTGGTCACGTTGCCATGTCAAGAGGGACCAGGAAGTAGACCAATGGGAAACCTAGGAAGCATTGGTACAGGATTGGTAGAGTATGGGAGAGTATTACTTTTTTTTCATGCCATTTTGACCCTAAATTTATATCTGTTGGACAACCTCTTTCAGGAGTTTGTCCAGAATTTGAAAAAAGTAATTGTATTATTTTCCAGAAAATCATTGGTTCTGGGAAGAAAACAGCTGACCCCTTATTCTGATTCTAGACAATCCCTTAATTTATCAAAGATCTAAGGGAACCTTATGACATTATTTAGGAAAGCTTTGGATGTGCTCACATTTTACATTTTTTGGGATCTTGAGGAGACAGATCTTGAAGACCATGGCTACAGAATTATGTATGTCTATAGACAATACAGATTCCTATTCCATGGATTCATGGGGGCTTCAGCTTCCATCGGTGTGGTGCACATCCGTCATTTGGCACAAAAGTCAATCAGGGAGATTTATCAAAACTGGTGTAAAGGAAAACTGGCTTAGTTGACCAAAGCAACCAATCAGATTCCACCTTTCATTTTCCATAGCAGCTCTGAAAAATGAAAGGTGGAATCTGATTGGTTGCTATGGGCAACTAATGCACTTTCCCTGATTTTTTCTAACAGGTAAAGGCAGCTTTAAAACCTTTTTTGAGATATAATGCTAGGACTCCAGCAATATTTTAGTAGGGTCATTTGCATCCATATATTTTGAACCCTTTCATTATGTGAAGCTGCCTGATATAATCCAGTCTGTCCACGCATGCTCTTCTGTGTGGATGACTTTCTATGAACTATAGGAATTTATTGTCATCTAATTCCTCCTTGCAGCTTTTAAATAGCTGTTTTACCAACCTACATGTATAGAGTACATTTCTATGAGACATAGCTTCACTCTGCTGCCCCTGCCTCCTGCCTGTAAGAGCTGATGGGGAAAAACATATCACAAGCAGGGAGACAGGCTGCAGCTGCGTCTGGATACATAGGATACACGGAAACTCTGTAGTATGAACTAGATGACACAATTTCTATGTTTCGGAATTACAGTTGCCTGCACTTAGAAAGTTGAAACATTACCTCCTGTGTCTCTTCAGAGCCGGGGAAGGTAAGCTACAGGGAAACCATATCTGAGGGGAAGAAGCAATCAAGATGATAATTGACTCATCAAAAAGACAGACATGGGTCTGCATTATTCTTTAATAATACCTCTGGATTCTTCTAAAGGCACTGACAATAGAACCCATACATAACTGTTTCTAGATGTCCAAATGATGACCTTGTTGACATGACTGTTATCTAGTGCTAACCAATAAACATGTATGTGTGTCAGTATTGGGTCTGTGACATCACCGTAGTGTGGCAGACCACTGTCTGCAGACTGCAGCACCATGGGTCCCAGCTCTTGCCTACCTCGCAGAAGGAGCAAGCACCCGTCAGCATACCGCCGCATCCACCCTCACAGCCAGGTCTTCACTTGTGTGCTATAGCGCATGCGCATGCACCTGTTCCTTTGTTATTGACGCCTCCCGATTACTGTTTCCACCCGGAGGCTGGGTTACTGGTATTTAGGGCAGCTTCACTGACCATGAAGTGCCCAAGCGTGGTTGTCATAGCTGTTAACCTCTGCTGAAGCTTCCTGCTGCTCTGATCTGCTGAGTTCTGGACTTTGCCAATTTACCCTGACCATTTCTGCCTGTCTACAATTCTGCCTGCTACCTGGATTACCTGGACTATTGACCCCTGCATTGCCTGACTACAACTCTGCTTGCTGTCACCAGTAAGTTTGCCTGGACTTCTGACCTTGCACTGCCTGACTACGAGCCATCCTGAACCTGTATACCGTATTACTCTGAACTCTGTTTTGCCTTTGTTTCAAGTGACTTATGTTTACCTTCGGCCAGTAAAGATCATCTGTTCTGTTATTCTGCCTCTGTTGGACTCTGTACACACTCCTGCAGTTAGCTGCTTTCTGGGTGGCTGGTTTAAACACCAGTGTCCTGACTCTGGGAGTCAGCAGTCAGCAATATTGGGCTATTTCGTAGTCCACTATCAGCTGACCCAGAGGATCCACATCCTCTGGCCGTGACAACGTGAAGTGATTTTCAGGTCTGAACGATTCGGCGGCTCTTCACTCTGGGCCATAGAGGGATTCCTTAGGGAGGAACAGCCTTTTTCCCTAAGAGGACACATAAACCGGCCACTGAAAGCCACTGAGTTCATGTGTCCTGTTCGGGAAAGTGGCTGTTTCTCCCTAAATAATCTCATTGTGGCACACAGAGGAGACCCATTGAGTATCACAAGTCGTTCATTTTGTCTTTCAAATAGCCACCATGTAATTTACCTGACAGAACCTGCTACTGGAAAGATGTATGTCTGGCCATAACTGTCCCCAGTGATATTAGCTAGATTCAACATCAATGGGGCTGGACAGGTGGTGAATTATATACTGTAAATCTGCGATGGCTAACCTCCGGCACTCCAGCCATGGTAAAACTTCGACTCCCAAGATGCTCCCTTGCTTGGCTGTTCTCAGAACTCCATAGAAATGAATGGAGCATGCTGGGAGTCATATTTTTTTCCACAGCTGGAGTGCCAAAGGTTAGCCATCACGGCGTATCTTAAGGGCACTGAGAATCTGCCAGATAATTGCTAATGAGCGTTCATAGGAATGCTGGTTAGTGATTATCTGGTGGTGTAAAGGTGCCGCCGGTTGGATCTTTTGCGTAGGCAACTAAATCACCGTTTGCTGGCACTCAATCATGCCTTCTAAACACGCTCTGCTGCCAGCGAACAACAAGTCTGTAAGGGAACAGCTATGGCATTAGTGATCACTTCTGCAGCCCTTGTATGAATGCCTTTGCATCCTCACAGCCTACCAAGCTCAGGTCCATACATTGAATAGTAGTTTTGTTTGGTACTGTAACCCAGGCCCAATCACTTGAATGAGACTGAGCTGCACATAGGCCATTTGACCAATGAACATGGCATCACTGGCCTAGGAAAAGTGCTCAATGGCCTCTTCAAACAGTTGATTGGTGGGGCTGCTCTGTGTCGGACCATCACTAATCATATTTTGATGACCTACAGTATCCTGATAATAGGTCATCAGTATTTAACTCCTAGAAAACCCTATCAATTAGGAATTCTAGAATTTCTTAATTGGTTTTGTGATGGATATAAATTGTGGATAGAGATGAGTGAAGTGATTCGTCAATTCGTTGATTCTTATCGAATCTTGGAAATTTTCATCTGCAAAGCTAATCCGAATATTAGGTGATTCGCTTCGGCTTTGTACGCATTTGCTACGTAGTTGTCCTATAAATTATACGCTATTGCTACGTATAAGTTACTCTATGCACTATTGTGTACGAATTCAATTAGCGAACTTTTACTGTTAGTTCGTTTATCATGCGCAAAAGCCCGGGAAGAAAGCGGTCACCTGACCTAGTGGGCAGGGCTTGCTCTGATTGGCTCAGGCTCGGTAAGCCAGTGACGCATCACTTGCTGCGACTGCAGAGACGAGCAGGAGTACTGTGTGTGAAGTTCTGAGACTCTGAGACCTGTTTTGTGAAAATTGGGGTGTAATTGCTCTGGAAATCCATATTACACATATCAGGGATACTGCAGGGCAAGTGCAGGGCCAGTTCAGGGCTAGTAATTAATCAGGCAGGGAGATATAGGGAGAGACAGGGAAAGACAGTGACAAAGACCAGCTGCAGGGCCACAGAGTGAATTGAAAAATGTCTGGAATGGATAAGCAAAAGGGGTCCAGTTCCAGCCAGACCTTGAGCTCTAAAAAAAAGGAGAAGGTGGCACAGGGTAGCAGTTCCAAAGGACCTGTAGCCAGAGCATCTACTAGTAGTATTTGCAATACTCACCCTGCCGTATCCCTGCGCGGATCTCATTAAGCCGCTCTTGAACTTCAGATCAGACCATTTCCGCTGGATCTGGCCTGGGGTCCGCACGGTGTCAAAACGATGGCGCAAGCCTCGGATCACCTGCTGGATCACCTCCTTTTTATGCTGGTTTGGGTAGAGGTGTGTGCCATCGTAATTCTGCCGGTCCATCAGCTGGATCATGTATTTCAGCTCTGCAGAGCTAAATGCTGATGATCGCCTGGATGCCATTTGTAAAAATTCGCTCTGCCTCTGAGGAGTGCACGCCGCGGCCTCTCAACTCGTGCGTGTGTGCCTGCATATTACGTAATTGCTAGACAACGTAATCGTACGCAATTTGTACGCTCATGCGTACGTGTTCAAAGAGGTTGCGTACCTTTTTTACCTGAATGTTCGTTATTAGTGCACGAATGTTCGCTAAAAGCCATATAATTATGTAGATTTTGTACGCAAATTCAATGAATTTATTCATCGAATATACGAATCTTAGGAAAAGTTCGGCGAATGTTCGGCGAATAAAATTTTGCATGATTTGCTCATCTCTAATTGTGGACTATAAGATTTTCTTTATTATATTTCGGATTGGAGGTATTTCATTGTATTTAGACTGCACTGCTGAAATCAATTTGCAATATGGCTCCTAATGATTAGTATTTAGTCGCTCAGGCACGTTGGCTGTGCATCCAAATGGTGTATCATTAATTGCTCAGGCATGGAGGTCATCTTTCTGGGTAAGTTTCTAAATACTTTCCTCAACAATTCCATGTTGTTGGGAACGTGCCCGGGAGACAGTTAATGAGTGACAGAGCAGCTCCAGTCCACGCTCATCTGTATTCATGGGTGATATGAGCCTTCTATGAAGCGTTTTATGTCTTATTTGTATGCAATTCTCTTTTAATTTAATGATTATTTTACATGAAAACTAAAAATAAAAAGAATTATTCTATTTGTTAAAGATGAGATGATAACTCATTAGCCAGAATTGTAAATGCCCTTTTATACAGGCCGACTGTGCAGGCAATTATTGGGAATGACTCATTTGTTACAGATAATTGCCTGATCGTGAGCAGAGGTGAGAGCTGCATATACATGCAGCACTCACCTCCTCTGTATGGGGGCAAGCTATTAATAAGGTCGCTGAATTAATTGTTTCTGGGCAGCAAATCCCTGTTTACATAGAACGATCTGCTTCCCTGAAAACAATGATCTTGGTGTCCACACCATTAATGCTTTTACCGAATGAACAAGTGTCTGATTGTTCATCAGATGAATGGCAGCACCTTTACACTAGTCAATGTTTGGGATCAAGCGTTTCTAGGAACGATAATTTCCTGGATCATTGGCCCATGTAAAGGGGTCTTAACTAGAAGCTCCAGGACCCTAAAGCAAAATCATAAAAAAAACTCTAGTATTATAAATGGTATATGGTAGGTTGTGATCTCAGGTTCAGATTTTGCATTAGGGTCCAGGAACTTCGGTTTACACCTCTGACAAGTGCTCTGTCAATGTACGTACCTTAATTAAATTGGTTAAATGTGTGACTTTGAACATTAATCCCAAACCACGTCATACAGAGGTTTTTTAACATCTCTAATTGGCTTAAATGTTTTTTACCACCCTGACCAGAAAATATAGTCTTGGGTGGAGTGCTTGAGTGGGAGATGTCACATTATAGACTGTGTTTTCCAGTAGGTGTAGCCCTCCTTTGTCAGCACTTCGTTCATCTTAATGTTGACCACATGATTTAGGCTGGTGTCACACATAGGTTTATTTGTTTATTTTGCCTGTTTTTAGTTTTTTTTTTTTTTTTTTTTTAACTGGCATGTTCTGAAGCATTTTTAGCCAATAAATGGCAGCTCTGGATATTCATTGTATGGGAAATATTAATTTCTAATTAATTGGCTTAAATTTTTTTTACCACCCTGACCAGAAAATATAGTCTTGGGTGGAGTGCTTGAGTGGGAGATGTCACATTATAGACTGTGTTTTCCAGTAGGTGTAGCCCTCCTTTGTCAGCACTTCGTTCATCTTAATGTTGACCACATGATTTAGGCTGGTGTCACACATAGGTTTATTTGTTTATTTTGCCTGTTTTTAGTTTTTTTTTTTTTTTTTTTTTAACTGGCATGTTCTGAAGCATTTTTAGCCAATAAATGGCAGCTCTGGATATTCATTGTATGGGAAATATTAAAGGGGTTTTCTGGGAGTTAACAACTGATGGCCTTTCTTCAGGATAGGTGATCAGTATCTGATCGGTGGGGGTTCGACACCCGGGACCCTCGTCAATCAGCTGTTTGAGAAGGCACAGGTGCTCCCGTGAGTGCCGAGGCCTTCTCTCAGCTTTTCCTAGGTCAGTGACATCACGTTCATCGGTTAAGTGGCCTAGGAGCGGCTCAGCCCTATTCATGTGAATGGAGCTGAGCGGGATACCAAGCACAGCCGCTGTACAATGTACGACTTGGTGCTTGGTGAGCTGAGAGAAGACCTCGGCACTCATGGGAGCACCAGTACCTTCTCAAACAGCTGATCAGCGGGGGTCCCGGGTGTCGGACCCCCACCAATCAGATACTGATGACCTATCCTGAGGATAGGTCATCAGTAGTTAACTCCCAGAAAACGCCTTTAACTGCATTAATATCAACAAGAGATTTTTTTCTAGTTTCATTTTTTGACCCATTCTGCCTCATTGGAGTTTTTGACCCATTGTTTTTTTTCTTTTTTTCTTTGCCCTGCTTAAAGAAAAGCATGTATGTATTGCATTTTTAGTGTCTTTTTTGCATGGCATTTTATGTCACAATTTATTTTCCCCATTGAGTTCTACAAAATAATTGAAATCACAGGGATGGTATGTACTTTCCTATATAAAAACTCAAGCAATGCAAAAAACACTATTAAAAACGCCTGTGCTCAAACACCACAAAGTGTTTTTGGATAGGTTTTTTTTTTTTGGGGAAAAGAAAATGTATTAACTTATTACCCATCACGTATTTGATATTACAGATTGAATACATCCATTGACATTTCTGAAACATCAACATATTGTTGAAATCTTGAAGTTGCATTTAGACCCTCTGCCATATAAAGGAGGCCCTACATCTTCAATAGCCAGGGGCTACTGCTGGCCCTGCCTACTTCTGTTGTCCCTGCCTACTTATGTTGCCCCGCCTTCTGTCACTGTGGATCTGCCTAAAACATGGAGCCACTTTAAGTTCCTAGTCCGCTCCTGTCAATAACTCTTGGCTGAACACCTGTTCGGCTGAGTATTATTAAAGGGGTTTTCCGGCAATTAAGAAAATGAAAATACTTAAATATTACTTTACTATAAATACATTCCCAAAGATCTTTCATTAGTTATAATGGCTCTTTTTGTCTGGGGAGCAATCATCGGGAAATAAAATGGCTGCCGTCCTATTAGTACAAACAAAACCTGTCCTGATCACAGAGGATAAACACAGAGCTAAAGAGCTGCCTCATCCTCCTCTGAAACTGGTCAGGGATTATGGGCCGGAATACAGCTGATAAGATCTTCAGCTGAATCTCTGTAGGAATGGAGTTCATGATGAAACATGAAACACAGAGAGGAGGGTGGGGATGTGGCTGATGAGCCTCAGCACTTGCATGCAGTCTCCATTACTAGAGATGAGCGAGTAGTGAAATATTCGAAAGTTCGAAATTCGATTCGAATAGACCGCGAAATTCGACTATTCGACCGAATATCGAATCCCATTAAAGTCTATGGGGAAAAAATGCTCGCCACTTGGAAATCTCAATTCGACCACTTGGAGGTCACCAAGTCCACCCTGAAACCTCAGAAAAGGATGCCAACACTGCTGGAATGCAACTGGGACAGCAGGGGAAGCATGTCTGGGTGCATATAACGCGCCCAAGTCGCACTATTACGCCACTATCACAGCCTCTCAACAATACACTCCAAAGACAATGTAACCTCTCTGTAAAGTCCAGACAAGGAAAACCTTCTTTCCTCTACATTGCCATGGACCCCAAGCCAAACTAGACAAAAAAGAAGATGAAATTCTGCACCCCTTAAAATCACGTTGCCTATGACAACCACAGATGGCATAGGCAAGGGGGAAAGCAAATAGACCCCACCCCTAATTGTCATTGTGTGTGTGTGTGAAATGTGGTCAGACATGTCTTCTTTAAAATGTAAAAACAACTCAAACACATGCAGAAGCCTTAAAATGCCCAAATTGTTGGCGCTAGAGATATCAGTGACCCGACCAGGCCCAGTGTCATGTCTAGCAGGTAAAGCAGTGGGGATGTGGAGGGATGCGTAGGACCGCAAAAGGCAGGAAGAGGCCGTGGGCTGGCCAGAGGCTCATGGAAAATTTTGTGGAGGCCCAAGAGGTGAGACGTCTTAAAAATTGTGTGGAGGCTAAAGAGGTGAGACTTCTTAAAAATTATGTGGAGGCCCAAGAGCTGAGACCTCTTAAAAATTATGTGGAGGCCCAAGAGGTGAGATCTCTTAAAAATTATGTGGAGGCCCAAGAGGTGAGACCTCTTAAACATTTTGTGGAGGCCCAAGAGGTGAGACCTCTTAAAAATTATGTGGAGGCCCAAGAGGTGAGACCCGTTAAAAATTGTGTGGAGGCTAAAGAGGTGAGACCTCTTAAAAATTGTTTGTAGGCCCAAGAGGTGAGACCTCTTAAAGATTTTGTGGAGGCCCAAGAGGTGAGACCTCTTAAAGATTTTGTGGAGGCCCAAGAGGTGAGACCTCTTAAAGATTTTGTGGAGGCCCAAGAGGTGAGACCTCTTAAAGATTTTGTGGAGGCCCAAGAGGTGAGACCTCTTTAAAATTATGTGGAGGCCCAAGAGGTGAGACCTGTTAAAAATTATGTGGAGGCCCAAGAGGTGACACCTCTTAAACATTTTGTGGAGGCCCAAGAGGTGAGACCTCTTAAAGATTTTGTGGAGGCCCAAGAGGTGAGACCTCTTAAAGATTTTGTGGAGGCCCAAGAGGTGAGACCTCTTAAAGATTTTGTGGAGGCCCAAGAGGTGAGACCTCTTAAAGATTTTGTGGAGGCCCAAGAGGTGAGACCTCTTAAAGATTTTGTGGAGGCCCAAGAGGTGAGACCTCTTAAAGATTTTGTGGAGGCCAAAGAGGTGAGACCTCTTAAAGATTTTGTGGAGGCCCAAGAGGTGAGACCTCTTAAAGATTTTGTGGCAGGCCCAAGAGGTGAGACCTCTTAAAGATTTTGTGGAGGCCCAAGAGGTGAGACCTCTTAAAGATTTTGTGGAGGCCCAAGAGGTGAGACCTCTTTAAAATTATGTGGAGGCCCAAGAGGTGAGACCTCTTAAAGATTTTGTGGAGGCCCAAGAGGTGAGACCTCTTTAAAATTATGTGGAGGCCCAAGAGGTGAGACCTCTTAAAGATTTTGTGGAGGCCCAAGAGGTGAGACCTCTTAAAGATTTTATGGAGGCCCAAGAGGTGAGACCTCTTAAAGATTTTGTGGAGGCCCAAGAGGTGAGACCTCTTTAAAATTATGTGGAGGCCCAAGAGGTGAGACCTGTTAAAAATTATGTGGAGGCCCAAGAGGTGAGACCTCTTAAAGATTTTGTGGAGGCCCAAGAGGTGAGACCTCTTAAAGATTTTGTGGAGGCCCAAGAGGTGAGACCTCTTAAAGATTTTGTGCAGGCCCAAGAGGTGAGACCTCTTAAAAATTATGTGGAGGCCCAAGAGGTGAGACCTGTTAAAAATTATGTGGAGGCCCAAGAGGTGACACCTCTTAAACATTTTGTGGAGGCCCAAGAGGTGAGACCTCTTAAAAATGATGTGGAGGCCCAAGAGGTGAGACCTCTTAAAGATTTTGTGCAGGCCCAAGAGGTGAGACCTCTTAAAGATTTTGTGGAGGCCCAAGAGGTGAGACCTCTTAAAGATTTTGTGGAGGCCCAAGAGGTGAGACCTCTTTAAAATTATGTGGAGGCCCAAGAGGTGAGACCTCTTAAAGATTTTGTGGAGGCCCAAGAGGTGAGACCTCTTAAAGATTTTGTGCAGGCCCAAGAGGTGAGACCTCTTAAAAATTATGTGGAGGCCCAAGAGGTGAGACCTCTTAAACATTTTGTGCAGGCCCAAGAGGTGAGACCTCTTAAACAGTTTTGTGCAGGCCCAAGAGGTGAGACCTCTTAAACATTTTGTGCAGGCCCAAGAGGTGAGACCTCTTAAACAGTTTTGTGCAGGCCCAAGAGGTGAGACCTCTTAAAAATTATGTGGAGGCCCAAGAGGTGAGACCTGTTAAAAATTATGTGGAGGCCCAAGAGGTGAGACCTGTTAAAAATTATGTGGAGGCCCAAGAGGTGAGACCTCTTAAAGATTTTGTGGAGGCCCAAGAGGTGAGACCTCTTAAACATTTTGTGCAGGCCCAAGAGGTGAGACCTCTTAAACAGTTTTGTGCAGGCCCAAGAGGTGAGACCTCTTAAAAATTATGTGGAGGCCCAAGAGGTGAGACCTGTTAAAAATTATGTGGAGGCCCAAGAGGTGAGACCTGTTAAAAATTATGTGGAGGCCCAAGAGGTGAGACCTCTTAAAAATTATGTGGAGGCCCAAGAGGTGAGACCTCTTAAACATTTTGTGCAGGCCCAAGAGGTGAGACCTCTTAAAAATTATGTGGAGGCCCAAGAGGTGAGACCTCTTAAAAATTATGTGGAGGCCCAAGAGGTGAGACCTCTTAAACATTTTGTGCAGGCCCAAGAGGTGAGACCTCTTAAAAATTATGTGGAGGCCCAAGAGGTGAGACCTGTTAAAAATTATATGGAGGCCCAAGAGGTGAGACCTCTTAAACATTTTGTGGAGGCCCAAGAGGTGAGCCATAAATATATAAATTTTTCTTATTTACGGAGCAATTCTACGGTGGTTAAGGAGGAGGAGGAGGAGGTGGAGGAGGAAATGGCACTTCATACAGATGGCACTTCACTTTGGCTGCTTTCCACGGTTGGAGAAGCAAAGTCCGGGTCAATCCACTTGCTGTTCATTTTGATTAGCGTCAGCCTGTCCGCACTGTCGTTTGACAGGCGGCTGCGCTTATCGGTTATAATGCCCCCGGCTGCGCTGAACACCCTTTCTGATAGCACGCTGGCGGCAGGGCAGGCAAGCACCTCCAAGGCGTACAGGGACAGTTCCAGCCACGTGTCCAACTTGGAGACCCAGTAAGTGTAGGACGCCGAGGGATCGGGGAGGACAGGGGTACGGTCTGCCAGGTACTCCCGCAACATCCGCCGATACTTGTCCCTCCTGCTGATAGCGGGCCCCGCAGTGATGGAAGTTGCACGAGGGGGTGCCATGAACGTGTCCCACACCTTGGAGAGTGTTCCCCTGGTGGCTGTGGGCCTGATAGATGTTGTGGGACTCTGGGAGACCCTCTCCTCTCTGCCGCCAGCGATGGTGGGTGGGAAAATCTCCATCATGTTCTGCACGAGTTCCCTCTGGTATTCCAGCAATCGATTCGTCCTCTCCTCTACCGGAATAAAAGAGGAGACGTTATCTTTATACCGGGGGTCCAGGAGTGCGAAGACCCAGTACAGTTTGTTCTCCACTATCCGGACAACACGTGTGTCCCGGGAAAAGCAGCCCAGCATGAAGTCAGCCATGTGTGCCAGACTCTGAATAGGCATGACCTCACTGCCCCCACCAGAAGGATCACTTGCCATTTTCCTCCTCTTCCGCCTCCTCTCCGCCCCATCCGCGCTGAACCAATGGGACGCACACAGCCTGACTGCTACCCTCGCCGCCAGCATCCTCCTCCTCTTCCACAGCCACCTCCACGTCGTCCTCCTCCTCATCCTCCTCCTCCTGCAACTGCCACCGTGAAGCAGACAAAAGTGTGGTCTGACTGTGTAGCTCCGTTGCGTCTCCTCCTACCCCCGTCTCCTCTGCGTGCAATGCGTTCTCCCTTATTGCGATGAGGGATTCTTTAAGGACGCCTAGGAGCGGGATGGTTACGCTCACTATAGCGTCCTCGCTGCTGACCTTCTTGGTGGACTCCTCAAAGATACGCAGTACATCGCATATGTCTGCCATCCATGGCCACTCGTGGTTGGCAAACTGAGGGAGCTGAGTTGGAGGCACGCGTGGATTCATAATCTGGTACTCCATCAATGCTCTCTGCTGCTCACACACCCTGGCCAACATGGAATAGGTGGAATTCCAGCGAGTCGGCAGGTCGCACAACAGCCGATGTTCAGGCAAATGGAGGCGTTGCTGGAGTTTTTTTAAGCTAGCAGCAGCTACAGTAGACTTACGAAAGTGAGCGCACAAGCGCCGCACTTTCACCAGTAGCTCTGCCAGGTTGGGGTAAGTCTTTAGAAATTTTTGGACTACCAGATTAAAAACGTGGGCCAGGCATGGTACGTGATTGAGTTCGGCAAGCTCCAGAGCCGCCACCAGGTTACGGCCGTTATCGCACACGACCATGCCTGGTCCTAGCTGCAGCGGCGACAGCCACATCTCCGTCTGCTGCAATATGGCGTCCCTCACCTCTGGGGCGCTGTGCTTCCTGTCGCCCAAGCTGATGAGCTTTAGCACCGCCTGCTGACGTCTCCCCGCGCCAGTGCTGCAACGCTTCCAGCTAGCGGCTGAGGGAGATGTTAAGACACAGGAGGAGGAGGAGGAGGAGGAGGAGGGGGGTTTATCAGAACCCATGCTGGCAATCTTGGGCGGGGGTGGTAGGTAGGGCCGTCTCTGTTTGCGACCCCGTCCCCGCTTCCACTACATTCACCCAGTGTGCCGTCAAAGAGATGTAGCGTCCCTGGCCGCAAGCGCTTGTCCACGAGTCGGTGGTCAAGTGGACCTTTGCGCTGACTGCGTACCTCAGGGCCCGCCTGATGTTACGCGACACGTGCTGGTGCAGGGCGGGGACGGCACTCCGGGAAAAGTAGTGGCGGCTGGGGACGGAATAGCGAGGTGCGGCAGCCGCCATCAGGTCGCGGAAGGCCTGCGTCTCCACAAGCCTAAACGGCAACATCTCCAGGGCCAGCAGTTTGGAGATGTGGCAGTTTAAGGCTTGGGCTTGGGGGTGACTCGAGGCGTACTTCCGCCTGCGGTCGAACGCCTGCGAGATGGACAGTTGATGGGACGAGGAGTGTGAAGGTGCAGGCGAAGAGGCGGGGGAAGGGGAGGCTGAAGGAGAAGGCCCCAAAGTAGCCGAGGCAGAGGCAGATGTGGAGGTGTCCTGGCTGGAGGTCTGGACCGCAGTGGCAGCACACAACAAAGGGGAAGAGGCAGTGGCAGCAGGACCGGGCGCAGGTTGTATTGCGTTTGCTCTCTCCCACTCAGCCCCAGTGCTTGACTTCCAAGTGACGCCGCATGCCTGAGGTGGTCAGATTGCTCTTCTCAGAGCCCCTACTCAGTTTTGAGTGGCAGAGTGTGCAAACCGCGCTCAGTTTGTCATCCGCACAAACATTAAAAAATCTCCACACCACAGAAGTACGAGGCCTCGATGGGGGAGCTTCACGCGACTGCCCGCTGCCGGGAACAGCTTCGGCCGTGCTGGCTGTGGCCTCACTACTCTGTCTGGACTGTCCTCTGCCTCTGGACATCCCTCTGCCTGTGGACATCCCTCTGCCTCTGGACATCCCTCTGCCTCTGGACATCCCTCTGCCTGTGGACATCCCTCTGCCTCTTGCTGCCTTTTTCGGTGCTGCGCAGACCACCACCTCTCCACTGCTTTCCCCGCTGGACATCACCCCTGGCCAAGTGGGGTCGGTCATTTCGTCATCCACCACCTCCTCTTCCTCACTCTGCTCCTCCTCCTGCCCACTGGACATTCCAACAGCCTCCCTTGATGGCAACTGCGTCTCATCATCATCATCGCTCATGATAACAGATGCTGGTTCAGGGTCCACATCAGCAGGAGATGGCGAAAACTCAAGTGTTTGGGCATCACTACAAACAAATTCCTCTGCTAGCTCCTGGGATTCTTCCGGCACATCTGAAAAAGGACCCGAAAAGAGCTCCTGGGAGGGGTCAAGGGTGGGATGACTCTGTTGGCCAGGTGTGGAGGAAGGAGGGTCAGAGTGAGACTGTGTGGATGACTGGCTGGTGGACAATTGTGTGGAAGCGCTATCGGCTATCCATTGCACCACCTGTTCAACCTGCTCAGGCCTCAACAGCGGTGTAACTCGCCCCTGCTTAACTGTCCCATAAAGGCAGGGATTCTGGATAAGTGTGATCCTGGCTGACCCTCACCAGCACGCATTGTATCCCCACTGGCTTCAACAAGGCCACCAACAGCATTTCCGCGCCCCCGTCCTCGTCCACGTCCGATTCCGCTAGCCCCCCTCCGCATTTTATTTTTTTTGGTTGCAAATACAATATTTGGGTATATAATTAGGTATGTGAAATAATTTAGCAAGAGAACGCACAGTACAGTGGCCAATTAAAAGGCCTAGATATTGTATATTTCAAGGTACACAGCCGTGTAGTAACTGAACAGACGGTGG